>OY757936.1:48175676-48305676 GCA_963585895.1 Sepioteuthis lessoniana | reverse complement strand
TGACTTGGGCTACAAAATACACCGAATGCATCTCTGCAGAGAGTGTCCTGCATATGATACTAAACAATCTGATGGTGAGCCTCCTGTAATGTTGGAGGTTTGGGGAGTCCGGTGTACTTCTTCATTGCCATCGCTCCCAGGTCCACTCTGGCCCAGAATGGTAATACCTGATTGGGTCCTGTCTATGGGTCCAGCAGAACTAAACTATGTACTTATGCAAAACTGAACTGTTTGAAATAGAAATATTTTTGACATTTAAACTGTGTACTTATGTTAAACTGAATTGTTTGAAATAGAACTCTTTATATGTATAAAATAAATTTGGCATTAAATAACCTACAATGGTTGATATGCCATAAAACCAAACCTAACAAAACCAAACCGTACAAAACCAAACCATGGTTTGTTTAATGGCATGTCAACCTTCAAACTCGCTTGCTTCGAAGTCGCAAATCAAGCCATTATGTCACGAGGTATCTCCCGGCTAACCATGAAAGTTAACTCTCAACAGTATTATCATATTTACCAACCCCTCCGCTCGGGCAGGATATGACACAAGGTCATTTTTAAGCGGAGTTTAACAAGTTTGAATTCAGAGTTTTCCTTCTCCTAGACTATTTGCCTCACCAAGGCTGAAGAACCTAGTCTGTCCTACTATTTACCCCCATAGCTGGAGGGAGAATAATTGGATTCATACCTTTCCCAAGGGTATTAGTGCTATGTGAAATGCAATCAGTCTCGTCCAGGAATTGAACTCGTGTCGCCGTGTTCATTTCCTACGACGATAACCATTACACCTCGGGCACCTCCAACAGTATGATGGTGCATGTATGTTTCGAAATCTGCGTCCGCACACGTATGCATACTTATATGCTGTGTTCATACTAAGTATGACATCATCCACAATGGTGTGTACGTTCTTGCGCGTGCTGTTGAGTGTACACTCGTGTTCTTATTTGTTTGAATATAAGTGAATGTAGATTTAGAGTCACAATAATAGTGTAGTCAGTGAAGTAGTGGCAATTGTTTGAGAAACTAGCTTGCCCTCTGCAGGGAATATTTCCGTGTGTATGAGGAAGAGAGAAGTGCATTGCGGTTATTGTTGTTGACTTAGGGACCTGATTGGTTTGGTTTGGTTTGGTTTGGTTTCTTTGTTTAATAGCATATCAACTCTTTTTAGGTTATTTAATGCCAAAGCCATTCTCCGAGAAGAACAGTAGTGGTACTATTTAACCCATAGCTGGGAGGATAAGGGTATTTGCCCGAAAGTGAACGTAATAGCACGACTGGAGTACGAACTCGCGTTCTACGATTCCGCAGTCCATCGCTTTAACCATTAAACCACGAGGACACTCCCTTGGGGACCCGAGTTCAAATCAGGGACATGAGTGCTTATGTCCATCTCATCTCACTAGTTAGCTGTAGATATTTGTTGAGACAGAGCTCTCTCAGGTCCAAGTGGAGAAAAAGTAAACCCAAACTCGTCTTTATTACAAGAACTTGCCCCTTTGAGTCAGGTCAGAGATTGTACCTTGTTCCAGTAGAATTTGTCACATGTTACTCAGAGATTAGACGGGCATAGCTAAGTAACCCACCCGTTGCCCAGTAGAGGGGTATTTCTTGGCAACTCGAGGACCTGTAAAAAGGTTATGGAACTATAACCTAAGAGACAAATAGAGTGGGAGAAAGACAGAGACAGAGAATGAGAGAGAGAGAGAGAGAGAGAGAGAGAGAGAGACTTCAGAGCAAATACCAATTCTGAACGTCTTTTGTAATCCAAGCGTATTTTAATCTGATCGGAATCTGATCAAAATTTAGAGGACACTTGGGGAAACTGACAAATTATGTCCCTGGGTAGCAATAGTTGCTGTGACGTGTAGCTGGCTGACATTTCAATATCTTGTAAACAATAACATTTACCATTTTGAGAAGTCAGTCGAGTTCTACAGTATGGAAATCATTCAGTCTCTTAAGGGATTTAATAAGTTCATATATACTATATTTCGTTTAATGGCTTTATTCACATTAACCAAAATGTATTTGTATGACTGATGTATTTTAAATAGGCCAAAGTTATTTTCATAGTTGTCACTATATATATATATATATATATATATATATTCACCATCCCCTCTGTTCCGGCAGGATGTGACACAAGGTCATAGTTGTTATTATGTAATCAAACTCTATGACCTCTATGGTCTTTATGACCAATGAAATCTCAAAATGAGCGAGTCTCTGTGGCGTAGTGGCTAGCGTGCTGGACTGTGACAACATAGTAAGTGAGTTCGAAATGCAGTTGCGTCATTACGTTAAATTTCTGGCAAATACCCAATGGGCAAGGTATGAACCACTTTATCCTCATCCCATCTATGAGTTAGTACCACTACTGTTCTTCTACAAGGATGATTTCGCCATTAAATAACCCACGATATTTATATGCCATTAAACAAATAAACCAGACCAAATTAAATCTCATAATTCGACAAAACGGCAAATAATATACAAAATGAATTATTATGCAGAGTGTTGCCAAATGGTCACTCACCTAACTCTTGAATAGACAATTCGTTGCTTAACTTATTATATACTAACTTTGGTTAATCTGGCTTACAGGCTTCGGGCAGCTTACAATACTCATTCTTCCTAAGTAACCACCTATCCAAGAACTGGGCAGTCTTATCGTTGCTTAACTTCAGTGATCTGACCACTTTTTTCAACGTGACTCGTTCATATGACAGCCGTCAACATGTTTAGAGTATAGCTTAACGATTATCGTCGAGAGAATGAAATCAGAGACCCAAATTCAATTCCTAAATGAGGCCTTTTGCGTGTCATTTCGCGCTTATATCTCGGGGAAAGGTATGAATTCATTTATTAGCCCCCAATTATTGGTAATAGTAGGACAGACTAGTTTTTTTAGCTTTGGTTATTCAACTAGCCCAGTAGAAGCGAAACTGAATTCTCATCAGCTTTGCTCCGCTTAAAAATTGGTTTTGTTACAACCTGCCCGTGGTAGAGGGGTTGGGTGAATACAGAGAGTTTTGCAAAAGTTGCAGTTGACTTTTTAACTTCTTGCATTTAAATAATATAACTTAGTAGTAGTTATTTACTAAAAATAGCTTGGCATATAATATACGGATGTGTAAAACGTTCATATGCATAGGAATCCGAAAAACACTCGAAACACTGACGATTTTCTTTAGTTCAGGTAAGAAACTTTTATTACCTTCAGGACTTTTAGGTTTTCAACACGAATTTTTACTATGCTGACTGTTTCATCTGACCCCACCACGCACGGTGCATTTCGTAGACCCAACTGGACTCGCCCAGGCCTGAATCTCAACAAACTGCTTTTTTTTTCAAAATCACCCAAAATCCTCAGCCCTTCGCTTCCGGGCATGACGTCATTCACATCCCTATTTCCCATTTCCTATCCGGGGTTTTTATTATGACATCTGTGATTGTCACATCCTCCTCGCGCGAGCATTATCACCTGCGCTCAATGTGTACCCCTACCAGTGTCATCATCATCATCATATCGTGCTGGCAGCACGGATATCCCTGACCCTCTTTCTCCACTCCTCCCTATCGTTCATCGCCCTAGGCAGGTCTTCAGGACAACAACCTGTATCCTCACATAGCTGCTGAATGTACGTTCGTGCTGGTCGTCCTGCTTTTGCGCGGCCGTGTGTGGGGATCCATAAGAGTACATCTCTTATGAGTTCATCTCTGCTTCTCCAGCAATGTCCTGCATGTCTGGTTCGCCTAACTTGAATAGTTTTCGTGATAAGGGCAGGTGGCCGTACAGTTGGTGTCTTGTTGGGTGTTGCCGCCAGGACTTGTTGAGGATTGCACGCAGCATTCTTGTGTAATTGCCATCTAGTTTCTTCTCCAGCCGTTTTGTTAGCGTCCATGTAGTGCATCCATATAGCAGTATCGATGTGACCGCTGCCTGGAAGAAACTGCGTTTCATTTTATCGGTTAGGTCTGATTTCCATATAGTGTACTAAGCCGAATAGTTCTAAGCCTAACTAAACCGAAAGATAAAATATAACCAACGAAAAATTATAATATAAAAAAATCCTTCCACAATTATATAACATCTCTCTCTTTCTTTCTCTGAGTTATTTGTGGGGGCACAACTAATGCAGCATTTCTTTGCCCATCCCTCTCCAAGTTTGCTCTTGATTTGACTTCAGATTTCCTTCTCCTAGACCGGTTACCATATCAAGGTTACAGAACTCAGTCTGCCAAACTGTTTGCTCATAGCTAGAGGGGAAAAAGTTGGATACATACTTTTCCCTGAGGGTATTCGTGCTATGTGAAGTGCCAACAGCTTTGCTCAGGATTTGAACTCGCGTCGCCGAGTCCATTTCTTAAGACGATAACAATTGTGCTAAGAGCCCCTTGCAGAGCTCATTAATCATTAAACTACGTGATGTGTCAAAAAAACTACTAACTAAACTTCGCTCAGTTACGACACTATGAAAGAGGTATGACGCACCCTGTGAGAATCGACCTCAATAACAATGGCCTGCTCGCGTATAATGATAACTATTAGATCACGCTAAGTGCTCAAAGCTATGCATAGTAAGTGAGTATAGACGTTTAAGAACGTGTATGAAGGCTCCATATGCATACGGGTGTGGCGGCGGCAGCGGTGGTGGTGGTGGAAGTTGTTGTTGGCCGGGTCAAATTTTTCGTTCTTTGCCGTGATGGAGAAATAGGGGAGGTTGTAGTATTTCAGTTGATGCCCTCGCTAATATTGACAGTTTCAGGTTAACCTGAAAATGTCCTGTAATCATCTGAAGATTAAATTTCGAAAAACACCGACAAACACTTGCCGCTCTGATATAGTGACGAAAGAATAGGTTTTCAGATAAGAAAAAACAAAACAAAAAAAAACAAACAAGCAAGATACTCCTCTCATTGGATCAGAAATGCTCATGACAACTTTCATTCTCTCTTGAACAGGAAAAAAACCCGGATAAGTCATTCCTTTCAACGACAAGCGCTGTGTAATTCTTATTTGTAATCAAGTTTGTCTCGATTCTAGCTGTCTTAAACTGCAAACTATTTGGTCGATCGGTTGGTTTTACAAAACATTAACCATTGTTGGATTATTATTATGTAATACCGAAATCACTCTTTAATTTTTCTTATTGCAGGTTTCGTGAAACTTATGCTAATGATTATTTGTAAGTAATTATAGCTTCAATTAACTATTCCTAAAAAAAAATCTGCGAACAGTTTCAAGTATCCCAATCAAATAAAAATAATTTGCTCACAATTATACGGTTTCAAGTATTCCTATTTAATACAGATAATTTACAAACAGTTATACAGTATTGATACTTTCTTTCTATTACAAATAATTTGCACACAGTTATATGGTTTCAAGTATTCCTATCTAATATAAAAATTTGCGCACAATTATATAGTATCAATAGTTTCTTTCTATTACAAATAATTTGCACACAGTTATATGGTTTCAAGTATTCATATCTAATACAAATAATTTACACACTGGTATATAGGTTCAAATATTCGTATCTTGTACAAACAAGTTGTACAGTTATATAGCTTGAAGTACTCTTATTTAATACAAATAATTTTCCCACTGTTATATAGCATCAAGTATTCCTATTTAATACAAATAATTTTCCCACTGTTATATAGCATCAAGTATTCCTATTTAATACAAATAATTTGCCCACTGTTATATAGCATCAAGTATTCCTATTTAATACAAATAATTTTCCCACTGTTATATAGCATCAAGTATTCCTATTTAATACAAATAATTTGCCCACTGTTATATAGCATCAAGTATTCCTATTTAATACAAATAATTTGCACACTTATCAGGTTTCAAGTATTCCTATCTAATACAAACAATTTTCACTCAGGCTAATGGTTTCAAGTAACTAATAATAATCGTTAGTAAGCAATTATAGCTTCCAGTAATTATTCTAAATACTAATAATTTACAGCTTATGGCATCAAGTATCCACATCAAATATAAATGGTTGGTTGGTTGGTTGGTTGGGTTTGATGGAATATCTACCTTTGTAGATTATTTAACGCCAAATCCATTTTTATGCAAATAGTCAATTCTATTTCAAACAATTCAGTTTAGCATGAGTACACAGTTTAATTGTCAAAAATATTTCTATTTCAAGCTATTCAGTTTATTCAAACAGTTCTAATTCAGCTAATTCAGTTTAGTATAAATATAGATTTTTTAATACACAGTTAAATGTCAAAACAGTTCTATATAAAACAATTCAGTTTAGTGTAAGTACAGTTTCAATGTCAAAAACGGTTCCATTTCAAACAATTCAGTTTAGCATAAGCACGCAGTTTAAATATAAGTAAAATTTAATTGTGAAAAAAATTTCTATTTCAAGCTATTCAGTTTAGTCAAACAGTTCTAATTCAAACAATTCAGTTTAGCCTAAGTATGCAGTTAGTTCTATTTAACCCATATCAGGTGCTACCAGTCCGGGCCAGAGTGGACCTGGGAGCAATGGCAATGAAGGGGTGCTCTGTATTCCCCAAAGCTCCAGCATCACTGGAATCTCACCGTCAGATTGCTTAGTGTCATATCTAGGACACGCATTGGGAGGGTGTCTTACCCCTCTGCAGAGGTGCAGTCGGTGTATTCTACAGCCCCAGCCGACTAGGCAACGATCAAATATAAATAAGTTTTTAAGAGATCTATAAGACCCATAGATGGAACCCTAACAGATGCTACCACTCAGAGTCAGAGTGAACCTGGGAGTAATGACTATAACGGAGAACTCCACACAGCCCAAATCTCCAGAACTAGAACCTCACTACCAGATACAGTTTTGTGCACCCAGGACTCCACTTGAATCTTAAGCCCTGCCAACTGGATGGACATCAGAAAATTTAAGGCTTGGGTGATTTTTCACATTCAAAATTTGGAATAAAAAAAGTTTGGGAAGAATTATTCGATAACCAAATATACCCTGATTGATTTGCTTCATATTTCAATTCTTATAATTTTTAAAGTATACGAGGCAATCTATGAATTAATTGGTTTTGCTCTATATCAACGGTCCATGACGATATGGATACTTCTATTTAGGCAGTAACGAAGAATTCTTATTAGTATTTCATAGGTATCTCCGTCATATCGAATCGAGAATCTGGAATTTTAGATAATGGCGATCAGCAAACCCCACAAAATTATCATTCAGGGGTAAATTGTAATGGAAATTATTTCTCCAAGTTATACGATTCTAAGTGTAGTTTTCTTAAGAATCTCGCTATAATGTGCTATTTTTCCTTGGATATCGTAACACACACACACACACACACACACACACACACACACATATATATATATATATATATAGTTTAGAATAGCGGAGACAAAAAATCAACAGCGATTGGTGACGACCAGTTTTTCGCCAATGAGATCATTCGACATCTTCAGCTGATGATCATATAGGCGTGAAACTGATAGTTACCAAGCGCCGTTGACTCAGTGTCTATGCTATCCTAAATAGGATATATATGCTCTATCACCGATATTGAGCACTCTTTATTCATACATATATAGCAAACTACATTATATATATATATATATATATATATATATAATGTTTTGATAAAAAGAATATATATACAAGGAGCCCACAATAAGTTTCCAGACTTTTTTCGTATGGGCAGTTTTATTGAGAGTACACACATGAAACTCTAATCCCCCTTCCAAGTAATCTCTTCCGGCTGCAATGCACTTGTTTTACCGTTCCAACAACTTCTGGAAGTCCCCATGGAAGCGTGTGAGCGTGTCAATGACCTTCGTCACAGCCTCTTTCATCTCCTCAATTGTCTCATAACGACAGCCTCTGAGCTTAGGGAATAACCAAAAGTCACAGGGAGCAAGGTCTGGACTATTGGGAGGGTGAGAAACTGTGTTGATGCCCATCTTGGTCAAATAGTCTGTGACAAGGATGGAGTTGTGGACTGGTGCATTGTCCTGTTGGAAATGCCACTGAGCCGATTTGAAGAGTGCAGGCCTCTTCCGACGGAATCTCTTCCTAAACTCCCTTAAAACCTCAATATTGACAGTCTGCCCAGTGGGAACCCAGTGCATGTAGATCATGCCAGTGTTGTCAAAAAAAGGGTTCATCAAAAGTTTGTAGGTGGATTTACTCTGTCTGGCCTTCTTGGGTCTGGGAGAGCCAGCATGCTTCCACTGGGAACTCTATCTCGTGGTCTCTGGGTCATAGCAGTAGATCAGGCTTTCATCGCAGGTCACCTGAGCATCAAGAACTGTGGGATCAGAATTGATCAGCTCGACCATCTCCCTGCTGTCATGACAACGTGTTTCTTTCTGATATTCTCTGAGCGCCCTTGGGACAACCTTTGCGCAAATCTTCCGCATCTTCAGTTCCTTGCGAATAATTGTGTGTACAGTTCCCACACTGACACCAAACTGTGCACTTATTATCTCTATAGACACACGACGGTCCTTATCCGGGAAACTCTTTATTTGGCCAATCAACCCTGGTGTTTTGACTTCCTCACTCCTCTCACGCCTCTCATCATCCCCCACGGACTTCCTGCCTTCCTTGAATCTCTTATGCTACTCAAAAACTGATGCTCGATTCATGCAAGATGGTCGAAAAGCAGGCTGAAGCATTCCATACGTTTCTGTGGCATTTTTTCCTAGTTTAAAACAGAATTTTATTGCAAATCGTTCTTCCAAAGTGTCCTCACGTCCATATTGCATTTTTGAAATTCACCAGCTGTGACAATCAGGCTTTAGTAGGGTGTATTGCAATTGCTACTGTAGCTGTTCATTTGAACCTGGAATCATAAAAATTGGTCAGTCATCTCATAAGATGTATAGCAATAACATACTGAATTTTCAAGAGACAATTCAAGACAATTTTAAATGCCCGTACAAAAAAGTCTGGAACCTTATTGAAGGCATCGTATATATATATATATATATATAACATTTTGATAAAAACTTAATTTTCGTATAAACACACCAAAACTTTATTATGTTTAGATGAATATTATACTCTCAAAACGCTAATAATTATTTTTTATTGATTATCAAAGTGTATATATATGTATGTATATATATATATATATATTAAGGTCGAACATATACGATTTAGATCCATAACATTGATTAGTGAGGCGCGCTAATTAATTATTATGTCTGTATCGCATAATGTGATCAGTCTTATCATCTTGGATGGCAACGTATCCGGCAAAAGGGAATAATGTCAAAGAAGTATAGAAAATCTACGTTAGAAAGTTGTTGTGATTGGTGTATCAGGAAAGTAAGTTTTTCCATTTCCGTTCGTCTAATAAGAACGCTTTTTCAATGTGAAACCTAGTCTTCACGTTGAAAAAGCGGATTTGGCATTAAATAACCCACAAGGACTGATACACCATAAAACACAACCAACCAACCAACCGCCTGCCTGATAGAAATTCTAACATTCTCACCTCTCGCTTCGTTTGGCTTTTCAACTTCGTCGTTCATTCTTTCATCTTTAAATCGAGTTGAACCTGACCAGATCGAACTTCTCCAATTTTTCCCAATTATCAGTGTTAATTCTAACTCAATGAATGGGGCACCCATTGAGATTAGAACTCACTCGTGAAGATTTGCTTGTCAAGATTGTTAGTCATTACACAACTCTAGGCGCCGATTTTGACCTTGTTTAGAAATTTACAAAGCTTTTTGCTTAGAAGTGGTACAAGGCCGTATGAATGGGGCACCCAATGAGACTTGATCTCCCTCGTGAAGGTTTGTCAGTTTAGCTTACTAACCATTACGCCACGTGAGGCGTCTAAGAATAGGTGCAGTACTTACTAGTTTCCAGTTCGTATTTATAGATTTGATATAACTTCTCCTTAACCGGCCCATAAAACCATCCTTTTTATTTAAAATGACGTTGACATAGGTAACAGGAAAAAAGGATCTTAGTGAACTGATGAAGCTGGAATTGATTTGATTTGATTCGATTTTTCTGTGTGAGTTTTTACTTGATTCAAATATCTGGCCTTTGAAAAGTAAGATTCAGCCACATTTATTATGTATAAGATTTATCTTCAATCGCCAACTGGAGTGAAATTCAATAACTTTCCCAGGTCTTCATATTTCGCTTTGCTCCATTGTCTTATCATCAAATCACTTTAACGTTTGACAAATAGAACTGTTTGCTATGTAACATCAGTAGCTTTATTTGCACACAGTTAGATGGTTTCAAGTATTTCTATGTAACACTAACAATTTAAATTAGGCTCATAATTAAAGAGTTTCAAGTATTGCTAATCAACAAAAATAATGCTATTTACAATTATTCATTTCTTTGCGCACAGTTGAATTGTTCCAAGTATTGCTATTTATCACTGACAATTCCATTAAACATAAGTCATTTGTTTACACGCAGACAAATGGTAAAACTGTTCTTTTTCTAATAAATCAGTTTAGTATAATTTGTTGGCACACAGTTTAAATATTAAACAGTTCTATTTTATTCATAGATAGAACCCTATCAGGTGTTACTAATCTGGGTTAGAAAAGATCTAGGAGCAATGGCAATGTAGGGGAACACCAAATTCCCCATGGAGCTAGAGCCTCACCATCAGATTGTTTAATGTCTTATCCAAGACATTCGTTGAGGGAGTCTTAGCGCTTTGTAGCGATACAGTCCGTGTATTCTGCAGTTCAAGTCGATTGGGTTTACTTATTCCTTGGTTTATGCTTGAGTCTCTTACTAACCACCGGATTGCATATGTAGGTGCTGTTGGCGTAATGGTTATCGTCGTAGGAAATAGAATCGATGACTCGAGTTCAAATCCTAGACAAGTTTGTTGGTATTTCACTTCGTGTTAATGCCCTTAGGAAAAGCAAGCATCTATCTGTTCTCCGAACACCACCTACTTTGGGTAAATATAACAAACGGGGTTCTTTAGCCTTAATTAGGTAACCAGTCAAAAAAAAAAAAAAAAAGAAAACTTTGAATTCAAATCAGCTTTTTTTCAGCATGAAAATTAATTTTGTGAAACATCCTGCTCGTGGCGAGAGGGTTGGATAAATACACCCTGTAGAGAGGATCAGGGATATCCGTGCTAGCGGCACGACATCATGATGATGATGATACATATGTGATGTTTGATAAATAATGCCCTTATTTCAATACTAAATATTCATCACTTAGGCCAAACATTATACAGTGAAAATTTCATCACTTATACCGAGCATTTCATATAAAGATTAGGTCAATAACGACTTATTGATTCATTCAATCGACAATTTTCTCTTATTCTTCTTGGCCTTGTATCATACTAAGCTAAAAAAAGATGCCGATTTCATTTTATCGGAAGAAACAGTCAGGTGACCTTACCGCAGACAAATCTGTTCCTCTCTTATTGGACGGAAACCGGGAGAATAATTTTTCAATACTGACGTCAATTTTTAGTGTTTGTGCAGTTTTTGCGAATCCCACGGTACACCTACTGCACCCTGCGTTCATAAGTCTTTTGTTTTGTTTTGGCCTTTTGTGTGTGTGTGTGTGTGTGTGTGTGTGTGTGTGTGTGTGTGTGTGTGTGTGTGTTCAATTTGAGAATTCCGGCTGTTTAAAAAAGATGATGAAGTTTACAACCAGAATAAATGGCACTGCAAGTAATTTATCATAAAAAAACGTCCATAAAATCTCTCTCCCCCCCCTCTCTCTCTCTCTGTCTCTCTCTCTCTCTCTCTGGCTCATTCTCTTTCTCTGGCAGCCTCCATCATCTTATTTCTTTGTCTTTATATCTATTTATCTATCTTTGGTCGGCTCTCTCTTTCAGCCTTTTTTCTCATTTTTTCTTTCTCTCTTCCTCTTTCTCTGTCAGCTTTAATCTCTCCTTCTCTGTCTGTCTTGTCTGTCTCTTTTGAACTCTCTTAAACTCTCTTGAATTCTGTCACCCTCTCTTTTATTACACGTTTCTTTTACTTTCACTCTTTCTCTCTGTATCTCTTTTATTTGATGCTTTCCTCTTTTCTTTTACTTTTTCTTGTTGCCTTGATTTCTTTACTCTCTCTCTCTCTGTCTCTCTGTCTCTCTCTCTGCATTTATATATTTGTTTCTCTCTTTCTCTCTTTCTCTATATATCAAGTTAGCTATCGATCTATCTCATTATCTCTTTTGACCTCTCTCTCTCACTCTCTTCTTTTCTCTACCTAGCAATATATTTATCTATCTATTTTCCTAGCTAGCTAGCTTGTGGTTTATCTATCGCTGTTGAACCCTCTATCTCTCTTAAACTCTTTCTCTCTCTCTCTCTCTCCCTCTCTCTCTCTCTTTAACTCTCTTCCTCCCGTCCTCTCTCTCCATCTCTCTCCCTCTCTCTCTCCCTACATTTCATTCTTTTCTTTCTCTCTTCATTTTTCAATTTTGTCTATTCTGTTTCTCTAAAGCCAATTTCTTCTTTACCTGATTTTTTTATAACTTTTCCCGCCTTTTTTGTCACTTCCCGCCCAAATCATCCACTTTAAACTTTACGGCACCGTTCGACTCTGTTTTCCCGGGTTACAAAGGTGGGAAAAAGGTTTATTGTCAAAATTTTCCTCAAATTATCAATGAAAGACAAAATGAAGGCAAACAACGTGTCAGAACTCTCAATTCATTGCATTAACTAAGAAATCGATCTGAACAAAGAAATCGATGAAACTAATTATGAATATGAAACAAGCATGGTTGATTGAATTTGCTTAATTATACGCACACACTCAAGTGAACTCTCAGACACCCAAACAGTCATATTCAAATAGAGAAAGAAACACTGATAGACACACGCACACATACGAGCGCACACGCACACATTTTCACGAATACATACACGTTCTAAAAATGTAAAAACCCAAAGCTAAACACAAACACAAATAAGAGTTGCTATGGAACAGGACCTTATTATACGCAGTGCCTAACTTCCAAGAATCACTGCGGATAATGAGGGACCCTATACAGTCTCGTACATGAATAAGTATACCCATAAATTCAATGCCATGTCGACGAAACTTATAAAACTCTGACGGTATCTTTTGAAGGGAGTAAGACATCATACACAAAAGAGTGGATATCCTTGGTATGAGACTAAACTGTATCTGATGGTGAGGCTCCAGTTCTAGAGATCTGAGGAGTTAGGAGTACCCGTTCATTGCCATTACTCCCAGGACCACTCTGATTCAGAATGATAGTACCTGTTAGGGTCCCATCTGTGGGTCAAATAAATATCTTTAAAAATTATTCGTATTCGATAGGATAGAGTATAAAAAATTCTTTAAAAAAAACAACGACACAAAAAATGTACGTACAATGAATCTAACCTATAGGCATAAAATAACCCGAGACGGATTAACATGACGTTAAAATCAATCAGACAAGCAGACTTACTAATTTTTAGGAATAAAATTTGATTATCTTCTATTACAAAAATACCTGGATTTGATTATTTCTAGCGGAACATTTTACAATATAAACGGGTATAAATTGACTTTGAAATGACTTCAGTCACTTAAAGCCTTTTAACAATATTGCTCTCATAAAAAGCAGGCTAACACGTGCCGTTTTTGTAGGGTTACATTAAAAGACAGATAGAAAGACAGACATAGAATATTGTGCTTAGAGGAGGCACTTTTAGTGTATCGTTATCCTTGTAATGAAATGGAATCAGCAATCCGATTTCAAATACGGCATGAAGCTGATTATATTCACTTCGCGCTAATTGGTAAGGCAACCAGCCTAAATATATTAACGGAATCTAATATTTACGTACTTAGTGCAGAACCGTTAAACGGTGGGAAAAACACTGTGAGTCAAATCAGTTTACATTGATAGTTGATGAACCCGAGGTCAAATGAAAGTTTGGCTCTGATTGGCTGGGTTCAATCAAAGGACCAAAACGGTTCTAGAAGTTAGAAATAGATTAGTCAAAAAGAATCGCCCGAGTAGAGTGGTCGTAAAGTTCCATTTCTGTTCTACTGGCTCTTCCGTAGTGAAAACGGGTAATATGAAATAGAAATTGCAAAGAAATAAAAGTAATATACCCACATATCCGTCTGAGTTATTCTTTATCCTTACACAGAAGAACTGGAAGTCGTTGGGGTCTCAAAGAAAATCTACCCAGAAAATAATACCCTTGGAAAGGTGTGAATACCCTCATTCCCCCAGCTATTGGTTAAATAGTCTCACTTTTCTTCTACTAGGATGGCTTTGGCATTAAATAACCCACGAAGGTTTCGATGCCATTAAACAAAGAAATTCAAAGAGACCTTCACAGACAGAGCAAGGCGACAGACAAAACGCCCAAAACATCTGATGTGAGGAGATGAGGTCTGGGTGAGCGTCCGAGTAGGGGTTGTTGCAGTACTAAGCTGATTTATTGTCACACATCTGAACACTCCCTATCCTCTTACTAACCCCTAAAATTAAAATTAAATGTGTTTGAATTGTTCCTTATTCTTACATGGAAGAACTGAAAGCAGTTTGGTTTGGTTTGGTTTGGTTTTATTGTATATCAACCTTTGTAGGTTATTTAACGCCAAATCCATTTTATGTAAATAGTCAGTTCCATTTAAAACAATTCAGTTTAGCATGAGTACACAGTTTAATTGTCAAAAACATTTATGTTTTAAACTATTCAAACAGTTATATATAAAAATTCAGTTTAGTGTAAGTACAGTTTTATTGTCAAAAACAGTTCAATTTCTAATAATTCAGTTTAGCATAAGCACGCAGTTTAAATGTAAGTACGGTTTAATTGTCAAAAACATTTCTATTTCAAGCTATTCTGTTTAATCAAACAATTCACTTTAGTATAAGTATGCCGTTAGTTCTATTTAACCCATAGATAGGGCCCTATCAGGTGTTACTACGCCGGGACAGAGTGGACCTGGGAGCAATGTCAATGAAGGGGTGCTACGTATTACCCAAAGCCCCGCCTTACTTGGACCTCACCATCAGACAGTTTAGTGTTATATCCAGGACACTGAAAGCAGTTGGGGTCTCGAAGAAAATCCACTCTGAAAATATACGAACAAAAACAGATGATGACAAGTAAAACAGACAATGATTCCATACGACAGACAAAGGAAAATGTGAAGTGAGAAGATGGGCGCTGCATGATCATCCAAGAAACAGATATATATCACGGGGAGAAAGAAAAGTTTTAATTAAAACCAGCTATATTCCGATCCAAAATTGCCCTTGTGTCATATCCGGCCCTCTGCAGGGGAGTTGTAATTTTTGCAGTATATGAAAAGCGGGTAGGTGCATATAAGTTCTTTAAAGACTGTTTTAATAACTGGTTTGGTTTTATGTTATATCAACCAATGTAGGTTATTTAATGCCAAAATCCATTTTTTTTCATAAAAACAATTTTATTTCAAATAATTCAGTTTACTATAAGCACACATTTTAAATGTCAAAAACAGTTTTATTTCAAGTGATTTAGTAAGTCAACAAAGTTAAATGGTTCCAAATATTGCCATGTATCTCTAACAATTCAATTAAACATGTCACTTATTGACATACTATTGAATGTAAAAACAGTTCTACTTCAAACAATTCAGTTTAGCATAAGTACGCTGTTTAAATGTCAAAATACTTCTATTTCAAACAATTCAGTTTAGCATAAGTACAGAGTTTAGTTCTATTTGACCCCTAGATAAGACCCTTTCAAGTACTACCACTCCAGGCCAGAGTGGACCTGGGAGTGATAGCAACGAAGGGTATTTTACATTCTCCTAAGCTCCCCATATTACTGGAACCTTACCATCAGATTTTTTAGTGTCATATATCCAGGACATTCATTGGGGAGACTCTTAACCCCCTGCAGTGGTGCAGTCGGTGCATTCTACAGCCCCATCCAAGTGGGCCAATACATATATATATACATATATATATATATGTGTGTGTGTGTGTGTGTGTGTGTGTGTGTGTGTGTGTGTGTGTGTTTGCACGCGTATATATATGCTTCCCATGGGGTTGAGCTCTCTGGCGAAGGAATTGTCGGCCACCGTTAGCGTAATGCAAGGCTCTTCGAAAGAATTGAGCTCTCTGGTAGCTGATAGGGTATGGAAAAATGTAAACAAAGGCTGCTGCTGCTGCTGTTTGCTAAAATATAAAATACCTAAAAATTCCCGAGTGGCCGAGTGGTCTGAAACTTTGTCTATCGTAAAGTTGGACGGGTTTCGAGCGTCCTGCGTGTCTAGCCACACTGAAGAGTTCTGATAGAACGAAACAGTCTGTCCGTGGATGACTATATATATATATATATATACACGCAAGCCCACACATACATGTAAATATGTGTACATATCTGACTGTACAGACATACAAACATAATGAGAATTTTAGCTGTTGATAGATAATTTGATAAATATGAATGGACTTTGATAGATATATAGATAGAGATCAAAACAAAACTAGATAGATAGATAGATAGATAGATAGATAGATAGATAGCAAATTTCAAACGTATAAGACTGTGAAAAGCCGTACTTGAATAATCTATCTAGAAATAAATTTTCTTCTAAGGGAAATTATCTTTAATAATTGTTAATTACATTTTATGAATTGAATGATGCAATAAAAAACCTTCCTGTCTTCAGTCCAATGCTCAAATGTATAAAGACAGTTCTCGATAATTCTCGCTGAATCAATATCCACGTATGTTCTTATTTGTTCAATTGTTTGTACTCGATTTAACAAATTTGATTTTTCTAATTAGTGTAATATTTTTAGATTATTAATTGTCTCTTTACGTTCCAGCGTTGTGCCGTTTTGTCGTTATCTTTGTATTGGTTTTAATTAGAGCAACTTTTTCCCCTGTTTTAATTGTTGTCGCTGGGAAAGCGCGCCATTTGCATTAGATGACAAGTTCACCTTTAATGGCGTCTGTCAACTTGGAGCAGAACAAAATGTTCTTTTTTATCTTTTATTTATTTATTTATTCATTTATTCATTTATTTTTGTTGTTGCCCGTTCTATACATCAAGTTATTTAATTAAACAAATCTTTCGATTTTTTTTCCTTATCTTCTGGTTTTTCATCTATCATTCCCTCATTTTTATTCGTTTAATACCTTCATGTGTTTTTCTTCTTCCTTCCTTCCTTCCTTCCTTCCTTCCTTCCTTCCATCTCTCTCTCTCTCTCTTTCTCTTTATCTCTCTCTCTTTGTTTTTCTCAAAATTAGCCACAATTGCTTATTTTCTTATAATCTCACACTTCCCCTCTCGCTATTTCTCTCAATCGAAATTTCACTAATTCTAAACTATTATCTCTCTCTCTCTCTCTCTCTCTCTCTTTGTGTGTGTGTGTGTGTGTGTGTGTGTGTGTGTGTGTGTGTGTGTGTGTGTGTGTGTTTCCCTTTCTTTTTCTTTCTATCGATCTCCATCAATGATAATTTTATTACCCCTCTCGATCTCACACGCTCTCTCTCTCTCTCTCCTTCTCTCTCTCTTTCTCTTTCTCTTTCTCTTTCTCTTTCTCTCTCTCTCTCTCTCTCTCTCTCTCTCTTTGTTTTTCTTCTTAATTGACTACTATTGCCTATTTTCTTATCATCTCTCACTTCCCCTCTCTCAATTTATCTCTATCAAAATCTCACTAATTTTATAGCGTTCTCTTTCTGTTTCTCTTTCCCTCTCTCTTATAATAAATCTACCGAATCTTGCAGATTTCATTTCTTCTTTTTTTACGATATTTCATAAGCAGTGACATCCGCTGAAACGGTTAGGTTATGGCTGCCAAAAAAAAATTGTGGAAATCATGTGCCTTGAACTGCGACGTTTAGTTACAACAATTTAGGCAAGGTTAGGTTATTCAGTTTAATGGCACATCAACACTTGTTGGTTATTCAAAGCCAAATCTTGTTCACACACACACTAAAACATTTTGTTTTTATTTCAAGTTTTATTTTTAAACGAATTTGAGCTCATTTGTTTACACACTGCTAAGAGGTTTTAACTATTGCTATTTAAAAAGATAATTCTATTTAGTATTAATCATTTGTTATCACACAGCTAAGTGGTTTCAAGTATTGCTATTTAAAAAGATAATTCTATTTAATATTAATCATTTGTTATCACACAGCTAAGTGGTTTAAAGTATTGCTATTTAAAAAGATAATTCTATTTAATATTAATCATTTGTTATCACACAGCTTAGTGGTTTCAAGTATTTCTATTTATAAATGATAATTCTAGGAAGCAGCGTCAAATCAACCGAAAAGGACATCGAAACGAGGTTAACGAAAGCATGGACAGCTATCAATAGGCTATCGATTATATGGAAATCAGACCTAACCGATAAAATGAAACGCAGTTTCTTCCAGGCAGCGGTCACATCGATACTGCTATATGGATGCACTACATGGACGCTAACAAAACGACTGGAGAAGAAGCTAGATGGCAATTACACAAGAATGCTGCGTGCAATCCTGAACAAGTCCTGGCAGCAACACCCCACAAGACACCAACTGTACGGCCACCTGCCCCCTATCACGAAAACTATTCAAGTTAGACGAACCAGACATGCAGGACACTGCTGGAGAAGCAGAGATGAACTCATAAGAGATGTACTCTTATGGATCCCCACACATGGCCGCGCAAAAGCAGGACGACCAGCACGAACGTACATTCAGCAGCTATGTGAGGATACAGGATGTTGTCCTGAAGACCTACCTAGGGCGATGAACGATAGGGAGGAGTGGCGAGAGAGGGTCAGGGATATCCGTGCTACCAGCGCAATATGATGATGATGATGATGATGATGTTTACACACATAGCTAAATAGTTTCAAGTTTTGCTTTTTAACATTAATAATTCAATTTCTCAAGTACTACTATACTATACGAACAATTTGCTCACATCTGTACGATTTTGAATAACAAACAATAATATTCCTCGCAACAGATTGAGCAGTAATATTTTACCCAGAGGTACGGCCAATCCGGGTTAGAGTGGTCTCGTAGGTTAATGGCAATGGAGGGGTACTGCACATTCTTCAAAATGCAAGAGCTCACCATCAGATTCAGTTAAACACTGAACGGTTTCAAATATCATTAACACTAATAATCTTATTCAACATTATACATTCGTTTACAGAATCATGTGCCTTGAACTATGACATCTAGTTCTGACGATTTAGGTAAGGTTAGGTTATTTAGTGTAATGGCATATCAGCCTTTAATAGTTATTTAATGTCAAATCCAGTTTACACACACACACACACACACACACTCTTTATTTTTATTTCAAGCTTTTTTTTAAACACGTTCGAGCTCATTTGGTTACACAGAGCTTAATAGTTTCAAGTATTGCTATCAAATACTAATAATTCTATTTTATATTAATCATCAGTTTGCACGCAATTAAATGGTTTCAAGTATTGCTATCTAACTTTAATAATTCGATTTTATATTAATCATTAGTTTGCACACAGTTAAATGGTTTCAAGTATTGCTATCTATCACTAATAATTCTATTTCATATTAATCGTTTGTTTGCATGCATGTTACAAGGTTTCAAGTATTGCTATATAAGAGGAACTAACCATCAGCCACCACTTCTAGCACTTTTAAGATAATAGGGTTGGGTACAATAGTAATTTGAAGAATACGCTCGGGACAATCATATTAGTTCTAGGGATTGACATGACCAGCTGAGTGATCAGATCGGGTTTCTACAACCTCCTATCTAACCCAGTGAAGTGTTGCAAGTCGCTTGACCAACTCGGTTGTTGGATCATGGACTGTTCAGCTAACATGATCCCGTCCTAAAGCATTACTGTTCACCCCTCAGGGCCAACAGGTGGCCTCGTTGGTGGGGAGGGGTCTCACCCCCTCTGCAAAGGTGCAGTCGACGTATTCTATAGCCCCAGCAGATAGGGCGGTGGTATTAAAAAGAAATACTAAACTATTTCTGCGTGAGGCAAGTAACGAGCCACTTTTCCAATATTTTACGTCACAAAGAGCAGAAAGTGAAGAATTGGTTAAGATCGTTATATAACACCAATCTTTTGAGTAGAGTCTATCTGCCTAGAAAATCAGCTGTCAAAATACCACTTTTACTTTCCTTTGAACATCGACGACAAGCCCTAATGTGAAATAAGAGTATCAGCCATGAGTAAAAACAACTTAGATTTATCTTATAACAGTTATACACATGTGTGTGTGTGTGTGTGTGTGTGTGTGTGTGTGTGTGTGTGTGTGTGTGTGTGTGAATGATAAGATTTATATATATATTTCTCTATATAACTTTGTCCACAAATGAGTCTCCTTACTTCTATCCCCTCCTCGGGCGCCTCGGGTTATGTAATAGTTAGCAAGCTTAATTAACAAACCTGTAAAAGTGAGTTCGAGTCTCATTGGGTGCCCCTTTCATTTGGCCTTGTGCTATATCTAAGCAAAAAAAAAGTTTCGTAAATTACTACCCCTCACCCCTTATCGATCTATCTTAATACATACTATATGTCTGTCTATCCATCAAGCAAGCTCTCTCTCTCTCTCTCTCTCTCTCTCTCTCTCTCTCTCTCTCTCTCTCTCTCTTTCATATTTAAAAATGGCTTTAAAAAGCGTATGCGTTTTGAAATACTTTAAATTTCTAAAAAAGGGATCTCTTCCTTTTGATCACATCTCATCAAAGAAAAATATTGATGAGCAAGTAGTGATGAGGAAATAAACATGCAGTAGTGACCGTCAAAAGTATGGGTGGGGGAAGAAAACAGATCCGAATATATATATATTTCAACCCCCCTCACCTTACACATACACACATGAATATATATATATATATATATATATATATATATATATATATATACGTGAGGCTGTTGAAATTTTCTTTGGATAAAAAGTTCATATGATCACATCATATTTGCTGTTGATGACTTTTTAGAACAATGGGATCCGAACACAGCAGCAACGATGGAAGAAGTGTGTTGACCTTAAGAATTGGTTGGTTGGCTGGTTGTTTGGCTTTATGACATATCAACATTTGTTGGTTATTTAATGCCAAATCCATTTTTACACAAATAAACAGTTCTATTTCAAACAATTCACTTTAGCTTTAGTACAGTTTCAATGTCAAATACAGTTCTATTTCAAACAATACAGTTTCGCATAAGTACGCAGTTTAGTTCCTTTTGACCCATAGATAGGGCCCCACCAGGTGCTACCATTCCGGGCCAGAGTGGACTTGGGAACGATGGCAATGAAGGGGTACTTCACATTCCCAAAGCTCCAGTATTACTGGAGGCTCACCATCAGATTGTTTAGTGTCATATCAAGGACACTCATTTGGAGAGTGGGGGGTCGTTCCTCTCCGCAGAGGAGGAGTCGGTGAATTCTACTGCCACAGCCAACTGGGCAATACACAGAGTTAAATGTCATAACAGTTTTATCTCAGATAATTTAGTTTAGCATAAGTACGCAATTCTATTTCGAGTAATGGAGAGGTACTCCTCATTCCCCAAAGCTCCAGCATCACTGGAACCTTGTGATCAGATTGTTTAGTGTCATATCCAGGATACTCGTTGAGTGGGGAGGTCTTACCCTTCTGCAGAGAACTAGTCGATGTATTCTAAAGCCCCAGCCGACTGGGAAAACCTCTAGAGAGACTATGATGAAAAATTAATCCTCATTAGGTTACATTTTATGAGAGCCAATGAACTTTTAAGCCAATCCTCATATATATAAATATATATATATATATGAGGGTCGGCTGAAAAATTCATAGGCTCCCAGAGAATGTAACCTAATGAGGATTATATATTGTTTGCTGATAATAAGCGTAGTTGGTACAAGCTATTTGAACAAATACTGCAAACAAAAACCCACGAAACAACAGCTGTATGGCCACTTACCTCCTATCTCAAAAACCCTCCAAGAGGAACAAGACGTGTGGGACACTGTTGGAGAAGCAAGGATGAATTCATAAGTGACATTGTTTTATTGACTCCAACACGTGGACGTGACACTGTTAGCCAACGAACAAGAACTTCTTTAAATCAGCTCAGAGTTGACACAGATGTAGTTTAGAGGAACTGCCGAGAACAATGAATGATAGGAATAGATGAATAGAGAGAGAGAGAGAGAGAGAGAAAGAGAGAGAGAGAGAGAGAGTCAGGGAAATCCCTGCTGTCAGTGCGACTTGATGATGATAACTATAGATAAAAAGTGCTCAATATCAGTGAAAGAGCATCTACAATTTAAGTTAAGATACCGTAGACACACGTCACTTGTTAACGGTCATTTTTTCGGTTATGCGATAAACAGATCAAGAGTTCATGAGAAACTGACCCTCACTAAATGCCGTATATATGTATATATATATAGTGGGTAGATTGTTCACCAAAGACCATGGAGACCGGGGTTCAAACCTTGGTCGAGTTATACCAAAGACTTAAAAAATGGTACTTGGTTCTTTCTTGCTTAATACTCAGCATTACAAAGTACGGATCAAGAGTAAAGTGAAGCAACCCAGGAAAAAAAGTAGTGTCCTCCCCTACACTTCGGAGGAGTAGCTAATGAAAAGAGAGCCTCCGGGTCGCCCTCGACAACGGCCGCCAAGTTTACTTACTTGTGTATATATATATATATATATACATATACTTTGATGAAAAAGTTACTCTATTTTGCTTTCTTCTCATATTCTTGTAAAAATTATAGTCAAGAAATAAATCATGAGAATTTTTAAATAGAGAAGGAGTTGCTTTTCCGTCACTGTGCACACACACACACACACACACACACACACACACACACACACACACACTCACATACACTCTCTATCTCTATCTCTCTATCTCTCTCTCTCTCACACACACACACACATACACACTCTCTATCTCTATCTCTCTAGCTCTCTCTCTCACACACACACACACACACACTCTATCTCTATCTCTCTATCTCTCTCTCTCACACACACACACATACACTCTCTATCTCTATCTCTCTATCTCTCTATCTCTCTCACACACACACACACACATACACTCTCTATCTCTATCTCTCTATCTCTCTCTCACACACACACACACATACACTCTCTATCTCTATCTCTCTATCTCTCTCTCTCACACACACACACATACACTCTCTATCTCTATCTCTCTATCTCTCTCTCTCACTCATACACACACACACTCTCTATCTCTATCTCTCTATCTCTCTCTCTCTCTCACACACACACACACTCTCTATCTCTATCTCTCTATCTATCTCTCTCTCTCACACACACACACACACTCTCTATCTCTATCTCTCTATCTCTCTCTCACACACACACACACACACACACACACATGAACTAACGAGATATCAATGAATAAACACTGACACACACGTGTATATATATATATATATATTTCAAAAAGGGATATATATATATATATATATATATATATATATATATATATATATATATATACGTGTGTATATGTATATATAACCAAATACATAACCGTAAAGGAGTGCGTATGGCGGTTATGGGTGTGTACATGTGAGAGGTGTAGCAGAAAACTTTGTGTGTGTGTGTGTGTGTGTGTGTAGGTGTGTATCCGTAACCTTCTCTTGGGATAATTTTATGATTATTCAGAGATTTAATTTGAGTAGGAGTGGGGTTGCTTGCAATTGGTTGTAAGAGGACCATTGTCTTTATATATATATATATATATAAATTAAAAATTTTTGATAAAGAAAAAAGCAGGAAACAACTTGTCCCTACATTCAGTCGTATCGTGGAATATCTTGATAAAATTATCATTGCTTTTTATCACTTAGAATATTTGGACTATTGACCTCATGTTTATAGTTATACTCTTGACGTTTCGGCCGATATGTCCATCGGCCTTCTTCAGGCGTTCCATTTCGAACTCGAGAGACTACATAGGACCTCGAACTGAACCCTTTATTTAATCCACGCGGGCAGACTTTTCCATTAACCTCTAAGTTATTATAAGTATTCCTTGTTATTCTTACCTGCAGTTGGGATTGAAGCTGCGAATGATTTCGCTCAGAAGTACTTTGCAACCAAACACCAAATCCACTGCTCCATGTGTCCTTGCCAGACGTTACACTTCTTAATTGAAATTATTCATAAAAGCAGATTGTGCTCAGTGATAAATCTAATTCAATCAAACGCTTTAATTTCAATCAGCACTTTCATAAGTTTTGTTTATTTTTACAAGGACTCGATACCAGAGCAGTAATTACAGATACGGCTATTGGGAACATGTTTTACTCTTAAAAGAGTAACAACTTGTATTTTTAAAAGCAAAAAAAAAAAAAAAAGAAATGGAAGATCTAATTATTTCCTATATGGCAGACATATTTTTCTTTTTTTTTCTTCTTTTTTTTCCTTCCTAACAGTTCCAGACGATACGTTTATCTGCTTAATTATTTGAGAATGGAATGAAATTCGAGCGAAAAATCGCTTTGACGTGTCTGGATAAACTGGCTGGCCGGGTGGCTGGCCGGGTGGTCGTATTTTCCAGACAGCAACCTCTTCTATTTACCACTCAATCATAGTTATATATCTTGTTTCTTGAGTTACTTTATAAAAAGAGAAAATCTACGTACGGAAACGTTAAAACCATAGCGATAAATTGTTTAAGAATATATATATATATATATATATATATATATATACTCGTGTAAGTCAAACGTTTTGCCATATTTCGGTATACGGGTATATCACGAAACCGAAGCAGTTCAAGCTGTGGTAGGTAGTAACGTGGTAGTTGGTGCGCTGACTCGTTGTGCATTGCTTTACTGTGTGTGTGATTTGAAAGCTGCTCAGTTAAATGAGCAACGTTGTCTAAAACGGGAACTTATGCTTTAAGAGTTTGAACTGGGCGATAACGACACCAAAGAAACCAAAAACATTTGTTGAGGGAAAAGTAAAGGCGTAGTTGATAATTGTTCAGTGATCAGAAATTTCGCTCGATTGTAAGGACTCTGATGATCAGGCAAGATCAGGTAGGCCTAAATTCGTGGATTCCGAGGCCGTGCTCAAAGCCATAAATCTGGAGAGTAGTACTTGGTTTGTATCAGACGAGCTCTGCATCTCACAGTTCAGTGTGACTTCGGCAGAAGCATTTGGATCTGGCGAATCATACCTCACGTTACAAAAATATTACAAAACTTTTGACTCACCCTAGTGTGTGTATATATATATATATATATATATATGTCACCTTGCTAAGGAGGAATGTTCGGCAAGTTTTTTTACTAAAAGCATTACTTCTCAGCTGAGTTTCCTCCCCAGAGTGCTCATCCAATTGTTGCCTTGTTCCATACAAAGCTAAACTAAAAACACAGCATTTATAGTAACTTTCTGCGTTGCACCTTAAAGGCGAACTTTGAAAGCAAATCATTGGTATAAGTGAAACAACTCTGAAATGCTAATTAGAATACTTCACTCTTCTTGAATAGAAGCACCAATATCATTATGGACCGATACTATGAATTTGTGGGTCATCAAAAAATATTCAAAGTTGAACCTGTAAGCAAATTCATTTTAGTGAAATCATTGATTTACTTTCGATGATGGGACTTTACTTCTGAAGATCTAGGAAGTCTGGAGTCGCTGCTTCGTTGCCTTTTATCCCAATTCCAGTCGGACAGGAAGTGATACTATATGTTGGTACATGTGACCAGAAGGGTTACTACATGTTGGCACATCTGACCTAAAGTGATACTATATTATGGTACATCTGTCCTGAAGTAGTACAACATGTTGGTACATCGGATCTGAATTGGTACCACATGCTTGTACATCTCACCTAAACTGGTGCTCCATGTTTGTACATCCAACATGATATGGTACATCTGGCCTGAAGTGGTACTACGTGTTGGCACATCTGACCTAAAGTGATACTACATGTTGGCACAGAGGGTAGAGTGTTCGCCAATGGCCTGGGAGACCAGGGTTCAGTCTCAGGTCGCGTCATACCAAAGACTTAATGGAGGTGTCCTCGTGGTGTAATCATTAAAGCGATGGATTGTGAAATCGTAGTAAGGGAGTTCGAACTCCAGTCGCACTATTACGTTCACTTTCGGACAAATACCCTTGGGAAAGGTATGAATCCCGTTATTCTCCCAGCTATGGGTTAAATAGCACCACTACTAATCCTCTAGAAGAATGGCTTTGGCATTAAATAACCCACGAAGGTTAATATTCCATTAAACAAAGAAACCAAACAAAACAAAACAAAACTAAAGACTTTAAAAAAATGGTACTTGATATCTCCTTTCTTAACACTCAGCATTATAAGGTAGAGATCAAGGGTAAAGTGGAGCAATCCTGGGGAAGGAGTAGCGCCCTCCCCTAAACCTCTGTGTAGTAGCTATTGGAAAGGGAGCCTTTGGTCGCCCTCGACTACGGTCACCAACTTAATGTTTAAGTGAATGGCATTTCTATACACGAAAAGAAAAAATTAAACATTAAACATGGGAATTTGAATTGACACATGCTGTTCAAATTTGAGATCATTTGAACCAGAATTGGTCAAGTTATTAGACTACGAAAAAAAATTTTTTCAGAAATAACCTGTATTTGCAAATTTGTTAAGCCGTTATAAATTTTGGTTTGGTTTGGTTTCTTTTGTTCAATGGCATATCAACTCTAGTGGGTATTTAAAGTCAAATCCAACCTAGGTGAAGAACAGCAATGATACTATTTAAACCAAAGCTGTAACGATGAGGGGCCAATACATTCTGGACAAGAACGTATTTGTATTATTAGTGAAAGCGGCCAAATCTCATAAATATAGTACTTGATTATACCAGGCCATTGGCCTAATGAGTAGAGTGTTTGCCAATGGTCCGGGAGACCGGGGTTCAATCCCAGGTCGAGTCATACCAAAGACTCAAAAAACGGTACTTGATGACGCCGTGCTTAACAATCAGCATTATAAGGTAGAGATCAAGGATAAAGTGGAGCAATCCAAGGAATGGAGTAGCGCCCTCCCCTACACCACGGTGTGGTAGCTATTGAAGAGGGAGCCTTCAAGTCACCCTCGACTAAGGTCGCCGACTTTACTTTCTTACTATTGCGGAGAGACAGAGAAAAACATTGATCTTAATTAATGACTACCGTTGTGTGTTCGATTCTCTCTAGACTAGACATACTTAAAATTAAAATTCTGTTCAATGTTTTTTGAGAAATACAATAGAGTAATAATGAACACAATAGTCTCGGAGGCAATTACTTTTTCTAGGCAAAAACTATGGAATTAGCATACTAAGACGAGGTTCACTTGTTTTTTTTTTTATTTAGCAGTAAATAGACAAATAGCAAATGGTATAAATTTTTCCAAGCCCTGCAGGGAAAAGTATTATGGAATAACCTAATAGTGAGCTATAAATATATGGGATTAATTGAACGAAAAATTAGAATAAATTCTTTAGTTGTCCCTTCTCGAGCTTTTATAACAGCTTTAATTCCTTCTCTCATTGGTTTTACTAGTTTAGAGCAATTATTTATCAAAGTGTCAAGCGTATTCTACCTCCGTCAAAAGCCACGAAATTAACTCAATTAAAAGATGTTCACTTAGATTTTTTTTTTAATTTCCAATGCATTTTTATAGTAAAAATCATTTCTCATGCATTTTTGTAGTAAAAATCATTTTTTTTTTTTGCATTTTCAGACTAAAAATCATCTATAATGCATTTTTAAAGTAGAAATCATTTCTAATGCATTTTTAGACTAAAAATTATTCATTCCTAATGAAGTTTTGTAGTAAAAATAAATTCAAATGCATTTTTGTTGTAAATATCATTGCTAATGCATTTTTATAGCAAAAGTCATTTCTAAAGCATTTTTGTTGTAAAATCATTTCTAATGCATTTTTTGAGTATAAATCATTTCTTTTGAATTTTTATTGTAAAGATCATTTCTAATGCATTTTGTAATAAAAATGATTTGTAATACATTTTTGTAGAAAAATAATTTCCTAAGCACATTTATAGTAAAAACTATTTCTTATGCATTTTTGTAGTAAAAATGATTTTTAATTCTTTTTCGTTGTAAAATAAAAACATTTCTAATACATTTTTTGAGTAAAAAGCCTTTTAGACTAAAAATCATTTATAATGCCTCTTTGTAGCAAAAATCAATTCTGATGCATTTTTTGAGTAAAAATCCTTTCTTAAGCATTTTTATTGTAAAAATCATTTCTAATGAATTTTTTAAGTAAAAATCATTTCTGAATCATTTTTAAAGTAAAAATCATTTCTGATGCATTTTTATTGTAAAAATCATTCCTAGTGCATTTTTATGTAAATTAATTTTTAATGCATTTTTAGAGTAAAAATTATTTATAATGCATTTTTGTAGTAAAAAATCATGTCTGATGCATTTTTAGAGTAAAAATCATTTCTAAAGCATTTTTATTGTAAGAATCATTCCCAGTGCATTTTCGTAGTATACATAATTTCTGATGCATTTTTAGAGTAAAGATCATTTTTATGCATTTTCTACCACCTCAGCAAAAATATGGAATTAACACACTTAGAGAATGTGCACTTAGATTTTTTATTTGGCAGTAAATAAACTAATAATAGATAAGACGCAAATTATTTTCATTTGTTAGCAAAATATTATGGCAGCATAAAATGTTACTTAAACAAACTAGATTGAATTATTTGAATTAAGTGCATATTTTTCTAAGTCCCACAGAGGAAAATATCATGGAATAACCCAATGTTGAGGAAATAAGATTATGCAATAATCTTTTAATTTGCACTTCTAAAACAAATACTAGCTGAAGCCTAGATATACAAATCTGTCTAAAATCAAAAGCATTTCTTGAAGACTTCAACAAGCAGTTGGGCATATGTTGTATCGTCGAGGTGAATGATACACAAAGAATCAGTGCTTATTTTATTTATTCAGCATCAGTATCCCGGCGAGAGCCCCGGGACCTGTTCTGGACTTCGGTCCGGAGCGTGGCCCTGGAAAAGGAACAATGGCAGACTTGGGGCCTTTAATTAGGCACCTAGTTTCGACTAGGCTACCTTCGGGTGGGCGAGCTGCATTTTTGTCTCCTTTGTCCCCCTTGTACGGCACTAGACCAAGCGTCTAGTTTTAAGCCGTTAACTGGCATACGTGCCCGGACCCACATTTGGGTTCGTGAAACCGCTTGCCTCATCAGGCTCACATTGCACTAAGTGAGCCGATGAGCAGCACTGACAAGCAGGGTTCGAGTCTCGGCTCCTTCCCGACCTTCCCCTCCCCTTTATCCCCACTTTAATTGGCCTTCGGGCTTTTGACCTTGTGTCAAGTCGTGTCTGGTGGGAGGCAGCGACAAATACTACGTACAAGAAAGACACAGTACAATAAGTTTCAAACAATTAACAAAAGGGGTTATCCTCGTGGTGTAGTGGTTAAAGCGATGGACTCGTAGTAAGCGAGTTCGAACTCCAGTCGCGCTATTACATCCACTTTCGGGCAAATATCCTTGGGAAAGGTATGAACCCCATTATCCTCCAAGCTATGGGTTAAATAGTACCACTACTATTCTTCTTGGCATTAAATAACCTACAATAGTTTATATGTCATTAAACAAAGAAACCAAACCAAACCAATTAACAAGAGAATTTACAAGAAATTGGTGAGGGTGCAAAATGCAGTATAGCCAAACGAAGTAAGATCAGTCTGATTATTAATCACCTTATTAAATCAACCCTCAAAGTCTTTAATCGAAGGCTATTCATTATGGCTATGAGCCAGTCTATCTGGTAGAGTGCTGAAGGGGTTTTTAGCCACTCTACAATTGCATACCTAATTGAAAGAAAACATGGCTCGAACAAAAGAACTTTTAATTGAGATAATGGAAAGGATCGTAAAAGATAATGAAGGTAATCCACATTGGATTGAAAAAGGAAAACATACTGGTAGACTATGTCAGAATAGAAAACTCAGCAGTTTCTCTTGAAAAAAAATTGTATCAAAAAACAAACAAACAAACAAAAAACGAATCGATCAAAACTGGAGTCAATATTTGTAAAAAAAAATCAGAAATCGGTAGAATCAATTAGGATTCATATATTGAAAAGCCAAATACAAACAGAAGAAAATGAGGTAAAAAAAAAAAACAGAAAGAATCATAGAGTGTGGATGATTGGATGAAAGTGATATTCACTGATAAATTAATAATTTGCATTGCCCAAGGCAATGATGCTGAAACGTTTGTCTGTAGCTTTTCAAATGAAGCATACAAAGATGACTGACTGAAAATTGAACTCCATAATTGGAAGTAACCCTTCATTGCCATTACTCCCAGATCTACTCTGACTCAGAGTTGTAATAACTATTAGCGTACTATCTATGAGTCAAATATTCATGTTTGAAAAAGGATTAGTGTTAGTTTAGAGTTGGATTTTGAAAAAACACAACTGTGTTCAAACAAATGATTATTATTATCAAATAGAATTATTAATGATGGATAGGATTTCTCGAAACCATTTAAATGCATAGAAATTTGAAGCTACTTTGGATAATAATCATTAATTATTCGAAGCCATCTACATACTTGGAAATTATCAATGCGAGATAAGAAATTTTAAAGTCATGTAACTCTCAAAACAAATGATATTATTAATTGGGAATACTTTCTTTAAAAAATAATTGTATATAAATTATTAAAATAAGATAGGAATACTTGAAATTAAATGTGTGTAAACAAGTGATAATAAACAAAATGACTGCAAAACAAAGACAAAAGAACCTTCAAAAGATAATTATTACAATCAAACTTGCTTGCTTGTTTGGGTTTTATGGCATTTCAACCTTTGTAGGTTATTCAACGCCAAATCCATTTTTATGTAAATAATCTGTTCTATTGAAAACAATTCAGTTTAGCATAAGTACACAGTTCAATTGTCAAAAACATTCCCATTTCAAACTATTCAAGCAGTTATATGTAACAATTCAGTTCAGTGTAAATACAGTTTTAATGTCGAAAAACAGTTCTATATCAAATAATTATGTTAAGCATAAGCACGCAGTTTAAATGTAAGTACGGTTTAATTGTCAAAAAAAGTTCTATTTCAGTTCAGTCAAACAATTCATTTTAGCATAAGTATGTTGTTAGTTCTATTTAACCCATAGATAGGGCCCTATCAGGTGCTACCACTTTGTGCCAGAGTTGACCTGGGAGCGATGGCATTCCCAAAGCTCCAGCACTACTGAAACCTCACCATCAGATTGTTTAGTGTCATATCCAGGACAGTCGTGGGGGGTCTTACCCCTCTACAGAGAAGCAGTCGGTGTATTCTACAGCCCCAGCCGACTGGGCAATATTACAATCAAAGATTTAGAAATGAATTACATTTCAACATTAAATAACCCATAAAGAGTTGATGTGCCGGTAAAGAAATAAACCATAATACAGGCTGCGGAAGCAAAAGTAAGAATATTCTAATATAATGATAACGATTCTATCATAAAACAAGATTAATTTTGATTTTGAAAAATAAACAACAAAAATAAGAAGATTGACATAAAAGAGTTAATTTACTTTATATGGCCACCATCTTTTCAACTATCGTATTAAAATGCCTTTGAAAAGATTTGCCTGCCTTCAAAATAAATTCTTTTATTCCATTCCTCCACAATAGCAGTCTTAAGTGAACCAATATTTAGATAAGAAGTTGCAATTGTTTTGTTTTCAAAAGGTCCCATAAAGTGTAATCAAGGGGTTATGGTCTGGGTTTGACGGAGGACATAAAAAAAAAGAAACTATATTGGATTGGTTCGGCGTTAAGCAAATCATAGATTCTTTGTCGTTTCTTTTCTTGCTTACTCATATTGGGCTGAATTTTAATGAAAAAGTGCTTGAATAATACAGCTAATCATTGACATTTAGATTTATCACGTATTTTTCAAAAAATGGACGAGTCAGACTAAAAAAAAGTGTTAAAAATAATTTTAGATTTTGCTCCCGCACCGTGTTGTTATGATTACAATAAAGCATTTAGAAATTAATGATTTTTCAGCATTCAATAACCCATAAGAAGTTGATTAAACAAATAAACGAAACGAACTCAAAATATAATCATAATTACAATAAAATGAAGAATGAAACGGCCGGAATGTTGTTAAGGAGAAAAATAGGGACAGTGTAAAACACATCAACCAAATCAGGATAAAGTGACTTTTCCAAACGATGTATCAGAGGAAATAATTTTTTTCTTTTGTAAAAATTTGCTCAAACGTGCGTGTGTCAATATAATTCCTGGAATGATCACAGAGTGTCGTTTGGGTGCTGAGTCAGGCGAACATTTATATCCGAGGTAAATGTATTGTGACGCGAAATTGACAATAATCCCAAAACGGGACTTTATTTTCGCACGTGTGAAGACGGGGCAGGTTGGCACTTGATCCCCTACAGAATAAGTCCTGTTCAGAGTTCTTCTCTCAGGCAGATAAGAACTGGCATATTACGTGAGGGAATAATTTAGGACCAGACTGACCGCCGCTGGCAAAGGGGTTCCAAATTTCACACTATCACACACCCACCAGGCCGCTAAACTTCTTTCCCTTAGATAACAGAAGAATACGGGCCTATAGGTCTTAGTCGTAATAATATTAATATTGTAGTAGTCGGCAACTCCGGTTTCCCGAGTGATACTTTAGGAGTTAATAGGACAATTCCAAGCAAGATAACATAAGGCGAATAGAAGCTGAAAGGAAAGCATGAAGTAACAACATAGACCACATGGTAAAATGAAAATACATAAAATCCTTTACTACTTATATATACACGTTCAGAGTGTCAAAAACATATAATTGGACAGTCCACGAATATAAACGTCTTTTCTGATTTTTGTCCTTCTTCAAATTGAGAGAGAGAGAGAGTGGTAAACGAAATCTGAGTATAAAGGAAAAATGTCCCCAAAGTTACTTATCTTATTTTCGACGGGGTTCCACTGGAGAATTTTCTTCTTTCACGGGCTACTAGACTTGGTTCTGTTTTTAGTACTGGCTTGAGGGACTCGGGTCTCTCATGTCTCAGTTAATCTTTTTGTCTTCAGCCCGGAGTAAAATGGCTATGGTCCGTCTGCCACGAGCCTTGCTCAAAAACTCCCTTTTTTGTCCTTTACTTCCGCTGAGGGGAAGGGAACCCCACTTCCGTTTTGGGGTCCCAGCCAATCATTTGGCTTCTCTCTCTTTCTCCTTCCGATGTCCGGCGACCTGAGGTCACTAAGTGTGAACATCTGGTCTCTCCTGTGTGACCCACATTCCTTCCTAACGGTCACTTTTTGACTGCTAGATAGTGCTAATAGCAACACGGGAGGATAGTATCATTCTTACCTCTTCGTCTCCGTGAGCTATCACGTGACAGTATTAAATGTCGGCATTATATAACCCATAAATTGTCCGAACTAAACGAAAATACAGTTATGGTTGCAATCAATTATTTCGAAACAAATTTCGGTATTAAATAAGCTATAAAGAGTTGATTTGCCATTGAATAAACGAACCTATGCAAAACTTGAAAAGGTAAACTCTTCATAGCCAATAAACTAATAAAGTCTTCTAAAATTTAATACAGGTAAACGCTTTATATTCATTTGCTACATCAATGTTTTGAAGAGTCAAAGTAGTTTTAAACATAATCTCAAACAAATCTATCGATAGGAATCTAACAGGTACTACTTCTTGGTTAAAGTGGATCTGGGAGTAATGAAAACATAGGAGTGACTTCACATTCCCCAGAGCTTCAGAACTGGAGCCCCACTCCTAAAAGTATCGCTCTATCGATTTTTGTAAATCGTGTTGGTCGACACATCGATTTAAAACTTTGGGTCACATGCGCAAGAAAATCTGGATCGATCATGACGTTCAGATCCGGTTATAATACCCAAGATTTGGCTACGAGCTAATTGCTCTATGGTGATGGTCAACGAGTGCAGGCACTGTGACAATATCGAGAGAAAGGAAAGAAGAACCAACCATGATTTTGCAAGTGTTTTCACCTAATTAGTCTTCTTCTTCTTCTTCTTCTTCTTCTTCTTCTTCTTCTTCTTCTTCTTCTTTCACAGAAATACAAATACGCCATGAAAGATAAGACAGTTGTTCGTGAAAGAAGGAGTGTTATTAAATGCAAGAAATCGAAACAAGTAACAAAAAAAAAGAAGAAAGAAAACGTCATTCGATATTCGATAAAGTCGATTTCGGTTTCATACGCCATCGAAATTTATCGAGTCCTTATTTGTCTTTTTCAGATCTTTTTCTGTTAAAATAACTCGCCACGACATTGAAATATTCTCCGTGCATTTAATACCTAATATCTAATGTTTAATATCTATTATCTGAGAGATTAAGTGACAACATTGATCGAAACACATTATTCCCCATTCACTTATTATTCTTATTTGCTTCTCGATTATTTAGTCTTTTCTGGTATGCTTTGATATTGTTCCAAGTAGGTATACATCTAACATCCCACCGTGTCAGAATACTACACAAAGCACAGATCAAAACCCATGCAAGCCAGGGACAAAAATTCTTGGCCCCGTCAGCATTCCTATTATGGGGCGCCTCAATGGATTAAGAAGAAGAAGAAGAAGAAGAAGAAGAAGAAGAAGAAGGAGAAGAAGAAGAAGAAGAAGAAGAAGAAGAAGAAGAAGAAGAAGAAGAAGAAGAAGAAGAAGAAGAAAAGAGAGAGAAAAAGAAAAGGTTTCAATTTTTCACTTACCCAGCATAATACCAGTTAAGTATTGTTCCAAGTACTCCAAAAATTATAAGTACAAATTATAAATTTATGATTGATAATCTTTGTGAGTTTTTCACACCAGCTCTATCTGATGGCTTTTCACTAGAGACTGAGTGACAGCAAGTCTCCTCAAAACTCCTGAACTCTTCTCAGTATCCCAGATGATTTTAGAAGTACAGTGTTCTGGGTGGTTTCAACTTTTCCAGCTTCGAGGGGACTCTGCAAAGGGATCCGACTATTACTGGTATCACCGTTACCTTTATATTCCAGTCAATTAGTATTGGATCTGGTCTTCTGACCAGGATTGGGTGATCCGATTATATTTCAAAGTTTCAGAAAGTCTTATGCATTTCATTTTCAAGGACAATTCTAGATTTGTGCATATACCATTTACTAGTATGGTGAAATTTCAGTTTCTTGCACAATTCCTTGTGGATCACCCTCCTGGCCGGACGAAATTTCTCTTCATCTGAAAGAGGGTGAAGAATGAACCGGCCGAAGGAGAAAAATAAGGAACGCATCAACTGAATAATGAGAGTTGCTGTTCCAAAAGTCACGTGATGTATCAGTAAATATTTTTTTAATTTCTTTAATCAAAATTGGTTTACACGAGTGTGTCAATGAAATTACTGGATTGATCACTGTGTGTCGCTGGAGTGCTGAGTCAGGTAAACATTTGTATCCAAAGCAAATATTTCAATTTCCGTTTTCCTAAGATACAAATCAGATGAAGAAGCAGTACGTATTTATTCTATACTGTTGGCGGAAAATGAGTGAAAGGTTTAACATCATTTACCTTTATTTGCGGTACTGATAGAGGAAACAGATAACGTTTGGTTATTAAGCTAATTTTGCCTTTTCTAGCGTAAATATTAGCAAATTTCGGCATTCAATTTGCTTTTTGCGCAATGAAATTTAGGAAGAAAGGGTTTGACAATGGTCAAGAAATTACGCAACTATAACTCACAAGAGAGAACTATTACATACAGTATCAACGCCTTCGTGGTGTAATGGTTATCGTCGTAGAAAATGGACACGGCGACCTAAGTTCAAATCCTGGAGGACACTCTTTGCATTTCACATAGCGCTAATACACTTGGGAAAGTTATGGATCTAATTATTCACTCTCCAATAATTGGGAAATAGAAGAGCAGAATGGGCTCTTTAATCTTGGTATGGCAACCGGTCTTGGAGAAGGAAAACTCTTGTTACAAATCTGTTCAACTACACTTAAAAATGGACCTCGTGTCGCATCCTGCACGTTAGTTTGGTAAATATATATATAAGTAAAGTTGGGTAAATATATATAAAAGTAAAGTTGGCTATCATAGTCGAGGGTGACCTGAAGGCTCCCTTTGTGAATACATTGCTAATACCTTCGTTGCATAGATGTATTAAAAATCAAGAGGTATTGTCTGTGGTCAGTAATTATCCAAATCATCATCATCATCATCATGTCGTGCCACTAGCACGGATATCCCTGACCCTCTCTCGCCACTTCTCCCTATTATTCATCGCTTTTGGCAGGTCTTCAGGGCTACATCCCGTATTCTCACATAGCTGCTGTATGTATGTTCGAGCTGGTCGTCCTGCTTTTGCTTGGCCATATGCGGGGGTCCATAGGAGTACATCACTGATGAGTTCGTCCTTGCTTCTCCAGCAGTGTCCTGCGTGTCTGGCTCGTCTAACTTGTATAGTTTTTGTGATGGGAGGCAAGTGGCCGTACATCTGGTATCTTGTGGGGTGTTGCCGCCAGGACTTGTTCAATATTGCTCTCAACATTCTTGTGTACTTGCCGTCTAGCTTCTTCTTCAGCCGTTTAGTTAGCGTCCAAGTAGTGCATCCATATAGCAATATCGATACGACCGCTGTTTGGAAGAAACTGCGATTTATTTTATTTATATTTCCATATGATCGAGAGCCTATTGATATCTGTCCATGCTTTCGTTAGTCGCGTGTCGATGTCTGTTTCGGTTGATGACACGCTGCTTCCTAGGTAGGTGAATTTGTCTACTAGTTTCAGACAGATTCCGTCTAGTGTGGAAATGTCGCCTGTTTGGTTATAGCACATATATTCAGTTTTGTATGCATTGACATGGAGGCCAATACCTGCGGTGGCACGTTCCAAACTATGCAGTAGTGTTTCGGCTTGGTTAATACTCACAAAATATACTGACGAGAAAGTAAAATATACTAAATGAAAATGCCGATTTTAACTTTCGTCTACTGTGTTTGGTTTGACTTCCTTGTATAATGGCATATCAAACTTCGTGGGTTATTTAAGGCTAACGTCATCCTTGTAGAAGAACAGTAGTGGTACTATTCAACCCATACCAAATATAAAGAGATTCATACCTTTTCAAAGGGCATTAATCCGGAAGTGAACGCAATAGTGCGACTGGAGTTCGAACTCGTTTACTACGATGTCGCAGTACAACACGTTACCCACTACATCACAGGGATTGCCTCTAGTATGTGTATGGAGATGTTGTATATTGACCTCCGGCCCGGCCAGGCTGTCAAAATAGGAAATGCACCAGTGTAAATAAAAGGTGCATCCGGTCGAGGAATATCAGAATATAACCTTGACCGTGGACGTGTTGAATGAGTGCGATTTGTGACGCCCACAAGAAGAAGGTGGGCGTCGAACGATTATATATCCCAGGTGAAGACAGGAAATCAGGCAGTTGGAGAGAAGATGCTGAAATGAGAACATGTCCCAGAGAGGCTGGGCCCCCAGGCCCCCAGTTGAGCAGCCCAGGAGAACGGGAAAGAAATGCTATTATGGCCAGAAGAGTCGGGGTCAATATGTTGCAGTTCAGTTCGGTCTCCAACTCCCTCTCACACACAACCCTTTCAAATAAAGTGAGAGGTATATTTTTCTAAAGAACTGTGTCGCTCGTCTTTATTGTGTCGTCGTTATGATTCTGCATGCATGCATATGTGTTTGTATAGTTGGTCATGGCTATACAACAGAGATGGAGTACTATTAATACTGCCCTTATTTTCATACCAGGGAGTCTATTGATTTGTGTAGCTGAAAAACAAGTAATCCAAAAGTGATGAATTTTTAAGAAGGAAAATCGACGTTGAAATGTTTCGGGTTTAATGAACCTTTATCAGGACTTTAAAATGGTGAAACAAGTGTCGATAGAACAACGATGGATGTTTTAATAAAATACCAAACCAGAAAGAGGAGAATGTATACAAAGAAAGATCATATAACCGTTCAATCATTCAATCAGCGATCTTTTTCGAAAAACTATCGCGTGATTGGCTCAGGCAATGGTGTCAAACAAGTGGAACCACTAAGAGATACCATGGAAGAAGAAGAAGAAGAAGAAGAAGAAGACAGAGAGAGAGAGAGAGAGAGAGAGGAAAAGAAAAGGAAAGGTAAAGAAAATGAAAAAGAATTATGATTAGTTTATATAATCATTTATTGTAATCAGGCTCTCTTTTCAATAGCTACTACACTGAGGTGTAGGGGAGGGCGCAACTCCTTTCCCTGGATTGCTCCACTTTACCCTCGATTCGTACCTTATATTGCTGAGTGTTAAGCAAGGAGGTATCAAGTACCATTTTTAAAGTTTTTGGTATGACGCGACCTGGGATTGAACTCAGATCTCCCGAACCATTACTGCTAATAATTTCTAGCTTTCTCTCCCACATTTCTGTAAAGTCTACATGATGCATACATACAACTTAGATGTCAACAACACAAAGGGTGTTGTGCTGGACTGCGACATCAAAGAAAGCGAGTTCGAACTCCAGTTGGGCTATTACTTTCGTTTTCGAACTAATACCGTTGAGAAAGGCACGGAGACTTTATCCCCAAGCTATGTGTTAAATAGTGCTACGACTGTTCTTCTACAAGGATGGTTTTGGCCTTAAATAACCCACGATATTTGGGATGCCATAAAACAAAGAAACAAAGCCAAACTATACAAGGATGCTGTGTGTTGTTTTGAACAAATCCAGGAAACAGCAAGCTACAAAACAGCAACTATATGGACACTCACCTCCCATCTCACAAACTATCAAAGTTAGACGGGAAAGATATATTGGGTACTGCTGGCGAAATAAAGACGAACTCATAAGCGACGTTCTCCTATGGACTCCTACACGTGGACACACCAGTATATGTATGTATTTGCCAAGTTCTCCTCACGATGCGATACAGAGTCAATTTCTAAGCAGAGTTTAACAGGTTTGAATTCAAAGTTTTCCTTCTCCTAGATCAGTTACCAAGCCAAGGTTAAAAAGCCCAATTTGCCCAACTATTCATCAATAACAGGAGAGAGAATGATTGGATTCATGCCTTTCCCAAAGATATTAGTGATATGTGAAATAAACAACCTCATCCAAGATTCGAACTCGGTTCTCAGTGTCCATAACCCTAACACCACAAGCATATAGACATACCAGTTCAGGCCGACCAACAAAAACTTATATTCATCAGGTCTGCGCGGACATTGGAAGCTGTCAAGAGGACTTACCAAGAGCGATAGCTTATAGGGACGGATGGCTAGAGAGTCAAAGGAATCCGTTGTGTCGGCACATCTTCGTCATGTTGTTGATGATGATGATAGTGATTTGATTATAGAAATGTATTAAGAATAATGAAGAAATAGACTGTCAGTGGTAAGAAATGATTGTAAGAATTACTGAGAGAGTTAGGTTTTTATATGTCTAATTTAAATACATTGCAAGTACTTAGAAATCCATTGAAAATCAGCTAAAGACGAAGTAAATTGTCAGTGGTCGAAAATTAATGTTATAGTTACAGGCGAGAGATATGTATAGGAATATAATGCAAATCCAGAATACATATATTGTAAGTGGCTATGATTTAATGTAAGCGCTGCTAGCAACAAACAGAATCAGGGTATATATATATATATATATATATATATATATATATATATATATATATATATATATATATATGCTTACTGCTTAAGTACGTGGAAGCTGTAGCACGTACTCTTTGTGCAATTGCATCTTCTTCTTCCGCCGGCCGGACTCAAAGTAGAATGTTGGGGCAAATAATAATCAGACGGCATAATTCAGTCGAGCTTAATTCTCTACCTCAGCCCCGGTTTGCTTTCGTCGTCCGGTCGGCGTCTGACAGTGGAGCTCTTCTCCCGTGAGGACACATAATTACATTAGAGACTTCAAACCACGACTTTGCCTTTTTCGCTTCTGTCCCACGGCAGCCATCACTGCCAGCAACAAAACAGAATCTTTGAAATATGGAAACTCAATAACTCCACTGTAATTCAGCCGCTGGCTTGATTCTATTTCATTGATAACGCTTCGTTTTCTTCCTCTATACAAATTCTCTGTTCTTTCGTTTTTTGGGGTTTTTTTTATACTGTGCCCTATCTCTTTGTCTATCTTTCATTTTTTTTTTTTCACGTATCTGTTTGTGTATCCATTTCAATCCGTTTATATATATATATATATATATATATATATATATATATATATATATATAATAGAATAAATAAAAAAAAGTACGTTTGTAAGAAGGCGTGTTACATTGACCGATTACTCCATCTGCACAATCTATCTATCTATCTCAGCCAGTTCATATCTAAATATCTATGTATCTCAGCCAATTCAATTCTGTTAAGCTATTTATGCCGGTTCGTATGTATGTATGTATGTATGTATGTCGGCCGGTTTAACTTTATCTATCTATCAATCTATCTATCTATCTTGATATATCTATCTTAGTCGGTCAATATCTATCAAACTCTCTGTCTCTGTGTGTCTGTCTGTCTGTCAGTCTCTGTATATATATATATATATATATATATATATATATATATATATCAGTTTGTTCACATTATGTGTCTGTCTGTCTGTCAGTCTCTGTATATATATATATATATATATATATATATATATATATATATATATATATATATCAGTTTGTTCACATTTATGTATCTACTTGCCTAAAACTGTCTTTTTCTATCACTTAGTTCACACCTATCAGTCTGTCTGTTTATCTATCTAAAATGTTTCTTTTTGCTTAGATTTCTTTTTATGTTAACAATGATGTTTGTTCTAATCGATATTTCCTGAATCATTATTTTTTAAATCTCTCTCTCTCTCTCTCTCTCTCTCTCTCTCTCTCTCTCTTTCCTTCACTCACACACGCACACATTTTCACTTTCTTTTTGCTTATATTGACTGATCTATTTTTTCCACAGTATCTTTTTTTTCAATCAATAGTCCTTTAATCTATATTGATATCCTCTCTCTCTCTCTCTCTCTCTCTCTCTTCTTCTTCTTCTTCTTCTTCTTCTTCTTCTTCTCTCTCTCTCTCTTTGATCGATTTAACTGATTCATTCACTCACTCACGCACTTATTCACTCCCTTAATGTATTTGCTAACCCCTTCCTAGATATTTATTAGAGCTCTCATCACCCCCCACCAGTGATTTCAGTATCGATTCTTCTTTCTTTTATCTTCTCTCTTTTCTTCTCGGATTTTATTGCATTCTTTATTAACTGTACCCTCCTCTTTTTTTCTCACTCTTTTTTCTACACCCCCCTCTCTCTCTCTCTCTCTCTCTCTCTCTCTCTCTCTCTCTTTCTCTCTCTCTCTGACCGATAGAATAGAGTATTATTGGTATTATTATAGAATATTTAATTGGTATTTATATTAAAAGTTATTCTTTAATTTGAAAACGATTGTGTTTTGGCCAATAATTTGAGATATTATCAATATACAAAGCCTCTAGACATTCAATGGATATATATGTGTTTGTGAGCGTGTGTGTGTGTGTTTATGTCTCTGTGTGTATGTGTGCTTGTGTGAGTATATATATATATATATTAGTTTGTTCACATATATTTATGTATGTACCTGGTTATATCGATATCTCTTCTCATCAGTGTGTTCACATCTATCAAGCCATACCAACAAAACCAAGAGCCAAATGCAGAGTTCCAGAGGAGTAGTCAATAGCAGTTAGAAAAAAAGAGCTAAAATGAAAAAGTTACCTTAATTTCTAAAAGAAACCAAACAAAGGCTCTTGACGTAGACCACCGCATTGACTCCAAGGCCATGTAGGAAGATGAATGGAGTCATAAAGTCACCATCGCTGGAGACCACCCAATGACCATGATGCAGACAGGGTGTTTGGTTTTCATTGCTATCGGCACATTTTGAAGGGATCGAGGAGCCCAACAGTTTTTTTCTGTGAGTTCACGGTCTGATACTCGCAGAAACGTTTCTCATCTGAAAAAAAAAATCATATTCGGTTGGATAGGGTGCTTGAGTTTGTTAAAAAGCTTTGCAGCGCGATCTTACCTCTTGTCCTTTGTGTGGCCGGAGATAAAAATTGACCCTTTCTCATGATGTATGTGAAATACGGAATGTCTTCTTGCACTACAGGCCGGATAAGAAATTCAAACACCCCCAGGTCCCTGACTGACTTGCTGGGACCGTTGTCAATCATGACCTCGATCTCACCGACCAATTTGGAGATCTTATCTAATCTGATGATTAGAGTGAGGCTTCCGTGCTGCCGTACCTTCGTATTCACCATTGGACTCATCCAACTCTTTTCAAATCGTTTGCATAAACGTCAGATTGACTTCAAACACCGTGGAGTCTTCCAATTGGCGCTTCCGTGGTGAATGTCAACAGTACAACATGTCGTTTCCAAATTTCTGAAGAAGTGAATTTTGTCATGATGCTACTTTCTTCACTGACAAAACCTTAAACGAAGTGCATGCACGAAATTAATAATTTAAAACGGCGATAATTTACCTATCAAATTGCCCAGTCGGCTGGGACTGTAGAATACACTGACTGTACCTCTGCAGAGGGGTAAGACCCCCCCAATGAGTGTCCTGGATATGACACTAAACAATCTGATGGTGAGCGTCCAGTAATGCTGGGGCTTTGGGGAATACGGAGCACCCCTTCATTGCCATTGCTCCCAGATCCACTTTGGCCCGGTGTGGTTGCACCTGATAGGGCCCTATCTATGGGGTAAGTATCATACTTACGGCATACTTATGATAAACTGAATTGTTTGACTAAACTGAATAGCTTGAAATAGAAATGTTTTTGACAATGAAACTGTTCTGATATTTAAACTGCGTGCTTATGCTAAACTGAATCGTTTGAAATATAACTGTTTATCTACATAAAAATGGATTTGGCGTTAAATAACCTAGAAAGGTTGATATGCCATAAAACCCAACCAACTTTACCTATTAAACACTCTGTGCGTGTTGGGGAGAAGGCGCTTCGGCGTAAAGCCAAAGAAAGGGTCATTCATCACATAAAGAACCTGTTAAAGAGAAAAATTTTAAACTGTTTCCCACGGCAGCAGTAATCTTTGCGACATCTGATTCGATGATTCTCAAGAAAGGGCAAATAATCGAAAATTCTGGCCGCACTGTACACAACAGAACATAAGATACTATTGGTTTCGTCATTAAAGCTGACGTCACGTTCACTAAAAGATGAGGACTAAGAATATACTCAACCCCTCCACCATGAGTAGGATGTGACACATAGTCAGTTTTTAAGCTGAGTGAAGTTGGTTTGAATACAGAGTTTTCATTCTCCGAGACTGGTTGCCTAACCAAAGCTAAAGAATCGTCTACCCTAATGTTCATCCATAGCGGAGGGAGCGATGGATTCATGCCTTTCCCAAATGCGTTGGTGCGAAGTAAACAAACAAACCTAGTCCGGGATTCAAACTCGGGTTTTCATTCGACGATAACCGTGCCTCTATTGTGAGTATTCTAAGTGTGTATCATAAGCATTTTATTATACTTAACTGCGACTTTAAATTGACAGTGTAAAATTTGGAAGTTGACAGGAAAATAAATCATACTCAACTGTTGTTCAGGAATAGTCTATTTAGCATCCCTCAAATAAAAAGTTCTGAGGCTGTTAAATAAGCTGACAGCACCTATTCAGAATGGTAAGACCTCCTCCCACCAACAAATGTCCTTGGTATAATACTAAACCACATCTGATGCTGAGACTCCTGTCCTGGAGTACCTATGGGACATATAAGATTTGTTGGTTATTTATTTGGTTGTCTATGAATTCTAAGTTTCGTATCAGATTCCTTCGTTCTACTTCTAGACCCGTTTAACTTGCTGTGTTCTTTGTGGAAGTCTGCAGGACGACCAGCTCGAACATACATACAGCAGCTATGTGAGGACACGGGATGTAACCCTGAAGACCTGCCAGAGGCGATGAATAATAGGGAGAAGTGGCGAGAGAGGGTCAGGGATATCCGTGCTGGCGGCAAGACATGATGATGATGATGACAAGAGAATCTAAGGAAGGAAAGAAAGAGACAAGGTAACTTTCTATGCTAATAATTTCATTTTGGGGTTCACGACTATTCTGTAGCGAAAATGTTTTACTGAACCAGTAGAAGTAGTCGCATTTTCCAGACAAGGTGTTGAAATATATTAAAGTAATTTCTGAGCGTTATAAGTCTGACTTTAGTCGTTTTTCCAGAGTTATTTCAGTGCGGTATGTTTGCAGAGGCAGTTGCTAAAGGGTCCCTTATTTTTGGTGAGTTGTAAATTTGAAGGTCTGTCTTGTGTCTGATAGGTATGCTCAGCAAAGACTGCACTGGTGGGAGAGTCAGCGTGCTGTTAAGTCGTGACTGCAGACACGCGTTCTTCCCCATCAGCAACAAGAAAGGTGTATGTCCTTCCAATTGAAGTGGTCACTATTTAACTGAAAATGTTTCTTCAATGCCCGAAAGCCCCTTTCTTTGGGCATGCGCTGTTCTTGCTTCCTGTCATAGAGCATCTGGGAACTGCTACATTTTAATATATTATTCTATTTTTTAAATATTCTTTTTAAATAGTCCCCACATACCCTTTTATTGCCATTACTTCCATATCCACTCTGACTCAGAGTGGTTGTGCCTTTCAGGTTCCCATCTATGGATCAAAGAGAACTATCCCAACAGTTACTATACGCAAAATCATCTAATTGTGTGCAAACAAATGATTAATATTAAATAGAATTGTTTGTGCAAGCAATACTTGAAACCGTTTTACTGAGTGAAAACAAATGAGCTCTAATTCGTTTAAGTCATCTTCGCAACAAACTATTCACTTACAATTCATATATATATATATATATATATATATATATAAGTTGGCCGACTATACTCGAGGGCGACACGAAGGCTCCCTTTTCAATAGCTACAACACCAAAGTGTAGGGGAGGGCTCTACTCCTTTCCCTGGATTGCTCCTCTTTACCCTTGATCCCTACCTTGCAATGCTGAGTGTTAAGCAAGGAGGCATCAAAAAACATTTTTTGAGTCTTTGGTATGACTCGATCAGGAATTGAACCGCGGTCTCCCGAACCATTGGCGAGCGCCGCCAACAATGCTATTGGGCCGGTAGTATTAAATAACCCAGAAGGATTGATATGCCATTAAACACCACCAAACCAAATCAGATCAAATAAAAAGGTTATGAATCTTCACGCTTACAAGACTATTGTAATGTTTCCTATTCTTTTTTTTCTTTTTTTTTTTTTTGTAAAATGGACTACGCCTGTTCTTAACTTGTCCTACACAATAATAAAATGAGAGATATTTTATCTGTGACCACGTGTCTGTCTTTGTAATTCCGGGTGTGATCTCTTCATTTCGTCTTTGTCGCCGGAAACTTTCCTTAAGACACCTCAACGTGATACATGCCAACATTTGTTCGTAAAGAGTCTTGCAATAATTCCGGCGATATTTTCCTGTAACTTGTTGGCCTTTGTCAGAATTTATGTTTTGTTTTTTTGTTTTTTGTTTTTTTCCTGAAGAGATATTACGTCATGTCAAGCAAAACAAGTCCTTCCACCACTCTTAAAAAACTCTAGACCTCAGTAAAGTTTGATTGTCATTGGTATCGTATAAATATAAATTAAACCCAAGGAATTACTCAATAAAATGGCGTATGTTTTTTTGGATAAAAGGGGGAAAAAATGCAGAAATTGGCAGGAATTAAAAAAAAAGTTATCTAATCCGCCCAAATAAATAAAAATAAATGAATGGTATGTAAGACGTTGAGTGTGTTTGCAGCCCCAACGCAAACAGACATCGTCGAAGCTTTAACGCAAAAGAGGAATCCTCCAATGACAAGTGAGAAGGCTACCGAAGCACTCCTTTGCCGTTTTGAGTCACTGCGCGATATATCGTTGCGCCTTTGCATTGTGTACACCACACGATTTTCCCACACAGATACAAACCGCGTAAAACCCCGGTGTACACTGCCACACACTCTAATTATGGAGAGCAAAATCTCCGCTTTCCCTCCCACCACCGCCGCCGCGAGCCGTCAGACTTACACGGACAGGCACACGTGATCTAATCTGTATGTGAACACTTAGGTGAATCAATATATAAATTTCTGTATAAAAGATGGATGCGGGGGTGCGTGTGATCTGACATCTTTTCTTCCCGAGGAAAATAATATAAATCCATCGTAACGAAATGCCAAGCTATGTTTTTTACGGCTTTAAGATTATTTTTATTGGATTTTATTGATGCATTACGTTTTTTAATCATTTTATTTTGTTTTATTTTGTTTTATTTTGTTTTCTATCGCTTTACTTCTCTTGTTATTTTTTTTTTCTTCTATTTTTGTTTATTTTTCGTTTTTGGGAAGTGTTTGCTTTTTATCCTTTCTTTTTTTTTTTTTTTTTTGCAGATTTTTATTCATATCTTTTTGAAAAAATTTCTTTTTGTCTTTCTATATTTAGTGTTTTTTGTTGTTGCTGTTGCTGCAGTTGTTGCTGCTGCTGTTGTTATTATTGTTGTTGTTTTCATAATTTTTTTCTTTCATTTCTCTTCGCTTTCACCTATTTTCATCAATAACTGCTTTGTTTCTTTTTTTTTTCTCCTTCATTTTACCTTCTTATTTATTTATCTTCTTCTTCTTCTTCTTCTTCTTCTTCTTCTTCTTCTTCTTCTTCTTCTTCTTCTTTGATCTCTCTTCTAATTTGTTTTTCTTCATTTTCTTTCTCTTCTCAATTTCTTCTTCTTCTTCTTCTTCTTCTTCTTCTTCTTCTTCTTCTTCTTCTTCTTCTTCTTCCCGAATGGTACACGATTCAAGATCGCATTAAGTAATGGTCTCTCCAGAAATTACTCTTTCCCTTTTTTCATTATTTGCTGCAGACATCATGATATATGCTCATTGTACCTCTTTTTATTGCAATAGGACGATGCTTTTCAAGTGATGGATTTATTAGCTTAGACCACAAATATTCCGAACACCACAAATTTTACATAAAAACCCGCAACAATATATATATATATATATATATATATATATATATATTTCATTTTAAACGATTTTCGTGACCCTTTAAACTTGACAAGTCAAGTTAAATACCGGAAATGTGTAATGAGAAGATAAATTGATTAGCATAATTAATTAGTATAAATCAAAATAAATATTTAGTACAATCATTTATATTCCCCCTGCCTATATATTGTTTTATTCTCCTTTTCCATCAACACAGTAAAACTTTACAATGTTCTCTAAGAACACATCTGCCAAGTCGAAATACACTGGCTGTATCCCCTACATAGGCGCATGACTCCTCAAAAAGAGGTGTCTTTGGTATGACACTAAACTGCATAAGATGGTGAGGCACTAACTCCGGATATCTGGCGAGTGTGGACTAACCTTTCATGGTCATTACGCCCAGGTCCACTCTGACCCGGAGTGGAAGTACATGTAAGGGTTCCATCTATGAGTCAAATAGATTTTTCTGGAAATTATTCTTATTCGATTAGAATACTTGGTCCTATATAAATGTACATTCTTTCTTTCCTCCCTTCTTCTATTCTTCATTCCCTTTTTTCTTCATTCCTGCTCTCTTTTATTTCTTCCTTCCTTTTTCAGTCTTTCTTTCCTCCCTTTTTCTATTCTTCATTCCTTTTTTTCTTCATTCCTGCTCTCTTTTATTCCTTCCTTCCTTCCTTTTTCAGTCTTTCTTTCCTCCATTCTTCTATTCTTCATTCCCTTTTTTCTTCATTCCTGCTCCCTTTTATTTCTTCCTTCCTTCCTTTTTCAGTCTTTCTTTCCTCCATTCTTCTATTCTTCATTCCCTTTTTTCTTCATTCCTGCTCCCTTTTATTTCTTCCTTCCTTCCTTTTTCAGTCTTTCTTTCCTCCATTCTTCTATTCTTCATTCCCTTTTTTCTTCATTCCTGCTCCCTTTTATTTCTTCCTTCCTTCCTTTTTCAGTCTTTCTTTTCTCCCTTCTTTTTTCCTTTCTTCCTTCCTTCAGTTCTCCCTCCTTTTTCTTTCCTTCCTTCCTTCCTTCCTTCCTTCTTTCTTTCTTTCCTTCCTTCTTTTTTCTTTCGTTCTCTCTTTTCTCCCTTCTTTTTTCTTTCATTCTTTCTTTTCTCCCTTCTTTTTTCTTTCCTTACTTCCTTCCTTCTTTCTTTTCTCCCCTCTTTTTTATTTCGTTTCTTTCTTCCGTCCTTCTTTCCTTCCATCCTTATTTCCTTTCTCTCTTCTTTTTTCTTTCATTTCTTCTTTTCTTCATTTTTTCCTTTTTTCATTCTTTCTTTCATCCCTTTATTCTTTTTTCATTCCTTCATCCCTTCTTCCTATCCCTTCTTTTTTACTTCTTTCCTTTTTTCCATTCTAATTTTTTCCCTTTCCTCTTTCCCCTCAACATCCTTTCCTAATAACCCTCCTTCTTTCCTTCCTTCCTCTCTCCCTCTATTCGTTTTTCCTTCATTTATTCTTTCTTTCTTTCCTCCCTTCTTCTTTTCCAGCCTTCCTTCTTTCCTTCATTTCCTTTATTTCTTCATTCCTTTCTTTTTTTCCTTTTTCTTTCCTTCTTTCCTTTCTTCTTTTCTTTCTACTTTTTTACCACGTCTTTTCCTTTCTTTCATCTTCCATATTTTTATTAAGAATTGTTACTTGGAACTACAATCACCATTATTACCATTATTATTATTAATACTTGAAACAATATAACTGTATACCACGGTGGTGTACCCGTGGTGTAATGGTTAAAGCGATGGACTGCAGGAACACAGTAAGTGAGTTCGAACTCCAGTCGCGCTATTACATTCAATTTCGGGCAAATACCCTTGGGAAAGGTATAAACCCCCTTATCCTCCCTGCTATGGGTTAAATAGTACCATTACTGTTCTTCTAGGAGAATAGCATTGGCATTAAATAACCTACAAAGGTTGATATACCATTAAACAAAGAAATCAAACAAAACCAAAATATAGGCAACCAAATGATTATCAGTAAGAAGAAATAGTTACTTGAAACCAGATAATTATTTGTATTTAACAGGAATACTTGATATCATATAATGGTGTGCGAAAACATCTCACAAAACAATTGCACAAAAAATATTAATGTATCATGAACGCAACTCAGTTCTCTAACCACAAGGCATGAAATAATCTTAGACAGGTTGACATGCCTTTAAAATCAATCAATCGTTAAGAACATTCATGATTACAGTTTTAAGACTTACCGGCCAAGCAAAAGCAGGACGACCTGCTCGAACTTACATACAGCAACTATGTGAGGATACGGGATGTAGCCCTGAAGACCTGCCAGTGGCGATGAATGATAGGGAGAAGTGGCGAGAGAGAGTCAGGGATATCCGTGCTAGTGGCATGACATGATGATGATGATGATGATGATTTCGATTTATCATACTTAAATTTACTTAGGTTCCTCATCAAACTTTCTGCAATCCCAAAATAAAACGATCTCCAGACTTACGTGATCATTCAAAAAATATAATTGGGGAATACCAAAACCGTACGAGTTAAAGCGCTGGACTTCGACATCGGAGCTTACAAGATCGATCTCCACTAACACTATTATATTCACTTTTGGTCTTATACGGTTAAGAAAGACATGAACCCACTAATCCCCCGGTTATCGGTTAGATAGTACCATTTCTATTCTTCCACAAAGGATTGCTTTGGCTTTAAATAACCCACAAACGTTTGTATGTCATTAACCAAAAAAGCCAAACCTCACCAAAATGAACACAAAAGATTCACTATTTCTAATCCAGTCTTCGGCATACTCTCCTTTCGTCTCAGTCATGGTATTCCACTTAACAATGAGGGCAAGTATAAAAGCCTCATAGAAGCTTCATGGCTTCATTACTCCCAAGACCACTCGCGTCCGGAACATAGCACTTGTTAGGGTCCCACCTATGGTTCAAGTAGAACTGATTGAAAATTATTTCTAACAGATAGGAATACTTGATATCGTGTAATATGTGCAAAAGGAAATTAAGAGACAACACTTGATATCGTGTAATATGTGCAAAAAAGAAATTAAGAGACAACACTTGATATTGTGTAATATGTGCAAAAAGAAATTAAGAGACAACACAAAAAAATGTATTGCCCAGTTGGCTGGAGCTGTAGAATACACTGAGTGCATCTCTGCAGAGAAATAACCCCATCAACGAGTGTCCTGGATATGACACTAAACAATCTGATCGTGAACCTCCAGTAATGCTAAAGCTTTGGAGAATGTGGAGTACTCCTTCATTGCTATCGCGTCCAGGTCCACCCTGGCTCGAAGTGGTAGCATCTAAAAGGGGCCTATCTATGGGTCAAATAGAACTAAACTGTGTATTAAAGCTAAACTGACATGTTTGAAATAGAACTGTTTTTGTATGCTAAACTGAATTATTTGAAATTAGACTGTTCTTGACATTGAACCTGTGTACTTATGCTATGCTGAATTGTTTGAAATAGAACTATTTTGACATTTAACTGTGTAAATAAAAAAAAAACTATACTTATACTAAACCGAATTGTTTGAAAATTTTATCAAAATTACTTGATTCGGCGTTAAATGACATAAAGAGGGTTGATACGCCATAAAACAAAACAACCAACCAAGCAACCGAAAACAATGTAGGCAATTACCTCAGCATAAGATAAGCCTATGCGAGTTGACATGCCGTTAAATCAATCTTCATCACCATCATCATCAGAGTATTTGGTGGACAGCCTTGATTTATCTACCAAACACATCTGAGCAGTGATTTTCATATGTTTAGGTCTATGAAGTAGTCATTCAATGGGCAAAAGTCCTCCATTGATGATGAGCCTTGTCGAAGCTTCTTTCTTAGCCATATACAAACTGCCTCATTCACCTGATCATCATTGAAGAACTACTGTCTCCTGGGTGATTGCTTCGTGGGCCCAAATAGATGAGGGTCCTAAATGGGCAATGTTAGAGCATCTCAGCAAATAAAAGACCAGACAAGCCTCATCGACCTTACGGATCAGACTTTGCACCTTCAGAAAACATGAATACAACCGAGGGAAATTAAACAAGACTCCAATTCCAGATCGAAAATTGGAATAGTTCGGTTGGGTAGAATGTGAATAAAGTACTTTGATCAAATATTGGTCGGATTAGAAGATGTTCGAATTACAGGACTTGTACCAAAAAAATGGATTGATATGAACACAAATGATTTATGAAAATATAACGTTTTCATCAATTATTGGTTGAGTACACTTTCATCTTTTTGTCCTTCCTTCCTATTTTCTTTGATTTTATTTTTGTTTTTATTTTTATTGTTGTTGCTTTTTTTTTAAATTTTTAATCTTTATCTTTTTATTTATTTATTCATTTATTTATTTATTTTTTATTTATTTATTTTGTTTTTATTTTTTGAGAGTTCACGATTTTATTGATTTCTTTTTCTTTGATTCTTCCTTTGGGTCTCTTTCATTCATTTCTTTTTCATCATTATTAGTTCTCTGCTTTTTTTTTTTCTTCATAAAACTTTGAAATTTTCTTACCCCTGTTTATTCATTTATCTACTTTTCTATCTCCTTTTTCCTTTTTTCTTTTTCATTTCTTTTTTTTTTTTTTTTTTTTTTTTTTTTTTTTCTTTTCTATTTTCATGCTGATCAAATTTTAAGTGATTATGTTTCTTTAAAAGTTTACTCTTTGAATAGGTTGATTTTCCTTCATTCATTTTTTCTTCATTTCTTCTTTTTCCTTCATTCATTCTTTCTTTTCTCCCTTCTTTTTTCTTTCATTTCTTTCTTCTTTCCTTCATACCGCCTTTCTTTCTTTCATTCTTTCTTTTGTCCCTTCAATTTTCTTTCCTTTATTCCTTCCTTCCTTCCTTAATTCTTTCTTTCCTCCTTTACTTCCTTCTTTCATTTCTTCTTTCCCTTTTTATTCTTCCTTTTCTCCTTTCTTTCTTCTTTCCTTCCTTTCTTCATTCATTCTTTCTTTTTTCCTTCTTTTTTCTTTCATTTCTTTCTTATTCCCTTCCCTCATTTCATCTTAGCTTCTTTCATGCTTTCTTTTCTCTCCTCTTTCTTCTTTCCTTTTTTCCTTCCTCCCTACATTCATTCATTGTTTCTTTTCTCCCCTTCTTTTTTATTTCCTTCCTTCATTCATTCCTTCTTCCTTCCTTTCTTCCTTCGTTCCTTCTTTAGTCCCTCCTTCTTTCCTTCTTTCCTTTTGTCAGTCTTTCTTTTCTCCCTTCATTTTTTTTCTTCCTCCCTTGCTTCCTTCTTTTCATCATTTTTTCTTTCCTTCCTTCCTTCCTTCCTTTTTTTCAGTCTTTATTTTCTCCCTTCTTTTTTTCTTTCTTCCTTCCTTTTCTCTCTGCTTTTTCTTTCATTTATTTCTTCCTTTCTTTCTGCTTTCTTTCTTTCCTTCCTTCCTTCTTTTTCTTTCTTTCTTTCTTCCTTCTTTTTTCTTTCCTTACTTCCTTCCTTCTTTCTTTTCTCCCCTCTTTTTTATTTCGTTTCTTTCTTCCGTCCTTCTTTCTTTCCATCCTTCTTTCCTTCTCTTTTCTTTTTCTTTCGTTTTTTTCTTTCCTTCCTTCTTTTCTTTTTTCATTCTTTCTTCCATCCCTTTATTCTTTTTTCATTCCTTCCCCCTTTCCTTCCTATCCCTTCTTTTTTACTTCCTTTCTTCTTTCTTTCCTTTCTTCTTTCTTCCATTTCCTTTTTCCCCTCAACTTCCTTTCCTTATGACCTTCCTTCTTTCCTTCCTTTCTTCCTCTCTCCCTCTATTCCTTTTTCTTCGTTTATTCTTTCTTTCATTATTTCTTTCTTTCCTCCTTTCTTCTTTTTCCTCCTTCCTTTTTCATTCGTTCCTTTTTTCCTTCAATTCCTGCTTTCCTTTATTTCTTCATTCCTTTCTTTTTCCCTTCATTCTTTCTCTCTTTTCCTTTCTTCTATCTTTTTACTCTTCTTTTTCTCTTCTCTTCCATCTTCTCTTCTTTCTTTCTTTCTTTTTTACTTGTTTCTTTCTTTCTTTTATATATATTTCTTTTCTTTTTTGTGACCTTTCTTTTATGTGATGTTCTTCATTTTCCTGGTTCTTTTTTACCCCTGCCAAACTTCTTTCTCCTATTTCATCAACGTCAATTTTCCTTTACCTCCTACTCTTTTTCCTTTTCTTTAACCTTTTCCCAATCCTCTTCCCGTTCCTGCCTCCCCACCTCTAACCTTTTTACCTTCCTTTTTTTTTTTTTTTTTTTTTTTTTTTTAAGAATCCGCCTCTGATGTTTCAACGCCTCTCGGCTGCAACCTCGCACAAAACGCGGCTGGAACGGCGAAGTTGTCAATTATTGAAAAAGAAAACGACAATTGAATTATTGTTGCTAGAGTGGGAACGTAAACATGGCGTACATAGCTGAACTGTGTGCGAGATAGATAGATAGATAGATAGATAGATAGATAGATAGATAGATAGATAGATAGATAAAAAGAAAGAGAGAAAGAGAGGGTGGGGAAAAAAGAGGAAGATATGTATAAATCTAGAGAGAGAGAGAGAGAGAGAAAGAGAAAGAGAGAGTGTTTGAGTGAGTTCGAAAGACGGATACGGAGACAGAGTGAAAACACATTTAAAGAAACACACACGCATATACACACAAATAAAAACACTTCTACATACACAAGCACACGTGCAAGTACATGAATGCATCAAGGCATGAACTAAAAAAAAACTCACATAAAAGCATGTGTATATACATACACACAAGAATCTACTAAGTGCGAGAAACACCCACATACTAACATTCATATGCACACCGAAAGACGCTCATACATAGAGAAACATGTTCACAAACATATAAATACATCAAGAAGGCATATACGTAGTATATAGAGAAAGCATGAGTCCATATCTGTTCCCTGCCAGCTACGGGTAAATAAATAGAGCAGACTGGATTGTTCAACCATGGTAAGGCAACCAGCCTAGACGAAGAGAAACTCTGAATTTAATCCAGCAGTAGTCCGAATAAAAATGACCTTGTGTCACATAATTTCCATAGTAGAAGGGTTGGGTAAATACACACAGTGCCCACAAATTGACATATACATACACACAGTGAGAGAAACGTACACACAGATATATCAACATATACACAGAAAAAAGGAGAGAAACAGACACACACACACACACACACACACACACACACACACGTGTGTGTGTATGTGCACATACACGCACAAATATACAACTGCATCTAGGTATGTACAAGATATGTTCAAAAGAAGGCCTTGTTCCAGACTAGACGAATTTTCATTGTTCTTAATGAAGAGGAGGATTTTCACGAAGATAGCTAAGTCTTCATTTTTTTCATATACCCATGATTTGTTGCGACAGTCTTCAAAAAGTGTGCATCAGCTTTTGTACACTGAAGATATGAACAGGAATATATAGATAGATAGATAGATAGATAGATGTTAAGAAAGTTAGTCGACCAAAGTCAAGGGAGACCCGAAGGCTCCCTTTTCAATAGATACCACACCGAGACGTAGGGGAGGATCCAGCTCCTTTTCCTGAATTGCTCTACTTACTCTTGATCTATACTTTATAATGCTGAATGTTAAGCAAGGAGTTATCAAGTACCATTTTTTAAGTCTTTGGTATGACTCGAACTGGAATTGAACCCCGGTCTACCGGACCAATAGCGAACACTCTAGCTATTAATCCGGGATAGATAGATAGATAGATAGATAGAGTTTAGACCGAACAAAAAATATCAAAGGTAGCCCCCCACCCCTTGACGGTTGGACTGAAATTTAAAACAACTTCTTTTCCTGGTCAATAGACGCATGTCTCTGCCTGTGGTTAAATAAACCTAATTGTTTTCTTGTACACTACAAGTCCGTCTTTTTTCAGTTTTGTTTACATATTTCTCTTTGTTCGTAAAAACGTAACAGATAGATGGATATGAACAGGTAAAATAGAAAAAAAAAGATCGATCGATAGATAGGTAGATAAACTTTTAATGAATTTTAATTTTAGGAAATAAGAAAAAGTCGCATTGATTTAAATCTCATGAGTATTGAGAAGACAGCATTTGCATAATGCTGTTTTTCATGAAAAACTAATTTGAGTCGAATGCGCAGGTGTATTGTCACTGTGAATCTGCCACCGACCTGTGACTAACATGTCTGGTCATTTATAATGCACAGTATTACGGATGCCGTACAAGACTTTCAAGTAATAATGTTTGGTGACAGTTTGACTGTCAGACATATATTCATAGTGAATGGCCCAATCTCCGTGACACCGTGCATCATAAACGGCCAGACATGTTGTCCACAGCTCAATTGTATATTGCACCTAATTCAACTGCCTTGCATCTTTTGGTGAAACACTGGATTGTGTAAGTGCAATGAACAAGAATAAATATGTAATTAGTCAGCTGGTAAATGGTAACATTTGTATTCACTTTCGTTTGGATTGCTCTCATTCATACATAAATATTCTATCTCATATGTGTGTCACGTGTGCTTTCATCTTAACAGGTGACTATCTTCCATATTATACGATTGGTCAGGCACTTTTCTAATATTTCCGTCCGATTATTGTGTATAACAAATGAAACCTCAAGTAACGGACTTCTTGTGTTCATAATTATATATATATATATATATATATATATATATATATATAACCGAGCCATTGGCCTAATGAGTAGAGTGTTCGCCAATGGTCGAGTCATACCAAAGACTCAAAAAATGCTACTTGATTCCGCCTTGCTTAACACTCTGCATTATAAGGATCAAGGGTAAAGTGGAGCAATCCAGGGAATGGAGTAGCGTCCTCCTCTACACCTCTGTGTAGTAGCTATTGAAAATGGGTTCTTTGGGTCCCCCTCGACTAAGGTCGCCAACTTTACTAATATATATATATATATATATATATATATATCTTTACTTTACTAATATATATATATATATATATATATATATATATATCGAAAGAAGAAGTCCATCTCCTCGATTCGCTAAGACTTCCAGTTGGAGAGCAGGAGACTCCCGAGGCCAAGGATATTATTGCAAGCCCTATTACATGTGTGATAAATGAATTAGCTATATTTTCCATGGATATTACCCCCGTAAGTTCTCACTTCGTAAACCTCATGTAGAACCTCATACTTTGTCACAGAATTGGCACGAGTTACCTGTAGATCGCCGCAGAAAGACTTTTGTAAAATGAGTCTCAAAGAGTTTGCTGTCATGATCACATATGACAAGAAAGCCCAGTTTATGACAAACAGACACCACTACAGATGTTACAAACATACTCACGTACTGAGAACAAATCTTGCCTTCGAAGAGTTCGTTTCAGACTGGAATGTTTGATTCTTCATACTTGAAATGATTTACAGCTTTTGTAGGTCACTTTTTTTTCCAATTTGAACGACAACCCAATCGACTGGGGCCGTAGAACAGGCCGACAATACTTCTGCAGAAAAAAAAACTTCTCCACCCATTAACTGGTATATATATATATATATATATAGAGAGAGAGAGAGAGAGAGAGAGAACTGGTAGATTTTGTTAAATTTGACAAGATGATAAAACTAAGTGGAAAAGTGGATGAACCAACAATGATAATTAATTCAGCAATGAAAATTTGTTCTTTATTAAAAAAAAAAGAAATTATTTATTCATTCTTTTTTTTTAAATAAAGAACGGAATATCATTGCTGAATCAATTGTCAATGTTGGCTTATCCACTTTTCCACTTATTTTTATCATCTTGTCAGATTTACCAAAATTTACCAGTTCTCTCCCCACCTCGCCCTCTCTCTCTCTCTCGCTTTCTCTGCTCTCTCTCTGTCTCTGTCTGTCTGTCTGTCTCTCTCTCTCTCTCTCTATATATATATATATATATATATAGTTCATGTGCTTTAATCAAAGACTCGACATCTCCACACTAAATAGTACATCTCTGAAACTTGTAGACAAGTTCACCTACCTTGGAAACACATGTCATCTATCGAAAATGATAACAAATGATAGCAAAGGCTGGGACAGCTATCGATAGACTATCGGTCATATGGAGGTCTGACAAATCAGATAAAATAAAGTGCAGTTTTTCACAAGCAGCGGTCATGTCAATACTGCTGTATGGACGCACCACATGGACGCTGACTTAGCGTATGGAGGGAAAGCTTGACGACTATTGCACAAGAATGCTGCGAGCTGTACTGAACAAGTCCTGGAGGTAGCATCTCACAAAACAGCAACTGTACGGACACTTATCGAAAACAACCCAAATTAGACGAGCAAGATATACGGAACACTACTGGAGAAGTAAGGGCGAGCTCATAAGCGATGTACTTCTGTGGATCCTCTCACACGGTCGAGCAAAGGTAGGGCGACCAACAAGAACTTGTCTACAACAGCTCTGTACTGATAACGGATGTAGCATAGATCTACCGAGGGTGATGGACGATAGGGACGAGTGACCTGAGAGGGTCAGGGAAATCCGTGCTAACGACACGCCATGATATATATAGATATATATATATATATAAACAGGATTTGGCATTTACAATTAAACACATTCAACCAACCGACCAAAAAGTTGATCAGTGTACTGCTATCTATCGCCAGTCTTCAATCTTTATATTGGTCGCCTTCAGGTTGTTTTTTTTAATCATATCATTAAAGCGATATCTTATGTTTGCGTCAACTGTGTTGCAACCCTCCATCGAATAATAAGCTTCTGGTTTTTCCTTTTTATCGGTGTTCAAGTATTTTTATCATTAAGGGTTTTCGGACTATTGTCTTCATCTTTATTATTATTTCCACAACGTTTCGGTCGATATGTCCTCCGGCCTTCTTCAGGTGTTTGTCGAACTCTGGAACCTACTTGGAACTTCGAACTATGTCCTTTATTGAATCCACGGGGGTCGCCTTTTCTGATTTCGTTAGCCATAACTAGGTACAATTGTCAAGTATTCCTGTATTGTTACTCGCCTGCCGTCAGGATTGAACCTGCATCCTTCAGATGATTGTTTCCTTAGAAGCTTCGGGAACCAACGCCTATAACCGTTACGCTATGTTATGAGTCAAGTACTTCATTAAATTAGCTGCTTTCGTTAAAAATAGAATTGCAATAATGTTTTCTTATTTATTTTCAGTCTTAATTTTTCAAATAACCTGTTTTGTTTTCTTTCTATATTCTAAATAATCGTTTTCATATGGGTTTTATAATCATGTTGCAGTGTACATGACATCTCCTGATCCCTACCTTATAGTTAAAAAAAACGAATCCACGCCACTCTGATCGGTCCGTTTTACAGGCCTACCAGTTACTTATATTTTCAGAGCCTGCGGTTATTTCTGGTGACATCAATGAAATGCTTATGCAGTGTATTCTAAGAAAATTTACCAATGGTTAACGAAACTTTTAGATGTGGATTGTCCTCCATTCTAACACCAAAACATGTTCAACACATCACACAGATGATTAATAGCTTTCGAGATACATACATATATATATATATATATATATATATGGTGAAGTGGTAGATTTGGGTAAATCTGACAAGATGATAGAATAAGTGGAAAAGTGAATGAACCAAACTTTTATATATATATATATATATATATGTGTGTGTGTGTGTGTGTGTGTGTGTGCGTGTGTACATAGATAGATAGATAGATAGATCTGACACGGACATTCGCATATTTATATTTATGTAATACATAATTAATATATATATATATATACACACACACACACACACACACATATATATATATATATATATAAGGTGTACAAAAGTGATAGGACGAATAGGAATTTTTCTTTTGTATCAACTATTTTTTCATTTTTTTTAAGTTTTTAAAGGAGTTGATATACTATAATTGAATCGACGAAAAATAAACTGTTGATGTAGCAAATTTATTCTGTGAATGAATTTTTTTTCGTTCTCTCTCTCTCTCTCTCTCTCTCTCTCTCTCTCTCTCTCTCTCTTTCTTTATATACTTATTCATATATATATATATATATATATATATATATGTAAACACATTGAATGAATGAAAATTAATTTATCTCGTTTTATATTTATATCCCTGTCTCAGTCTGTCTCAGTCCGTCGCTGACTATATGTCTGTCTTGATCTCTTTTTCTTTCTCTATCTCTCTCTCTCTGTATATATATATATATATATATATAGCTATGGCCAAAATTATGGAGCCCCTATAAAAAATTGAGATAATAGTTTAAACCTACGTATTTAAAGGTTAAGAATCGTACAGTGAACAATTGAGAGCAAATGTAAAATATTTAACAGTAGATTGTAGTATTTTTTTGCTTTAAAGCCTCTCTCAAGAGCTTTAGCTGAGTTTCGTTCTAAATTCATTCCAATATTCAAAATGATTTATTGTCATACTAAAGGTTGTTTCGTAATTTTCAGGTAATATTTGATTCCTACCAGTGCTATAATAGTATATTTAATTGAAAATGCCCCCAAAGAAGCAGCTTTCCGAGATTAAAAGGGCACAAATTGTTGCTTTATCTGGTGAAGGATATTCTCAGGTAGAAATTGCCAGGAAGATGGAATGTTCATGGAAGGGGGTTCAAACAACGATTAATAGGTACAAGGAAACAAAGTCTTTCAAAAACAGAAAAGGAAAAGGCTGTAAAAAGTCTACCACAGCCTGGGAAGACAGATCTTTGAAAAGAGTATCCCTTGCAGATAGGAGGAAAAGTTCTTCAAAGCTTGCTGCTGAACTTAGTTAGGGTGCAAACAAAAACATATCAGCTCGAACGGTGAGAAGAAGGTTATCAGAAGTGGGATTAAAAGGATGCAAAGCCAGGAAGAAGCCATACTTGTCTCAGGCCAACAAGAAAAAACGACTGGAATTTGCAAAAAACCATGAAAAATGGACACCTGATGATTGGGGCAAAATTGTTTGGTCTGACAAAAGTAACTTTGAGGTAAGTTAAAAGCTTCTATTTCCTAAACTTTGAATGTAATAATTGAAATTTTTATATGAATACACATCCATAAAATTTATTCAAAAATTGTAACATTCTTTTTTTTTTTTCATCAGATTTTTGGCACCCCTGGAGCAGATTATGTTCGCCGTGGGGAAGGAGAGGCATTTCATCCTGATTGTGTGGTTCCAACTGTAAGATTTGGAGGAGAAGCGTAATGGTTTGGGGCTGCATGGCTTCTTTAGGCTCTGGAATGTTGTACACATGTGAGGGCAGAATGAACTCCAAAATCTATACTAACATGCTGGACCAGGTTTACCAAACCTCTTTGACTAAAATATTTAATAACATTCCAAGTGATGTAATCTTCCTACAAGACAATACTCCATGCCATACGTCAAAAGCTTCAAAAGGTTGGTTTGAGAAAAAAGGGATTACAGTGATGAAGTGGCCCCCTCAATCCGCAGACCTAAATCCCATTGAAACTTTGTGGTCCCATTTAGGGAAAAGAGTGAGAATGCACAAATGTTCATCAAATAAAGAATTAAAGGCCAAATTTCGTGAAGCGTGGCAGAAAATAGATCCTACCACCTGCAACAACTTAGTCAATAATATGCAAAAATGAATAAAAGCTGTTATTAAGGCAAAAGGAGGACATACCAAATATTGATTGTTGTTATTAATGTTTACTCCACTATTCCTAACCTTTAAATATATAAGTTTGGATCATAATTTCGATTTTTCATTGGTGCTCCATAATTTTGGCCAAGGCTGTATATATATATATATATATATATAAGCATAGAAGGATCAAATATTCGCCATATAAAATATAAGAATATTTCTCAATAGAATTCTAAAGCAATTAAAAAAAGTTTTTAACAAAAATATTATTATTTTGATTTTACATATTTAGGCAAAAATGTGACCGGTGTTCAATCCCAGGTCGAGTCATACCAAAGACTCAAAAAATGGTACTTGAAGCCGCCTTGCTTAACACTCAGCATTATAAGGTAAGGATCAAGGGTAAAGTGGAGCAATCCAGGGAATGGAGTAGTGCCCTCCCCTACCCTTCGGTGTAGTAGTTATTGAAAAGGGAGCCTTTGGGTCGCCCCTAACTAAGGTCTCCAACTTAACTTTACTTACACTTTTATATTGTGAGGTAGTTTAGCAATATATATATACATATATATATATATATATATATATATATATATATATATATATATATATATATGTGTGTGTGTGTGTGTGTGTGTGTGTATGTGAATATATATATATATATATATATATATATTGTCATCCACAGACAGACTGTTTCGTTGTATCACAACTCTTCAGTGTAGCTAGTCACGTAGGACGCTTGAAGCTGGGATCGAGACCCGCTCCCTGTCACGAGCAAATACGAATTACGGAAATTGCAAATCCCAAACTGAATACAGTACAGACTGTTGACGCTATATTTTGTTACACATATAAATACATACATACATACATACATATATACATACATAAATATTTCAAAAATGACATACTGATAGATAGATAGATAGATAGATAGATAGATTTTATTCGCCGCAATGGATAATTCTTAATTCCCCTGTTTGCAACTGACTTTCGAATTATCGTTTGTTCTTTTCAAGCGCCGATCAGTTTTTAGCGAATTCCACAGAGTCTTTACAAAAGTCCACCGTCGTAGCCTCCCCCTCTCTTCAGTTCCACTCCCCAATACACTAGTGGGACGACGCCGTCGAATGTTATTGCTCTTCAGGGACATTTCTTCCATGACATGATGGAAATGATTCTCCAGTTTCCTCCTTTTCTCTTCGCTTGGGTCGTGGGTCGGGACGACAAACGGCGAGATGAAGTGTGCAGTCTTTTGAGACTGGACGGTCAGTAGAAATGAAGTCAAAAGTCAACACTGTTGTTTGGCGTACACTTTACGGTCTCAATTCTTTTTCTAGTCTTCTTAATTCGACCTGATTTGGCCAGAGGTTAAGTGAGCGGTCTGCAACCCCCTCTTTCTCATACATACCCCATTACCAACCTCACTTGGATGCACAGCCGGTCCAGCCACTGTTGTTGGTTGGACGGGCTTTTAAAAGAGAAGGCTGGCGATAGACTTAAATATGAAAAGGACAATAGGATAGAGTTGGAAAAGGGAAAGACTTGAATAAGAAAGAAACTAACAGACAAACAAACAAACAAACAAGTTAAAGAAAGAAAGAATAGAAATAAAGAAAGGAAAGAATAAACAAATGAAAAAAAAAGAAAGAAATGAACAGAAAGAAAGAAAGAAAGAAAGAAAGAAATGAACAGAAAGAAAGAAAGAATAAAACAATGAAAAGAAAGAAAGAAAGAAATGAACAGAAAGAAAGAAAGAATAAACAAATGAAAAGAAAGAAAGAAAGAAAGAAAGAAAGAAAGAAAGAAAGAAAGAAAGAAAGAAATGAACAGAATGAAAGAAAGAATACACAAACGAACAGAAAGAAAGAAAGAAAGAAAGAAAGAAAGAAAGAATAAACAAATGAACAGAAAGAAAGAACAAATCCACAAATGAACCGAAAGAAAGAAAGAACAGAAAGAACAGAAAGAAAGAACGAATAAACAAATGGAAAGAAAGAAAGAAAGAAAGAAAGAAAGAAAAATTAGAAATACAAAAGAAAGTTTTCTTCACTAGTCTTATGTTTTGGTTCAATTATTAATAAAATATCCTCTTGAGAAAATTTTTTTAATTCATTTTTTGTGAATCACCGTCAATCCTTGTTAAAAATAATTTTCACAAGTACTGTCTTTCATCTTATTGTATGGTTTCAAGTATTCCAATCAAATATTAACATTCCTATCTAATAATAATCATTTATTTGTGCGCGGTTATATGGTTTCAAGTAACTGATGATAATAATTATCCTCTGTAAACACTCCTAGCTTCAAGTAACTATTCTTAATACAAAGGATTTACACTTATATGGTACAAAGTATTCCTAGTGGATACGAATATTTTTTTAACTGATTATTCGGACCATACATAGGACCCTAAGGTGTGCTTCCCACCGGATCAAAGTTGGCTTGGGAGTAATGGTAATAAAGATGTAGTCCACTCTCCCCAGTGCTCCAGAACTGGCGCCTCACCATCAAATAGTTTAAATCCTTTTACAGAACACTCCCTTGGGAGATCGTGCCCTCCACCAACAGGACAGCTCATTTACTTTGCATTTAATCTGTAAACAATAAATATGATATTTTATTATATATAATGCTCAATAATCTGAGGTGGTGCTGTCTGGGAACGGATTTTTGGGAACAAGGTTTTAGTTGAATTTTTATGGTTTTGTGTTTGTGTGTGTGTGTGTGCGTACATTTGAATTTTTTTTTTCCTCAATGAACTGATGTGTGCCGAGGTAACTTGTGTGATATGTCTATATTTGTATTTTCAAGTCTCCTTAAAGGACGAGATTTGCTTTTTTATTTGCCGCCCCTCTCCTCTCTCTCTCTCTCTCTCAGAAAAAACCACCTTGTATCCAACTCTGGAAAGATTAATAAACAAACTTCAATATAATTCTTTGAGTCAAAAAATGAACAAATAAATAAATAAATAGAAGAAAAAAAGAAAGAAAAAGCTAAAAAGAAAAAAAAGGAAAGAAAACAAAGCAACACTAGTAAAAATAACTAAGCAAACTTTCGGTGAAATAGCTAAGAAGTAGCCTAGTGGGTAGAGAGTTTGCCAATGGTCCGGGAGACCTGGGTTCAATCCCAGGTCGTGTCATACCAAAGACTTTTAAAATGGTACTTGATACCTCCTTGCTTAATACTCAGCAATATAAGGTACGTATCAAGGGTAAAGTGGAACAATTCAGTGAAAAGAATAGCGCCCTCCCCTACACCTTGGTGTAGTAGCTATTGAAAAGGGAGCCTTCTGGTCGCCCTTGACTACGGTCGCTAACTTCACTTTTACTTATATACATATATATATTTGTGTGTGTATGTGTGTGTATATATATATATATACATTTATAGATAGATAGATACATTTATATATATAGAAAGAAAAAAGAAAGAAAGAAGGAGAAATGGTGAGAAAAAAGTGATGAATTTAAAGAGTAACAGACAGATGAGGAGATACATAGCGAATAAAAAAGAGAGTGAGTGAATGAGGAAAAACACAGGCGCACACAGAAAGAGCGAGAGAGAGAGAGAGAGAGAGAGAGAGAGAAAGAGAGATGAATAGTGAGAAAAAGAAAGATATTGCGGAAGAAATGAAGGGAAAGACACAAGGAAAAAAGAAAGAGATTAATTGAGAATGAGAAAGAGAGAGTGAAATAGATTGTAAGAAAAAGAAAAGATAAATTGAGAACCTGAGAGAGAGGGAGAGAAAAATACAGAGAAAACGAGAGAAAGAGTTGGGAATAGAGAAAGCGAAAGAGAGAGAGAGAAAAAAAAAGGAAGACAGAGAAAGGGAGAGTGATGGAGAGAGAAATATATATATATATATATATAGAGAGAGAGAGAGAGAGAAAGAGAGAGATAAATAGTGATAGAAAAATGTAACGTGTATGTTTTTACAGTCTTATATTGTAAGGTAGTTTAGCAATATATATATATATATATATATATATATATATATATATATATATATATATATATTGCTAAACTACCTCACAATATATATGTGTGTGTGTGTGTGTGCGTGTGTGTGTTTCGGAAGAGGTCTGCTGACAACGTGAAAACTGTTTAGATCTGTTTTGCATTCTTGACAGACACCCAAAGACGAAACAAAATTACATAAGTCTTGGAGAATAAATATTGCTGAATAGCGACGGACAAAAAATACATTAAATATAAAACCCCTTAAGAAAGTCGAAAACAAACAATCCCTATCCACCTCCCACAAAAAAAGAAAGAAAGAACAATAAAAGATGTAAGAAAAAGCAAACAAATATTTACCACGCTGATAACAGGCATCAAGTCAAATAGCTTTGTTATATCTTAAAGCGCCAAACTTTACATGAACGAGGGCTTGTTTAATTATTTGTATTCGACGAGACCATGTACAAAAATAGATAAATAGATAAATGACATTCAAGAAACAAATACACAAAATCGTAAAAATGACCCTACAATGAACGGGATTCCCTCACTTCTAAGCATAAATGAACCCTATATGAGTTGACATGCCGATAAAATCAATCAATCAATCAATTAATCAATCAATAACAATATTGACTTATTTACACATAGTTATATGGTTTCACACATTTCTATCAAATATGAATAATTTTTAAACAGATCTAATAGGCCCGTAGATGAAAGTGTTGTCAGAGTTATATATATATATATATATATATATAAGGGTAATTGAAATAATAGACACGAATACGAATTTTGAATTTAAAATTTTAATTTAAAATTTTGAATTTAATTTAAGATAAGTATTACTGTATCCTTATGTAAGGTCATTAAGGAATGTTGTACTTCCCTAAATTATTATTAAATCTGGAGTTTTAAGTTGAAATGTATTTAGAATTTAAGAAATTTTTAAAAATCAATTTACTGTGATTCCAACCGGTGAAAAAAAAATAAAAACCGGAAGTGGGCGAAATGGGGAGGAAACTCTTCACTCCTCTTCTACCTCCTTCCACCCTTCCTTCCTGTGTCTATTCGGAATGTAATTATTTATCCATTAGATCTGAAGAAGACCTGTTATTTTTGTTGTTATTGGTTCATATCAATACCCATAACAGGGTGGAAATAAATTTATAGTCCGAATGTAACCGGTTTCTGTTTTTCTTAAAGATATATATATATATATATATATATATATATATAGTAGTTGTTTCTTAAGAGGCACATAGATATCAAGTATTGCTATTTCATACAAATAACTTGCATACAATTATATGCTTTAAAGTAATTATTTTTATTTAATAATAGTAATTTATTTGCTCACAGTTATATGGTTTCAAGCAAGTAATAATACTGGGGCTAGTCTCCGTGGCTAACGTGCTGGACTGCGACATCGTAGTAAGTGAGTTCGAACTCCAGTTGCGCTATCACGTTCACTTTCGGGTTTATACTCTTCAGAAAGGTATGAACTACCTTATCTCCCCATCTATAAGTTAAATAGTACCATTAGTGTTCTTCTACAAGTCTAGCTCTGGAAATAAATAATCCACGAAGGTTGATATACCCTGGTGGGGTGTAAAGGTTATCGTCGTAGGAAATGGACGCGGCGACACGAGTTCAAATCCTGGCCGAGACTGATTGCATTTCACATAGCACTAATACCCTTGGGAAAGCTATGGATCCAATTATTCTCCCTCCAGCTATGGGTAAATAGTAGGGCAGACTAGGTTCTTCAGCCTTGGTGAGGCAACTAGTCTACGAGAAGGAAAATTCTGAATTCAAACCTGCTAAACTCCGCTTAAAAATTGACCTTGTGTCATATCCTGCCCGAACGGAGGGGTTGGGTAAATATGATATACTATAAAACAAAGAATTCAAAATAAACCTGATAAAAATAATCCTTCGTAACTAATTATAACTTCAAGTAACTATTCTTAAAATAAACAATTTAAATTCATTTCCATTCCTATATGATACAAGGCACCAACTATACGGCCACCTGCCTCCCATCACGAAAACTATCCAAGTTAGACGAGCCTGACATGCAGAACACTGCTGGAGAAGCAGGGACGAGTTCATAAGTGATGTGCTCCTATGGACCCCCACATATGGCCGGCCAAAAGCAGGACGACCAGCTCGAAAATACTTATAGCAGATATGTGAGGATACGGGATGTAGCCCTGAAGACCTGCCAGAGGCGATGAACGATAGGGAGAAGTGGCGAGAGAGAGTGAGGGATATTCGTGCCAGCGGGACGACATGATGATGATGATGATACTAATAATTTTAAAGCAGATCTATTCGGCCAATCGACGAAACACAAACTGTTAATACCACCCGGGTCTGAGTGGACCTGGGAGTAATGGCAACGATATCCTGAATTGGAGCCTCACTATAAGATGCAACTTAGTGTCATAGCCAGGACAATCTGGAGTGGTGCTGGCAGTTCTTCTATGGCAACGACAAGCAGTCCAGCTTTTAAAAGAAGGTACCTATAGTGACAAGAAAAATAAAAATAAAATGAATTAAATAGAATAAGATCAAGAACTGTAGAAATTCCCAGAAGCTCCTGATAGGAATTGGGGGCGATATATGCTAGGAAAAAAGAAATATCCCTGCTCAAAGGAAAAATTAGATCTCACTTCAGACTTACCATTGATACGAGACGGACCTTCTTTTCCTCAGCCGCGAGCAGATAGATCACGTGTCCGCCCAAGCTTCGTACTTAGCATAAGACCACGTCTCCTCTAGCAGCAAACTATATTAAAAACACCAATGGACATGACCCCACCGAATTTGGACTTATCAACCATCGGAGACGACTACTATATTTTAAAATTTTGTTTGGGAGACGTGACTTTGTCCAATGGAATCAGGAAGAATTTCCCAACCCACAGAATGGATGTTAAACCCAGAAATAAAGTTAAAATTCAAAAGGTATCTTGGTCTCATTTCTTCCTTCCTTCATGAATTCTTTTGCAGCCTTCACAGACACGAAAACGCCAACGAAATAAGATAGTGTAAGAAGAAAACTAACGGAGTCAGATATCTGAACCCAAAACCCTAAAAACCAAATAACCAACAACAATTTTCATAACCCCAACATGTTTATTTCTCAGTGATCATTTTTGGATATACCAAATAGATTAGGTATGAGAACAACACATGGTGTTATGATTTACACGTTAAGTCAGTAGACCATTGTTAGTGAGTTTTCGTGCCACAGCAAAGCTTAGTAAATTATAATCGATTCTATCTGGTTTGCTATAATCCGTGGATTTTACGATTTGCGACAATACACAAAATGTAGTACACAGTGAGAATTGAACCCCAAAATTATGGTTTGCTAGCCTAGTTCGCTAGCCCCTATACCACGCGAGGAGTCCATTTAATATTTACAGTTAGCTTACCGCGTAAGTAAAAAAAATTTTTTTTAGTATATATGGAGGAGAATTGCTCCCTTGTAGTAATTTACAAAGCTCTTTGCTTCGATGTGGCACAAGGCTGAATGAATGGGGCGCCCAATGAGGCTCGAAATCACTCATGTAGGTTTGCTAGACTAGCTTGCTAACCGTTACACCACCAGAGGTGCCCAGAATTGCTCCATTGTTATCTGGTGGGTCTTATTACGAGGATCATTAAATAAGTTTCCAGACTTTTTTCGTATTGGCACTTTTATTGATAGTACACTCATGAAAATCTAGTCCCTTTCGAAGTAATCTCCTCCAACTGCAATGCACTTGTATCGTTCCAACAATTTCTCGAAGGCCCCATGGAAGTCCTCTTCTGTAAGCGTGTCAATGATCTTCGTCATAGCCTCTTTCATCTCCTCAATTGTCTCATAACGACAGCCTCTAAGCTTAGGGAATAACCAAAGGTCACAGGAAGCAAGGTCTGGACTATTGGGAGGGTGAGGGACTGTCTTGATGCCCATCTTGGTCAAATAGTCTGTGACAAGGATGGAGTTGAGGACTGGTGCATTGTCCTGGTGGAAATGCCACTGGCCAGATTTGAAGAGTGCTGGCCTCTTCCGACGGAATCTCTTCCTGAACCCCCTTAAAACCTCAATATAGTAACCCTAACCCTTTGGCCAATCAACTCTGGTGTATTGACTTCCTTACTCCTCCCACACATCTCATCATCTCTCACAGACTCCGTGCCTTCCTTGAATCTCTTATGCCACTCAAAAACTGATGCTCGATTCATGCAAGATGGTCCAAAAGCAGCCTGAAGCATTCCATACGTTTCTGTGGTATTTTTTTCCAAGTTTAAAACAGAATTTTATTGCATATCGTTCTTCTAAAGTGTCAGATTGCATTTTTGAAATTCACCAGCTATGACAATCAGGCTTTAGTAGGGTGTATTCCAATTGTTACTGTAGCTGTTGATTTGAACCTGAAATCATAAAAATTGGTCTGTCATCTCATAAGATATATAGCAATAACATACTGAATTTTCAAGAGTTCACGAGAATTTTAAATGCCTGTACAAAAAAAGTCTGGAAACCTATTGAATGCACCACGTATATTGTAAAATAGCGTATTAATAGTGTTTGTCATAATTTAACTTTCTTAACAAGGATTATAAATAAATAATTTTGACCAGCGAGAACCATGGTGTCTTAGAAACAAGTAGAGGTGATAACCCCAGAGAAAGTTGCGATAAAAAGTAACAGGATATGTGGTGATAGGGATTAAAATAGATCATGCAATAAGCCAATGCAGTAAACCGACAGCGAAAGAAAGCAAAACTCGGTATGACTCGGAGGGAAAGAGATCTACTGGGAATTGTACTGAAAAATTGTATAGGCACAAACCAGAATCTGCCCTAGAAAATCTCATATTCAGTTATCATCACTAAGGTCTTGTTGTTGTCATGTCACGATGATTAAAAGAGAAACGCGTACTTGGGTCAGGAATTGGTCAGTTTGTAAATCGGTAGTTTCTGTTTTTGAAAAGATGAACATTGTCAAGCAATAAGCCTTGATCTAGAAATGTCATAGGTTACAAGTCCAGCAAAGTATCTCGGCAGTGTTCTAAATCATGGAATCAAATATATTTCCTACCGACACTCTTCTTCTTCTTCTTCTTCTTCTAATAATAATAATAATAATAGATTTCTTTTTTTTTCATTTTTAATTAGCCTGAGGTATCGTAAAATTTTCTTCATTTCAGTCCTATTTTTATTTTCTCCTTTTCCTCCTTCTTTTCTTCTTCTTTATTTTTCTTCTTTGTTCTTCTTTTTCTTTCATCTTTTTTTATCTTCTTTCTTACGATTCTTTCTTTTTTTAAATTTGATTTCATTCAGCCTTTTCCCGCTTATCTTTTTTCTTTTTTTTTTTTTTTTTTTTTTTTGCTTCCTCTCGAAGTTTTCAGCTGCCTGCCTATCTTTCTTCTTTTCTTCTTTCCTTCATTTTCCCTTCCATTCATTCCTTAATTTCTTTTTTCTTCCCTTCCATCTATTGGTTCTTCCGTTCTGCTTTTATTCCTTGAGTCCTTCTCGCCTTCTTTCTTTCCTTCTTTGATTCTGTCTTTGATTGGTTCTTTCCTTCATCCTTCCTTCCTTCCTTCCTTTCTTCCTACGTTGATTCCTTTGGCGATTCTTTCCTTCCTTCTTTCCTTCGTTGATTCCTGATTCCTTCCTTCCTTTATTTTTTCCTTGATTCCTTCTTTCCTTTCTTTCTTTCCTCTTTGCTTTACTCCTATTCTCCTACCTTCCTTCCTTCTTTCCTTCCTTTCTTTCTTCCTTCCTTCCTTCCTTCTTTTTTATCTTCTTACTTTCATTCATTCCTTCTTCCTTTCTTGACTTTTTTTCTTGAGCACTTTCTTCCTTCCTTGAATCTTTCTTTTCCTTCTTGATTCTTTTCTTTCCTTCCCTACTTTATGCTCTTCCTTCCTACCCTCCTTCCTTTCTTCACTCGTTTTTTTACCTTTCTTCTTCCCTTCCTTTCTTCCTAAATTCTTTTTTCTTTTTCTTCCTCTTCCTTCCATCCTTTTTCCTGGGATTTTTCTTTCTTTACTTTTTTCCTTCCTGTCTTCATTCTCTCCCTCTTGTCTTTGTTCCTTGATCCTTTCTTTACCTTTTTCATTCCTCTTTTCTTTCTTTCTTTCTTTCTTTCTTTCTTTCTTTCTTGATTCTTACTTTCCACCCTTTCCTTAGTTTTTCCTTTGTTCCTTTCTTCCTTGATTCTTTCTTTCTTTTTTCCTCTTTTCTTTCTTGCTTCCTTTCTTGTTTCCTTCTTTCTTCCAAACCTTTCTTTCTTTCTTTCAATCTTTCTTTCTCCTTCTTGCCTTTCTTCCTTAATTCTTTTCTTCCTTAGTTCTTTCTTTTCTTTCTTTCCTGCACCCTTCTTTCCTTTCCTGACAATTTTATTTTTCTTTCTTTCTTTTTTCACTCTTACTTCTCTTTCTCTTCTAATTTTCACTTTCTGTTCTTTCTTCCCGTTCACTTATTTTTTTCTTCATCCTCTACCACTCCTTTTTCTTGGTCACCCCGTAAACCACCATCTTTCTCGCGCTCTACTTTTCCAATCCCTAACCACCGTACCATACCACCTCAGCCATCCAACCATTAAGCCACTACCACTATCACCACCACCACTGTCTTCCTCATAATATCTCTCATCAAGTGTTGACGTCTCCATTAATTTGTGCCGAAAAGGCGAAAAGCAAACCTGGGAGCAGCAAGCAGTTTACAAGCTATGGATCGTCGAACAAGTTTCTGATTAATAATGTCCGACTCGTAAATGTCATGGAGACTCGTAGATGAAATTTCCATTATGTCACATCGCGACCCTCTCCCGTAGCCACACATGTGCCCGTTCCTCCCTCGTCACTTCTGCAAGACATCCTGTCACTACTGTCCACCATCGCTGTCTTTACAGTTGCTATAATGGCGCAACACAACGCTCTGTCCACTGGCGGGCTATACAACTTTGCCAGATCAGTTTATAAACGACCCGTGGTCTCTTAGCGATGTTAGATCCTCTGAATAAAGATGGAGAAGGAAATGTTGGCGGGAAGAAAGAAAAAGGGGGACTTGACGAATACTAACATTAGGAAATGGCCTGCGATTGACACGACCCATTTTGATGCTATCGAAATGTTTTTAGCGACTGAAGATAACTGAAAAATTTGCTCTCACCATATATATCATCAAGTAATGTTGACTGCACGGAATTCCCCACACACACACTCCCACACACACTTTCTCTCTCTCTCTCTCTCGCCAACCGTCCCTATCATCCATCGCTCTTTGCATGTCTTCTAGACGGCATCCACTGTCTGCACAGAGCTAACATGTATAATAATCTTGCTGGTCGGTCAACACCTGCGTTTCCATGATTAAGATTCCGTAAGAGAACGAACGTTATGTATATATATGTATATATATATATAGCTCTTCTAACGAATTGAGCATTTCGGTGTCCGATAGCGTAAAATGTAAACAAATGAATATTAATACATATATACGTTAAATTCGCAAACTGACAGGCGCTTGTGGTGTAATAGTTACTGTCGTAAGAAATGGAAACGGTGAGCCGAGTTCAAACCTGGATGAAGCAGTTTGCACTTTATATTGTGCTAATACCTTTGGAAAAGCTATGAATCAACTGCTCTCCCGCCAGCTACGGGTAAGTAGTTGGGCAGGCTGGGCTCTTTCACCTTTGTATGGCAACCGATCTAGAAGGGAAGCTCTGAATTCAACCTATTAAAATTCGCTTGAAAATGGCATTGTGTTGCCTCCTATTCGTATGGAGGGCTCGGTATATATATATATATATATATATATAATTATGTGATCAACATGAAACTTAAAGTAACGGACTTTAAGAATGCTTGATTGAGATATTTTATGTTTTAGATGTGCTCTGCCATAGGAGCATCGAGCACTTCAAATGCACTTTTTTTTTGGCATTCACTTTTTTTATTATTTTACTTCTGGTGAGTTTATCACACCAGTTTTAATAGGGGATTTTTCACTGAAGCTCAAGAGGCAACAAGTCTCCTCAAGTCTCCAAGATATTCCTGGCTATTCTGTTTGTTCTTAACAGTGATATATGGTTTGAACGGTCAAAGTTCTTCCTCTGATCTTCAATTCCTCCCATCTCTTTTTCAAGGACATGATTTAGCTATTTTCATCATCATCATCATGTCGTGCCGCTAGCTCGGATATCCCTGACCCTCTCTCGCCACTTCTCCCTATCGTTCATCGCCTCTGGCAGGTCTTCAGGGCTACATCCCGTATCCTCACATAGCTGCTGAATGTATGTTCGAGCTGGTCGTCCTGCTTTTGCCCGGCCATATGTGGGGGTCCATAGGAGTACATCACTTATGAGCTCGTCCCTGCTTCTCCAGCAGTGTCCTGCATGTCTGGCTCGTCTGACTTGGATAGTTTTCGTGATGAGAGGCAAGTGGCCGTATAGTTGGTGCCTTGTGGAGTGTTGCCGCCAGGACTTGTTCAATATTGCTCGCAACATTAAGACTACATAATTCGGATATTTTAAGAGAACATAATTACTCTAAGTGTACGTAATTTGTATATTCTGAGAGTACATAATTCTTTTATAGGTACATAACTATTTTATGAGTACATAATTTGGATATTTTAAGAATAGATAATTATTTCAAGAGTACATATTTGAATATTCTCAGTGTTAGACATGCGTTGCTATGGAAGCATGGAGCACTCTTTATGTACTTTTCTTATTTGCAGTTTATGTTCTATTATCATTATTATGTTACTCTTTTGAGAGTTTTTTCACATCAGCTTTAGCCGATGGTTTCTTGCTGGAGTTTGAGCGACAGCTCGTCTCCTCAAGTCTCCCGGACTCTTCCCGGTATTCTAGCCGATCTCAACAATGCTGTAGTTTGAATAATCTCTACTCATCCTCTTATTTCTAAGTCTGCCAGTCTCTGTACCAATCCTTAGATGATTGTATCAAGAGCACCAATTACAATTGGTATCCCTGTCACTTTCATATTCCACAGTCATTATTATTATTATTACTATTATTTCTTTTTTTACGAATTATCCACACCAGTTTTAACTGGTGCTAATTCCCTAGAGATTGAGTGACAGCAAGTCCTCTCAGGTCCTCAGAGCTCTTCTGAGTATTCTATCTGATCTTAGCAACGTTGTTATCTAGATTGTCTCGATTCTTCCTCTGATTCTTAATCCTTCCAGTCAATTATTATTCCAATTATTGTGAGTTTTTAACACCAAGTCTTACTAATGGTTTTTTTCTCTGGAATCTTGGTGATAGCAAGTCTCCTTCGGTCTTCAGGTATCTCTTAAGAATTTTTAATGATTTGAAAAGTCCTCGAGTCTTGGTTTGTTTCCGTTCTTCCTCTGATCTCCTGTTCATCAAGTATCTTTTCCAGGTTCTTTAGGACCGTTCTAAGGGCCCCAGCTATGATTGGTATCATTGCTACCTTCATGTTATTCTGCTTTATGCAGCTCTCTAGCAAAATATAAGTATTTCTCAATCTTTTCGGCAATCCACTAGAACGGAAAAATTCACTAGTTGACAAGTTCTTTTCTTCTTGTTAATTAACACTCTGTCTGGCCTTCCGGCCGATATTGAGTGATAAGTTTGGATATGGAATTATGTAGCTTCTTGCAAGTTTTTCACTTCAGTATGGTGCTTCACAAGAGTCTGAGTGATAGCAAAACTCCTCAGGTCTCCAGCAGCCAAGTCGGCTAAGGCTGTAGAATACACCGACTGCACTTCTACAGGGGAGTAAGACCCCTTCACACAATGAGTATCCTGATTATGATATTAAATAATCTGATGGTGAGGCTCTAGTAATGCTGCAGCTTTAGAGAATGTGGTGTACCACTTCGTTGTCATCGCCTCCTGGTCCACTTTGGCGTGGTAGCACCTAATAGGGTCACATAGAACTGTTTGACATTTAAACTGAGCAAAAACAAATGATTTATGCTAAAATGAATTGTTTGAAATAGAACTGTTTGATCATTTAACTGTGTGTAAACAAATGACTGATGTTTAATTGAATTGTTAGTGATACATGATAATACTTGGAACGATTTAATTTTGTTGTAGAAGAACAGTGATGATACTATTTAACCTATAGCTGAAGAAATAAGGTGGTTCATATTTTCCCCAATGGTATTAGCCCGAAAGTGCCCATGGTGTAATGGTTATCGTCGTAGGAAATGGACACGGCGACTCGAGTTCAAATCCTGGACGAGAATGATTGCATTTCACATAGCACTAATACCCTTGGGAAGGTATGAATCCAATTATTCTCACTCCAGCTATGGGTAAATAGTAGGACAGACTAGGTTCTTCAGCCTTGGTGAGGCAACTAGTCTAGGAGAAGGAAAACTCTGATTTCAAACCTGTTAAACTTTGCTTAAAAATTGACCTTGTGTCATATCCTGCCCGAGTGGAGGGGTTGGGTAAATAGGATTCGAAGGTGAACAAAATAGCGCGACTAAAATTCGAAGTTGTTAACATCGAACTCAGAGTTCAGCACTTTAACCATTACGCCCCGAGGACCTCAAAGAAATGCTGGTAAGCTATAACATACCAAATAGTAAAGTCATAGGAAGACCTCAATAAAATTCTGTAAATTTTAACAGCAATGTGATAGTAAAAACAACTTACGTCGAAAACATAAGCTGATCAATTTATTCATTATCTTAAAACTAAAAACAATTTTAAAATTCACATCAAATTGCAGATGGAAAAATGTAATCTATGTACTGGATTTAAACGGCTCATTGGCCAAGTAGGTAGAGTGTTCGCCAATGGTCCGGGAGACCTGTGTTCAATCCCTGGTCGGGTCATACCAAAGACTTTAAAAATGGTATTTGATACTTGATACCTCTTTGCTTAATACTCAGCATTATAAGGTACGTATCAAGGGTAAAGTGGAGCAATCCAGCGAAAGGAGTAGCGCCCTGCCCTACACCTCAGTGTTGTAGCTGTGGAAAAGGGAGCCCTCAGGTCGCCCTCGACTACGGTCGCCAACTTTACTATTTTTTATGTACTGGATTGCACACTAATAATAAGACAGAATGATTATTTTACCCTTGACTCAATGACTCAAAGACAAAGAGAGCCTTCGGGTCGTCCTCGACTACGGTCACCAACTTAGTAAAGTTGGTGACCGTAATAAGGTCAGCATGTGCTTCTTTTCTGACCGCTTCTCTCGAAATTTTTTATATACCAGCGAGTCAATGAGTTTCAACTCCATGGGCTGTCTCTTCAACTCAGACCCATAGTGGCAAACCAATGTTAGGATTATCAGTAAACGTTTTCTTTACTAGATCATGCCACTTCAGTTTTATGGAAGGAATTGTACAGATTCCGCCAATGATAATAATATTATTCATTACCTATTTACCACACAATTTGTATTTGTGAAGGCGGGAATAAGAACTCAGTTTCTGGGACTTAACGGTTCAAATTAGCAATCAAATTAACAGAGATTTGATTATGTTTAAGGAGGACATGATTAACATCGCTAAAAGGTTTTGTTTCTCCTCCTCCTCCTGCCTAACTCCTTCTATTTCCGTTCCTCTGCATTGCAGCCATTTTTTTGCATTTTGCTAGGAACGCTGGTTATTTATTCTCCTTCCTTGTCCATGAAACTGGCAGTCATGTGGCTACCAGAGTGGAATGAGGAATATCCATTCATTTTTGGTTTCGTCCAAACCGGTATTGAGCACAGTATTATTTACGAAAAATTATTTTAAAATGGTTTGTTTATTCAATTATATATGCACACACAAACATACACACACTTACAAATACACACACATATATACGTATATATAAAAGTTGGAGACCGTTGTCGAGGGCGACCAGAAGGCTCTCTTTTCAATAGCTACTACACCGAGGCGTAGGGCAGGGTGCTACTCCTTTCCCTGGATTGCTCCACTTTACCCTTGATCCTTACTTCATACTGTTGAGTGTTAAGCAAGGAGGTATCAAGTACCATTTTTAAAATCTTTGGTATGACGCGACCTGGGATTGAACACAGGTCTCCCGGACCATTGGCGAACACTCTACCCACTAGGCCAAGAGAAGCGAGAAAGAGAAATTGCAATCTTTTTCCCTCAAGAATATTCCGTGAAACTAGGGGTAACGGAGCAACCAAGGAGTGGGTAAGTGAACTTCTTTTTTTTTTTTTTAGGTTTTATCCAGTTCTGCCAGCTGATGTTGAGCTCTTTGTTTTTTAAAAAAAAAGTTTAAAAATACATTTTTCATATTCTGTTCAGAATTCATTCTAGAACATAATGAATTTTCTATGAATGTAATGAATTGTTGAAAGTTTATCATTTAGCGGTTTTTAATCTAAAAAAAATTATCGAAAATCATTAAAAAGTGAGTATAAATATCAATAATTCATGAAATCTAACTAATTTGAATACGATATCTTGTAACTTTTAAGCAGTAATTTGACTAAATAAGGAGATAAGTTTTCAAAAAAGACAGATCTTCATTTGATCGTATTATAATAAGAAATAATGCAAAAATTCAACAATCCTTCTATGTTGCTTATTATTTATATAAATAAACTGTTATGGTCAAGAAGAGGTTGAAATGATTACACGACTCGGAAATGTGTGATAAGAAATATATTGACGGAAAAGACTACATACATAAACGATAGCAGGGAGAAATCCCTTCTCAGCTTAACACAATCGTAAATATTAACATCCGTTCTTGGAGACGGCTCGCCGAGAGCTTAGCCGGTATATGTCACATGAGGACGAGTCCATTTGTAGGGGAGCCACCCCTGCACTAACATTTTTGAATCTTACCTACGAAGTTTCACCACGTATGTGCTATTACATCTTACCATGTTTTTCAAGAACATATAAAAACTTTCCTTGAATCTTCCGTTGAAAATCTAAAATTTTCGCACTTTTATATATATAAGTATATATATTCTGAGAGAGAACAGAGACTTCCCTCTAATCCAAGCCTGAAGACTTGGTTAAGGGGGTCATATTCTACGATAAATCATTGTTATTTGAAGAAGATATAAAGCAGGTACATTTTTACTGAATGAGCGCCATTTAAAAACCTGCTGACTAGAAACAGAAGTCGCTCGTATAGAAGTTAGAGTTGCTATATAAGTAGACATAAATGAATAGTCGTTGAAATAATGGTTAAGCCAGAAGGGACTAATGGCAACAGATGGCGTAATCATTTTCAATAATGGAATCTAATGTACTTGTGTCAGTTCGAGGTAAGGTAATTACTTTGGTGACTGCATTTAAAGTTGGTGTCGACGTATTAGCGTCAGTTGTGAAACCGCAATGATTGCTGTCTGGACTTGCCATTTTGGAAGTGAGTGAAGAGAAGAGAATAAAGGTGAGTGGAAAAGGTAGGAAAAGAAGTCAAAGAAAAGCGCGGAGTGGGGAAGAAAGAGGAGAAGAGAGGGAGAGAGAGAGAACGAAGGAAAGAGAGAAGCTATTAGAAAATGAGAAGGATCTTATTGAAGTCAATGTACTAGATAGATAGATAGATAGATTGGAACAATCTTAGATAGTTAAAAAGAGGTTGCAATAGAGATGAAAAATCCAAGCAACATATTTATCTAGGTACAATGAAAGAGACTTGGATTGATATGAACATACAATGCATCGATTCACTGTGATCGATTCATTGATTGAAATGAACAAACTAACAAACATTTCCTTTGATTTTTCTACCGCCTTGTCAGTGTGACTTACAATACGCTGTCAGCATCACAAGCAGAGAAGCAAACCCTTACCTGCCACCAAAATAGTGGGGTGTGATCTTGAATATGACACCAAACTGAAGATCTGGGCAGTGCGGGGTCATCTTTTCATTGTTTTTACCCCCAGGTCCACTCTGACCCGAAGTGGTAGCATCTGTTCGCTTACCATTAATCTTTTTAAGAATTATTGGTATTCGATTGGACTGTAGAAAAACTCTTAATGAAACCTACACTGAAAATGTAAATATGGACGCACAATAAAATAACCCTAGACGAGTTGACATGCCGTTAAAATAAGTTACTCAATCATTTGGATATTTCTCCACAAAACCCATTGGACATGGAAGGGGTAAAACAAACTCTATCCAAGAAAGTGGCGAGGAATAAGAATAAACAAACCTCGCAAAAAAACTCATTGGTTTCTTACAAATCATCAAAGTTAAGAATCGATGAGCCTGATCAATACTTAGATGGATAACCACCAAGTGACCCTAAGTCGATGCGCCAGTCTAAGCAAATCTTAGTAAATAACAAGCGTCGAGCTGAGAATAAAGGCAATGAAGGGGTACGCCAAGATCATCAGAACTGGACCGCTATCTAAGCAGAGTTTAAAATACACTGACTGTATCGTTATTTGTTGCTGCCTCCCACCAGAAAGGACCTGACACAAGGTCAATGATTAAAATAGAGATTTAGGGGATGGTAAGGTCGGGCATGAGCCGAGGCTGGAACCCTGCTGGTCTATGTTGCTAATTGACCCACTAAGTTCAATGTGGGTCTAATGAGACAAGCAGTTTCATGAATCCAAATTCGGGCCAGGGCACAAATGCCGGGTTATAGCTTGAATTAGACTGCAAAGTCTAGTGCTATACATAGGGAACAAAGGTGTCAATGTTGCAGCTCACCCACCCAAAGGTGACCCAGCTGAAGCTAGGGGCCTTTCGGCCTCGAATCTGCCATTGATTTCGATAACCCATCCGGCACGAATGCCAGACGGCCCAGCAAGACCCAGGTAAATATCCCCAGTAAAAGAGTAAGACTCTGACCAAAAAAAGAGGGTATCCTGGGTATGACACTAGACGGCATCTGATGGTGAGGTTCCAGTTATGAAGATCCGAGGAGAGTAGAGCAGCCTTTTGTTGCCATTACTTCCAGCTCCACTCTGACTCGGAGTTGTATTAACTGACCGTGTCTCGTCTGTAGGCCAAAGAGATCTGCTTGAAAATTATTAATATCATATAGGAATAAATATAACTTTAAACTATTCAGTTTAAGAATAGTTACTTCAAGCAATATGAGGTTTCTTTTGGATTCTTTGTTTGATGGCATATCAACCTACCTAGATAATCCAAAGCCAATCTTGTAGAAGAACAGTAATGGTACTCTTTAACTTATAGATGAGGAAATAAGGAAGTTTATTCCTTTCCGGAGAGTATTATTCCGAAAGTGAACATGATAGCGCAACTGGAGTTCGAACTCACTTACTACGATGTTGCAAGTCCAGCACGTTAGCCACGGAGACTCCCCCATTATTATTACTTGCTTGAAACCATATGACTGTGAGCAAACAAATGACTATTATTAAATAAAAATGATTAAAGCTTATTATTGTGTGCAAATTATTTGTATTAAATAGCAATACTTGAAACCATACATTTGCGTGAAAATTATTTGTAATAGTTAATATTACTTGATATCTGTGAGCAAAAACCTCTTGAGAAACAATTATATAAAAAATATACCTCTAAATCTGTGTACAATTTTGTATATATATATATGTGTGTGTGTGTGTGTGAGTGTGTGTGTAATATAATGGCCGAGGGATTTCGTTTTATGCCTTTGGGTTTAGTTAGGCTGAGAACCTTTCGGCTCAACACATGGGTTAGTTAGGTGCAAACTTGAGTGCTGGTGTTAACGCGCGTGCGGAGAGGATATGTCGTTCATAGATGTCAAAATAAAAATCCGATAGAAAGGTTGACCAGTGGATGTGAATGACGTCATGCACCGGAAGCGCGTGCGCAGAGGATTTGGGGGATTTTGAAAAAGTTAGTTGAGTTTAGTCCTGCCTCGGGAGAAGACGGTTGGCTTTCGTTTGCTCGCCGAAGCCAGGCCAGTGGCTTGTGGCGGGTGCCGCGCGAGATGTGGGGGGCAGATGAAATAGCCAGAATAGAAAGAATGTGTATTTCTCTCCTTATGTCGAACAACCTTTAAACTCAAAGGTAATAAAAAGTTTCGTACCTGAACTAAGAAGTCGTAAGTGTTTTTCGTGTTTCGAGATTCCTATGTTCTATGTATATATGTTATGAACATTATATGTCCATTTCACGCATAGCCGTATCTGGCTATGGTACATATATATATATATATATATATATATATATATATATATATATATACATATATGAAGAATTTTTTAAATTAATAAGAAAAAAATCAAACCTTTTAAAATAGTTTTTAGAAAGTGATGATTTGCTATAAGAAAAAAATAAAGCGAACTTCGCATATCCATTCGTTGAATTAAGTTGGTTGGTTTGTTGGGTTTTATGGCATATCAACCTTTGTTGGTTATTTAAAGCCAAATCCATTTTTATGAAAATAATCTGTCCTATTTAAAACAATTCAGTTTAGTATAAGTACAGAATAATTGTTAAAAACATTTCTATTTCAAACTATTCAAGAAGTTATATGTAAGAATTCAGTTAGGTGTAAATACAGTTTTAATGTCGAAAAACAGTCCTATTTCAAATAATTCAGTTAAGCCTAAGCACGCAGTTTAAATGTAAGTACAGTTTAATTGTCAAAAACATTTCTATTTCAAGCTATTCAGTTTACTAAAACAATTCAGTTTAGCATAGGTATGCTGTTAGTTCTATTTAACCCATAGATAGGGCCCTATCAGGTGCTACCAATCCGGGTCAGGGAGGACCTGGGAGCGATGGCAATGAAGGGGTACTCTGCATTCCCCAAAGCTCCAGATTGTTTAGTGTCATATCCAGGACACTCATTGGGCGGGGGGGGGGTCTTACTCCTCTGCAGAGGTGCAGTCAGTGTATTCTACAGCCCCAGCCGACTGGGCAATCGTTGAATTAAATCATTTTCTGGTATTAAAGTATCTTCAAATGACCATTATATATCTGTTGTCAGGACTCTTCACACGGTGATTTCCAATTGGGATATATATCTCATGCATGGGCCGGGTATGTTTCATTGTTTTACATACATACATACCTACATACATACAATTTACGTCTAAAAACGCTAAAATTCATTTGAATTCAATGTACTTCAGAAGAATGGATACAAGCTAACCTGAAGATAATGGCGTGAAACTCCGAGTCGAGTTATTAACACTATCTACTTGCTGGTGCAGCCCAATCTTCCTACGTATTATTCAACCCTTTCAATCAATTTTTTGGCTCTATACCAGAAAAGGTTCAACTTTGGATTTATCAATATTTACGACAGATTTTCTTAGCAATAGAACGTGTGCGTGAAAGCTAGAGTTGTGTGTGATCTTAATAATACTATCTGTTTAATGGTACAACACAGTCTTCCCACATAGAATTCAACCCCAGAAATCAACTATTTGGCTCGGTGCCACACAAATTTCAGCTTTGCATCTATCAATATTTCTGATAGATTTTCATAACTGATCGTTTATATGAAACTTTGAGTGATGGGTGATCTTAATAAGACACTCTACTTACTGGCGCAACACAGTCTTCCTACGTAACACTCAGCTCATGAAAGGAACTATTTGGATGTGTGCCAAACAAAAGTCAACTTTGTAACTATCAATATATCTGATAAAATTTTCAGAGTAATCTCACTCGACATTAATAAGCCTGAGAATAATATGCTGGATTTCCCGCCCTCTACGCATCATAGTTACTTCTTCCCCACCCCACAAGTCTTTCAGTTCTACATGGAGGGAGTAGAGTTATGTTATCCGACACCGGGCACCCGGCATTTGCTACCCGACATTCATCAAATCACACGTCGTTGACCCTGAAGTGCTATCGACTAAACTGGGGAAGCTCTTGTCTCAACTCGGCAGGTGCCCATCGACACCATCCCAGTACCGTAGACAGCGTTGAAGACGGTATTTTTGGAATTTCGCCATCGCACTAAGCGAAAGAAACGGCGGGTGGGTTAGACGAGACGCCGCAAAGACAAAGCGGATACCTATCTACACAACTGTACATACCTCGGGTAGCTGCTGTGAAGAGGGTATAATTATGTACTTCCCGACAAGAGAAAATACAGCATGGGAGCCGTTTAATGTGTGGGTCGCACACGCTTACGTGTGAATAAAACTAACCTAACCCAACCCAGAGCTAGACCTATATTTGAGGGCGGGGGTAATCATGAACCTTTAATTATTTTGAAGTGGGGGCCTTCACAAATTTAATTTTTATTTAAACTATTATTTTGTGTCAAATTACACAATATTATAATTATTCTCTAAAACCCTTTCTTACCATCATCATTATCAGCATCAAGGCATGCTGACTCTGTCTCTGTCTCTGTCTCTCTCTCTCTTGCTATTTGTCCTTGTCAGTTATTGCTCTTAGCTGGTCCACGAGATGGCGTCGAGTATCCACTCAGAACTGATTAATCAGGTTCTTGCTGGTCAACCAACACTAGTGTGTCCCTGTATAGGAGTCCATTTGAGAACATTTTTCATGATTTCGTCTTTACTTCTCCAGAAGTGCGCACATATCTGGCTCGGTTTGGTGCAAGATGGGAGGTAAGTGGCCATACAGGTGCGGTTTTGTAAGGTTGTACTACGTGGATTTATTCCAAACAGCACGCAGTATCCTTGTTTAGTTCCCATTTTTTTCCAAATGTTTCGTAAGAGTATAAATGGTGCAACCTTACTGTAGTACTTGCACAGTAACACATTGGAAGAATTACCGTTTTATTTTATCAAAGAGAGTAGATTTTCATCTGGTTGATAGCCTGTCAATAGCCGTCCTCGCTTTACTTATTGGTATATTGACATCGTTTTCAATAAATGAGATATTCCTACCGAGTTATATGAACTCTAAACCTAAAACAATAAAGTAATGTATGCTCCGTGGCGTAGTGGTTAGCATACTGCACTGTGACATCTTAGTAAACAAATTCGAACTCCAGTCTCGTCATTTCGCTCATTTTCAAACTAATTCATTGAAGAAAAGCATTAATTTCCTTATTACCCAGTTATGGGTTAAATAGTAACTCTACTGCTCTTTTACAAGGATGGCTTTGACATTGAATAACCCATGAAGTTTGATATGCCATTAAACAAAGAAACCGAACCAGAACCTAAAGTCACTTTTGGGGCCTCTCCGGGATTAAGGTCCTTAAAGCTTATACTTTATTAAGTTCATAGTAGATCCCCCTAACCCAACCTCAAGAGCCAATGCCACAAGGGTGACATGAAAACTTATGAACGTTCCCTTTTTAATGCAATAGGGAGATGCTGCTTGTTGATGGAATCTCCAGCTCACTTTATCAATGCTATCTTGTCGAAAACGAAATACGGCAAGCAGTATTTATCTGCCTTTCCAAGAGAGCAGCTTTGACACAAGGGCAGGATTTGTGTGGGGAACCGAACGCGTACATGTATTGAATACCAGAAATTGTCCAGTCCTGTTGACGTTCTCTGTTTTAGAGCCCTGCAACGGGAAAAGTAATTGTTTTAAGGGAGGATATTTCCCTTACAAGAAGTTAGACTCGTCCAACTAACTACAGACTATGGGTAGCTGTGACCTTTTGGTTTGGTTTGGTTTCTATATTTAATGGCATATCAACCTTTGTAGGTTACTTAATGCCAAAGCTATTCTCCTAGAAGTACAGTAGTGGTACTATTTAACCTATAGCTGGGAGAATAAGACGGTTCGTACCTTTCCCAAGGGTATTTGCCTGTAAGTGAACGTAATAGCGCGACTGGAGTACGAACTCGCTTACTAAGATTCCGCAGTCCATCGCTTTAACCATTACACCACGCTTCTTACGATGAGAACTATTACTCTAAATACGCCCTTGGTGTAATGGTTATCGTCGTAGGAAATGGACATGGCGACTCGAGTTAAAATCCTGGAAGAGACTGATTGCATTTCACATGGCACTAATACCCTTGGGAAAGGTATCAATCCAATTATTATTTCCCCCAGCTATGGGTAAATAGTAGGGTAGACTAGGTTCTTAAGCCTTGGTGGGGCAACTAGTCTAGGAGAAGGAAAACTCTGAATTCAAACCAGTTAAACTCCGCTTAAAAATTGACCATGCGTCATATCCTGCCAGAGCGAAGGGGTAGGAAGTAAGGAAGAAAAGTCCCTTAGAAGTGTAATTTGTATTAATTTGCGCTTTAGAGTCAAGACAAATGAGAAGCGATGAAGTTTTCCCATGGTGTTACGATGTTCAAAACTTTCCCAAGAGTATTTAATCTGAAAGTGAGTGTAATAGTGAGACTAGAGTTCGAACTCGCTTACTACAATGTTACACTCCAGCATATTGACCATTACACCACGGGATTACCTTCCAAGGGATTGACTGAAAGAAGCAAATTGCTAAAATCTATCTCTAGAATTTATTATACCTCTATTCCAGATTTTGTCCAGGGTAAACCGACTTTCAATTGTTGAGGTCAAAATTAATTCCGTAACTCTCAATCTCTCCCTGTATCTGTCTTTTTTCTATCATGTGATCTGCATCTAATAATAATAATAACAATACGCGGAACAATAGTGAATGGAGATTATGTGGAGAGAGAGAGAGAGAGAGAGAGAGAAAACGGTTACTCACATAGCAAGCAAATATAGCAAACTAGCACAAGTTACGGTTTCAATTGTTGAGGTCAAAATTAATCCCGTAAGTATCAACCTCTCCCTGTGTCTGTCTTTTTCTATAACGTGATCTGCATCTAATAATAATAATAACAATACGCGGAACAATAGTGAATGGAGATTATGTGGAGAGAGAGGGGGGGGAGAGAGAAAACGGTTACTCACATAGCAAGCAAATATAGCAAACTAGCACAAAAATGTACAAGACAAGGCACGACTGGGTGGGAATGGGGATCCACTGGGAATTGTGCAAGGGATTAAAGTTTGATCATACAAACAAATGGTATATACATAAACTAGAATCCGCTCAAGAAAATGAAACACCAAATTCTCAGGGATTTGATGATACAAACGGATCACATGAGACCAGATCTTGCGTAAACAAGGAATAAAGAAATTGTTATATTGGGGATTTTGTCATTCCAGCGAACCACGAAGTGAAAATGGTAGAAAGCGAAAAGATAAACTAATACTTGGGCCTAGCCTGAGAACTAAAATCAAACTGTGGAAGATGAGAGTGACAGTAATACCAATTGTACTCGGAGCGCTTGGAACGTTCCCCTTGGGTTTAAAAACAAGACTGAAGAAATTGGAAATCAGAGAAAGAATTCAGATCATCCAGACTATCTGCAATATTTTCTGTGTTATTTTCCGGGCTGTTGTCCTCATCTTTATCGTTGTAACACAACGTTTCAGCTGCTTTAACCTCCGGCCTTCTTCTGGGATTCCTTGTTTATCTGGGTATGGAAATGATTTAGTCCGGGAAATTATCTTTAAAGTTTGACTTCAAAAAATTATTTCCCTGGTTAAATCATTTCCCTATCCAAACAAGGAACACCGGAAGAAGGCCAGAAAATATAGCGGCCGAAACGTTGTGTTACAACTAACAACGATTAAGATGAGGACAACAGTCCTCACACACAATGTAATAATACTATTTAACCTATGACTGAAGAGATAGGTAGGATCATGCCTTTCCCTTGGTTATCAGTGCGAAAGTGAAATTGCAAGTGAAAGTCGAACTCACAAACTAGGATGTCGCAGTCCAGCAAGTTAACCACCACGCCATGGAGACTCCTCTGTTTTAAAAATTTTGAATAACCATGTGATGTGTGAAGTAAAAAAATCGGAATAAAAAATTATGAATCAATTGTACATTATGATTAGTAAAAGCTGAGATGGAGTTAATGTTATTCTAACCTTTTTAATATTTCTGTATAATTACGTAGTCTGCCCGTGATGTATTCAGTTAATTCGAATTTCACCAAAACTTTTAAGTGTATCCTGATCTAAGCTAGAAACCAATCGGATGTGACTTTGAAATCGCTCTTCTCTTGGTTCATTCATTCGTCATTGAAACACTGCTGAAAGTGAATGTATACTGTGTGACGGCCGTATTCACAATAACCGATCAAAATATATCACCCAAGGATATCTACTACCCTAAAGTCCAGATTTGAGATATCTTACCTTGAACGAGAATAAGGAGAACGAGGCAAAAGATGGCGGAAAGAACGCTGGAATATGTTTGATCCCAAGAGAAGTAATTTGAAAGTATCTAGTCAGACAATTTTTCCGTGAATATTAAACTCTTGAATACTTTTTATCATTAAGGGTTTTCGGACTATTGACTTCATCTTTATTGTTATTTCCACTACGTTTCGGTCGATATGTCCTCCGGCCTTCTTCAGATGTTTGTCGAACTCGGGAACCTTCACGGAACATCGAACGTCGCCTCAGCAGGACACATAGCGTAACGGTTATAGGCGTTGTTTCCCTAAGCTTCTAAGGAGACAATCATCTGGAGGTTGCAGGTTCAATCTTGACGACAAACGAGTTACAATACAGGAATACTTAACACTTGTACCCGGTTATGGCTAACGGAATCAGAACATGCGACCCCCGTGAATTCAATAAAGGACATAGTTCGAAGTTCGGTGAAGGTTCCCGAATTCGACAAACACCTGAAGAAGGCCGGAGGACATATCGGCCGAAACATTGTGGAAATAGCAATAAAGATGAAGACAATAGTCCGAAAACCCTTAATGATAAAAATCATCAAGCTTCGTCTCAGAAATTTTGATAACTCTTGAATACTGTCCAGATATAATTATGGGCAATCCCAGAGTGACTTCCCCGGACAATACTTGCTTAGAAAGGCTAAGTTTATCAACTGGCGCCAAAGGCACTCCTAAATGGGGAGATTAAACATTTTTGTGACTCCCAAGCATAAGATCCGATTTGTTCGTAGCTCTCCACTTTCGAATGACTTCATATCATTGGATAAATAATTTATCACGTGGGCATTCTTTTCCTATGCCATAGAGTAGCAGATTATTGAGTTCGTTTCTCAATAAGGGATCTATACTGCTCACTTGAAACCAAAGTAAGCGTATGAAGGCGCCTTGCATGGTATAATGGTTTGCAAAGTACGCTTTGTGAGTTTGATTCTTACTGGTGTTGGTCTAAACATCTAACCTTGAGGCGCTCGTGGTGTAGCGGTTATCGTCTCAGGGAAAAAAAAACATGGCGACACGAGTTCAAAGCTGAACGAGACTTTGCAGTTCCCATAGTGCTTATATCCTCTCTCTGTCCCTCTATCTCTGTCTCTCTTTCTCGAGAGTGTCTTCGTGGTGTAATGGTTAAAGCGCTGGACTGGGGGGTTGTAGTAAGTGAGTTCGAACTCCAGTCGCACTATTATGTTCACTCTTGGACAAATACCCTTGGGAAAAGTATGAACCCCCTTATCCTTGCACCCGTCGGTAAAATAGCATCACTGCTGTTCTTCTAGAAGGATGGCTTTGGAATCAAATAATCTACGAAGGTTGATATGCCGTTAAACAAAAAAAACAAAACAAACCAAACCTTTCTCTGACTCTATCTCTGTCTCTCCAGGTGCGGGTAAATAGTAGGAATTCTTTGACCTTGGTATGCCGACCGGATTTGAAGGAAAACTCTTAATTTAAACCTATTAACCCCCGCAAAAAAAAAAAAAAAACCTTATGTCGCATCCTGCTCAGGCGAGAAGTATTGGATAATTACATCTAACCTTGCGCTAAACAAATTTTTCGCTATCGCTTGACTCCAAAGCCATGAATCGTTGGGATAACTATCGATCTTACACCATAATAGAAAGAAAAAAAATACCTTTGAATAGTTATTACCCACTATATTTCCGGCAGTTTCAGGCCGTGGGAGTTTACATTACAGTTAGTCGAGGAGAGTCCCTTTTGCGTAATGGCTAATGTGCGGGATTGCAATCTCGTAGTAAGCGAGTTCGAACTCCTGTCGCGATATTACGTTCACTTTCGGACTAATACCTTTGGAAAAGGCATGAACTGACTTATCCCACCACATGTGAGTTAGATAGTACCGCCACTGTTTTTCTACAAAAAAGAGTCCCCGTGGCGAAGTGACTAACGTTGTGGATGGTTGGTTGGTTGGTTGGTTGGTTTCTTTTACGTCGTATCAACCCTTTTCGAGACATTTAACGACGAATAAATTTAAAACAATTCAGTTTAGTCTAAGTATAGTTTTTGTTTACAAGCAGTTAAATATCAAAACAGTCCAATTTCAAACAATTCAGTTTAGCATAAGTACAGAGTTTAAATGTCAAAAACAGTTCTATTTCAAACGATTCAGTTTAGCATAAGTACACAGTTTAGTTCTATTTGACCCATAGATAGGATCCTATTAGATGCAACCACTCCGGGTCAGAGTGGACCTGGGAGCGATTCCAAGGAAGGAGTACTCCGCATTCCCCTAGGTTCCAGCATTACTGGAACCTCACCATTAGATTGTTTAATGTCGTATCAGGACACTCGTTGATGGGGGAGTGTCTTACAAAGAAGCAGACGGTGTATTCTACAGCCCTAGGCAACTGGGCAACTGACATGCTGGACTGCGACGTCGTAATGAGCGAGTTCGAACTCTAGTCTTGCACAATAACGTTCACTTTCGGACCCATACCGTTGGGAAAGGTATAAACCCCTTATCCTCCCAGGTATGGGTTAAATAATACTACGAGGATGACTTTGACATTAAATAACACACGAAGGTTGATATGCCATAAAGCAAAGAAATTGACTTTCAGGTCCTCACTTGACAAAAGGAAGAAAGCAAATTCCTCTTACAAGAATGATATTCTTGAAAGCGAACCTGTCTATCGACTGGCTGCTTGTCATATCAAACCACGAAATCATTCTATCCTTCCTTCCATCTCTCTCTGTCTCTCTCTCTCTTTTCATTTGTCTCTTTTCCTATTATTCATGAAATGACGTGGCCTTTTTAGTGGAAAAGGGTCCGTATGTCTCTCACCCCAGTTCCCATCGAGCAATATGCACTGATGACACTCCCCTATCAATCATGGACGTTCTGCTGTCTTTTGCTGTTCGCTGCAGGTGTGACCCCTTACTCTGCACTCAGCAACAGCAATATCTACCTCTCCATTATATCTTACCCCCTCCCATTGCATAACACTTTCTACTTCCCTCTATTAATCTCTGTAGCTGCTTTTTATTCTTTTCTTTTTCTTTCTCTTTCTTTTTCATACTTCCAGTTGTTTTCTCTCTCTCTCTCTCTCTCTCTCTCTCTCTCTCTCTCTCTCTCTCTCTCTCTCTCTCCACCCAGTCGACTGAAGCTTTAGAATACACCGACTGCACCTCTGCAGAGGAGTAAGACCTCACCCCCAAAAAGTGACATGAAATCATCTGAGAGTGAGGCTCTAAAATGGAGTAATCTTTCATTGCCATTACTCTCATGTCCACTCTGATCCAAAGTGATAGTACTTGTTAGGGCCCTATCTCTGGGACAAATAGTACTAATTAGACATTTGCTATACTTGAAACCATTTAACTGTGTGCAAACAAATGATTACTATCGAATAGAATAATGAGAATTAGATGGCAAACTTGAAACCATTTAACATTGTGAAAACAAATGATTACTATTTAATAGAATTATTCATATAAGATAGCAATACTTCAAAACCTTTAATTCTGTGCAAACAAATAAGCTCTGGGTCGTTTAAAAATTTTACCTACAAACTATTCGCTTACAAATATATATATATATATATATATATATATATATATATATATATATATATATATATATATATTATTTGCCATTAGCGTCTATTGCAAGCCTCTTCGAATTTGAATTGAGATCTCGGCGGCCGTTGAACGGATGTATGTAAACAATAGTAATTGTGATTCATAACCGTTTAAAATTTACTTCGCAGCTAATATCTCCTCGTGGCTGAATGGTTAGAAGCTTTGGTTTGACGTTTGAGTCAACCGGGTTTCGATCCCAGCTGCAGGAAGATACTGTCTAGCCACACTGATGAGTTCTGATAGAACGAAACAGACCTGTCTGTGGTTGACTATATATATATACAGGATTTGACAGGAAATAACGCTCAAATGCTGACATGCATAAAACGCAACCAAACAAAACCCAACCTCTCTCTCTCAATATATATATATATATATATAGTTCTATTAGACCCATAGATAGGATCCTATTATATATGTATCAGTCGATGTATTTTTCTTCCTCCTCACATCACTTTTCTTTAGATATTCTTTTCCTCTTTTCTTTTTCTTGTTTCTTTCTTAATGCGTATGTCTCTTTCTTTTTTCTATATTTCTTCTTCCTTCCGATTCTATTTTTTTTTCTTTTCTATTTATTAATCCTTTCCTTTTCCCTTTCTTTTTTGGCATTTTTTTACTAGAAAAAGAGTGAGTTTTTTTAGGATCAATTTTACGCAGATTTTCCTCGTGTTGTTATGAGCTCATCTAAAATGAGTATAACCTCTTATATCGATATTGACAGGAGAATCCATCATATCATATTATTATATATATATATATATATATACACAGATGTGAATAAAGAAATAAATCCATCAGTGGGAGAAAAGTTGAAAAACAAAATAATCCAAAATTTGATTAATTCATTATTATATATACATATGTGTGTGTGTGTGTGTCTGTGTGTGTGTGTGTGAAACAAATTCAGATTTTTATTATTTTTTAAGAAGTGTCAGTATGTCGCTACGACCAAAATGTTCAACTATGGCTATTCTTTAAGCGAGAGGCTTAGACCTTTTTGAATAACCCTCGAATATATATATATATATATATATATATATATATATATATATATATGTGTGTGTGTGTGTGTGTGTGTGTGTGTGTGTGTGTGAATTATTAATGAATGAGGTTGTTTTTATCCTGTTCCGTTGATAATGGAATATATGTAAAATGCTTTATATATTTTTTCTAAAATTTCATAAATAAGTAAAATATATCTAACATTAAAAAGATCAATTTCTAAAAATCAATTGATTATTTTATTTTCATTGCTTTATGGTAGACATCATAATAATTAAGATAATAAATTAAATCATGACTTTACATGATAATTAACCGTAAACATGTCTGTTTAGACTGAAACATTAGTTGGTACAACGGTATCGATGCACCACTTTGACTTGAAAAACTTAGATAGGAACAACACAATAATGTTAAGTACTGTTCTGAACTAATTCTGGAAACAACACCCAACAAAACAGTAGGTGTATGGCAACTTGTGTCCCATCTCACAAACCATCCAAGTAAGACAAGCAAGATATTCGAGCCACTGCCGTAGAAGTAAGGACAAAATCATAAGCGACGTTCTCTGATGGACTTTTACACATGGACGCAACACTGTTAGCCGTCTAGTAAGGACTTACATCAACTCTGTATGGAAACTGGATGCCGTCTTGAGGACCTGTTTGGAGAGTCAGAGAACTCCGTGCTATCTGCATGACTTAATGATATATACGAAAGTCGTCCAAGAAGTTTTAAGCTTCACCTAAAAAAAGAGGAATAGTCGAACATTTTTTTATTGTGACCACACACTACCACTTCTTATAACACAAAGAAATCTAATTCAAATTTCTATACTGGTGATAGCTTTCAAAGGTAAGAGGTATGAGACAAATCTAAAACTGAACAAAGTGTCTGCCAAAGAAAAGTAATGATTCTAATGTAATTTATGAGAACACAGTACAGAGGACTCTTCTTCATATAAAGCTGTGAAGAAGTGGACGGTGGAATTTGAGCAGAGCAAGAACAACTCAAAAGATGACCCTCGTCCAAAAACTTTCAACACCCATGAAGAATTTGATACCATTCACCGTATGGTTTTAAATGACAAACGTCTTAGAGTCCATAGGTTCTACTTCGATCACCACAGTTTTAACTGAGATCTTAGGGATAAATAAGCTATCTGCAAGATGGGTCCCAATTTCTTACGTCTGGTCACAAACTGAAAAGGGTTGACATTTCCGGGACGCTTACGACTTACTTCCAGGTTTACCCTAAGAATTTCATCCGCAGATTCGAAACTCAAAGTGAAACTTTGGTTTACCACTTCGAATCTGAAACAAAGATTCAAAGCAAAGAGTGGATACACAGAAGATAATCAAATAAGCTATGTCTACAGGCAAATTAATGGCTTCTATTTTGGGGGATTCTGAAGGCGTAATCTTGATTGACAACTCTAAAAAGAGAAAACTATTAATGGAAAATGCTATGCATCAGAATTTAAGAAGCTAAAGAAAGCAATCAAGATAAAATGCCGAGGGAAACTGGGAGCAGGCATGCTCTTGATCCAGGATAATGCGCCCATTCATACTGCTCATGTTGCAGTTGCTGAAGCAGCCGATTGCGGCTTTGAATTACAATCCCATCTCACTTACTCACCAGAACTAGCTTCATCTAACTTCTTTCCTAGATTCAAATTCTGCCTCCGTGGTGGCCATTTTTGAAACAATGATGAGGTTATATGTGCTGTGGAGGGGTTTTTGGTAAACCAGGATGCCCTCTTCTTCCGTGATGGATTTGCAATACTTGAGCATCGTTTGAACAAGTCCATTGATATCATAAGAAACTATATTAAAAATAGTAAAATACTATCTAGTTTCTCCATTTCCTTCCGGGTGAAGCTCAGAACTTTTCGAATGACCCTCGCAATTTTGGAATAGACCTTATTTTGTATAATCAGTTATGTTAAAAGAAAATTAAAAGAAATTGTTTGTACTGATATATCTATGTATATATATATATATATATATATATATATATATAGTAGAGGTTTGTGGTTCTCGCTAGCTCATTAGTGAATTAATGGAGGATGAAATATTGCAGTATTATTAAAGATAGTGCTCAATATCAATGATAGAGCTTTTACATATATATATATATATATATATATATATATATCATATTACATGGTAATGTCTGTGACATTGGGTTTTGGGCTTTATGCATTCGTCATATATATATATATGTGTGTGTGTGTGTGTGTGTGTGTATAATGTCTATTTAGGCAGCAGATTCTCTTGTCTATAAAGGGATTTACTGTTTATCCTTTTTTCCAGATTTTACAAAATGTCGCAACTGTGATTGTAGGCATTTTGAAAACTGTGCAATGTTTCTATCAGTGGAATCCGAAAACTAATGCTGTCAACCATCTTTTGTAAGCTGAGTCGGCTGGGACTGTATAATACACCGATTGTATCTTTGCGGAAGGGTAAGTCACCCCACCAACGAGGGCCGGGATATGACACTAAATAATCTGATAATGTAGCTCCAGTAATACTGGAGTTTTGGGGAATGTGAAGTACGTGTTCACTGCCATCGCTCCCAGTTCCTATCTATGGGCCAAATAGAAGTGTTTGACATTTCAACTGAGTGCAAATAAATCACTTTTGCAAAATTGAATTGTTTGAATCAAAACTATTTGATTATTTAATTGTGTGTAAACGAATGACTGATGTTTCATTGAATTGTTAGTGATATATATGTACCATAGCCAGATACGGATATGCCAAACGTACATAGAATGTTCATAACATAGGAATCCCGAAACAGGAAAAATACGTAACGACTTCTTAGTTCAGGTACGAAACCTTTTATTACCTTTGAGTTAAAGGTTTCGACATAAGGAAGAGAGATGCACAATCTTTCTATGCTGGCTTTTCCATCTGCACCCCCAACACGTGTGGCGCCCGTAGCGCACAAATTCGTCTGGCCTCAACGAGCCCCGAAAGTCGATCCTTCCCGTTTGGAGTCTAGTTCTCAACTAACTGACTTTTTTCAAATCCCCTCAAAATCCTCCGCGCACGCGCTTCCGGTGCATGACGTCATTCACATCGCCAAGTCCTATCTGGGGTTTCTATTTTGACATCTCTGAATGACACATCCTCCCCGCACGCGCGTCAACATCTGTGCTCAAGTTTGCACCTAACTAACCCATGTGTTGAGCCGAAACCAAAAGGCAAGATATATAAAACGAAATCCCTCGGCCATTATATTACATATAGCTGTTGTATAGTGGCCCGTACTACGTGACTTCCGGTATATCGGAGGAATAAAAAGACGTTGTGTTTCTTGAATACGGTTAGCTCTCTGTCAGTAGTAAGACCAACTTCGGACGTAACACCGACAGCGCGAGACTTATAATATTGGTTGGACTGTACCACTTCAGTTAATAAATAGTTAACTCTATTTCATCGTGTATCTCTTCCTTACAACGATACAACAATAGCAATACTGGGAACCATGTAACTGTGTGTAAAGGAATGAGTAATTTTAAATAGAATAATTTGTGTTAAATAGCATTACTTGTAACCACTTCAATTTATGAAAACAAAGGATTAGTATTGAATAGAATTATTATTGATAGATAGCAATAATTGAAACCATTTAACTGTGTGTAATGTTGAATAGAATAATTAATGTCAAATAACAATACTTGTAACCACTTCCTTGTGTGCAAACAAATGATTAATATTGAATAGAATTATAAGCGTTAGATAGCAATAATTGAAACCATTTAACTGGAAAGAATCAATGGCAATAGTAGTGTGAATATGAATTAGTTCTGACTCATGTAAAAATGAAATTACCGACTAACTAATCTCTTACATATCATGTATATCTATTCAAATGAGTGTAAATAAAGAATTAATGTAAAATTATGACATTGCAATACTTTAAACCGTTTAACTGGGTGCAAAAAAAACAAACTCCGGCTCAGTTAAAAACGTAATCAAGAAAATGTTCACAAATCATATATATTTAATATATATGTAAAAACAGGATTTGGCATCAAAAAACCTACAATGGTTGATATGCCATAAAAAGCAAACCAAAACAAATCATATATATTTTATATATATGTAAAAACAGGATTTAGCATTAAATAACCTACAATGGTTGATATGCCATAAAGCAAACCAGAACAAACCATCCTTTGTCATTGTCGAGGGCCTAGTTACTGTGTTGTGGAGTGCTGGATTTTTTTCTCTACTCAAGAATTTTCTTTACAAGTTGGTGTGTTTTTCTCGGGTAAGTGACGCCATGGATGAACGTGTCGACTATTGGTGTTGGTCTGAAAGTGAGCAGATAGCAGCTGAAGATCACGTGACTGTGAATCCACCGAGGCGGTAGGACTTTCCACCAGTATCAGAGGTTTTATATACTTGCTGTTGTATAATTAAAGAATGATTTTTTTATATTAATCATTTTTCGTTAATTATATTCCATCATGTTGTTTGATAGGGCTTTGAACAATTCGGGTTAAGGGTCCAGGTGCATATGTTGTATTCTCATATACGCATATACATCTACATACATGCAGAATCATAACAACGCAATAAATAAACAGACGAGCGAAGATCTTTTAAAAAAAATATACCTCTCAATTTATTTGCAAGGTTCGAAAGGGTTGTATGGGGTTCTACTGTGAGAGGGAGCTGGAGACCGAACAGAACTGCAATATATTGACCCCCACTCTTATGGCCGTCAGCGTTGTGTCTTTCTCGTTCTCCAGGGCTGCTCAACCGGAGGCCCAGAGGCCCACTCTGCTGGGTGATGGCTTTCTTTACTGCATCTTATCAGCAACTTCTCTGGACCCCAACTCATCGGGGGCCCCGAGGGCCCCTTCGGCCTGGCGTGGCTTTCCCTACCACATCTTATCAGCAGCTTTCTCCAACTGTCTGATTTCTGTCTTGACTGAGTCATATAATAGTTCAACGCCCACTCAATCGCCTACTCGATCTTTGGAATGGCATGTTTGATCGTCATCAAGCGGAAATAACTGTCATGCAGTTCACAGGTCACTCTCTTCCGGTGCATCAGTCGATGAGTGTACCATGGGAATTTTAGCTTGTCCCATTTTGTTTGTCAATTTCCGCCCACGCGATTTACTCTCATAACTGCCATTAGAATGTGTCACTTCCTTCCGGTGCATCACCTTGGAATGGCAAGTTTGGCCGGGTCGAAGGTCAAAATACAACACGTAGTCATTGGGCGCAGTTTTACGCTCGTGCGCAAAGGATATGACAATCAACATTTGTCATAATAAATCCCCAGACAGAAATTGGGGATGGAGTGTGGATGACGTCATGCCTGGAAGAGATGATCCTGAGAATTTGAGGATTTTGAAAAGACGTCACTTGAGATTGGACCGTTGAGGCAAGAGTTGGGTATTCGGCCGTTGAGAGTTGGATTTTGACCGTTGAAAGATGTAGTTGGGTGCAATAACGTACACTATGGGTTAAATAGTACCACATCTATTTTCTAGAAAAATGGCTTTGGTAGCAAAAAGCTCGCTCGTCGGTCCGCTGGTTCGGCAGTGGGCCCCCGTTCAACAAAGGCAGACTTGAGGTCGTAAGGCCCTCGGCTTCGGCTAGGCCACCTTCGTCCCCACTTGACGCCTTTGTCCCTACTTTTATAGCACTGGACCTTGCTGTCCAGTTTAAGCTATAATCATGCATATATGTCTGGACCCAGATTTGGGTCCAAGTTCAGCTGGGCTCATCAGGCCCACATTGCACTAAGTGGGCCGATGACTAACATAGTCCAGCAGGGCTCGAGCCTCGGCTCGTGCCCAACCTTCCCCTCTTCTAAATCCCGATTATAATTGGCCTTCAGGTCATTGACCTTGTGTTAAGTCCTGTCAAGTGGGAAGCAGTGACAAATATCGGCTTTGGTAGCAAATAGCCCACTAAGGTTGATATGCCATTAAACAAAGAAACAAAACTATCAACCAGAATTTTTCGCATATTTGTGAGAGTATTATGATGTGTTAAATCTTTTTCTGTTATTTTCTATAAAATATTTCTACAATATATATGTATATATATATATATATATACGAAAATGTACTGAGATAAAGAAAAAGCAAGTTCTTCAGGAGATGACATTATTTATTGAATTATTTGCCAACGTTTAACATTTCGATCTTTAGACTTTCATCAGGGTCAGTGAGCTTTTAAATGAAAAGGAAAAAATAAGTTTTAAAACATTCTAATTCCGTTAGTCACGTTCTGTTTCATATTTGTATGATATAATTAGAGTCCATAAATTTCTTGAAAACATCCATATCGCATCAATCTATCTATCTATTTTCTTTTTGACTATTTTCTACCTATTATAAACATTCCATTACTTATCAATCCGTCTTTATCTATGTCAGTCTTCTTTTTTCTATCACTGTTTAATCTAACTACCTGTTTATCTAAGTATATCAACAATGAGGCTAAATTATTTTAAATAAGGGATTTTGTAACTTTTCTGCAGCAATCTGACCAAACCAGGAGACAATCTGGAAAAATCGGGTTCTGTTTGATTGTATTATTTAAAATTATATAAGAATTAAAAATTTTCTGGTGCTTTTTATTATTAAACTAACAACTTGAAATCTTTCAAATTAAAGTTGAAATTAGTTACTAAATTATCTTTGGTCAGACTGTTATCTATGTTTCCCTTCTTTTTCTTTTTCTTTTTTTTTTTTTTTTTCAAGCGTACTCATAAACTTGTTTGTTGCGTCTTCAAGAAGATTCATCGACATAATATTTCTTAAATACATTATAACGGAATTTCATAAACTCCTGCTCCGGATTCGATGTGGGGGTTGTAATTTATCATTAGTTAGCAAATTTCTAATTGTCTTTAAAGAGTTAGTGACTGTTTTAATTCCAAGGTTGTTTAGGTTTACATATATATATATTCATTTTTTGAAAAATTTGTTTCTGAAAAAAAATATATATATATATATATATATTTCACAAGAGAATTTTTTTTAATTGAATGTTTAATAAAATGTTTAATAAAATCTCCGATGCAAAATTTTAAAAAGTAAAATTGGTTTTGATTGATTAAATTTAAATTGGTCGACTCTTGTTTCTACAATGAAAACAGCGTCTGTCTGATATCCGCTAAAAATTTTGAAACTTTGTCACACAACATCTTGGAAAGTTAATTATTTCCATCTCAGATTTCAAAAAAGTTATTTTGACTGAGGTTTTTTTTTTTTTTTATCCCAATTTATTTATTTTATTTAATCTTTGATTAATTTCACATCCGGTAGTAAAGATTTGCAAATCCCCGCTGTGAAATTAAGAAATGATAGTCGTAAATTTATTAACTGATTCAAATTAGATTAAATACGTTTGTGTACTGATGTGTAAGTGCACACACACACACACACACACACACACACACACAAAGACTGAACTATACTGAGATAGATAGATAGATAGATAGATAGATAGATAGATAGAAACAGAGGCAGACATAGATAGATAGATAGATAGATAGATAGATATGAATAGGCTGAGATATGAACAGACTGAAATAGATAGATGGATAGAAACAGAGGCAGACAGACATAGATAGATAGATATGAATAGGCTGAGATATGAACAGACTGAAATAGATAGATAGATAGAAACAGAGGCAGACAGACATAGATAGATAGATATGAATAGGCTGAGATATGAACAGACTGAAATAGATAGATAGATAGATAGATAGATAGATAGATAGATAGATAGATAGATCTCCAATGTTGATATTTAAAGGAAGCAGGCTCTCTACTGGAAAATTATTTTCCTAACTTTGATTAGTCTGGCACACAAGACCTGGTGTTGCTTAGTGGTCACCCATCCAAGTACTGGGCAGGTTCATTGCTGCTTAACTTCTCTATCTTAACAGTCTGTATGGAACCGGTTCTTTCAACGTGAATTGACCGTAAATCCTCCCAACAGGGAAAACTGACGCGATACAGTCCTCCTTTATTCGATTTAGCCTTATTCCAAATTAAACATTTGGAAAATAAATGTTTCACAATTACGATCATTTGCTGATACTCGTTCGTTATTCGTTTTTGATTCGGATTTTTTGAGTTTTGTTATATTTGCTCTGAAGTTTCTGTGCATTTTTTTGCACTTTTTTAATGGAATTTACTGCCATTTTAATTTTCACGGAACGATGGGCGTTCTAATTTGATCTAGTACGCATACGCATATACATATATCTGCGCATGCGTGCTCACGAGCGCGCGCGCGCGCACACACACACACACACACACACACACACGTACCCACAGAAAGCCAGCTTGCGAGATAGATAGATAGATAGATTCTGACAACATAACTCCACCTTTCTCCTCATTCTTTTAACTCCTCCTTTCTCCTCATTCTCTTCATTCGCTTAACTCCACCTTTCTCTTCTTTCTCTTCATTTTTTTAACTCCAGTTTTTTCTTCTTTCTTTCAGCTCCTGCTTTCTCTTCTATTTTTTCTTTTAACCCCACTTTCTCTCCTTTCTTTCTTTTTTTTTTCTTTTCTTTTAACTTCTTTTTCTTCCTCTTCTTTCTCTAACCCATCCTTTCTCTTCCTACTATTAGCCCTTCCTTTCTCTTATTTCTCTTACCCATATTTTCCCTTCCCATTATTTAACTTCATTTTCTCTTTTAAGGTTCGTTTAACGTCAGAAATGAAATAATAGAACTGGGTTTAAATCATGGAAAGGCTTTTTGTTATTCACGTCGCTCTTATAAAGCACGAATCCAACTATTTCTCTCAGACCCAGCTATGGCTAAATAGAGTTCATTAGCCTTTGTAGGGTACCATTCTAAGAGAAAGACAACGCCAAATTCAAACCTGCATAACTCTGCTTAAAAATTGAATTTGTGTCACATCTTTTTCGTGTTTAAAGGGTTCGGTAAAAATATACTTATAGCTAAACCAAAAGAATACAGAAAAATTATAACCATATACACAAGAGCAAAACTCAAATTCTGACAGCCCAGTCGCCTGGGGTAGTAGATGCGTAAGACCCCCCCCCACAACAAGTGTCCTGGATATGGCACTAAACTATCCGATTGTGAGGCCCCAGGGTGGTAGCACCTGATATCTATGGGTCAAATAGAACTAAACTGTGTACTTATACTAAACAGAATTGCTTCAAATAAGAGTGTTTTGACATTCAAACTGCGTACTTATACTAAACTGAATTGTTTGAAATAGAACTGTTTGATATTTTGACAGAGTGCAAACAAAAGATTTACGCTGAATTGAATTGTTTAAAATACAACTGTTTGAACATTTAGCTGTGCATGAATACATAACTGATGTTTAATTGAATTGTTTGTGATACATAGCAATACTTGAAACCATTTAACTTTGTCGACTTATAATAAGAAGAATTTTTAGAAATAGAACTTTAACAGTATATCTAGAAATGTGTTTACTAATCATATATTCAATATATATGTTAGAACAGGATTTGGCATTAAATTACCAACAATGGTTGATATGCCATTAGACTAAACCAATCAAATTCTGAAAGCCAAAATTTTAGGCAAAAATCAACTCTTTATATGTGCTTTAAAGTCGAAATTGTATTAATTAGTGAATGTTTAATTTTAATCATAACTATATTTTCAGTGTTCCATTGCATTTTTTAAATTGCGCTTTTCCATTTGTCGATAGTTATTTGTTTGCACAGTTACATGGTATCAAGTATTTCTATCCAATACAAATAATTTGCACCCAGTTTTATTGTATCCAGTATTCCTATCCAATAGAAATAATTTGCCCACCGTTACATAGTATCAATTATTCTTATCCCATACAAATAATTTGCACACAGTTTTATGGTATCATGTATTTCAATCCAATACAAATAATTTGCACACAGTTGTATGTCTTCATGTATTCCTATCGAATACTAATGTTGTCAAACAATTATTCCTATTTAATCCTTTCATTGCACACAGTTATATGATATCTAGTATTCCTCCCTAATACTAAAAATCCTTCAAAGTTATTCGTTTATTCGTCCAAAATTTAAATAAATAGAAGATTTTATTAAAACATTTAATAAATGATATCCTTAGCCTCTTGCAGACCAGGCGTAGCGAGTATGCTTATAACCCTGGTAAAAAAAAATTACAATGCCACTGATATTATTCAGTGGGTCTTCTCCACTTCCGAGAGCTAGTGCTAAGTCCGATATTGATATACGGTTGGCTTATTCACAAATGTATACGCATTGCAAGATTAGTAGGAGAGAGGGTGTAGTTTTTTTTTTATTTGCTGAACGATATTATTTCCCAATTTGAATCTAAATGTCGAATTGAATGATAAACAGAAAAACAATCAATGTTCGTCTGTTTCTTTTAATTATATGAAATATAATAAAATGAAAGTTTCGCTTTCAGCTTAAGTAATGCCCGACGTCACCTTCTCAGCGAATTTCGCATTGGTTTTTGCTTCAGCCCCGATTTAATTCAATATACAACAGAAATCGAATTTGCATCCTTGATTTACGATTTGAAAAGGCAGCAGATCATTTCAATTCTCATATAATCAATGTGCAGTCTGCAAAAAGTGACGATATGGCTAGCTATGACCATGGGTTTCACGGCAAATATACGAAGTTGATCTAAGCTTACATTTCAGGTTACCATTTAAGATAAATTTTGAACTTTTAAGGCGTTCACCTCGACCTTGGATATTTGTACACAAATAAAATGGTATAGATATTCTTGATAAAGTTTCTTTTAGAAATTGCAGTATAAGAAAATTCATGATTTATTTGGAGAATTCAAATCGAATTTATTGACACGTTCTCTGTTAAGTTGTTTCATTTCTTCTATAAATCTAAGTTTTTGTTAATCACTGTAACGATAACATGATAGATAGATAGATAGATAGATAGATAGATAGATAGATCACTATTTCTGCAGGTGGCCAAATTCGTCACAAACCTTTATATTCAGTGCCCCACTAGTTTACTCCCCCTATTGACGGGGTTTCATATACACTGACTATATTTCATGCAGAGGGGTAAGAGCCCCACCACCAAAAAAAATTGGTGTCCTATGTATGACACTAAACTGCATCTGACGGTGATGGTTCAGTTCCAGATATCTGTGGAGAGTTTATTACCCCTTTACAACCATTACCATTACTCCTAGGTCCACTCTGACTCGGACTGGTATTACCTGTTAGAGTCCCATCTATGAATCAAATAGATCTGTTTTAAAAATATTCGCCTTAGATTTTTAGAAACAACAACAGAAAAAAGTATACATCGGATCGTATGATAAACGCGATTCCCAAACCTCCAAACATTACATAGCCTTAGACATGTTGACACGCCGTTAAAATTCAGGCAATCAATCAACTTTACGACATTTTACAGTGAAGATCTTTTATTGTTCAAGTATATAGGACTCTGATAACTGAATATTAATTAGATAATTAGATAATTAACTCCGCATCGATACTGCTATATGGATGCACTACATGGACTCTAACAAAACGGCTGGAGAAGAAGCTAGACGGCAATTACACAAGAATGTTGCGAGCAATCTTGAACTAGTCCTGGCGGCAACACCCCACAAGACACCAACTGTACGGCCACCTGCCACCTATCACGAAAACTATTCAAGTTAGACGAACCAGACATACAGGACACTGCTGGAGAAGCAGGGACGAGCTCATAAGTGATGTACTCTTATGGACCCCCACACATGGTCGTGCAAAAGCAGGACGACCAGCACGAACATACATTCAGAAACTATGTGAGGATACGGGATGTTGTCCAGAAGACCTGCCTGAAGCGATGAACGATAGGGAAAAGTGGCGAGAGAGGGTCACGGATATCCGTGCTACCAGCGCGATATGATGATGATGATGATGATTTGATTGAATATTTTTCTTTTTCTTTTTAAAAAAGAAGGCACTTGAAACATTTGCGCACAACTTATATTTTTAGGACGTAAAAATTTTCAGAAATATCAGACGGAAAAGAAAAGGCGGGAGTCTACATGGCGTTGTAGCTACTGAGCTGAACTGCGACATTGTAAAAAATAATTTCGAACTACGGTAGTGCTATTACGTTCAATTTGAAACTAAGATGGGTTCACATCTATTAGAACGGTTTGAACAAAAGGGAGTAAATCCTAGAAGTAACACCCTACAAAATAGCAGCTGTACATATTTACCCAACCCCTCCGCTCGGGCAGTATATGACAAAGGCAGAGAAGCCAACAAAATAAACAGAAAAAATCAACATTTTCTTTTCGTTAATTGGCCGCGCAATTACCATAATTGGTTGAGTTGGTGTCGCTTGTGTGCGATATTGACAGTTGGCTCAATTGTAGAGTTTCGGCTCTGCAATCTGTGGTCGCTGGTTCGATCTCCAGTGGCGAAGATCATGGTAGGCACAGCTGATAAGACCTAATAAGGTCGAAACAGCTGTCCAGTGTGTCGTGCGTAAATGTCTGCCGGATTTCCTGGTCATTGTAATTCAATTCACAAACAGAAAAAAGTCACACAGTTCATTATATATATTTACCAACCCCTCCGCTCGGATAGGATATGACACAAGGTCAATTTTTTAAGCAGAGTTTAACAGGTTTGAATTCAAAGTTTTCCTTCTCCTAGACTAGTTGCCTCACCAAGGCTGAAGAACACAGTCTGTCCGACTATTTACCCATAGCTGGAGGGAGAATAATTGGATTCATACCTTTCCCAAGGGTATTTGTGCATTGTGAAATGCAATCAGTCTCGTCCAGGATTTGAACACGTGTCGCCGTGTCCATTTCCTACGACGATAACCATTACACCACGGGCACCTCCAAATAGCAGCTGTACAGCCACTTACCTCCCATCTCTAAAACCATCCAAATAAGACGGACAAGACATGTAGGACAATGCTGGAGAAGTAAGGACATACTGATAAGCAAAGTTCTCCTATGGACTCCTTCACACGAACGTACAAATGTTGGACAACCAGCTAGAACTTATATACAACTGATTTGTGCGGACATAGGATGTTGTCTGGAAAACCTGCCGGAAGGAATGAATGATAGAGACGAGTGGCAAGAGAGAGTCAGGAAAATCCATGCTGGTAGCATGTAATGATTATGACGATGATGATGATGATGATACCCCATATCCTCCCAGCTATAGGTTAAATAGTACCACTACTGTTCTTCTACAAGGATAGCTTTGACATTAAATAACCCACAAAGGTTGATATGTCAAGAAGAAGAAGAAGAAGATATTTCTACATGGCGCATATTGAATATTAAAGTGTTATCTATGTTCCGTGACTCACGTATTAGCTGGACACCCTCTGATAAGTACAAATTGATCAAAACTCTACCGTCTATTCAATGACGGAGAACAGCTAAAGTTTATGCTTCACCATGTTAGATAATTTCTCCCCCGACTCAACCTACTCAGGGGTCTTTTTCACGAACGCTTGTCGCCCAAAAGAATAATAAGTGAATAATGGCTTTCGAGTAGGACGAGTGTTCGTAGGCAAGCGAGAAAATCTAAAAATCGACTTCACTCCGGGGACGTCTGTTTGCGCTCATACGTTGACTTGTTCAGTGAAGCTCAGTGTTGACCCAACGGATTACGAACTAAATGTTGAGTGTTTGGGGATGGTTGTGGGGTAAGACATAAGGCGGTTAGCGGAAGGCGTATATATATATATATATATATATATATATATATATATATATAAAGCAAAACCCTTCCACTCATTTGTAGTAGTTGGCAAACTCACTTCGGATAACGTCACTGCTTCGGGGAGTCTGTTCCTCATTAGGTGTTTCATACTGGAGAGTTTGTGTCAGATTAAACTAAGAAAATTTTTCACATAGTCTAGAGTATATGAAAAAAAAAAGTTGTTTATTTGTAAGGGAAGAGAAAATACGGAGACAAAAATTGAGATTGGCTTATGATAAAGAAACTTGGATAAATGAAATATTTTAGGAAAGAATACAAAGAATTCGAAATTGTAACTGGAAAAAAAAGGAAGAGTTTAGAGAAAAAAAAGAAAGGAGGAGTTAAGGAGAGAAAGAGAAAGGAAGAGGTCAGAAGAGAAAGAGGGAAGTGAGGTGAAGAGGAGAAAGAGAAAAAGAGAGGTGAAGAGGAGAAAGAGAAAGAGAAAGGAAGAGGTCAGATGAGAAAAAAGAAAGTGAGGTGAAGAGGAGAAAAAGAGAGGTGAAGAGGAAAAAGAGAAAGGAGGGGTTAAGAAGAGAAAAGGAAAGGAGGAGGTCAGAGGAGAAAAAAGAAAGAGAGACGAAGAGAAGAAAGAGAAAGAAGGGGTTTTAAAAAAGAGAGAGAAAGAAGGAGGCCAGAGGAGAAAAAAAAAGAAAAAGAGGTGAAGAGGAGAAAAAGAAAAAGGAATATAAGAGAAAAAGAAAAGAGAGGTGAAAAGAAGAAATAGAAATAAGGGGCCAGAAGAGAAAGAGGAGAGTTAAGAGGAAAAAGAGAAAGGAGGGGTTAAGAAGAGAAAGAGAAAGGAAGAGGTCAGAGGAGAAAAAGGAAAGAGAGATGAAGAGGAGAAAGAGAAAAGAAGTGTTAAGAAGAGAAAGAGAAAGAAAGTGGTTATAGAAGAAAGAGAAAAAGATAAGTGAAGAGAAAAAGAAAGAAGAGGTTAAGAAGAGAAAGAGAAAGGAGGAGGAGATCAGAGGAGAAAAAGGAAAGCAAGGTGAAGAAATGAAAGAGAACGGTGGGGTTAAGAAGAGATAGAGAAAGAAGGAGGCCAGAGAAGAAGAAAAAAAGAAAAAGAGGTGAAGAGGAGAAAGAGAAAGAAGTTTGTATGAGAAAAAAGAAAGGAACATTCTTTATTTTGAGAGAAATTCAAAGAATGAACGTAAATATTAACATACCTACTTTAGTTGGCCCTTGTACCGTGATTATCTGTTCCTCTTGACCAGCTGAGTTCTTGTTTAAAACAATAGATTTTTCTGATTGTAGCTGCGAGGAACTGGTTATAGTCGCGCATGGGACCTTTTGTTAAAAAGATAATATGTCGTATACTTCAAAGGGGAGGACGAGATTAAATGAAAAAAAAAACCGTTTGGGGTATTATGCCGTCATCTCTTTATACTATATTATTTCTTGAGAGTGATGATGTATTGTGTGGTTTAAGTTTTTTTTTTTTTGTTTGTTTTGCTTTTTTGTTTTTTGTTTTTTATCCGTTTTTCTTTAAGGCCCTCTGTTTAAAAATAAAGTTTGATTTACAAAGAAATGATGACAGATGGCATAACGGTTATAGGCGTTAGTTCCCAAAGCATCTAAGGAGACATTTATCTGGAGGTTGCTGGTTCAATCCTGACTGCAAGCGAGTAACAATACAGGAATACTTAAAACTTGTACCCGGTTATGGCTAACGGAATCAGAACAGGTGACCCGCGTGGATTCAATAAAGGACGTAGTTCGAAGCTCCGTGAAGGTTCCCGAGTTCGATAAACACCTGAAGAAGGCCGGAGGACATATCGGCCGAATCGTTGTGGAAATAACAATAAAGATGAAGACAGTAGTCCGAAAACCCTTAATGATAAGCTTCGTCTCAGAAATTTAGACTACTAGAAATGAGAAGTTGGAAGAAATTTCAACTTTGGCGAAATAGTCCACGTGGAAAAGAATGAAATCAATGACTTAAGAAATAACCCGGTCAATTGACACATGGATATAGAATCTGAAGTTCGGATCAACGAAAAATAGATTAATAAATAAACAAGTAAGCAATTAAATGAATGAATGACTCAGTTATCTCGCTCAAATAAAATTGGTGCACAGAATTTATGGACAAATAGGTGACCTCAGTAGATTTTTTTGGACGATCTGGTTTAGTAAAGTCGAAGGGTTTTTAAGTGCTGGTCAAAGAAAAATGATATTTAAAATAAAGTATAAAAAATAAAATATTTAACATATGAAAAAAAAACGGGCTGGTGTCTATTAGAATATGGTCATTAAAAACAAAATTAGACTAAGGAAAAGAATAGGGATAATGAAGACAAATAAATCATAGGTTAATTACTTTTCGGAATTTTGACTAAATATACAGGAATGAGTTTCGATCTACTCGGAGAATGATTGATCTCCAAATCGAAAGGATCACTGTCTAATTTCAAGGACGAGCTTCGAGAAAAATCTAATTTGTCAGCCCCTCCTACCCCCTCTCTCTCTCTCTCCAGTCAGCTGTATTTGATTGACTATCAGCGGAAAAACAATAAAGTCTGTAGAAAACTAAAATTCCTTGCGTTTGAGGCAATTACTTTAAAGTGACAAGTAATAGCTTTCGCTCCCCGAAAAGAAATCGTGAGCTAGCTTAATTTTCAGGAGGACGAAGACCGAAAGACTTCGACAACTCCGTTACAGAAAAGACAGGTGGAGACAATGAAAAACTGCAAGTGACTGTTATTATTATTATTATCATTGTTATTATTATTATTTCTTGTGAGTTATTAACACCATCTCTATCTGATTGTCTTTTACTGAAGTCTAAGTGACAGCGAGTATCCTCAAGTCTCCAGCTCTATTCTCAATATTCTGGATGATCTTGACAAGGCCGTAGTTGGTATGGTCTTGATTCATACTCTGATTTCCACTTTCCTTTCTTTTGGAGACCGTTCCAAGTGCGCCAATTACAATTAGTATCACCGTCACCTTCACGTTCCGCAGCTTTTTTTAATTCTGAGGTAAGGTCCAAGTACTTGTCTCTAGTTTCGTTTTCTTTGATTTTCTCCGTGTAGTCCGCTAGGACGGCAAAATCCACTAGACGGCAGTTTTTATGTTTTTTGTCCATAATCACTAGGTCTGGTCTTCTAGTTGGGATAAGGTGATTCGTTTGTATCTCAGAATCCCAGAGAATTTTTTGCGTCTTATTCTTCCGCACGGATTCTGATTTATGCATATATCATTTGGTAGTATGGTCAAATTTCTATCCCTTGCACAATTCCCAGTAGATCACCTTTCCAACCCAGTCGTGTTTAGTCTTATATTTTTTTGCGCTCGTTTGCTACAATCGCTCATTATATGAGTAATTATTTCGTCACTATCAGCACATTACTGACACTTCCTTTTCTGTTGCGTCTTATCTATTTTCGCTTGAACATAATTGTTTCTTATGGTGCTGTTTTGTGTTGCTGTTAGAAAAGAATCAGTTTCTCTGTTGAGGTTTCCTTTACGCAGCCATGCCCAGGTCTTCTTGTGTGAGATTTCGCCAGTTTTCTGCTTTATTATCATTACTATTTTAATTGCTAAACAAAAATCAATTTGGCTAACACACATACTTTTACGGGGTGTCCTCGCGGTGTAATGGTTAAAGCGATGGACTGCGGAATCGTAGTACGCGAGTTCGTACTCCAGTCGCGCTATTACGTTCACTTTCGGGCAAATACCCTTGGGAAAGGTATGAACCCCCTTATCCTCCCAGCTATGGGTTAAATAGTACTGTTCTTCTAGAAGAATGGGTTTGGCATTAAATAACCTAAAAAGAGTTGATATGCCATTAAACAAAGAAACCAAACCAAACCAAACCACATACTTTTACAGCTCTTTCAGTGTCTATCCACATGGTACCGAATTTCGACTTCGATTTTACGACATCAGGTCAAGAGGATTTTGCGATACTATACTCAAAGGTTAATTCATCAGATCAAAAGCTAAAGAAAGTTAATTAGATTAACGGTTAAATCTTTAAAAAAAAAAAGAAAAAGAAAAAAAAACGGTAATTAATAATTATCTTCTTCGGTGTTAATAAAGATGATTAAGTCGAATTAAAGTAATCGGTATTTTTTCAAACGCAGTCGTGGCAAAATCCTTTTATCTGGTGACTCCATCAAAACTAAAAAGTGGTGTCCTCGTGGTGTAATGGTTAAATCGATGGACTGCGGAATCGTAGTACGCGAGTTCGAACTCCAGGCGCGCTATTGCATTCACTTTCGGGCAAATACGCTTGGGAAAGGTATGAACCTCCTTATCCTCCCAGCTATGGGTTAAATAGTACCACTACGCGAGTGGTTTTGGCATTAAATAACCTATAAAGAGTTGATATGCCATTAAACACAGAACCAAACCAGAACTAAAAAGAAATAGAGAAAAGAAATTTATTGTAGAAAGGCGGGTATAGAAAGATAAACAAAGTGATAAAACATTTTTTTCAAATCCTAGTAAATTCGCCAAGCGTCGCGTGGCGCGACGCGGCTTTTTAGTTAGGTCAATCATTAACAAACTGGGCCTAGCGGGTCACATGCGGCCCTCGGTGATGCCCCCGCTAAGACTTCAATTTTTAAAATAAAAGAACTTTTCAACCGAAGAGAAAAAAATAAACTTTTCTTTATTTTGGATTCCGTAGAAGAGCACTGATTTTATCACAGGCTTATGTCGCTCATTGGCCCAGTGGGTAGAGTGTTCGCCAATGGTCCGGCAGACCTCGGTTCAATCCCAGGTCGAGTCATACCAAAGACTTAAAAAAAATGGTACCAAAGACTTAAAAAAAATGGTACTAACTTAACACTCAGCAATATAAGGTGCGTATCAAGAGTAAAGTGGAGCAATCCAGGGAAAGGAGTAGCGCCCTCCCTTACACCTCGGTATAGTAGCTATTGAAAAGGGAGCCTCCAGACTTTTGCTCACCATCCGTACCTATCGTCCATCACCCTCGGTAGGTCTTCTAGATTGCATCCTGTGTCCTTACTGAGCTGATGTATGTAAGTCTTTGCTGATCGTCCAATGCTGGTGTGTCCATGTGTAGGAGTCCATAGGTGAACGACACTTATGAGTTCGACCTTACTTCTCCAGCAGTACCCCGTATATCTTGTTTGTCTTACTTAGATGGTTTGTTTGATGGGAGGTAGGTGGCTGTACAGATACTATTTTGTGAAGTGTTGCTCCTGGGATAGGTTGAAACAGCACGTAACATTCTTATGTAACTCTTATATAGCTTTTTTTTCATGCATGGCGTTAGCATCCATTTGGTGCATCCATACGGTAGTACTCACACAGCCAAAGCTTGGAAGAAACCCAGTTTTATTTTATCAGAGGGTTCAGGTTTCCATATGATCGATAAGCTGTCAATAGTGGTCCACGCATTTTCAAGCATATGCTGACATCACTTTCTGTTGCCAAGGTTTATAAATTGTTCTACTAATTTTTGAGGATTGCTACTAAATTTGGAGATGGCTTCTTCTTATTTATAACTCATAAAGTCTGTTTTATTTATTTTCAAGTAAAGGTCAGTACTTCACACTGCTTGCTCCAGGCAAAGCAGTAGGAATTCGACTTAGCAAGTATATTTACCAGAAGCTCTTGATCATCTGCATAATCTGCGTCTGCCATAGTTTCTGCGGAATATTGTCTGCTTCTTGCCTTTTATAGTGTGATACGATTTTTGTTTATTAAATCTATTGACGTTCGAAGTACATTGTCTAGGCAGATTATGAACATATATGGTGCTAATGTATCTCCTTGCTTTACTCCAGCGACAAGGTCGAAAAATTAGGTGTCGGCATCAGTTAAGTGTACCATTGCGCTTGTATTTTTGTTGAGTATCATTATTGAAGTTTTATATTTGCTCCATCTTTTCTCTGTGTATGGAGTCGAATGACATGGAGAAATCAACAAACAACAGCGTTGCGTCGAAATTTTTTGCACGTACTTCTTCGATGACTCGATGCATAATCAGAATCTGTGAGGCTGCGGAGGGATTCCTTCGAAAGCCATTCTGATTTTCCTATGATTTTTCTCGATTTCAAGTTGGATACAATAGAGAAGTACGCCATTATAAAACATTACAGCTTTCTCAGTAAGGGTTATTATTCTGTAGTTCTTAGTGATTCGGAGACCACCTTTCTTGGGAAGTAGGAGGATGCAGCTTTTTGTCCATTTCTCTTTTGGGATTTTGCAACACTGCTATAAACGATGTTGCATAATCGGAGAAATATGTCATCAGATTTTCTTGACTTTCATACTTCAAGAGATATATCGTCTAGGCCTGCAGCTTTACTGTTTTCAATTTTTTTCAAGTATAGGGTCGAGTTTTCCTTCGGTCAGCTGATAGTTTGATGACTAATTGGCGATTATTAATTTTTTTGATAGGTTTATCAGTGTCTTCAAAAGGTTTTCCAGGCAGACAGTTGAAATATTCTTTCCCTTTCCGTAGTCTTTCTTCTTGGCTGTCAGGTTTTTTTGTTTTGTTTTTTGCTCTCAAGGTATTATTCCCTCTGATCACTTCGTTTATTGTCTGCCATACTCATCGTGATTGTCTATCTTCTCCCGAATTTCAAATTTCATTGATTTGACTTTGAATGTATTCTATTTGTTCTTTTCGCTGGGTGTTAGTTTTCTTTGGACATTCCAAAGTTTTTGTGCATTGGCATTTGTTGGGTCCTTTTTTATAATGATGCTTTTTCCCGTTATCTTCTTTTTTTCCTAACTGCTATTGACTCCCATAGTTTTCGTTTTCGTTTGTATGCATGCAGCCGCTGCTTCTATGTGAGCGGTAGTAAAGTTTTCATATTCGTCATTTAGAAAATGCCTTTCAAATATCTCCAGAAGTGTATGAAACTTGTTTCTTTCAGTCACCGAATATTGATTGCTAATATCACAAATAATTTGTTAGTGAAGACCAGTCTTATCATGAAACTGTTTCTTATTTCTGCGTAGACTCAGGCGAATCTTTGCCAAGAGGATTCTATGATTGGAAGTTATTCCATAAAAAAGAAGCATGTCTCAAGGTTCAAAGGACTATTTATCCACTTCTTGTTAATGAATAAATAATCTAGCTGTTCTTTAGTGTTACTTGGTAGGTGCATGTCAATAATTTAATAATTTGGCAGGGTACATGCTCTCAATTGAAAAAGATATTCCCCATTACTCTTTGGCCAGTTGCATAAGCAGAATTTGTCATTTGCGTCTTTCCTAATATAAGCATTCATGAGTCCACCATTGTGTTTGGAAATATGTCGGACAAGGAAAGATATCTCGTTGTAGAAGGTGATGATGTCCGTTTCATTACTGACATTAGTAGGACTGCAACAAGAGACAATTGTATGCAGACATTGCCAGTAACTGAATATATATATATATATATATTCTCTGAAACTCGTGGACAACTTCATGAACCTAGGAAGCAGCATCTCATCGACTGAAAATGACATTAATATGTGACTAGCGAAGGCATGGACAGCTATCAATAGGTTATCAATCATATGGAAGTCAAATAAAATGCATTTTTTTTCCAATCAGCGGTCATGGCAATTCTACTATATGGATGCACCATATGGACGCTGACTAAGCGTAAAGAGAAAAAACTAGACGTGAATTACACAAGAATGCTATGAGCTTTATTAAACAAATCCTAAAAGCAACATCTGACAAAACAGCAGCTGTACGGGTACCAACCCCCCATCCCCAAAGCTATCCAAATAAGTCGAACAAGACATACAGGACAATGCGTTCTCCAATGGACTCCTTCACATGGACATGCAAGTCTTGGACGACCAATTAAAACTACAGTTCTGTAGGGACACAGGATGTAATCTAGAAGACCTACCAGAAGCGATGGATGATAGAAAAAATGGCGTGTGCATGCGCGCACGTGCGAGAGAGAGAAAGAGAGAGAGAGAGAGAGAGATTCGGGGAAAGTCGTGGTAGCAGAGCAACATGATATATATATATATATATATATTCTAAGAGAGAGAGAGAGAGAGAGAGAGAGAGTGTGTGTGTGTGAAAGAGAGAGATTTAGGGAAAGTCGTGCTAGCAGAGCAACATGATATATATATATATTTATATATATTCTCAGAGAGAGAGAGAGAGAGAGAGAGAGCAGGGGGTTTCCCGCGGCGTTATAGCTGAAGTACCAAACCACAAACTCGAAGTAAGCGCTATTACGTTCACTTTCCGACTTCTGTGTAGATGTTTGGAAAGGCATGAACCCCTTTAGCCCACCCGGTGGGGTTTGAATAGTATCACTGGTATTCTTCTATAAAAATGGCTTTGTAATTAAATAACCCACTAAAGTTGATATACCAATAAACAAAAAACACGATCCTGTAAGAAAAAGAAAGAACGAGAAATCGTTATATCCATCCATTAGACCATATCTTACTTACTGATTGATTTTAACGGCGTGTAAACCTGCGTAGGGCTATTTAATGCCAAGAGGTTCGGGAATCAAGCTCACTGTATGTTAATGTTTTTATGTACTTGTTTCGCAAGAGATTTGTTTTGGGTTTTGTTTGCACATCGAATACTAATAATTTCTAAACATATCTATTTGACCCATAGATGGAACCTTAACAAGTACTACCACTCCGATTCAGAGTGGAACTGGGAGTATGACATTCTCAACACTCCCAGATCTCTAGAACTGGGACCTCACCATTAGATGCAGTATACTTTCATATCGAGGACACCCCTTTTTTTTCGAGAACGGGGATCTTATTCCAATGCAGGGGATACAGTCAGTCTATTCTAAACATCACCGTACTTTTATAAAAGTTTAGGGATTCCCCAGGGTGGAGTGGCTAACGTGCTGAACTGCGATCTCGTAGTAAGCGAGTTCGAACTCCAGTGGCGCTATTACGTTCACTTTCGGATTGATAACCTTTGGAAAATCATGAACTCGTTTAGCCCTTCAGTAATGGGTTAACTTGAACCAATGCTGTTCTTCTACAAGGATAGCTCCGACATTGAATAAGCCACAAAAGTTTATATGCCATTAAACAAAGAAACTAAAATTTTAAAATTAACAGATATTGCATACAACAAATGAAGAAAATTGATCAATTTCTTTTGGGGGGGGGGTCTAGTATTCTTTTCCTTTTAATTTTTCTCATTTTTCCAGAATAATTCAAATGAGACCGCCTTTCTTAATAAAAAAAAAAAGAAGATCTTACATGGCATTCGGCTGAAGAATGACCTAAGACCCTTACACTCATAGATCTTTCCTGAAATTCTATCGTCCTAAAATGACCTTTTTCTTCTTCTCATTAATCCACCGTCAAATCAATTCGCCCAGAACACCGAAAGAAAAAAAAACAAATTATGGACTGACGAAGAAAATTCAATCCATTTCACAGAAATTTTCGATTTACAAATACGGGCTGTAGAAAATATGAGGCGTGATCAAGAAATATCGAAATTAAAGCTTTAAATTTTTTCTAAAATTTCCTCCCTCAATAACAATAGTTGATTTGTACACATTAGTTTTTATAAGCATATTACTTCCTGCCAAATACATATCAACTATTACAGATACACATCATATATTCCGCATTATATATTACCTATCATAAAAGTAAAGTTGGCAACTCGAAGGCTCCCTCTCCAATAGCTACTACACTGAGGTGTGGTGGAGGGCGCTATACTTTTCCATGGATTTCACCCCACTACTTTTAAGCAAGGAGGTATCAAGTAGTATTTTTTGAATCTTTAGTATTACTCGACCAGGAATTGAACCTCGGTGACCCGGGCCATTGGCGAACCCTCTACCCTCTAGACCAATAGACCGGCATCTTATTATAATAGTAAGTTGGTGACCTTAGTCGAGGGTGACCTGAAGGCTCCCTTTTCCATATCTACAACACCGAAGTGTAAGATATGGCGCTTCTCTCTTCCCTGGATTGATCCACTTTACATTGTAATGCAGTGTTAAGCAAGGCGGTATCAAGTGCCATGTTTTGAGTCTTTGGTATGACTCGACCAGGGATTGAACCCCGGTCTCCTGAACACTCTACTCATTCGGCTAATTAAAAAGTTAAAGTATATATATATATATATATCATCATCATCTTTTCGTGCCGCCAGCACGGATATCCCTGACCCTCTCTCGCCACTCCTCCCTATCTTTCATCGCTTCTGGCAGTTCCTCAGGGCTACATCCCGTATCCCCACAGAGCTGCTGTATGCAGGTTCGAGCTGGTTGTCCTGCTTTTGTTCGGCCATATGCAGGGGTCCATGGAAGAACATCACTATTGAGCTCGTCCCTGCTTCTCCAGCAATGTCCTGCATATCTGGTTCGTCTAACTTTGATAGTTTTCGTAATGGGAGGTAGGTGGCCGTACAGTTGGGGCTTTGTGGGGTGTTGCCTCCCGGACTGGTTCAATATTGCTTGCAGCATTCTTGTGTAGTTGCCGTCAAGCTTTTTCTCCATCCGTTTAGTTAGTGTTCATGTAGTGCCTCCATATAGCAGTATCGACACGATCGTTGCTTGGAAGAAACTGCGCTTCATTTTATCGGTCAGGTGTGACTTCCATATAACCGAGAGTCTATCTATAGCTGTCTATGCCTTTGCTAGTCTCGTGTTGATGTCTGTCTCGGTTGACGAGACACTGCTCCCTAGGTAGGTGAACTTGTCAACTTGTCAGACCGCTGCTTGGAAGAAACTGCGCTTAGAAATTGGTCTTGTGTCATATCCAGCCCGAGCAGAGGGGTTGGTAAATATGCATGTATATATATATATATATATATATATATATGCATATATTTCTTGGGAACTACATTTCTCTAAATAGTTTCCTTTATATCATCTTATGAAGTTAATATTGTTCTTGGTAAATTTTCACAGAGTTCGGTTAAGAAATATTTAGATCGAGAGTCACTGAAGATCAATTTAAACATTGAAGCAATATTATTTAATCATTCTACATTTCGACCTAAAGGAACTACCTATAAATTTGATTATTTGTATTTACCCAAACGGTAGGATGTGACACAAGGTGAATTTTTAAGCTGAGTTTAACAAATTTGAATTTAGAGTTTTCCTTCTCCCAGACTGGTTGTCTTACGAATGTTAAAGTTACCGGTGTGCCTTTCTATTTACCCATAGCTGCAAGAAGAATAGTTGGAGGCATACCTTTCGTGAAGGTATTAGCGGTATGTGAAATGTAAAGAGCCTTGTCCAGGATTTGAAGTCGGATCACCGTGTCTATTTCCTACGATAGTAATTTACAAAGCTCTTTGCTTCGATGTGGCAAAAGGCCGAATGAATGGGGCGCCCAATGAGACTCGAACTCACTCGTGTAGGTTTGCTAGTCTAGTTTGCTAACCGTTACACAACCAGAGGTGCCCCACCGTATTTCCTACGATAGTAGCTATTGCACCACGAACGCTTTAATTATCCATGGTCAATTCTAATGTTTCATTCATTGTTCATTTCTATCTTGGTAAATACAACTTCAGTATCGACACTTTTTGGCACATTTCGTAATTTTGAAGAAAATAAACGTTAAACTTATGGTTCATTTCTATTTTGGTGAATACAGCTTCAGCCTCGATATATTTTTAACACTTTTTTTTTAAGAAAATTAACGTTTCATTCATTGTTCATTTCTGTCTTGGTAAATACAGCTTCATTTTCGGTACTTTTTCGCACACCTCGTATTTTGAAGAAAATGAACGTTAGACTCATTGTTCGTTTCAATCTTGGTAAATACAGCTTCAGCCTCTGTACTTTTTGGCACACCACAAATTTTGAAGAAAATAAAAGATATATATATTTTTCATTTCAATCTTGGTAAATACAGCTTCAGCCTCTATACTTTTTGGCCCACCTCAAATTTTGAAGAAAATAAAAGATATATATATTTTTCATTTCAATCTTGGTAAATACAGCTTCAGCCTCTATACTTTTTGGCACACCTCAAATTTTGAAGAAAATAAAAGATATATATATTTTTCATTTCAATCTTGGTAAATACAGCTTCAGCCTCTATACTTTTTGGCACACCTCAAATTTTGAAGAAAATAAAAGATATATATATTTTTCATTTCAATCTTGGTAAATACAGCTTCAGCCTCTGTACTTTTTGGCACACCTCAAATTTTGAAGAAAATAAAAGATATATATATTTTTCATTTCAATCTTGGTAAATACAGCTTCAGCCTCTATACTTTTTGGCCCACCTCAAATTTTGAAGAAAATAAAAGATATATATATTTTTCATTTCAATCTTGGTAAATACAGCTTCAGCCTCTATACTTTTTGGCACACCTCAAATTTTGAAGAAAATAAAAGATATATATATTTTTCATTTCAATCTTGGTAAATACAGCTTCAGCCTCTATACTTTTTGGCACACCTCAAATTTTGAAGAAAATAAAAGATATATATATTTTTCATTTCAATCTTGGTAAATACAGCTTCAGCCTCTATACTTTTTGGCACACCTCAAATTTTGAAGAAAATAAAAGATATATATATTTTTCATTTCAATCTTGGTAAATACAGCTTCAGCCTCTGTACTTTTTGGCACACCTCAAATTTTGAAGAAAATAAAAGATATATATATTTTTCATTTCAATCTTGGTAAATACAGCTTCAGCCTCTGTACTTTTTGGCACACCACAAATTTTGAAGAAAATAAAAGATATATATATTTTTCATTTCAATCTTGGTAAATACAGCTTCAGCCTCTATACTTTTTGGCACACCACAAATTTTGAAGAAAATAAAAGATATATATATTTTTCATTTCAATCTTGGTAAATACAGCTTCAGCCTCTGTACTTTTTGGCACACCTCAAATTTTGAAGAAAATAAAAGATATATATATTTTTCATTTCAATCTTGGTAAATACAGCTTCAGCCTCTATACTTTTTGGCACACCACAAATTTTGAAGAAAATAAAAGATATATATATTTTTCATTTCAATCTTGGTAAATACAGCTTCAGCCTCTGTACTTTTTGGCACACCTCAAATTTTGAAGAAAATAAAAGATATATATATTTTTCATTTCAATCTTGGTAAATTCAGTTTCAGTCTTGATAAATTTTTAACACTCCAAGTATTTTAAAGAAAATGAACATTTCATTCATTGTTCATTTCTGTCTTCATAAATATAGCTTCAGTTTCGTGTCCTCGCGGTGTAATGGTTAAAGCGTTGCACGGCAGAATCGCAGTAAGCGAGTTCGAACTTCAGTCGCGCTATTACGTTCACTTTCGAAAGGTATGGACCCCCTTATCCTTCCAGCTATTGGTTAAAGAGTACTACTACTGTTCTTCGAGGAGAATAGCTTTGGCATTAAATAACCTATAAAGATTGATATGTCATTAAACAAAGAAACCAAACCATCAGTTTTGATACTTTTTGAAATGTTTTGTATATATATATGTGTGTGTGTGTGTGTTTATGAAGGGATGTGACAAGCGAAATGGTTATTGTTATAGAAAAAGATCTGGGAAACTCGAGTTCAAATTCCAGAGGCAGCTGCTTGCGTTTCATTTCATGCTAATGTCCTTAGAAAAGATATGAGTCCACCTCTTCTCCTACAGCTTTGGGTTCTCTTTGGTTTGGATATCAGTCTAGGAGAAGGAAAACCGAATTCAAAGCTTCAATCAACGCGTCGGTGTAGTATCGTAACCTGCCCCGTTGATTCATAATAGAGATCGTTCCTAGCTAGTCGAACCATTCTACTCAGGACAACCTAGGACATTTTACAATCAAAAGGGCTATTATTAGGTATTATTCATTAATAAACGCTACACCAGGAGACGCACAAAAAGAAACGGTTATTGTATTAAAAACTGAAATCGGAGACCCTGGTTCAAATCCTAGACGAAGTTGTCAGTGTTTCACTTTGTGCTAATGCCCTTAGGAAAGATATCAATCTATCTTTTCTTGGCTTTAGATATGGGTGAATAATAGGGAGCACTGGGTTCTTTAGCCTTGATAGGGACACCAGTCCAGAAGAAAGAAAACTAGTTGAACTCCGTTTAAAAATTGGAGGGTGTGAGCTTGGATAAATAAAAACCTCTGCAGCAAGAAGAAAATTACTTTATAAATAATTGACATTGACCAAAAAGTGAGTATCAGTTGCTTAAGTATTAGCAATCATTATACAATAACTGTAAGAAACAAGTTTGATACTCACCTGGAGACATCTAAAATTTTCTAAGTAAAAATATTAATATGCAGCTGTCCAAAGATAATTATACCTCTTATATAAATTCATGCAATCCTATTTTTGCTTACAGAGGTCTTACCGTTTTTGTTTTTGTTACAGATGTCCATTACAGTAGAGTTTGGTAATAAATAATACCTAATGATATCCATTTTGATTGTATGAGAATCTTCTCAGCACTACTGTGACTTTTGTAAGTTATATATATGTGTGTGTATATATATGTATACCAACCTCTCCGCGCGAGCTGGATGTGATAAAAATGTCAATTTTTAAAAGCAGGTTTGATTTCTTGGTTTTTCTTCTCCTTGATAGGTTGCCATGACAAGGTTCCAGAGTTTGTCCTACTATTTAACCACTGATGAGGGGAGATTCATCGGATTCTTACCTTTTTCAAGGGTATTAGCAATAAGTGAAATGCAATCAGCCTCGTCGAGGATTTGAACTCAGGTAATCATATCTATTTCCTAGAACGATAACCATTACACCACGAGCATTGGGTATGACACTTAGTGCAACTATTCATTGTGTAGCAAGTTGGTGATACCAACAGTTTTGAAATATACTAATTTTATAAAATTTTGTGTAGACGTAAGAGCACTGCCAAAGCTAAACTGAAAGCTACCAGCCAACAAGATTGAATACACATTTGGGAACAACATTTTGAGAATTTACTCGGGAAGCCCCCGGAAGTTACTCAAGAGCCAATCACGAGAATTATAAGTAAGTGATTAGACATCAAACTAGGACTGTTTGGTTAAAAAGAACTCGACTCGAAAAATTAAAACAAGAAAGGCAGCACGGCTCGATGAAATATCCCCAGAAACGTGGAAGGCCAGAAAATTCGACGACATACTGCTCCGACACTGTAATGCCGTATATAATCAAAATCCTATAGACAGATGAATGAAGGGTTGCATTCTCTCCTTCCCTAAAAAGGGCGACCTCGGATTAGCCAAGAACTACCGAGGTATAACACTTACGTCTATAGCGGCCATGAATATAACCGCATAGAACCCAACATTGACAACATACTTAGGAAGAACCGAAATGGCTTCCGGAGAAATAGATCTACGACCCCACAAATTTTGACTATCCGTCGAATTCTTGAAGGTGTGCGCTCAAAAAACATACAGGCAACAATATTATTTGTTGACTTTACTAAGGCCTTTGACTCCATTCACAGAGGTAAGATGGAGCAAATTCTTCTCGCCTACGGCCTACCAAAAGAAACCGTCGCAGCCATAATGATGCTCTATAGAAACACCAAAATGAAAGTCCGTTCTCCGGATGGAGACACAGACTACTTCGACATAGTAGCTGGAGTACTACAAGGAGACACACTAGCCCCATACCATTTTATCATCTGTCTAGACTATGTGCTTAGAACATCAATTGATAAAATCAAGGAAAATGGTTTCAAGCATACAAAAGAAAGAAGCAGAAGATACCCCGCAAAAACAATTACTGACGCCGACTACGCCGATGATATAGCGCTCCTGGCAAATGCACATAGTCTGGAAAAGGCCGCTGTGGGCATCAGCCTCCATGTCAATGCACATAAGACAGAATTTATGTACTTTAATCAAACAGGCGACATACCCACACGAAACAGTAGCACTCCGAAACTAGTTGACAAGTTCACCTACCTTGGGAGCAGTGTCTCGTCAACCGAGACAGATATCAACACGAGACTAGCAAAGGCATGGTCAGCTATAGATAGACTCTCGGTTATATGGAAGTCACACCTGACCGATAAAATGAAGCGCAGTTTCTTCCAAGCAACGATCGTGTCGATACTGCTATATGGAGGCACTACATGAACGCTAACTAAACGGATGGAGAAAAAGCTTGACGGCAACTACACAAGAATGCTGCAAGCAATATTGAACAAGTCCTGGAGACAGCACCCGACTAAGCAACAGCTATACGGCCACCTACCACCCATCACGAAAACTATCGAAGTCAGACGAACCAGACATGCAGAACACTGCTGGAGAAGTAGGGACGAGCTCATAAGTGATGTACTCATGTGTGCGCCTTTCCATAGACGAGCAAAGGCAAGACGTCCAGCTCGAACCTACATACAGTAGCTCTGTGTTGAAATGCGATATAGCCCGGAGGATCTACCGAAAACAATGGACGACAGGGAGGCGTGGCAAGAGAGGGTCAGGAATATCCGTGCTGATAGCGTGACATGATGATGATGATGTTTGGTTAGAAAGTTTCAATGCCCGAAATTTTGGGGGTGGTTGTTTTTTGGAGGTTCTTTTTTGTTGGGGGGTTCTTTTTTGCTTATTTTCAATTTTTTAAATTTTTGGGAGGGGAGCTGTTTTTAGGGTATTTTATTCTGTTCTATTTTATTTATTTATTTTTTTTGCCATAAAATAAGTACTATTAGGTATTAATAGTAATTATTTTCATTGTATGTCTGATAAGAAATAATCAAATCTTGGTATTCTTGCTTGAGAAGAAAAATAAGAAATTGTTAGGGATGTACATATCTATTGGTGATAGCATAATACTTAATAAAATCCGTTTTGATATTCGATTATTCCACCAGAAACACCACGATGGTGGACAGAAAAGTTCATTGGCTGAAAATTTCATTGGCTAAAAAATTCATATGATGACGTCATATTTTCAATTGATAAATTTTTTTACCAATGGGATCCTCCCACTACAACACTGATGAAAAAAGTCTATGGACTACAAGATGGGGCTTTGTTGAAAAATAAACCTCATTTGATTACCTTCTATGAGAGTCTCTTGGTCAGCCTATGAACTTTTCAGCAGATGCTCGTAATATCCTGATATCTTTGCTGTAGACGAAAAGGAACGTTTTATTAAAAAAAACTGTTGGTTTGGTTTGGTTCGGTTCGGTTTTATGGCATATCAACTATTGTAGGTTATTTAATGCCAAATCCATTTTATACATCTAAACAATTCTATTTCAAACAAATCAGTTCCGCATAAGTCTATTGTTTAGTTCTATGCAACCTATAGATAGGACACTATCAAGTGCAACCACTCCGGGCCAGAGTGGACCTGGAAGCGATGGTAATAAAAGGGTACACCGCATTCTCCAAAGCTACAGAATTACTGGAGCCTCACCATCAGATTGTTTCATGTCATATCCAGGACACTCGTTAGATGAGTCCTGTCCCTCTGCTGAAATGCAGTCAGTGTATTCTACAGTCCCAGACGACAGGGCTATAAATTGTTAGGCGTGTGCACATTTATAGATGATACAATAATTATTGATATCTGTTTTGATTTCTACAAGAAATATTTACATTCTCAGGGAGGGGTCCGAGGCGTAGTGACTAATGTGTTGGACTACGATGTTAGAGTCAACAACTTCGTGTTCAAGTCACGTTTACTTTCTAACTAATTCCCTTGGGAAAATGACCCAGTCGGCTTAGGCTGAAGAATACATCGACTGCATCTCTGCAGAGGAGTAAGACTCTCCTAACGCGTGTCCTACATATGACACTAAACAATCTGATGGTGAGGTTTCAGTTATGAAGGAACTTTGGGGAATGGAGAGTACCCCTTTACTGCCATCGGACCCAAGTCAACTCTGACCCGGATTGGAAGCACCTAATAGGGTCCTATCTATGGGTCAAACAAAACTAAACTGTGTGCTTATGCTAAACTGAATTGTTTGAAATAGAACTGTTTAGTTGTATAAAATGGATTTGGAATTTAATAACCTACAATGGTTGATATGCCATAAAATCAAACCAATTTCAATCAAAATGACTTGATTCGGCATTGAATGACCCGAAAAGGATTGATAACCCGTAAAACAAAACAACCAATCAACCTTGGAGAAGGTATGAATCCCTTTAACTCCCCGGCGATGGATTAAAGAGAACCACTACTGTCTTTCTACAAGGATAGCTTTAGCATTGAATAACCCATGGAGATTGATATGCCTTTAAACAAAGAAACCAAAACAACTCAAACCAAACCTAAAACCCTTATATCTTTCGTAGTTGAGAAGAAAATAAGAATTTTATTTTTTTAAAATTTGGTTTGGTTTCTCGCGTACTTCAAAGCAGCAGTCCAACACGCCACGGGAACACCCACCAAAACAATTTAGTCATGTACTTGAATTTGGGCAATTTACTACATCAGGAGTCTCAAGCTCAAGGAATCAAAAGAAAGACAAAGTGCGCTAAAATTGAGATGAAGAGGCATGATTTCCATCAGTTATAATGCTATTTGGCAAAATAGTTTTTTCTCAAAATAAATACGAGTCCAGCAAGCTGGAACTGTAGAATACACCGACTGTATCTCTGTAGAAGGGTAAGACCCCTCCCACAATGCATGTCCTGGATATGAAACCAATCTGGCCGGGAGCTTTAGGGAATATGGAGTACTCCTTCATTGCCATTGCCCCCCGGTCCACTTTGACTCGAAGGAGTAGCACCTGATAGGGCGCTATCTATGAGTCACATAGAACTGTTTGACATTTAAACTGAGTGAAAACAAATGACTTATGCTAAATTGAATTGTTAGGAATAGAACTGTTTGATCATTTGATAGTGTAAACAAAAGACTGATGTTTAATTGAAATGGTAGTAATACATAGCAATACTTGGAAAATTTTAATAGAGCTAATGAATAAGTAATATTGAAAAGAGTTATTAGCAATACTTGAAACGCTTTAACTGAGTGCCCAAATAGAATTATTAGTGTTACATGTTATCTACAAAGTATGCGTTTACAAATCATATATGTATAATGAGGATTTGGCATTAATTAACCAATAACGGTTGATATGCCATAAAACCAAACCAAATTAAAATGAATACGCATATGAGAGAAAGTAGGTTATGCGAAACTAGTACCAAATTTAGAAAGAATATCCGTGGTGTAGTAGCTAACGTACAAGCCTGTAACATTGTAGTAAGCGATTTCGAACCCCAGTCGTGCTATTACGAACTAATACCTTTGAGAAAGGTTTGAACCAATAGCTTTGGTTAAATAATACCACTTAGTGGATAGCGTGTGCGCCTATGATCTGGGAGACTAGGGTTCAATCCCAGGTCGAGTCATACCAAAAACTTTTTAAAAATGGTACTTGATACCTCCTTGCTTAACACTCAGTATTATAAGGTACGTATCAAGGGTAAAGTGGAGCAAACCAGGGAAAGGAGTTGCGCCTTCCCCTACACCACGGTGTAGTAGTTATTGAAAAGGGAGCCTTCGGGTCGCCCTCGACTTCAGTCGCCAACTTATTTTTTTTACTGTCTATCTACAAGGATGGCTTTGTCATCTAAGCGAAGGTAGATATCATTAAACTCCGATACTAAACCCAGTCAGAATATTTAATATTTTCTTATGGTATGATATTGCGTAAGAAATATCAAAATTCTGGTATCTTTGGTTAAGCAGAAAATTAAAGTCTTTATCTAGAAATGTTTACGGATGTACTTTATTTATTGGCAGTACACTATATGTTTGTTTGAGACGTTAAATTTTCTGTTGCACCGAATCAGTATAAACTATATCTCCGGACACTTTAAGCAGAAGGCGCATTGAACCCTACTCTTGAGTATCTCAAAGCAACGTTTGAATGCTAAGCTATCACCTGGTAGACATCAGGAATATTAATGGATTATTTGGAAATAGAAACTATGCTTCAAAAATATATGATTTTTGATCCTTCTAAACGCAAAAGGTGAATTCTCTTGAAACGGTTAAATGTTGGATGTCGAGACTGAACGCTAAAGGCCAGAGTGTGTAACCTGAGAAATACCATCATTCCATTTTCGCTAAACCCAACCGGAGGGAACAATAATAGATTGATAGTGAGCTACCTTGACATGAATTCCCGGCAGAGATCAAGTGCTTACTTGAGTGTATCCCATTGAATGTAACGAGAGAGCATTCGTTTTCTTTTATCAAGAGAAACGTTGAAAAGAGACGGGGGTATAAACTGGTGATTTTGTCTGTTTTCGAAACTTAAGTATGGTAAGGGTTATAAGAATTTCTGTGCATTGCTGGATTCTTTTCAAAGAAGTAAGCAAGCAAGGCGTTCATGCTGCAATGGTTATCGTCATAGGAAATGGAGACGAAGACCCGAGTTCAAGTCCTGGACGAGGCTGATGGCATTTCACCGAGCGCTTCTGCACTTGGGAAAGGTATGCATCTAGTTTTATTCGCTTCAGCTATGGGTAAATAGTTGAGCAGACTGAGCTCTTTAACCTAAGTATGGCGACCAGTCAAGGAAAAGGAAAAGTCTGAATTCCAGCCAGTAACATGAATATGGCTAGGACTACCGTCTGGCACCAATTCCCATGTGAAGCCCGCTTAAAGCCCATCGAAGGAATGCCGTCACCCCCACACATACATACACGCACGCGCGAGCGCACAAAAGTGCACACAAAGGAAAGTTAATTCTTTGTTGTTCGGATCTGAATATGCTGTTGTCGCAGCCCGTTGACAGTAAATTCACTGACTGAAAGATGTGGCAGAAAATATTGGCAGTTTTGTATAGATTTTTACGCTGTTTGCTCAACGTTTGACGAGACATCACAAAGATAAACTCCGCTCTGTTTGCAGGGGCTATAGAATGTGCTGACGATCCCTCTGCAAAGGGGTAAGACCCACTTCTTAACGTGTGTCCTGGATATGACACTAAACCATGTTTAGTTCTAGGGCTTTGGTGGGTGTAGACTACCACTTCATTGTCATTACTCCCGGATCTACTCTAACCGGGAGTGGCAGTACCAGTTAAGGCTCCATCTATCGGTCAAATACAACTACTCTATCATTTACTATACTAGAAACTATTCAACTATTTGAAAACAGAAGATAAATATTTAATAGAATAATTAGCATTAGCAATATTTGAAACGATTCAGCTGTGTGCGAATAAATGATCTCTGGTTCTTTTTGAATAATGTTACCGACAAACTGTTCGCTGTCAAATCACACACACACACACACACACACACACACACACACACACACACACACAGACAACACCCCACGAGACTCCAACTATACGGACACTTGCCCCCCATCACGAAAACTATACAAGTCAGACGAACCAGACACGCGGGACACTGCTGGAGAAGCAAGGACGAGCTCATAAGCGATGTACTCCTGTGGACCCCCACATATGAATGTGCAAAAGTAGGACGACCAACACGAACTTACATACAGCAACTATGTGAGGACACATGATGTAACCCTGAAGACCTGCCGGAGGCGATGAATGATAGGGAGAAATGGCGAGAGAGGGTCAGGGATATCCGCGCTGGCGGCGCGACATGATGATGATGATGATGATATATATATATATAGTATTAGATAACTTGGGAGGGTTGATATGCCATAAAACATATGGAGGTGCCAGTGGTGTAATGGTTATCGTCGCAGGATGTGGACACGGCGACATGAGTTCAAATCCTGGACTGATTGCATTTCACATAGCACTAATACCCTTGGGAAAGGTATGAATCCAATTATTCTCCCTCCAGCTATGGGTAAATAGTAGGGCAGACTAGGTTCTTCAGCCTTGGTGAGGCAACTAGTCTAAGAGGAGGAAAACTCTGAATTCAAACCTGTTAAACTCCGCTTAAAAAATTGACCTTGTGTCATATCCTGCCCGAACGGAGGGGTTGGGTGAATATGATATGCCATAAAACAACCAGACCGAACCAAACCAAACCAAGCAAGGATAAACTAAATAAATATATAGATACAGAGTGTTTCAAAATTTTTTGTATCCTTTGAGATGTACAATGTTTCAGAAAAATTGATATCATTTCATAATCTGATAACTTTACTAATTCCCGTTCAAATAATCTCAAATTTTAACAGCATGTATAGAAACAATTCAAAATTCTCTGCTTAGAATTTATGCATTCTTCTCTTTTGGAATCATCATCATCATCATCATGTCGTGCCGCCAGCACGGATATCCCTGATCCTCTCTCACCACTTCTCCCTATCGTTCATCGCCTCTGGCAGGTCTTCAGGGCTACATCCCGTATCCTCACATAGCTGCTGTATGTATGTTCTAGCAGGTCGTCCTGCTTTTGCTCGGCCATATATGGGGGTCCATAAGAGTACATCACTTATATATATATATATATATATATATATATATATATATATATTATTTCTTTAAATTGAGTTAAAAGTATTTTTGGAGTATAGCAGAAATTGCTGGCTTAAAGCAAAGAGACATACTTCGTGAATTTGACACTCAGGGAGATAACCTCCAAGCTGCCTGACAGTCATCATCATCATCATCATCATGTCGTGCCGCCAGCACGGATATCCCTGATCCTCTCTCACCACTTCTCCCTATCGTTCATCGCCTCTGGCAGGTCTTCAGGGCTACATCCCGTATCCTCACATAGCTGCTGTATGTATGTTCTAGCAGGTCGTCCTGCTTTTGCTCGGCCATATATGGGGGTCCATAAGAGTACATCACTTATATATATATATATATATATATATATATATTATTTCTTTAAATTGAGTTAAAAGTATTTTTGGAGTATAGCAGAAATTGCTGGCTTAAAGCAAAGAGACATACTTCGTGAATTTGACACTCAGGGAGATAACCTCCAAGCTGCCTGACAGTCATAATCATCATCATCATCTCGTGCCGCCAGCACGGATATCCCTGATCCTCTCTCACCACTTCTCCCTATCGTTCATCGCCTCTGGCAGGTCTTCAGGGCTACATCCCGTATCCTCACATAGCTGCTGTATGTATGTTCTAGCAGGTCGTCCTGCTTTTGCTCGGCCATATATGGGGGTCCATAAGAGTACATCACTTATATATATATATATATATATATATATATATATATATATATATATATATATTATTTCTTTAAATTGAGTTAAAAGTATTTTTGGAGTATAGCAGAAATTGCTGGCTTAAAGCAAAGAGACATACTTCGTGAATTTGACACTCAGGGAGATAACCTCCAAGCTGCCTGACAGTCATCATCATCATCGTCATCATTTCGTGCCGCCAGCACGGATATCCCTGACCCTTATAGACATCATCTATAAATAAGATGCTAATTAACATTAAATTGAGAATAAAACATAAATAACTTAGGAAATTGTGATTTCGGTGATGATGTAACTTCAGATACAGACAGATGCATGATATCCGTTATAATATGATATCAATTGTTTTTATTTGTGCATATGAATTTGTCTGGTCTTGCATTCTGTTTATTCATTATTAATATATCACGGATATGTTCGTCCTTGGTAAGTGATGAATCGGCAAAATATTTGCCCTGCCCTCAAGCAACTTAATACTCTTATCGAAGTGGTTTCAGTTCTTATTTGAATTTCCATTTATTCCAACTTATTCCAAGGCGTAGTCAAATTTTGAAATTAAGGAAAATGAGCTTACAAAAAAGATTTTTATGCAAACGAAAAGCAAAAAAAAAAAAAAAAATGTGTACATCTGTAAATAAGGGAGTTGAGACTTAAAAGGCCGGACAAACGTAAAAGGGGAAAAAGAGATATGCTAATTAGGGAGAATGGTAGTGATCAAGATGGGAGAATGTGCAGTGAGAGAGATGTCTACGTGACGATGCACACTTATCTCAAGGGACAGGGAAAAAACGACAAGTGAAGAAAAGAGAATTCTTGTCATACAGTTTGTTTATTGATTTATTTGTTTATTTTTCTATTTTATAGAAAGGGATTATTTTCCTAAAGATATCGTTGAAATAAAAGCTTATCTAATGACCAGAACAAGACATTAAAAAACAAATAAACATCTATAAAATGTAAAAATAGAGAAGTGAATGGCAACGAAAATGTGTTTATTTGAGAAGAAGAAGAAGAAGAAGAAGAAGAAGAAGAAGAAGAAGAAGAAGAAGAAGAAGAAGAAGAAGAAGAAGAAGAAGAAGAAGAAATATTGAATCGGGAACAAATATATCAAAGATGATAATTAATAATTAGTTTAAGAATTATAAAAAGAAAGATTGTAGAAGGAAAGAAAGATGTGAAGAAGGAAGGAGTGAAAAGAAAGAAGAGTGAAGAAGAGAGAAAAAAGAAGGAGGGAAGAAAATGAAAAAAGGAAAAAAGAAGGAAAAGGAAAAAGACAGAGAAGAGAAAATAAAAAAAGTGAGAAAGAGAGGAGAGAGTCAAAAAAGGAATCCAGAGGAGATAAAGAAAAGATAAAAGACAAGAAAGAAAAGAGGACTGGGAGAAAAGCAGTAAGAAATGATGAAGGGAAAGAAAGAAAGAAAGAAAGAAAGAAAGAAAGAAAGAAAGAAAGAAGACGTAAAAAAAGGAAAGACGAACTGGGAAAAGAAAGAATAATAGAAGGAAAAGGCTGGGTGGACGAAAGAAGAATATAAAAGAGAAAAGCAAAAAAGATGGAGAAGGAAGGGATAAGACGGAGAGGAGAAAAGGAAGAATAAAACAAAAATGAAGAAAAGGAAAGAAAGAGAGAGAGTGAATGAATGCGAGAAAGAATGAAGAAAGAAGAGGAAAGTAAGAAGGATGGGATGAAAGGGAGAAAGAATAAAGCAAAGAAAGAAAAGAAAAAAGAAAAGAATGAAAGCGAGAAAGAATGGAACAAAGCAAGAAAAGAAGAAAAGGAAGGATAGAAAGAGAGAGAACGAAACAAAAAGGAAGAAAGAGATGAAAGATAAAAAGTAGAGAATGAAAGTGAGAAAGAATGAATGAGAGAAAAAGTAAGAAAATTA
>OY757936.1:48123176-48170676 GCA_963585895.1 Sepioteuthis lessoniana | reverse complement strand
CTCAATCAAATAGATATGTTTTAAAATTATGCATCCACATTGTCAGGACATCTTGCAGTCAACTTCCTGCCAGATGTAGGATTTTCTGCTTTCTTGTTGAGGTTGTTTACTGACCCTGTGTCAGGAAATTTTTATACCCAACGATAAATTTGGCTTTTCTGGGGATAATTGCTAAGTTAAACTTCTTGTGAAATTTTGCTTGCACAGTTCTGAATTATTTTGACACCAAATAAGCAGTGATGCAAAATATTTTTCCTCTTTTGTCCAAGGCATTGTCGATCGAGATTTATAGTTGTTATAGTATACTATTTTCAAATCTGAAACAAAAAAGAGCACATTATTATTAGTAGAGTTATTGGCAGTCACATGGGTCCCATGTATATTGAGACACCCTATATTAATGGGTTGCATCTATTTTTGAGACAGTTTAGAATTATTTTGTCTCTAAATAAGTAGTGATGCAAAATATTTTTTCCTCTTTAGTCTAATGCATTGTCGATCGTGGATTAATAGTTGTTATATTATACTATTTTCAAATCTAAAATAAGAAGAACGTGACACTATTATTAGTAGAGTTATTTGCAGTCCCATGGGTCCCATGAATATTAACACACCCTGTAATTTCTATAAAGGAACATGAAAGTCTTTTTTTAAACAGTTTGTTTTTTTAATACAACCCGGCCATCTACGATAATTTCCAAATCGTCTTTCATTGGGGATGGAAACTCTCTGCATATTTTAACTCCCCTAAAAAGCATATCGAAGCCTCTAAAAAGCAGCTTATAAAACGTTAAATCCAAAATACACGTCCACTCAGTACTACTGTAGAAATGTAACTGACAAACCCCAAAACGCAAATATTCTCATCGCTTGCTTCACCTTTAAACTTCCCTGTCTTTCAAACCTAAACTTCCCTGTCTTTCAAACCTAAACTTCCCTGTCTTTCAAACCTAAACTTCCCTGTCTTTCAAACCTAAACTTCCCTGTCTTTCAAACCTACATACCTCCGCTCTGGGGAGTGAGTAATGGAGGGTTGACATTTCTACGATGAGTCAAGTGTTTTACAATATTTTGGTCGTGCGTGAGACTCAATTCGGCATCTCCGATTACTTTTGCCGATGTCATGAAGGTGACGAACCATACTGGACTGTGAGATGATGATCTCGCCTGATACTCAAAAAATGGTATTCACTGAATTTGCCGCGGTCGTGAAAATGAGGAACCACACTGGACTATGAGATGATGATAATCTCGCCTGATACTCTCCGAGTGCAACTCACCGGAGTTATCAATTTCGTAAAGATGACGAACAACACTGGATTGTAAGAAGCTGATCTCGGCTGATACTTTCTGACTGCTATTCGCCGGATTGGACTGTGAGATGCCGAGCTCGCCTGATATTCTCCAAGTGCAACTCACTAGATTTGCCGATTTCGTGAAGATGACGAACCACATTGAACTGTGAGATGCTAATCTCGCCTGATCCTCTCTAACCCTGCCGAGTGCTACTGTGGATCGCATCACAGCCACGAAATCCACTGGTTTTAGAGCTCCATGACTTTGCCTGATCGTCGAGGTTCTTGCAACCCGAGAAAAATTTCTTCAACCCTCTGCTTTCTGTACTGAAATCAACTGCACCTTTACTTTTCACACAATAAATGTCTTTGGTTGCTTCCGCAAAGCATAAGTTCTCGAATTCGGCGTGGTAGCACCTGATAGGGCACTATCTATGGGATAAATAGAACTAAAGGCTAACTTATACTAAACTGAATTGTTTGACTAACCTGAATAGCTTAAAATAGAAATGTTTTTCACAAATGAGTGTTATGGATATGACACTAAACAATCTGATGGTGAGGTTCCAGTGATGCTGGAACTTTGGCGAATGCGGAGCACCCCTTCATTGCCATTGCTCCCATTGACTAAACTGAATAACTTAAAATGTTTTTTGACAATTAAACCGTACTTACATTTAAACTACGTGGTTATGCTAAACTGAATTATTTAAAATGGAACTGTTTTTTAACATTGAAACTGTACTTACTCTAGACTGATTTGTTTAAAATAGAACTGTTTTGACATTTAATTGTGTGTAAACAAAATCTGTACTTATACTAAACTGAATTAGCTGAATAAGAACTTCTTGACTAAACTGAATGGCTTGAAGTAGAAATGTTTTTCACAATTAAACTGTACATACATTTAAACTGCGTACTTATACTAAACTGAGTTTTTTTAAATAGACCTATTTTCCTGAAAATGGATTTGGCGTTAAATAACCTACAAAGGTTGATATGCCATAAAACCCAAGCAACCAACCAATCAACCAATCGTGCCAAAATGTTATAAAACTGTAGACGCATCTAAATATGTAACAATGACAATCAATCTTTGCTTTATATTGGATGATGCATAACTTTATTTACGATTCTTGTATAGTTGCTTATTTTCTATTTTTTGTGTTGTTATCTAAATTGAATGAAGCAATTTTTATGATAAAATAGTGGGGTATTCGCTTTTATTAAGGGATGGTAACCATTTCAGATTCACAATTCCAGAAAAAAGAGAGTCCTGTCAACTGGAGCTGTAGAATACTTTTTAATCACGAAGAATATACGAACTATTGTCATTATCTTTATACCTACGACGTTTCGGCCGATGCGTCTTTCGGTCGCCTTTCGGTGTAACACGTCGAATTTGAGAGCTCACACAGAACTTCGAACTGAACCCTTTATTTAATCTACCGGGGTAGATTGTTCTAATTCCGTTCACCATGTCCGGGTACAAGTGTTAAGGTAGAGAAAGTATTACTCGTTATTTACCGCCAGTTGGGACTGAACTTGCAACCACCAGGTAATATCACTTAAAAGCACTTTTCAACTTAACGCCTATATCCGTTGTGCCATGTGTCCTACTGTAAAATAGGCTGACTGAATTTCTGCAAAGGGTAAAGATTCCACGAGTGTCCTGGGTATGACTGGAAACCATTCCTAAGGCTCCAGTCCTAAGGCTTTTGGAAATGTGAAATACACTTTCATTGTCATTAATGCCAGGTCCACTTTCACAGAGAGTGATAGTACCTGTTACTGTCCTAACAATGATTTAAATAGAATTATTTGCCGGGCTATTGGCCTAATGAGTAGAGTGTTCGCCAATGATCTGGGAGTCCGGGGTTCAATCCCAGGTCGAGACATCATGAAGATTAAAAAATGATACTTGATGCCGCCTTGCTTAACACTCAGCATTACAAAGTAAGGATCAAGGGTAAAGTGGAGCAATCTCGGGAATGGAGTAGCGCCCTCTCCTACACGTTGGGGTAGTAACTATGGGTAGTAACTATTGAAAAGGGAGCGTTCGGGTCACCCTTGACTAAGGTCACTAACTTCACTTCCTAACTTACTATACTGAAAACCCTTCAGCGGTGGCAAATAGAACTATTTGCGTCTGATAGCAACATTTGAAACCATTTATCTGTGTGCCAACAGCCGAGATGGCTTGCATAAAAATTGTAACCTGCTAACAATTCTAATATATGTATAAAAGGGATTTGGTGGCCCAGTAAGCAGTAGGGTAAATCCCCTACCCAAAGAGTGTCCTAGATATGATACTAAACAATCTGATGGTGAGGCTTCAGTAATGCTATAGCTTTGGGGAATGCGAAGTGCCCCTTCATTTCTATCGCTCCCAGGTCCACTCTGGCCCGAAGTGGTAGTGCCAAATAGGGTCCTATCAATGGGTCAAATAGAACTAAACTGTAATTACGCTAAACTGACTTGTTTGAAATTAACTATTTTGACATTTAACTGTGTGTTTGCGGGGTCCTCGTGGTTTAATGGTTAAAGCGATGGACTGCGGAATCGTAGTACGCGAGTTCGTACTCCAGTTGCGCTATTACATTAACTTTCGGGCAAATACCCTTGGGAAAGATATGAACCTCCTTATCCTCCCAGCTATGGGTAAAATAGTACCACTAGTGTTCTTCTAGGAGAATGGCTTTGGTATTAAATAACCAACAAAAGTTGATATGCCATTAAACAAAGAAACCAAACCTAACTGTGTACTTATGGTAAATTGAATTGTTTGAAATTGAACTGTTTCTGAAATTCAAACTATATACTTATACAAAAGTGAATTGTTAGAAACTTTTATCGGAATGACTTTAATCATCGGTAAATAACCCGAAAATGGTTGATACGCCGTAAAACAAAACAATCCACCAGCTAAGCAGGATTTGGCATTAGATAACCCACAAGGGTTGATATGCCGTGAAACACAACCAACCAGATGAGAGAATTCGAAATGCGTTGACCTTAAGAATGGTAAGGGGAATTCTATGAAACAGCCTTTCACCTGTTTGGGCCTCGTTCTAAAAGTTCTTGAAACAATCTGGCGTATTAATTAGGCTACACGAGAGACAAGAACATTTTAGGTGGACATATCAAGCGACCCCTTATTCCTCCCAACTATGAGTTGAATAGTAACAGAAATATTCCCAACGAAGTTTGATATGCCATTAAAGAAAGAAACCAAAACTGTATTTACGAAGACAAAAATGAACAATTAATGAGACGTTCATTTTCTTAAAACTACGAGATGTGTTCTAAAAGTATCGGGGCTGAAGCTGTATTTACCAAGACAGAAATGAACAATGAATGAGATGTTAATTTTCTTCAAAATACGAACTGTATTCAAAAATTCTCGAGAATAAAGCTGTATTTACCAAGACAGAAATGGATAATGAATGAAACGTTAATTTTCTTCAAAATATGAGATGTGTTCAAAAAGTATCAAGCTTGAAGCTGTATATACCAAGACAGAAAGAAACCATGAATGAAACGTTTTCTTCAAAATACGAGCTGTATTCAAAAAGTATCGAGAATGAAGCTGTATTTACCAAAACGGAAATGGACAATGATTGAAAGGTTCATTTTTTAAAGATACGAAGTGTGTACAAAAAGTATTTAGATTGAAGTCTTCTTTTTATAAAAAAAAAAATGTTCAGGGTGTGCATATCTATAGGCGATACTGTAATACTTAATATGAAGGAAGTCCCTACGGCGCGGTGGCTAACTTGCTGGAATATAACAACTCAGTAAACGAGTTCGAATTCCAGTCGTGCTATTATGTTCACTTTTAGAATTATATCCTTAGGAAAGGTATAAAAAAAAACCTTATCACCCTCCTGCCTATGAGTTAGATAGCACCACTCCTGTTCTACAAGGATGGTTTGGTTTCTTTGTTTAATGGCATATCAACTCTTTTTAGGTTATTTAATGCCAAATCCATTCTCCTAGAAGAATAGCAGTGGTACTATTTAACCCATAGCTGGGAGGATAAGGGGGTTCATACCTTTCCCCAGGGTATTTGCCCAAAAGTGAACGTAATAGCACGACTGGAGTACGAACTCGCGTACTACGATTCCGCAGTCCATCGCTTTAACCATTACACCACGAGGACACCCCCTACATGGATGGCTTTGTCAAAAAGTTTGGTTTACCATTAAACAAAGAAACCAAACCAAACCTTTCCAAATGATTCTAACTGAATATTTGGGGAAGAGTAGAGTCACAGCAGAGCGGAAGGATTTTCAAATGATCAAGGCAAGTTGGTTTGGATTTAAGTGCTAAGAAATGATACAGAATTTTTAGAGACGATGATAACAAGTCAAGAATTGTGGACGTAAGCCTGTGATCTTTAAACTAAATCTGGGTAATCTGCATGGAAGTCTGTCATTAACAAGGCTAAAGAAAGTAAGTTCAGAACCACAGCTCCGAGAATATGAAGACCAATTAAAGAGATATAACTTCATATAGCTTCACACTGTATCAGAGATGCTTCGAACAAAAGAAAACTTGCAGGACCAAAGAATGTTAAAAGAATCTTTTTGAAACAGCTTTTTAACCTCTTGGAGATTATTCCAGCAGTCCTTGAACCAATATAGTGGAGTTGTAATTTTGTTCAAGAGCCTTAAACGAAGATTGTCTGAAAAGTTCGTAGGCTGGCCCATATAATCTCATAAAATGTGATTAAATGAGGCTTATTTTTCAGCATATTTCCCCTTGCTGTTCACACAACTTCCATCAGTGTTGCAGTGCTTGGATTCCATTGGGCAAAAAAAGTCTTCAACAGCCAATATACACTCAATGTATGGACTTTTTAGCCCACCCACGTTCACATTCATCACAAGTCGTCCTGCTGTCGGGGAGGCGCTACTCATGTCGTGAATCTTGAGCAGGAACAAGCCCATCCCTCTACAACACGTCTGAATTCAATATTTTTCTACTCCTAGACCAGTCCCCATACCAAAGTTAAAGAGCACAGTCTGCCCTGCTACTTACTCATATCTATACAGAGAATAGTTGAATTCGTACCTTTCCCAAGGGGTACTAATGCTATGTCAAATGTAAACAGCCTCGTCCAGAAAGTGAGCTCAGATGTTCGTCTCAACTTCCAATGACGATAACCGTTACGCCACGAGCGCCTCCGACACAAATCAGTCACACTGAATCTTTATTAAATATTCTATGGTGAGTCTATTTTATTGTGCACAATTGATATGATGTAAAATGTATATATGAATTCTATATCAGTATTCATTTCCAGTCTATTAATTGTAATTAAATGGATTTTCTACCTTTTTGCATCTGTCTTTTCTCATAAAACATTCAACTTACATAATCAGCTTTCAAATCAAGAACAATGTAAGTTAAGTCAATGGTTACTGTGACAAATATGATAGCTACGTAAGTAATTTGAACACACGCCAAGAGCGCAGTCAAGTTTTCTAAAGACTTTTCACTTTTTCATAATACCCCTTACCATTGATGCAATTTAGAGGTTTATATCGAATTATACGGCCTAAAACAATGAAATGCTGAGAAATTGACATCTAAGTGGTGGTCTCACCAACTAAACGAAATCTCTCTCTCTCTCTCTCTCTCTCTCTCTCTCTCTCTCTCTTGTATTCGTATTTAAATGTCTATCGGCTGCTGGGTTAATCGAAGCTGTAAAAGCCATAGATCAGCCCCACAAAAAAAATCATAAATAAACAAAATGATTCAAGGATACACCCATATGGTAGGTTTTATTAATAACAATTTCTCTCGATCTTCATGGAGTGGCGTGTATAACACTTAACTCTTCATTCCAATTCAAGCTGACCCGAACTCTGGTTTCTTGGATTGTCTCTTCATGTGACCTAACTATAGTTAACCGTAGGGCGAACCCAACCGTCACGGACTTGTGTGCCCACTCGTCAGCTTTTGTTTTGTGACCAAATATCGTAGGTGGGGAAGGGCCCTCGTGGAGATTCAAGCAGCCCAACTACCACTGCTGTGGGCCGCCAGTCGTCTGTCCAACTCTTTCTTGAATATAAGGTGCCCGGACTTTCGGATGAAAAAAACGCTTTTCCCGCTGTAACACCCCGGAAGTAAAGTACGTGGGGCATTCAATAAGTTTCCAGACTTTTTTGTACTCCCATTTAGAATTGTCTTAGACTCTTGAAAATTCAGTATGTTATTACTATACATCTTATGAGATGACTGACCAATTTTTATGATTCCAGGTTCAAATCATCAGCTACAACAGGAATCGGAATACACCCAATTAAAGCCTGATTGTCATAGCTGGTGAATTTCAAAAATGCAATTTGGACGTGAGGACACTTTAGAAGAACGATGTGCAATAAAATTCTCTTTTAAACTTGGAAAAAATGCCACAGAAACGTATGAAAAGCTTTAGACTGCTTTTGGACGATCTTGCATGAATCGAGCATCAGTTTCTGAGTGGCATAAGAGATTCAAGGAAGGCAGGGAGTCTGTGAGGGATGATGAGAGGTGTGGGAGGAGTAAGGAAGTCAATACACCAGAGTTGATTGGCCAAAGGGTTAGGGTTAGGGTTAGGGTTACTATGTTGAGGTGTCCACCAGGACAATGCGCCAGTCCACATCTCCATCCTTGTCACAGACTATTTGAGCAAGATGGGCATCAAGACAGTTCCTCAGACTCCCTAAAGTCCAGACCTTGTTCCCTGTGACTTTTGGTTATTCCCTAAGCTCAGAGGCTGTCGTTCTGAGACAACTGAGGAGATGAAAGAGGCTGTGTGTCATTGAAACGCTCACACAAAAGGACTACCATGGGGCCTTCCAGAAGTTGTTGGAACGGTACAACAAGTGCATTGCAGCCGGAGGAGATTACCTCAAAGGTGACTAGAGTTTCATGTGTGTACTCTTAATAAAAGTGCCCATACGAAAAAAGTCTGGAAACTTATCTAATGATCCTCGTATCTTAAAAAAATGATATCCTCGTCAACTGATCTCTTAGTGTGTGTAACTTTACCCCGCTGTGTGCTTGTAGTGAGGGAGATTAAGCAAAAAACGAACAAAAAAAAATGGAAACGTGTGTACGGGAAATTATGGCTAATTTGGTTTGCTTAATTTATTTAACTACATATCAACTCGTTATGGATTATTCATTGCTGAAATTTGATTCTGAAATTTCGAAATGTTTGATTGTAATCATAACTATGTATATTTCAACGTTCTATTGCGATTGTTTTTTTAATTACATTTTTGTCTATAATAATAATAATAATAATAATAATAATAATTAGAAGAAGAATTTGTCCTGGTGAATGAGACACACAAACTCCTCTGGGATTTTGAGATACTAACGGATCAAAACTCTCGGCCAGACGACCAGACCTTATAATAATTAACAAAAATAAAAAAGAGAAAAAAGAGAACTTGTAGAATTGTTAACTTTGCTGTTCCGGCTGACCACAAAGTAAAATTCAAAGAAAGCAAAACGCCAATGGTCCAGGAGACCTAGGTTCAATCCCAGGTCGCGTCATACCAAAGACTTTTAAAATGATACTTGATACCTCCTTGCTTAACACTCAGTGATATAAGGTACGTATCAAGAGTAAAATGGAGCAATCCAGGCAAAGGAGTAGCGCCCTCTCCAACACCTCGGTGTAGTAGCTATTGAAAAGGGAGCCTTCTGGTCGCCCTCGACTACGGTCGCCAACTTTACTTTCTAGGAAATTGAAGAAACTGTATACAAATTCTTTTTTTTTTCTTTTCTTTGTCAGCTCGAAGCCATTTTCTCTGATTTTGTCGATCGAAATTCTAAGCACGTAGTCTAGACAGATGATAAAGAGGTATGGAGTTAGCGTGTCACGTTGTAGTACTCCTGCAACAATGTCGAAGTATTCTGTGTCTCCATCAGGTGAACGTACTTTCACTTCGGTGTTTCTGAAGAGAATCGTTATTGCTGCTACGGTTTCTTTTGGTAGGCCGTATGCTAGTAGGATTTGTTCCATCTTCCCTCTGTGTATGGAATCGAAGGCCTTGGTAAAATCGACAAATAGTAATGTCGCCTGTAGGTTTTTTGCCCGAACGCCTTCAAGGATTCTACGGATGGTCAATATTTTTGAGGTTGTGGATCTAAAAAAAAAAAAAAGAAGCAGAAGGTACCCTGCAAAAACAATTACCGACCCCGACTACGCCGATGACATAGCGTTACTGGCGAATACGCCTAACCAAGCAGAGACACTACTGCATAGTTTGGAACGAGCCGCCACAGGCATTGGTCTCCATGTCAATGCACACAAAACTGAATATATGTGTTACAACAAACAGGCGACATTACCACACTAGACGGAGCCTCTCTGAAACAAGTAGACAAATTCACTTTCCTAGGAAGTAGCGTCTCATCAACCGAAAAAGACATCGACACACGGCTAACGAAAGCATGGACAGCTATCGATAGGCTCTCGATCATATGGAAATCAGACCTGACCGATAAAATGAAACGCAGTTTCTTCCAGGCAGCGGTTGTATCGATACTACTATATGGATGCACTACTTGGACGCTAACTAAACTGCTGAAGAAGAAACTAGACGGCAATTACACAAGAATGTTGAGAGCAATATTGAACAAGTCCTGGAGACAACACCCCACAAGACACCAACTATACAGCCACCTGCCTCCCATCACGAAAACTATACAAGTTAGACGAGCCAGACACGCAGGACACTGCTGGAGAAGCAAGGACGAGCTCATCAGTGATGTATTCCTATGGACCTCCGCATATGGCCAAGCAAAAGCAGGACGACCAGCTCGAACATACATACAGCAGCTATGTGAGGATACGGGATGTAACCCTGAAGACCTGCCAAAAGCGATGAATGATAGGGAGAAGTGGAGAGAGAGGGTCAGGGATATCCGTGCTGTCGGCACGACATGATGATGATGATGATGATTACAAATTATAATTGGTGATCTTGGTACAGTCGCCAAAGGATTGGTAAAAGGACATGAGGATTTGAAAATAAGAGGACGAGTGGAGACAATCCACACTACAGCATTGTTGAGATCAATCAGAATACTGAGAAGGCTCCTGGAAACTTGAGGAGACTTGTCGCTCAGACTCCAATGAAAGACCATCAGCTAACGCTTACGTGAAAAACTCTCAAGGAGTAAAAATAATAATGAACACAATTATACGGCTTCAAGGAACCATTCCCATTTAATAGCAACAATCATTTATTGGCATATATGGTTTCAAGTATTCCTACCTAATACAAATAATCCTCAAATATCTATTTAATCCCATAGATGAGACACTAAGAAATAATACTACTCCCGGTCAGAGTGACTCTGGGAGTAATTCCAATAAAGGAGTACTCCACTCTCCCTAGAACTCCAGAACTGGAGTCTCACCACCAGATGGTGTTTAGTTCGGATCGATAATCTTCCAGGCAAAGGCAGAGAAGCCAACAAAATAAACAGAAAAAAATCAACATTTTCTTATCGTTAATTGGCCGCGCAATTACCATAATTGGTTGAGTTGGTGTCGCTTGTGTGCGATATTGACAGTTGGCTCAATTGTAGAGTTTCGGCTCTGCAATCTGTGGTAGCTGTTTCGATCTCCAGTGGCGAAGATCATGGTACGCACAGCTGATAAGACCTAATAAGGTCGAAACAGCTGTCCAGTGTCTCCGTGTGTCGTGCGTAAATGTCTGCCGGATTTCCTGGTCATTGTAATTCAATTCACAAACAGAAAAAAGTCACACAGTTCATTATATATATTTACCAACCCCTTCGCTCGGGTAGGATATGACACAAGGTCAATTTTTTTAAGCGGAGTTTAACAGGTTTGAATTCAGAGTTTTCCTTCTCCTAGACTAGTTGCCTCACCAAGGCTGAAGAACACAGTCTGTCCTACTATTTACCCATAGCTGGAGGGAGAATAATTGGATTCATGCCTTTCCCAAGGGTATTAGTACTATGTGAAATGCAATCTGTCTCGTCCAGGATTTGAACTCGTGTCGCCGTGTCCATTTCCTACAACGAAAACCATAACACCACGGGCACCTCCAACAGTTCATTATATCATCATCGTCATGATTCTCTCAACACGGATTCTCTTGACTCTCTCGCCATCCATACATACCGACCATCATTTTAGTAAGTTCTCTAGACGGCATCCAGTGTCCACATAGAGCAGTTGGGTGTAAATTTTTGCAGGTCGGCCAACACTGGTGTGTCCATGTGTAGAAGTCCATAGGAGAACGTTGCTCATGAGTTTGTTCTTACTTCCCCAGCAGTGCCCAGCATGTCTTTTTCGTCTTATTTGGGATGTTTTTGTGATGGAAGCTATGCTGCTCTTTTGTGAGATACTGCTTCCAGGATTTGTCCAAAACAACACGTAGCATTTTTGTGTATTTCCCATCAAGCGTTTTCTCCAGACGTTTCGTTAGAGTTTAAGTGGTGGAATTATACAATAGTATTGACACGGTTACAGTTTGGAAGAATTCACGTTTTAGAAAATGGACTGCTATTAGAGGTTCATTATGTAGATTCCCTTGAGTTGGATCCCCAAAAGATGATCGGCTCCTGTTAATGTTAGTAATGATGAATGAGGTTATGGTGTTAACTGTTGTCCTAGGGAGAGTCTGCATAATCTTTTCCTGATTATATGTCCGCACTTAAAGACAGAGTTCCAACTCGGTGACGTTGTCTACCTCAATAGAACTTGGTAAATTAGTCGGATTACGAGAACGGAAGTAAAATGAAAATAGAGGTCAGTTCACTGGCCGTTTTGAGAGAATTCTTTTCTTTGAAGAATTCAGTTGTTATTCAAGAAATTCTTTGAGAGAGGTTTGACCTTTCGCTCTCCAAGACAATTATTTCTTTCTCTCTCTTGCTTAGCAACAGCTTGTTGAACAAATAAAACTGCTGCTCAATTCTTTGGCAAACCAACAAGATGGGGGCTTAAAATATACTGTCTGTATCCCCTGAAGTTGGCTAAGACGCACCTTCGCAAAAAAAGAGGATGTCCTTGATATAACACTAAACAGCATCTGAGGGCGAAACACCAGCTCTGAAGATTTGGGAAATGCGCTGTATTGTTATTACTCACAGGTCGACTTTTACCCGGAGTGGTAGTACCTGTTTGGGTTCCATCTATGGGTCGAATAGATCTGTTTGAATAATGTTTGAGTATCTCTTCATTGCTATTAATTCCAGTTACATTCTGAACCGAAGTGGTAGTACCTGTTTGGGTTCCATCTATGGGTCAAATAGATCTGTTTGAAAATTAATCGTATTTTATTGTAAGTAAGTTGGCGACCGTAGTCGAAGGTGACCCTAAGGCTCCCTTTTCGGTAGCAACTACACCAAGGTGTAGGGGAGACGAGAACAAAAAATTAATCATAAATAACAACTACACAAAAAGTGTCGATATGAACGAACAAGAAACGCAATTCACTGACCTCTAAGTTTCAGATAACCCGAGACGTGTTGACATGCCGTAAAAAAACAATTACTCAATCATTTTCTTTTTTTTCTTTCTTTTTTTTTTTCATTTTCTTTAAATTTTCTAAATCTTAAAATTAATTTTATCAACTTTAATTTTCATTCGAAATTAATTTGCTCTCATCATATTTATTAGGAAAACTTCAGTTAAAATTGAAATATTTTTGCAAAATTGAAATAATTTTAGCCATTTCAGGAAAATATTCTTTTAAAAAAATTTCTTTTTTCTTTTTTCTTTATTTCTTCACACACACACACACACACACACACCGGGTACGCACATTGTTTGCTATATTCATAAATAAAGGGTGTCCAATATCAGTGAACGAGCATTTATAGATTAGAAGAGCGCAAACACTGAATCAGTGGCATTTAATAACTGTCAGTACTTCCCTTATGCGATCAGTGAACCGATATATATATATATATATATATATATATATATATATATATATATATATATATAGAATTAACTTAAATCGCTAGTCGAAAATCTTCTACTAAAGTTTCACCTTAACGGATCATCAGGAAGTCTCGCCTAAACCATTCTAAGGAGAAATTGCTTTGCCTTTATTCACCAAAAACCTCCACCTATCCTAAAATTTGCATATTAAAAAAAATAAAAAAAAAAAATATATATATATAAAAAAAAAAAAAACAATAAAAAAAAAACAAAAAACCTATAACATTTCCTAATTATATAGTAACCACGCTCTTTTGTGTTTACAACTATTCAACACCTCCGATCTTTTGTTTAGCATATTCTTACTTTTACAATCTGCTATTATCAATTTTTCCTCCATACAAAGATTACAGGTTCTATTACCTGCCCTATATTTGTGGCATTTCTTTATTACTTCCCATTTCATTATCGGATCTACTCCCATTTTTTCCTTAATCTCCCACACATAACTAGATAAAGCAGTGCTATACCTATATCTTTCGTGCGAAAAACTTGTTCTATGGTTATAGTACCTAGTTTTAAAATCCCCTTGGGTTGACCCAAAATATATCTTTTTATCTCTCTTATTATTCGAATCAGTATATACCTCTACTTTATACACTACACACTCCTGCTTACACTTGCCCTCGAGAGGACACCTAACCTTATCCCTACAGTTGCATTTGTCAATCACCTTATGCTTCTTTGTACCTAATTTGGCTATATTACTCCTATTTATTATTCCATTAATGTTTGGCATGGAACTGTAACTTAATTTAATACAATTCTTATTAATTGTATATATATATATATAAGGTTTTCGAAAAAAAATCCATTTACTTTGATACCCTAAAATAAGCGAAAGTGACATCACAAGGACATTTTAATCAAGAATCAATTAATCTGAGATATCCTCGAGCCAGAAATTACAGGGAGCATGTTTTGCCCCCGACCCCGCAAAACCTGCAAGAGCCTTGAATAATAATCTTGCTAGATTATTGGGAATGTGATGATCACAGAATGCATGCAATCACCATTGTCATCATAAACCCCCAAACAGGATATGGGGCTGGAGTCTGGATGACGTCATGCTCAAAAGAGATGGTCCTGAGAATTTGAGGATTTTGAAAAAGAGTCAGTTGAGAGTTGAGATTGGACCATGGAGGCAGACAGTTGAGTTTCTGCCATTGGAGCGTAGAGTTGAGTTTTCTACCGTTGCAGCAGCGGCAGCAGCGGCAGCAGCAGCAGCGGCAGCGGCAGCGGCAGCGGCAGCGGTAGCGGCAGCAGCGGCGGCTAAGTTTTTCGGGTCTCGACTGGCGGAGATGAATTGAGATCTTAAACATCACAAAATTCGCCGCGAGTTGGGGATGGTTAGCATAGTAAGAATTGTGTCTCTCTCCTCGTGTCGAAGAACCGAAGTCAGAAGTAAATAAAACCGTTCGTGTAACATATTGGCCCTCGACCGAGCTGTCAATTAAGAGATGCACCGGTGTAAATAACAGGTGCATCCGGTTGAAGACATCAGCGTATCACCTTGAACCGTGGACGGGTTGAATTCGGTGCAATTGCGACGCCCACAAGAAACAGGTGGATGGCAAACAATTATATAACCCGGTGCCATCGACGGTTTGAGTTAGTCGGACCAGTTTCAGTTGGAGTTCGAGTAGCAGTTCGAGGCAGTGGGAACCAGCTCCAGACAGAGGACTTGTGGCCCTCAGTGACCCCCGGTTGAGCAGCCCAACAGAATGAGAAAGAAGTGTTGCTATAGTCTGAGGAACTTGGGGTCAATATGTTGCAGTCTGTTCCGTCTCCAACTCACCTCTCATACGTAACCCTTTCGCAACCCTTTCGCAATCCTTTCGAGAATAAAGTGTGAGAGGTATATTTTCTAAAGAAGTGTGTTCGTTCGTCATTATTGTTGATTATGTTTCCGCACATATATATGTATTTGTATAGTTGTATCACGGCTATACAACACGTTTAACGTCAGAAATGAAATAATAGAACTGAGTTTAAATCATGAAAAGGCTTTTTGTTATTCACGTCGCTCTTATACTCTTGGTAAAAGCATGAATCCAGCTATTTCTCTCAGCCCCATCTATGGCTAAATAGAGTTCATTAGCCTTTGTAGGGTACCATTCTAAGAGAAAGACAACGCCAAATTCAAACCTGCATTCGTATCTGAAACCGCCTGTATTTGTATTTGCTTGTGTATTTGCATTTTTACACGTACGGCTGTGATGGATATCATTATGGTTACGAGTAATATGCAACACTTCAGATTTCCAACTCTTCCAGCTCCTTTTCCAAGACTTCGGGTACCGTTCCAAACGAGCCATTTACAATTGCCATCAGTATCACTCTCATGTTTCACACATTTCTTAGTTCTCTAGCAAGGTACAAGTATATATTTCTCTATTCCCTTTCTTTGATTTTCACTCTGTGGTCCGCTGGGACGGCAAAGTTCACCCTTCGGTAAGTTCTTTTTTTTTTTTTTTTTTTTATTAATTATCACTCGGTCTGATCTTCAGGACGGAATTAAGTGATCTCATATCTCAAAATCCCAAGGAATTTTATACGTCTCATTCTCCAGAACAGATTCTGGTTTGTGGAAGTATCATTTAGTAGTAGAGTCAAATTTCAATATCTAAACCGATTCCCAGTGGATCACCTTTCCCACGTAGTCGAGTCCTATAGATCATTATTGTTTATCTATTCATTTTCCTTTATTTATTGAATTATTCATTGATTTATTTTTTACTTACTTTTGTTTTTATTCATTATTTTTTCTAATTTATTTGTCTTTATATGACAGCTCTACTGTCGATCACTGCGACGTATGTGAGCACACCAATTCACTTGAACCGTTAAACTATCCATACAACTTATTTGTTAATTGTAGTTAAGGTCTGTGTACAATGAACCACAATTTTTGAACAAGATTATATCAGAAGAATGGCGTCACAGATTCACTCCTCAGGTTTTGAATTCAAAGTTATTCCTTCTTCCAAAGCAGTCCGCCCGACTATTTTTGCCATAGTTGGGTTGTAGTAAGAGATCTGAACTTTGTTTTTTGGGTCCATTGCTTAGTATATATATATATATATATATATATATATATATATATATATATATACTAAGTATATACTAGTATATATATATATATATATATACTAAGGCAATGGACCCAAAAAATAAAGTTCAGAACCTGGATGAGGCTGTTTGTAAGAGATGGATGCATGCCTTTTTTTTAATCCTTAGTTCAGTGAGAAATGTAAACAGCCTCTTCCAGGTTCTGAACTTTCTTTTTGGGTCCATTACTTAGTACATATATATATATATATATATATATATATATATATATATATATATATATATATATATATATATACTAAGGCAATGGACTCAAAAAACAAAGTTCAGAACTTTGTTTTTTGGGTCCATTGCTTAGTATATATATATATATATATACTAAGGCAATGGACCAAAAAAAGTTCAGAACCTGGATGAGGCTGTTTGTATTTCCCACAGAACTAAGGATTATATATATATATATATATATATATATAATCGAACTTGGAATAATCCCAAAGAAACCTGAGAAGGAACAGGGGGAGATTGAAATTCAAGAAATGACTGAAACCGTCCACTGCAGAGATAGGAAAGAACACTGGGAAAAGACCTGGGGAGAGAAGAAGAAGAAGAAGAAGAAGAAGAAGAAGAAGAAGAAGAAGAAGAAGAAGAAGAAGACGAAGAAGAAGAAGAAGAAGAAGAAGAAGAAGAAGAAGAAGAAGAAGAAGAAGAAGAAGAAGTGCAAAAGAGTTTTTGAAAAAGACGTTGATATGTTAATTATGGCAATGATAACGAGAAGAAATACAATACATGGCAGACATGAAAATATTGATATTAAAGATAGGAAGATATGCTTTTTAGCTATAAACAAACAATTTTTACGTCTGAATTCGAGACAACAACACTAACAACAACGATGACAGTGAAGACAAAAGAAATAAATCAAAAACGGAAAAATTATCAATGAAAATGATAAATATGAAAAACGAAAAGAAAAAAAAAAGAGAAAAAAATATCGTGGAATTGTTTTAATGCTAATAAAAAATAAATAAATAAATAAATAAATAAAAATAACCAGAAAAAAAACAAAAAAAAAATGATAAAACGTTTTAAAGAACAAATATGTCGAACCTTCCCCTGTCATTCACGTTCAATTATTAAATTAACACGAATAAAAAATATTCGTTTGACCAAATTAGTGAATACAGAATAAAGCACACCTAACAAAATAAACAAATGTTCGGTGAAAATTTTCTGTAAATAAATAAATGAATAAATAAATAAATAGATGATAATAATAATAATAATAATAATAATAATAATAATAATAATAATAATAATAATGACGACATTTAAATTAGAATAAAGTTTTAAAGAAATCACAGCTGAAGGCTAAAAATGATGAGGTGGAAGAAAGATTTCGACAAATGATGAATAATGAATGAGTATAACTGGAAATAAAAAAAGAAGATGCAACGGAAAGTAAAAGTAAATATTAATGAAAAAAAAAAGACGGAATAGGAGTAACGTGAAGAAAGAAAGAAAGAAAGAAAGAAAGAAAGAAAGAAAGAAAGAAAGAAAGAAAGAAAGAAAATATGAGAAATAATTTTGGAAAGAAAGAAAAGAGGAGAGAAAATTCCTAAAGAAAGAAAGAAAGAAAGAAAGAAAGAAAGAAAATATGAGAATTAATTTAGGAAGGAAAGAAAGAAATAAAGAAAATATGAGAATTGATTTTGGAAAGAAAGAAAGAAAGAAAGAAAGAAAGAAAGAAAGAAAGAAAATATGAGAATTAATTTTGGAAAGAAAGAAAAAAAAGAAAGAAAGAAAGAAAGAAAGAAAGAAAGAAAGAAAATAAGAGAATTAATTTTGGAAAGAAAGAAATAATGTGGAAGAAAGAAAATTTCTAAAGAAACAAAGAATGTTAAATTTTGTATAGAAAGAAAGAAAATGGAAGACTAAATATTGGAAAGAATGAAAGAAAGAAAGAAAGAAAGAAAGAAAGAAAGAAAGAAAGGAATATTGTTTGACCAAAGATTGGCATCAAGTAGATTAGAGCTAACCAGAGAGTGAGGAAAAAAACATTTTTAATCAAATATAAGGAAATGAAAAAATCGTGATAAAAATTAAATTTATTCAGTATTTACAACAAAGACCCGTATGTACATTCATTCATTCATTCATTTATCATCTTCCACTGAAAAGGACCTTTTTTTTATGAGTATAGAGATTTTTTTTTAAATTTCTTTTCGCATCTGCATAAAATGTTTCATACGCTTTAATAGGAGGAAATATTCGTGTTACCGTTTTTATATTTTCACTATCTTCGGCTGACAAATTTGAGTCTCCTTTTGTATAAAAATGTGTAAGAATAGAATGCAATGTGTGTGTGTGTGTGTGTGTGTGACACATATTCATGAGACTGGTATCTGAGGGTGTGTTTCACGAAAAAATAGTTATCGTTCTCAGGTCATCTCCGCCTTTGCTCGTCACACATTGTCTTTCTCGTAAGCAAACCTACAATAAAACTACATGAGTTGTAAAAGAGTCGTTTTTCACGGCACCCGATTGATTACTTCTGACCCTGGACTTTTCAACTTTATTAACAATAAAAATTCCGCATAATAATTCTTATTTATTTATTCAATTATTTATTCAGTTGTTTATTTATTTATTTGTTCATATTTTTTTCAAGATTTTTTCCCCCCACCTAAAAAAAATTTATGAATTTACGTCTGAATGCACAAAAATTTCATGTTGTTTTTTTTTTGTTTTTCTTTTTTTTTTTTTTCAATTTTCTCTTCTTGGTTTTTTGCTTTTGCTTTAGGATTTTTTCCATTTTTTCCTTTTTTTTTTCTATTTATTCTTCCCAAAATATGATTTCGAAATTCCGTCCTCCTTTCAAAACGAAAAGAAAGAAAGAAAGAAAGAAAGAAAGAATCTTAGATAGAAAGAAAGAAAGAACCTTAGAAAGAAAAAAGAAAGAAAGAAAGAGAGAAAGAAAGAATCTTAGAAAGAAAGAAAGAAAGAATATGTAGGTTATGTAGTAATAGAGACGAAACGATTAATAACATAATAAGCGAAAGCAGCAAATTAGCACAGAAAGAGTGTAAGACTAGACATGACTGGGTAGGCAAGGTTATCCACAGGGAACTGTGCAAGAAATTGAAATTTGACCATACGAACAAATGATACATTCACAACCAAACATCCGATCTGGAGAACGAGACGCACAAACTCCTCTGGGATTTTGACATAAAAACGGATCGCCTAATCTCAGCCAGACGACCAGACCTTGTAATAATTAACAAAAAAGAGACCTTGCAAAACTGTTGACCACAGAGTAAAATTAAAAGAAAGCGAAAAGAAAGAGAAGTACCAGAATTTTGCAATGGAATTGAAAAAACTGAGGAATATTAAAGTGACCATTATACCAATTGTAATAGCTGCTTTTGGTACAGTCACTAAAGGATTGACACAGGGACGACAAGCTTGTTGAAATCGACCGGAATACTACGATGAGTCCTGGAGACTTGCTGTCACTCAAACTCCAGTGAGAAACCATCGGCTAACGCTGGCGAGAAAAACTCAAAAAGGAATACTACTACTACTACTACTACTACTACTAATAATAATAATAATAATAATAATAACAACAACAATAATAATAATAATAATTATTATTATTATTATTATTATTATTATTATAAAAAAACTGCTTGGCACTGTCGGTATTCCACTTTTTGGACACTACAGGAGCCGAGCAATCAACTGAACCATGCAAAGCAGGTACAGCCCGGGGAGAGGGGTGAGTAACGGCCCACCCCGAGACCAAGTTTCAATTCTTATATTCCTCGGTACGAAGCCGAGAAGCGATAGATATAATTAAGGGGTATGGTTGGGTTTCTTTGTTTTATGGTCTATCAACCTTTGCAGGTTATTTAATGCCAAGGCCATTCTTGTTGAAAATAGCAGTTGTACTATTTAACCCTTAGCTGGGGGGGGGATAAGAAGGGGCTTATACTTTAATCAAGGGATTAACTGTTTAGTAAAAGAAATGAAGGAAATGACTAAAACTTACTTATATCTGAGTGGTGAATGTCTACATTAGATTTTTACATAATTCTTTTGTATATTATAACGTACAAATAACGGGAATTTTGTGGTTGGGTTATTCTAGAAACCCAATGTCTATAACTAGATAATTAACCTAAGAGAAAAATGACAAATACCAGATGGCGAAGTCTCTCAGGATGTCTGCAACATCGTTCAAGCAACTCCTACTAAAACCTTAATGACAAGCTTTTATGGTTCTTGTTATCATCAAATATGGTCAACATCGGAAAGGCAGCTTGACGAAGACATAATTTTGAGACTTGACTGTTCTTAATAAATTTATAAAAAATGAAGGTAATGAAAAAAAGAAAGAAAAAAAAACTTACACTTATCTGAATGGTACTATATATTTGCTTTTTAAACATTATTGCAGAGATAACGTAAATTTTAATCAACGCGCTCTTCTGGACAAGAACCATTTATATCAATATATTTCTGTGATTTCCTACTTTGAGCTAGTCCAAAACTAAACGATATAATGTTAAATACATTCTAGTATTTTGTTCTAAGATTATCTTGACTCGATAAGAATATGGTAATTTGTAAAAGGAAGACAACTATCTCATTTGTTTCTTGGATAATACCATAACGCAACAAAAACGATATATCGTAGCGAAGATTTTGTTCGGCCAATAGCGTTAAGATGCTTTAACTTAGAGAATAAAATAATTTTCATCTCAATTTAAAATCTAAGACTAACAACGTGAAATTTTAGTCCATGTTCACCCTATCATTATATTAAAATGTAAATTATATGATATCTACATTGGCCTAAAGTAAAGTTGGCGACTTTAATCGAGGGTGACCCGAAGGATCCCTTTTCAATAGCTATCACATCGAGGTGTAGGGGAGAACGCTACTCCTTTCTCTGGATTGATCCACTTTACCACTACCTTATAATGTTGAGTGTTAAGCAGGGCGGCATCAAGTACCATTCTTTGAATCTTTGGAATGACTCGACCTGGGACTGAACCCCGGTCTCCCGGACCATTGGCGAACACTACTCATTAGGCCATTATACTACTACACCAGCAAAGACTTATATACATCAGCTCTGTGCGGATACCGTATGCCTTTCAGAGGACCTGTCTGGAGTGATGAAGAATAGGGAAGAATGGCGAGGGAGAGAGAGAGAGAGAGAGAGAGAGAGAGAGAGAGAGTTAAGAGTCAATTGTTAAAAGGATTTGAGTCAATATGTTTCACTATGTATAATTTTTAGAATTTAACTTAAAAGTTACTCAAGTACAAACGAAAATTAATAATTACATTTGCCTCTTACTCTTCTTATTTACATGTAAGTGTCAAATTCAGCTGTCAGCTTCATCATCATCATCTTGTCGAGCCATCAACACAGATATCCCTGACCCTCTCTCACCACCCCTCCCTATCGTTCATCGCTTCCGGCAGGTCCTCATACACCCCGTATCCTCACAGAGCTGCTGTATATAGGTTCGAGCTGGTCGTCCTGCCTTTGCACGTCCATGTGAAGGGGTCCTTAGGAGTAAATCACTTATGAGCTCGTCCCTACTTCTCCAGCAGTGTCCTGCATCTCTGGTTCGTCTAATTTTTATAGTTTTCGTGATAGGTGGTAGGTGGCGGTATAGCTGCTGCTTTGTGGGGTGTTGCCACTAGGACTTGTTCAATATTGCTTGCATCATTCTTGTGTAGTTGCCGTCAAGCTTTTTCTCCAGCCGTTTTGTTAGCGTTCATGTAGTGCATCCATATAGCAGTATCGACATGATCGTAGCTTGGAAGAAACTGCGTTTCATTTTATCGGTCAGGTCTGACTTCCATATGACCGATAGTCTATTGTTAGCTGTCGCGTGCCGATGTCAGTCTCGGTCGATGAGACACTGCTTCCTAAATAGGTGAACTTGTCAACTAGTTTCAGAGAGCTACGGTTTAGTGTAAGGAACCCATTAAGTTTTAAGAATTGAATATTTCATCTTATTAATTTTAGGCAGTCCGAGCTGAAATCATAGTGGGGCAAACCCTTAAGGGAGGACCACTCAGCGTGTCCGTCTATTAAAAGCATTGTTAGCTGCGAGGACAGATGCAAATTGCTGGACTCAATGAACATCGAATGCATACAGCTTGCTCGCGGCCCTATCTTGCCAAGAGGCGGAAAATGGCAAGTCTAGAAGGTGCCCGAGCAGTAATAGTTATCGTCTTGGGAAATGGACACGGCGACACGAGTTCAAATACTGGACGAGACTGATTGCATTTCACATAGCACTAATACCTTTGGGAAAGGTATGAATCCAATTATTCTCCCTCCAGCTATGGGTAGATAGTAGGGCAGACTGATTTCATCAGCCTTGGTAAGGCAACTAGTCTAGGAGAAGGAAAACTCTGAATTCAAACCTGTTAAACTCCGCTTAAAAATTGACCTTGTTGGGTAAATATAAGGGAAAATGGCAGGTCTTCTACTTTGTCGCCAAATGTTTACTCGCGGTTTTTGACCATCTGGAAAGTCGATGGTAAACCGAACTTCTACGACTGTACGCGCACGCACTCTTATTGCGCTTTTGGTATTCATCTCCCGCTGGCAAACCGCTGAGTCGCTCCTGATGACCGTGTATAGTGAAACTGTTGTTGGTCTGTTTTGTTGGGGTGGCAGTAGCGATGACCACTAAAAGAAAAACGTAGAATTTGCATGTTTGTTAGGGTGTCACACAACAGCCAAAGAAACCCATTCTCGAAATCCTTTTGTCTTTGTTCTTTGAGCATTAGAGATGTTGTCTCTGACCCCGGTAGGGAATAATAAACAAGATGACTATATTAACAACACCCATCTGGTAAGCCTTTTTCATTTTGAACCCCTTCCACATACTGCTTGTTCATGGAATGTGTGTATAGTTTTAGCTGTTTGAACACATTTGTGAATTCTTTCTATATTTCGTTTATTAATAATGGTTTTTATATTGTATATGTTAAATATTAAATGTTTACAAATAAGTTTATTTTGACTTTTACTCCACTGTGTTCAATGTTAGTACATCACTGATATATTAATACTGATCAATCAATTGATCAATTGATTGTTTGATTTTAACAGTACCTCAACTCAAGTGCTATTTTATATTTAGAGAATCGCACACATTGTTCTGGTTTGCTTTGGTTTTCTAGCATATCAACCATCATAGGTTATTTAATGCCAAATCCTGTTTTTAATTATGTATAAAGCATATGATTCGTAAATACATTTTTAGACATCCACAGTTAAAGAATCAAATATTTCTATATCTAACAATTTGATTTAGCCATCAAAGTTAAATGGTTCCATGCACTGCTACGTATCAATCACAATTCAATTAAATATCAGTCATTTGTTTACGCACAATTAAATGATTAAACAGTTCTATTTCAAACAATTCATTTTAGCATCAGAAATTCGTTTGAAATTCAGCTTAAATGTCAAACGATTCTATTTAAACAATAGATAAGAGACTTTCAGGTGCTCCCACTCCGGCCAGAGTGGACCTAGGAATAATGGCAATAAAATGAACACCATATTCCCCAAAACTTCAAAGCGGGAGCCAAGCCATCAGATTGTTCAGTGCCATATCCAGGAGACGGGTTGGAGGTGGTCTTACCCCTCTACAGAGATGCAGTTAGTGTATTTTACAGTTCTAGCCGACTAGGCTCAGATTGTTTAATGTCATATCTAAGACACTAGTTGCAAGGGGGATCTTACCACTCAGTAGAGATGTATTTGTTGTATTCTAGAGTCCAAGCCGACTGGGGTTTACATATGTAGAAGATATATGAGATTTTTTGCACATAGTTCCTATCGAATACAAATAATTTGCACACGGTTGTATAGCTTCAAGTATTCCAATCGAATACAAATAATTTGCACACGATTGCATAGTTCCAAGTAATGTTATCGAATACAAATAATTTGCACACAGTTGTATAGTTTCAAATATTCCTATCAAATACAAAAACTTTGCACGTGGTAGTATATTTTCAAGTATTCCTTTGAAATACAAATCATTAGGACACGGTTGTACAGTTTCAAGTATTCCTCTCGAATACAAATAATTCGCACACGATTGCATAGTTTTGAATATTCCTATCGGGTATAAATAATTTGCATACGGTTGTATAGTTTTGAATATTCCTATCGAATGCAAATAATTTGCATACGGTTGTATAGTTTCAAGTATTCCTGTCAAATAAAAATAATATGCACACTGTTGTATAGTTTCAAGTATTCCTATCAAATACAAATAATTTGCACTTTCAAGTATTCCAATCAAATTCAAATAATTTGCGCACTGTTGTATAGTTTCAAGTATTCCTATCAAATACAAATAATTTGCACTTTCAAGTATTCCAATCAAATACAAATAATTTGCACCCGGTTGTATAGTATCGAGTTTTGCTATCGAATACAAATGATTTGGCCTTTCAAGTATTCCTATCGAATTCAAATAATTTATGCAGGGTTGTATAGTTTCAAGTATTCCTATCGAATACAAATAATTTGCCCTTTCAAGTATTCCAATCGAATTCAAATAATTTGCACACTGTTGTATAGTTTCAAGAATTCCTATCAAATACAAATAATTTGCACATGGTTGTATAGTTTCAAGTATTCCTATCGAATACAAATAATTTGCACTTTCAAGTATTCCTATCGAATACAAATAATTTCCCCTTTCAAGTATTCCAATCGATTTCAAATAATTTGTGCTGGGTTGTATAGTTTCAAGTATTCCTATCGAATACAAATAATTTGCCCTTTCAAGTATTCCAATCGAATTCAAATAATTTGCACACTGTTGTAGAGTTTCAAGTATTCCTATCAAATACAAATAATTTGCACATGGTTGTATAGTTTCAAGTATTCCATCGAATACAAATAATTTGCACTTTCAAGTATTCCTATCGAATTCAAATAATTTGCAAATGGTTGTATAGTTTCATATATTCCTATCAAATACAGCTACTTTTTAAACAAATCTTTTTTAACAATAAGTGGTGCCCTTGCAAGTTCTAAGAGTGGACCTGGAAGTAATGACGAATAAGAATACCCCCACCATCTTCAGAACTGGGGTCTCATCATCAGATACAGTTTACTCTCATACCCAGGACACCACGTTTTGTTTTTTGTTTTTTTTTTCAGCGAAGGATGATCTTACCCATCTGCCGAGGATACAGTCAGTATATTGTAAGACTTATCAATAGGTTTGAAGTCTTTGTAATTACAGTCATTTTAATTTTGATCCTATATCGTAGTAATGAGCAATAAAAACAACCTTTTCTTGCGGAATTGTATCTTAGAGGTTTCTTTTTCTTTCCTTTATTTTTAGTATAGGGTTCAATCGAAAACGAATAACTTTTAAACTGACCCGTAAATTGGTTTCAGTTTCTTTACTTAATGGCATATCAACCTTCCTGGAATATTTAATTCCAAAGCCATCATTGTATAAAAACAGCAGCGATAACTATTCGACCCACAGGAAGTTCTATACATTTCTCCAAGATATTTGTCCAAAAATGAACGTATTAGTTGGAATTTGAACTCGCTTACTTAGAGGCCACAGTCCAGTACTTAAACCATTGCAGCACAGGAACATTCCCCACAGGTGTATTCTTAACTAGTATTACCAGTCTGGATTAGTGCAGAACTGGAAGTAATGGCAATGAAGGTGTACACCACACTCCTCAGTGTTCCCGAACAGAAGCTTTACTACTAGATTAAACTTAATGTCATACTCAGAACATCCTTTTTTGAGGTGGCTAATATTAAGCTTAAGATCTAAAGATATTAAGACCTGTTTAAAAAGTATTTGTATTCGACAAGAATACTTGAAACTACACAACCGTGTAAAAATTATTTGTATTCGATTGGAATACTTGAAACTATACAATCATGTGAAAATTTTTTGAATTCGATAGGAATACCTGAAACTATACAACCATGGGCAAATTATTTGTATTCGATTGGAATACTTGAAACTATAAAACCATGTGCAAATTATTTGTATTCAATAAGAATACTTGAAACCAAAGAACCATGTGCAAATTATTTGTATTCGATAGGAATACTTAAAACCATACAACCATGAGCAAATTATTTGTATTCGATAGGAATACTTAAAACCATACAACCATGTGCAAATTATTTGTATTTAATAGGAATACTTGAAACTATACAACCATGTGCAAATTATTTGTATTTGATAGGAATACTTAAAACCATATAACCATGTGCAAATTATTTGTATTTAATAGGAATACTTGAAACCATACAACCATGTGCAAATTATTTGTATTCGATAGGAATACTTAAAACCATACAACCATGTGCAAATTATTTGTATTTAATAGGAATACTTGAAACTATACAACCATGTGAAAATTATTTGTATTTGATAGGAATACTTAAAACCATACAACCATGTGCAAATTATTTGTATTCAATAGGAATACTTGAAACTATACAACCGTGTGCAAATTATTTATATTTTATCGGAATACTTGAAACAGCCATGAGCAAATTATTTGTGTTCGATAGGAATACTTAAAACCATACAACCATGTGCAAATTATTTGTATTTGATTGGAATACTTGAAACTATACAACCGTGTGCAAATTATTTATATTTTATCGGAATACTTGAAACAGCCATGAGCAAATTATTTGTGTTCGATAGGAATACTCAAAACTATACAACCGTGTGTATTAAGCCTAATGTCATACTCAGAACATCTTTTGGGGGGTGACTAATATTACCCATCGACTGAAGATACAGTCAGTGTATACTAAGCTCCACTGAGAAGTGTATTGCTCCGTGGAGAGTGCGAATTTCATTAAAATAACGAATTTATGTGAAATTTGAATGAACGGTTTAAAACCACAATGTATAAGAATCAAAGTTTTACCAGATGAGCCTCGTCTCTAAGCATACTACCTTTATAAAAGAAGCAGAAGTCGTTTATGCATGAGTGGTTCGCCTTGAAAAGACGACTGCGTTTGTAAATACGAATTGCACAAAATCACGGATTTGTGAGGCACCTGGCACCAACAAGTTCTTACAAAACTGGTAAAAAAAAAAAAAGAAAAGAAAAAATGAAGAAAAAGAAAACAGCATTCCATTCAATGTTTAAGTTTGAAACATATAAGGAGGGACTGGTTTCCGGACTATCACCCTTATTGCACATGCTCAATTGGGACTTCCGGTATCGAGTCGAGACGACACGCGAAAACGTTTACTCATGCGCACGTAAAAATTTCTCATAAAACCTGCTTTTCGCCGTCGCATTTAGACACCTGCTTAATAAGCCTCCACTCCTCTGTTTTTGAGTGGGGTTGGGTTGCCAGATAAAATCAACCGTGTTATTTATTTTGTTTAGTTTGTTTGTACTCAGTTTAGTACGTACGTTGCATACTTCAGAACACTCAGAGTTGCGGATGCGAGTATAAAATGCTGTAAGAAGTAATGCGAAAAGAAAAAAATCTGTTGAAATACTCAATATTCATGTATTTATTTTACATTTTCAAAACAATATTTTAAACTCTCTTTCCTTCTCTCTCTCTCTCTCCCTCTCTCTCTCTCCCTCTCTCTCTCTCTCTCTTCATCTCCCACTTTCTCTTTCCATGTATACATGTGTGTGTGTGTGTGTGTGTGTAGATTAGTTTCGTTAGGTTTTATGGCATAACAACCATTGTAGGTCGTTTAATGCCAAATCGTTTTTATACATATATTAAATATATGATTTCTTAACACATTTTAAAGATAACATTTTTTAAGTAAGCCTGAGCTCATTATTTTGCACACGGTTAAATGGGTTCTCTTAATTTGAAACAATTCAGTTTAGCATAAATAAAGTCTTTTGTTTGCACACAGTCATTAGTTTAAATACAGTTTTTATTTACAAACAGTTAAACGATAAAACAGTTCTATTCCAAGCAGTTCAGTTTAGCATATAAACAAAATTAAATAGTTCCAAGCGTTGCTATGTATCACTAACAATTCAGTTTAGCAGAAGTAATTTTTGTTGTTGTTGTTGTTGTTGTTGTTGTTGTTGTTTACACCGTTAAATATAAAAACAGTTCTATATCAAGCAATGCATTTTAGCGAAATTACACAGTTTAGTTCTATTTGACCTATAGATAGGACCCTATCAGGTGCTACCACTCCGGGTCAGAGTGGACCTGGGAGTGTTGGCAATGAAGGGGTACGCCGCATTCCCCAAAGCTTCAGCATTACTGGAGCCTCACCATCAGATTGTTTAGTGTCATATCAGGACATTCGTTGGGGGAGTCTTACACTTCGGCAGAGATGCAGTCGATATATTCTACTGCCCCAGCCGACTGGGCAAGTGTGTGTGTGTGTGTGTGTGTGTGTGTGTGTGTGTGTGTGTGTGTGTGTGTGTGTGACATTTATCTCGAAATGTCAAATACATCTGTAATTGAAGCATGATGTCCATATACACACACACACACACACACACACACACACACACACACACACATATATATATATATATATATATATATATAAGTGTATATATATATAGAGAGAGAGAAGAGAGTTTTCAAATTGTTAATTTTTAGATGGAAGTTCAATTATGATATTACGATTTTAACGTCTCTACATGTCACCACCCAAGTGGAATTTTCTCCAGATGATCTCAGTTATATCACTCCCACTATTTTAAAGAAAATACCCACATCGGTCAATGAGGCAGTCCAGCACGTTACCCACAACACCACTGGGACTCCCTCCACAAAAATACTCCCATAGAAATATCAACATTCTTTTAATCATTGTGGGACATTCCAAGAATGTGTTAACAGGGATTGAGAATATATGGTGATTATTAGAAATTATATCAAAAATGTACTTCCATAACAAGATTAACACTATTTTGAATCCTTATATGTGTGAGGAGGTAGAGATGTTCGTGCCTAGGGTGATTAAAATGTATATATTATTATTAATCTTTTGAGAGTTTTTCACACGAGTATTAGCCGAGGGTTTTCTCACTGAAGTTTGTGTGACAGCAAGTCTTCTCAAGTCTCGCAAACTCTTCTCAGTATTCAGGTCGATCTCAAAAATGTAGTTCTTTGGATAGTCTCCACTTGTCCTTTTATTTCTAAGTCCTTCAGTCCCTGTATTAATCCTTTGGTGTCCGTACTGAGTGCGCCAATTACAATTGATACCACCGTCGACAAGTTCTCTCTTTAGTTTTTTTGTTGATTATTACAAGGTCTGGTCGTGTTATTATTATTTACTCATAAGAGTTTTTCACATCAGCATAAGCTGATGGTATTTCACAGGAGATTGAGTGACAACAAGTCTCCTCAAGTCTCCAGGACTCTTCTCAGTATTCTGGCCGTTTTCAATAATGCTGTTGTTTGGATGATCTCCACTCGGTCGCCAACTTCTAAATCTTCCAGGCCCTTTAATAATCCGTTAGTTACCGTGCCAAAGGCACCAATCACAATTGGTATAATTGTCACCTTCATGTTCCATAGTTTTTTCAATTCTCTAGCAAGGTCAAGGTACTTATCTCTCTTTTCACATTCTTTCGGTTTTATTCTGTGGTCTGCCGGGACAGCAAAGTCGACAATTTTGCAGATTTTCTTTTTTGTTGTTGTTGTTGTTGTTGTTGATTATTATAAGATCTGGTCCTCGGGCCGAGATTAGGTGATCCGTTTGTATATAAAAGTCCCACAGGAATTTGTGAGTGTCATTTTCTAGGATAGGTGCTGGGTTGTGCATATACCATTTGTTGACATGGTCAAATTTAAATTTCTTGCACATCTCCCAGTGGATCACCTTGCCCACCCAGTCATGTCTAGCCTTGTACTACTTCTGTGCCAATTTGCTGCATTCGCTTATTATGCGATTGATAGTTTCATCTCTGTCACCGCATAGTCAGCACTATTATTATTATTATCATTATTATTATTATTTGGTATATTCATCAATAAAGAGTGTCCAATATCGGTGATAGTGTATGTATACCTAAGTTAGGATAGTCATCATCATCATCCTGTTGCGCCATCAGCACGGATATCCCTGACCCTCTCCCGCCACCCTTCTCTATCGTCCATCGCTTCCGGTAGGTCTTCAAGGCTATATCCTGTATCGGCACAGAGCTGTTGTATGTAGGTTCTAGCTGGTCGTCCTGCCTTTGCTCATCCATGTGAAGGGGTCCATAGGAGTATATCACTTATGAGTTCGTCCCTACTTATCCAGCAGTGTCCTGCATGTCTGGTTCGTCTAACTTGGATAGTTTTCGTGATGGGTGGTAGGAGGCCGTACAGCTGCTGCTTTGTGGGATGCTGCCTCCAGGACTTGTTCAATATTGCTCGCAGCGTTCTCGTGTAATTGCCGTCAATCTTTTCCTTTAATTAGTCCACGTCTGTAATTATTTGTGTGGGGTACCTTCTGCTTCTTTCATTTGTTAGCTTGAAACTGTTTAGGATAATAGTCTATATATATGTGTGTGTGTGTGTGTGTGAACTAAAATAATTCTTATCTCCCTTTCCATGGTCACTTTTTAATATTAGCTTTACGTGTATTATAAAGCGGAAAAGAAAAAGCGCAATCCTGATTTAACTATTTAATTAGTTTGATTTCTTTGTTTAATGGCATACCAACCTTCGTAGGATATTTAATGCCAAAGTCATCTTTGCAGAAAAACAGTAGTAGTGTCATTTAACCAATAGCTTTGGAAAATAAGTGGGTTCCTCAAAGGTATTAGCCGAAAAGTGAACTTAATAGCACGGCTGGAGTTCAATCTCACTTTTTTTTAAAGATTGAGATATGTTTTCACAAAATATACAACGTAGCAAGTCATACTGTTTTCTGCGTTTGTGAGTAAAATTTCACTTGACATTTTTGATAAGTATTTTTAAATGTTTTTGCAAATAAATATCCGGCCACCAACAACAAATCGATGATGGCTTTCATGTCTCCCATTTATTTCATTTCTATTTTGACCGTCTCATATTTCAATAACATTTCAGATGTTTTATTAGTAATAGTGCTATTAGATAGACAATATATGTCAATGATGTAAACAATGTTTGTTTTGTTTTTTCCTTGTATTTGGTCGATTTGTGCAAATTTCCCTGTCAGTAATTCTATAGTATTATGAGCTTTTTTATTGACGCATACCTAGTGGTTGTTTGTGATTACGCAGCTTCAAAAATATATTATTTGAAGACACACGAGTGGATATATATGTGACACAAGGTCAATTTTTCGCGGGATGAACCTTGTTTTAATAAGATCGTGTTTTAATATAACGATCCATTGAGTCACAACCTACGGTTTCTTTTATTAGCAAAAGTTTCCTGTTCAAAATAACCATTTATAGAATTTATACTGTAATTAATTTTAAGTACATAAATAAAGGAAAGTAATCTATGAGTTTGTATCTACCCAACCCCTCCGCCACGGGCAAGATGTGACACAAGGTCAAACAGCGTCTAACTTCAGTCTTCCTTCTCCTAGACTAGTTGCCTAATCAAAGCCTAAGGACTATTCGCATTTTCACATAATGCTAATACCCCTAGGAATTGTGTGCATCCAACTATTTTTCATCTTGCTGTGGGTAAAAAGTAGAGTAGACTGGAGTCTTTATCCTTGGTATGGCAACCGATCTAGGAGAAGGAAAACTTTGAATTCAAACATATTAAAGACCGCTGAAAAAAGTGACTGTGTCACATCCAGCTTTCGCGGAGGAATTGGTGATGGGAATCCATATGATCGTTATTTTTTCTTTATTTTATTTTGGTATAACAATATACACCGAGGAGATACATTAGCCCCATATCTGTTCATAATCTGCCTCGACAATGTACTTCGAACATCGATAGGTCTAATGAAAGAAAATGGTTTTACACTAAAAAAGCAAGAAGCAAATGATACCCTGTACAAACTATTACAGACGCAAACTGCACAGATGACATAGCGCTTCTGGCAAATACACCTACCCAAGCCTAATCCCTGCTGCATTATCTGGACCAGGCAGCAGGTGGCATTGGCCTCCATGTCAATGCAGTCAAAACGGAGAACAAGTATTTTAATCAAAAAGGAGATATGTACACACTAAATGGTAGCTCTGAAATCAGTGGACAAGTTCACGTACCGCGGAAGCCGCATCTCATCTACTGAAAATTACGTCATTGTGCGATTAGCCAAACTATGGACTGCTATCGATTGGTTATCGATCATATGTAAGTCAAACCTCTCCGATAAAATAAAGCACAATTTTTCCAAGCAGGGGTCTGTCAATTCAACTACGTGGATACACTACATGGACGCTGACTAAGCGTATAAAAAAAAGCTTGACGGGAATTGCACAAGAATGCTACAAGTTATATTGAGCAAGTCCTGGAAGCAACATCCTACAAAACAGCAGCTGTACAACCACCGACCTCCCATCTCTAAACCCATCCAAACAAGACAGACAAGACATGCGAGACACTGCTGGAGAAGTAAGAACGAACTCATAAGCGATGTTCTCCTGTGGAACCCTTCCCGCGGACGTGCAAGTGTTAGGCGACCAACTAGAACTTATCTACAACAGCTCTGTACGGACACAGGATGTAGTCTGGAAGACCTACCGAGAACGATTGATGATAGAGACGGATGGTGAGAGAGAGTCAGGGAAATCCGTGCAAGCAGCACGACATAAAGATGATGAAGAAGATACAAATACGTTAACCTTGGCAATCAGGATTACGTAAGAAAATTTTCTGTTTCAGATTTATCGTATATGCTATCTCCTTACATCTTTCAGAAATATAAACGTTTTTTTTTTAAATAAATGAATAAACTATCAATTCTATTCTAAACTTATTTTATTATTTCTGCTCGAGAAGTAAGAATGATCTCATAAGCGACGTTCTCTAATGGACTCCGTTACACGGACGTGCAAGTATTAAACGACCAACAGGAACCTATCTACAACAAATTTGTACGGACACAGGAAGTAGTCTATAAGACCTACCGGAAGAGATGGGTTATAGAGATAAATGACAAGAGAAAGAGAGAGAGACACAGAGAGAGAGAGAGAGTCAGGGAAATCCATGTTAGCAGCAAGAGTTGATGATGATATCAATATATTTTGTCTGAATTTCTTTCATTTATTCTAACACCTTTTTCTATTTTCTGTTTTTGTTTGCTCTTTCAAACTTTTTTTTTCGCAGCTCGGCTATCTCATTTGTTCTTTTTCGTTTATTTATTTCATAAAATGATCTTCTTTTTCATTTCTATTACTATATCTTTCTCGCGCGTAATCTATGCAGATTTGACAAAAATCACATGATATCCCAGAGAAACTATGAGGGACGCAGATAATCCAGCGTTTCTTCCAAATGCATCTGCCCAAGTTGAATCTTTGCTGCCAAGCCTGGAGCAAGCAGCAAGAGACATTGACTTCTACATGAACACAGATAAAATAGAGTTCATACTTTTTAAACAAAAAAGAGTTATCTCCTCTTTAAATAGCAAGCCTCTGAAATTAGTACACGAGTTCACATGCTTCGCCATTAATATCTCATCAACTAAAATGGATGTTAACATACGGATAGGGAAGACGTTGACCGTTACTCATAGGTTACCGATCATACGGAAATCTGATCTGAGCAATGAATTAAACATGGTTTCATCGAAGTACTTGTACCTTGCCAGAGAAGTAAAAAAGCTACGAAAGATGAAAGTGAACGTGATACCAATTGTATTTTGAGCACTTGGAATAGACCCTAAAGGCTTGGGGAAGGTGCTGGAAGAGTTGGAAATCGGAGGACTAGTCGAGATCATCCAAACAACAGCATTAAAATTGACCAGAATACTGAGAAGTTTCCTGGAGATTGATGAGACTTGCTGTCATTCAGACTTCAGCGAAAGACCATCAGCTAACGCTAGCGTAAAAAACTTACATGGAATAATAATAATAATAATAATAATAATAATAATAATAATAAAATAAAATTCTCTGGAATTGTGATATACAAACAGATCACCTAATCCAAGCCAGAACACCAGACCTTAGTGCTAATTAACAAAAAAGAGAACTTGTCGTCTACTGGATTTTGCCGTTCCAGCGGACCACAGAGAGAAAATAAAAGAACCAGAAAAGATAAGAAAATGCTTAGACCTTGCCAGAGAACAAAAAAAGTCTATGGAACATGCGGGTGACGGTGATACCAATTGTAGGTGGCACACTTGAAATAATTACCAAAGGCATGAAAAAGGGATTGGAACAGTTGGTGGGAGAATCGAGACCATTCAGATTACTGCATTGTTGAAATCGGACAAAATACTGAAAAGAGTCCTAGGGACCTGAGGAGACTTGCTGTCACTCAGACTACATTGAAGCCCCACCAGCTCTCACTCATGTGAAAAACTTGCAAGGAGTAGGAAAAAACTACCTTCCCATCACTAAGAAACATATAGAGGTACCCGTGGTGAAATGGTTATTGTCGTTGGAAATGGACACGGCGACACGAGTTCAAATACTGGACGAGACTGATTGCATTTCACATAGCACTAATACCCTTGAGAAAGGTATGAATCCAATTATTCTCCCTCCAGCTATGGGTAAATAGTAGAGCAGACTAGGTTCTTCAGCCTTGGTGAGGCAACTAGTCTAGGAGAAGGAAAACTCTGAATTCAAACCTTGTGTCATATACTGCCCAAGCGGAGAGGTTGGGTAAATAGGATCACTAAGAAACATAGAATGGAGAACAGTTAAAACTGAAACGAATAAAATAAATCAAGTACTACCTATATATAAAAAATGATATAACCGATTTAAATGAACTAATCTACACAGGGGCGAAATTAGTTTGTGAGAAAATTGGGATACCTCAAAAAGCACGAAGAAAAATTCAAAACCAGTATGGAAAATTCGACTGGAAACGCAGATTTTTAAAAAATCTACGAAAACACGCCAAAATGTAGCAAAGGAAAGACGCTCGAATACGTAGGAACAAAAAGGAAAAGGAAACACAAGAAAAAATAACAATACAACTTGAGGAAATAAACCAGGAAGTACTGTCGAAAGAAGGAAGATTAAAGAGATATCGACAAAGGGTAAAAGGAGGACGGATAACAGCCATCAGAAACGATACTGACAACACGATGGACAACAGAATGACAATAACTAGGAAACAAAAATGGGAAGAAAAGTAACCCTATGGGCGTTTTAAACAACTGATAAACAACATCTCATACGAGAAAACCCTGGATGTGGCTAAGAAAAGGAAACCTTACGAGAGAAACAAAATCTCTCCGAATAGCAGCACAAAACAACGCCATAAGAACCAATCATATCAAAGCGAGAATAGGTAAGACGCAACAAAATGTAGGTTATGTGGTGACAGAGACGAAACAATCAATTACTTAATAAGCGAATGCAGCAAATTAGTACAGAAAGAGTATAAGACTAGACACGACTGGGTGGGCAAGGTAATCCACTGGGAGATGTGCAAGAAACTGAGATTTGACCATACGAACAAATGGTATATGCACAACCCAGCATCCGTCCTAGAGAATGACACACATAAACTCCTACGGGACTTTGACATACAAACGGAACACCTAATCTCGGCTAGAAGACCAAACCTTATAATAATAATAATAATAATAATAATAATAATAATAATAATAATAAAAGAGAACTTGCAAAATAGTGAACTTTGCTGTTCCGGCTGACCACAGAATAAAACTGAAAGAAAGTGAAAAAACTAAGAAACATGAAGATGACAATAATATCAATCGTGATTGGTGCTTTCAGTGCAGTAACTAACGGATTATTAAACGGACTGGACGACTTGGAAGTTGGAGGACGAGTGGAGACTATCCAAACAACAGCATTTTTGAGAACATCCAGAATACTGAGAAGAGTCCTGGAGACTTGAGGAACGTGTTGTCACTCAAACTCCAGTGAGAAACCATTAGTTAATACCGATGTGAAAAACTGTCAAGGAGTAAATAATAATAATAATAATAATAATAATAATAATAATAATAATAATAATAATAATAAGGGCGGCAAAATTCAACGTAAAACAGATGACAATCGCAAACACATGAACAAACTCATGAAAACATCTTCATAAAATAAAACAAGTGTTACAAAGAGCATTTCGCTTATAAACTTTGTTCCCTTTCCTTTTTTTGTCTTTTTATTTTGTAATTTCCTCTGAAGATTGCAATCATTGTCGTACAAATAAATTTAATTTAGAGCCGCCATATTGAAAAATCGAACAAAGGAAACGCATACATTAATTTTCTGTTTCGTTTCGTTTCGTTTTGTTTTTTTCTTTTTTTCAGTGATTTTATCGATTTCTTTTTTTAAATTTTTTTGTTTGATTTGATTTTTATCATTTATTCTTCATTTTATTTATTGATTTATTCATTTATTTTTACTTTTGCGGTTTCTTTTTTACATATTTTGTTAAGAGTTTTTTTTTTAAGATCTTGTGTCTTTGTTTTTTCTTTTTCTTTTTCTTTTTCTTTTTTTTTTGTGTTTATTTTTAGCGAGCAACCGGCATAATATCAATTGATCGCATATTTCCCAGGATTCCCTTTTTGTTTTTGCTATGTCAGTTTTTTTACACACCTTTTTTTTTAATATCGTATTATTTAAAGATTTTTATTTATTTATTCATTTTAATTCAAGTTAATTTTTCATTTGATTAATTCAATTATTTTTAACAGCTTACTTTATTATTTTGTTCTGTAAAAAAGTTAAAATTGTGTACGTATTCGTAAAATAAGGACGATATTCATCACGTTTTGTCAAAATTTTTAAATAGCAATAATATGTACCTGATTACTTCGTTTTCGGAGAAAATTAACTTTTTTTAAAAAAAAGTCCATAGGGGTGTACTTATATATATATATATATATATATATATATATATATATATATATATATATATATATATATATAGTAGCTGCCATTTCATATATGGGTCAAATAGATCTGTTTGAATATTATTAGGATTAGTTAGTAATACTTGAAACCATACAAATTATTTGTACCTAACTTTCGTATTAAATAACCCAAAAGAGGTTGATATGCCATTAAAGAAATAAACAAATATATATATATATATATATATATATATATAATTCAAATCCTGGATGATATTGTTTACATTTCATATAGCTCTAATACTCTAGGGAAAGGTATGGATGCAAATATTCTCCCACCAGCTAAGAGATTAATGGCAAAGAGTGCTAGACTGCAGTCTCTATGTAAGTGAGTTCAAGTTCCAGTCACTCTACAACAATCACTTTTGGACTAATACTCATGTGAAAGGTATGAAACCCCTTTTACCCAGAGCTATGTGTTACTGCTGTTCTACAAGGATGGCTTTGTCATTAAATAACCCACAAAGGTTTATATACCATTAAATAATGAAACCGAACTGAAACCAAATCCCCTGCTATGAGTAAATGGTAGGGCAGACTAGGCTTTTAGGGAAAGAATAAATAAATTAAAATAAAATTTAAATTGAATTAAAAATGTATATACATATCAAATTTGCAGAAACTCCCAGAGGTCCCTGACAGGGAAAGGGATGACGCATGCGTAAAGAAAAAAGAAACCTGCCGATAGGGGGGGGAACAGGCTTTCTCTCTATCAGGCAGTGACCGGCGAATTGACAACACCATTTTGCTGTCTGGTGTCTGGGCGCCACGCATACGTCTTTGGGCGTGGCGTTGGTTAGTCCCTTTCACCCAGTAGCAGCCCTCTCTCGGTTAACAGTATGCTGAAATATAAAAGACTACGAAACGGAACAAAAACAACTGGACTTCGACAAACTACCAAAAGCAACTAGCCATTGTTGAGACTTTAAAATGTTGTGAAATCTTTAAATACCCAATGAGGACAAGCATATGCACGAAACGACTAACGTATTTTTAGACACCTTAACTGGGGGATTCAACCATTTCAATTGTATTCAGGGAAAACTCCCACACCCATGGAATGGTTGTTGAACCCAAGAAATAAAGGAAAGTATAAAAGAAACGTCTTCGTCTCCTAGCTGTAACTGTCTTCTTTTGTTTAATTCTTTTTGGCCCTTTCTTGTTCAAGGAGTTACACCGACTAGCCAACGTGGGGTAAAATAAAATAACCTAATAATTGAGTCAGATATCAAACAGCTACACAGCTTAGCCCTTTGCCTTTGACCTTCAGTCGGAACCCCACAGGCTCTTTAACTAGAGTATGGCAACCGCTCACAGAGAAAGAAATCTCTGAATTTAAATCTTATCCATTGCTATTCTTCTACAAATGATGGTAACTGAAAATCTTATCTCACTCTTATTTCACAATGACATTACTTATAAAAATATTCTATGAATACATTTGTTCTTTATAAATAACAACAATATCAAAGAAAAATATTAAATTAAACTTTGTGAAATAATAAAGGTAATGTATTTTTAATAAATTTCAAAATATAGAAACAAGCGTAGAAAAAACGTCTTCAAAAACATACGTCTATTAAGAACTAGACATTAACTTTATGAAGTATTATACACTAAAGTCATTTTTTCTTTAATTTTAATCAGTAAATCATTACAGCTCGCTTAATAATAAAAAAATATGAAAAAAAAAAAATCTTACTTCTAAGTTCTAGAAACAAATATACATTGTGTAAAAAAGAGAATTTTTGGAGTGTGATTTTTTTTCATGAACATTAAATAAATTTTTAACAGAAATCCTCGACAGAGCCGCCAATCAGAGATTCTCAGCACAGGACGCATCTGGAAAAATAAGCGGAAGCAGTCTCGTGGTTGAACGGAAATCGTAGGCGTTATGAAATGATATATGCAGTTGCCCACGTGAGAGTCTCAGTCCTAGTCTCAGTCTGGAGTCAGTCTCAACTTGTGGCCAGAAAAGGTTCGATCAGCGCCAGCAAGCGGCTGGGCGCCTCGCTGGGGCAGCGTCTCCCAGAGCTGTTAAAAAGAAGTTATGGATCAATATGGTAGTCTATCTTCGTCTCCCTCTGTCTCCGTTTGTCTCCGTCTGTCCTGCATACACTTAAGCTAGCTTTGACCCCTTTTGAGAATAAAGTGTAAAAGTTTCAGTATCTACATATTGCTGTAATTCTCATTATGCTTATATATATATATATATATATATATATATATATATATATATATATAAACCCGGTGACCCGAGATCAATTCCTAGACGACACTGTTTGCATTTTGCACTACGTTAATATCCTTTGGAAAAGTATTAATCCCACTTTTTTTCTCCCTAGTTATAGTTAAATAATAGGGCATACTGGGCTCTTTAACCGATCTACTCGAAGAAAAACTCTGAAGTCTGTTGTTCGGGAGAATATGTGGTAAATTGGTGCAACAGTCCGCAGCTATCATCTTATCCCAAACGTGTGGCAGGTTCTACATAGATCTTATCCATAAACAAATCCCCTGTGTTGGTTGTTCAGTGGTTCACATCGATAACTGAACTGTTGGGCCCTCATATATCGAGATTAACTCAAGAGTCTATATTTTATCCCGCTTAAAAATTGACTTTAGGGTGCATTCAACGCGTGACAGAGGCGTTATATATATATATATATATATATATATATATATATATATATATATATTGGCTGGTTCGTAGGTGGATTGGGTTTATGGCATATCAACACTGGTACTTTATTTAATGCCAAATCCTGTTTGTAAATATATATTATATATAAATGATTCATAAATGAATTTTTAAACGAGGCATAGCTTATTTGTTTGTATATGGTTAAATTGTTTCAAGTATTTCAATCAAACATGAATAATTCTATTAACTCTAAAACATTTGCTTGCACACAGTTGAATGGATATACACATATGATTTGTAAGTTTATAGTTTGTCAATCATTTTATTTTTAAATGAATTGAAACTTATTTGTTTCATTCCTATCTTGCACTAATGATTTTCTTTAGAGAAAACCACTTGTTTCAAGTATTGCTTTTTCACCCAAACAATTTAACATCAGTCTTTCTTTTTTTTTTTTTTTTTTTTTTTTTTGCTCATAGTTAAATGGTTAAACATTTCTATTTGACCTCTAGATGGAACCTTAACAAGTACTACAACTCCAGGTCAGAGTTGATGTTTTAGGACAATGAAGAGGTACTCCATATTTCCCAAAATTCCTGAACTGGAGCCTTACCAACAGATGTAGTTAAGTGCCATACCCAAGACACTCATTAGGGATGGGGGAATCTTAATCTTCATCAGAGATGCACTCTGTGTTTTCTACAGTCCCAGCTGACTGGTCTAAAAAAGTAGGTGTGTGTATGTGTGTGTGTGTGTATGTGTGTGTGTATGACCGTAACCCAACAAAAACGTCTTGAGGAAGAAGAAAAATGAACATCCTAATATGCAAATTTTAATGACGGCAGAATCATTCTTAAAGTTTATTTGAATTAATCTTTACTGACTTGACTTCCCAATTTGCGCCTAATCTATAAAACCAAAAACATTCTTTACTGATGACGCAAAGGGTAAGTGAAACAGTTTGATATTTGATATCTGTCCAACCTCCCACCAAGCCGGATTTGACACAGGGTCATTTTATTGGAGGCACGTACAAATCGAGACTCATGCGCACTGTCACAAAAAGTGCTTGGTCCAGTCGGCTGGGGCTGCTGAATACACAGACTGCATCTCTGTAGAGGGTTAAGACTCCCCCAACGAGTGTCCTGATTATGAGACTAAACCATCTGATAGTGAGGTTTCAGTAATGCTAGAGCTTTGGGGAATGCGGAGTACATCTTCATTGCCATTGCTCCCAGGTCCACTCTGTCCCGGAGTGGTAGCACCAATTAGGGTCCTATCTATGGGTCAAATAGAACTAAACAGTGTAATTACACTAAATTGAATTGTTTGAAATTGTCTGTTTTACATTTAACTGCGTGTTTAAACTGCGAATTTATACTAAACTGAATTGTTTAAAATAGTTCTGTTTTGACATTTAATGTGTGTAAAAAAAAAAAAAATGAACACTTTTGCAAAAAAAAATTGTTTGAAATAGAACTGTTTGGACGTTTAAACTGTGTAATTATGCTAAACTGCATTGTTTCAAATTGAACTTTATATGTATAAAAATTGATTTGGCATTAAATAACCTACAATGATTGGTGTGACATGAAATCAAACCAAACAAAAAAAAATGTTTGATCCCGACGGTATTCACTTTTTTTTCAAGCGATGGACTCAGTTCTGTTAAGCAGGTATTTGCTGGTAGTGAAGGCCCCTTGAGACCAATAGGTGAGCACAAAACCATTAAACCGGTGCGAACACCAGATAAACCTTGGAAAATCAGGGATTGGTGCCGATAAGTGATAGTGTTTAAAATGAGATTTTTTAATTAAAAGTAATTTCCCCTGAAAACAATAGTAGCTAGATAACAATTAATAGTCTTTAAAACTAAACTCTGATTGGTTCTTTTTGGTTTTATATCAACCATTGTATGTTATTAATGTCAAATACTCTATATACATATATATCAAATATATACGATTCGTAAATACATCTGGTTAAAAACGTTTTTAAATGCGTCTATTTTTGCACACTGTAAAATGGTTCCAAATATTGCTATATATCAATAATAATTCAATTAAGTAACAGTCATTGGTTTATACACAGTTCAAATATCAAACAGATCAAATAGTTCTATTTCAAATAATTCAGTTTACCATGTCATTCATTTGCACTCAGTTTAAATGTCAAACAGTTCTATTTGATCCATTGATAGGGCCCTATCAGGTGCTACCACTCCGGGTCAGTGTTGACCTAGTAGCAATGGCAATGAAGAGGTTCTCCGCATTCCCCAAAGCTTTAGTATTACTACAGCCTCACCATCAGATAGTTTAATGTCATACCAGGACACGTGTTGTGGGGGGGGAGTCTTACCCCTCAGCTGAGAAGCAGTCGATGTATTCTACTATCCCGACTAAACTTTGATCAATATATTGATAAACTAATTGATAGACAAAAAGATATAAACTGATGGAGAAAATAGGATTCAGATAGGTAAAAAAAAAAGATACATTGATGGCATGTCATATTAAAAGCTAGTAAAGTATATTAAACGTGAATTGGCCACATCTACGAATATTAGATGAGTTTTTTTAAGTGTCAAAAATTATATATATATATATATATAACTTGAGTCGAATTTACTTATAAGAAATATTTACCCAACCCCTCCACTCGGGCAGGATATGACACGAGGTCAATTTTTAAGCAGAGTTTAACAGGTTTGAATTCAGAGTTTTCCTTCTCCTAGACTAGTTGCCTCATCAAGGTTGAAGAACCCAGTCTGCCCTACTATTTACCCATAGCTGGGTAAATAGTAGGGATTCATACCTTTCTTAAGGGTATTAGTGCTAAGTGAAAATGCAATCAGTCTCGTCCAGGATTTGAACTCGTGTCGCCGTGTCCATTTCCTACGACGATAACCATTACACCACGAGCACCTCCTAAATTAAATAGATATTTTCTAAGCGTAATTTTTGCTACAAGACAAAAGCAGTAAAAGGAGATGTGGGTCATACATACTAGCATCCTGATCGAGGGTATATGTGTCCATGTCTCTCTGTTTGTTGGAACATATTTCTATACTTTTACTCACACAAACACACACAAACACACATACATATAAAAATACATACATACGTATGTACGTAAAACAAAATACAAAATATAAGTTGGTTAAGGGAAACATGATATTACTTTATCAAGTTTGGTTTAATGGCATATCAACCTTCGTGGGTTATTTAATGCCAAAGCCATCCATGCGAAACTGAACGTAATAGCACGATAGGCTTTTGAATTCGCTTGCCATATGGCAGTCCAACACGTTAATTACTACACTGCAGAGGCTCTCATGATGTTACCTTAAATGGTACCCTTTCGCTTAACTGCTAAAGAAGCGAAAATATCAAAACGAAACAAGAAACCAGTCGCCAATGGCCCCGGAGACCAGGGTTCCATCTCAGGTCGAGTCATACCAAAGACTCAAAAAATGCTACTTGATTCCACCTTGCTTAACACTCAGCAAAATAAGGTATGTATCAAGGGTAAAGTGGAGCAATCCATGGAATGGAGTAGCACCCTCCCCTACACCTCGGCGTAGTAGCTATTGAAAAGGGAGCCCCGGGTCACTCTCGACTAAGGTCGCTAACTTTAGTTACTTATGTGGTATAGCGTTACTAAATCATAGCTTCAATATATAAGATTAACCTACTAAATCATTAGTAAAAAAAGTCAAATATATATATATATATATATATATATATTGTGTTGGTTGTCGCTAAATCACTTTGTGGGTAAATGTCGAACCAAATGCAATATAATATGTAGAGTGCTAAAAATCTAGGATAGAGCTATTATATAATAAAAATAATAATGAATAAATATATATTAGATATATATATATATATATATATATATAATTCATGGAATTAAACATATATATATATATATATCTAATATATATATATATATATATATATATATATATACTCCATCCTCCGGGGGTCGAGCACTCTGGCGAAGGAATTAGCGGCTGCCACTCACATAATGCAAAGCTCTTCGTATGAATTGAGCACTCTGGTATCCGGTAAGGCAGAATGTAAACAAACGAAAGCTACTTCATAATGCCTTATAATTCGTGAGCCGTTGTATGTCGACTGTTGGCTGAGCGGAATGATACTAAGACTGACATGATGTTCAGCGGGTTTCAATCTTAGCTTGAACCGTCCTATGTGTCTAACCACACAGAAGAGTTGTGATACAACGAAACAGTCAGTGGGATGACAATATATATATATATATATATATATATATATATACTTTAAGAAAAACAACGAAACCGGTCACATAGGATTATAAATTTATTTCGATCCTGCTACGCATTTTTGAGGTTTTCAAAAACACGAAAAAAGTAACAGGACTTCTTCAGATCATTTTGGATAAAAAAAATTGAATAGACACATGGTAGTGGGAGGGGATAGTATGAGGGAGTCGAAGAGGTAGGAGGGAGTCGAAGAGGGGTGAGGATTTACCTCTTCACGAAGCCCACTTCCGTTGTAAATTTAACTTTCGGTTAGCAGTGTAGTAAATATTGTTTTTTTTTTTAAAGTTTTTTAAAAATCTATATTTAGACCTAACTTACAGGTTTTTTATTGACTAAGATTTAAACTTCAAATAAAAAATTCAAGTAAAGGTACAGTATTAGATATATTAAAATTAAAGCAAATATTTAATTTATTTACTATATTTTAACATTTCAAAATTATTTAGAAAGCATTAATTCGTTCCACTTTTTATGCGTAGTACGTATGTATTATATTCTTACACGTGAGTGTGTGATTATGATTTAAATTCCACACTAAAAGCGTTTTTAAAATCTTCATAGTGCTCTATACACTAAAATGCAGAGCAATATGATAATATATTTTAAGTATGAAATAAGATAATAAAACAGAATAAAACTTCACAACCTGTGAATCGACAAAGCAAAATTCTGAGCTACTAATTCTTATCTTGTATTATCCTTTTTTTTAACGCAGTTTCTTCCAAGCAGCGGTCGTCTCGGTACTGCTGTATGGATGCACTACTTGGACGCTAACAAAACGGCCGGAGAAGAAGATAGACGGCAACTACACAAGAATGTTGCAAGCAATATTAAACAAGTCCAGGCGGCAACACCCCACAAAGCACCAACTATACGGCCACCTGCCTCCCATCACGAAAACTATGCAAGTTAGACGAACCAGGCACACAGGGACGAGCTCATAAGTGATGTACTCCTATGGAACCCCACATATGGCCGAGCTAAAGCAGGACGACCAGCTAGAACATACATACAGCAGCTGTGTGAGGATACGGCATGTAGCCCAGAAGACCTGCCAGAGGCGATGAACGATAGGGAAAAGTAGCGAGAGAGGGTCTGGGATATCCGTGCTGGCGGCACGACATGATGATAATGATGATTATCCTTACTTCTTGTGAGTTTTTCGTACCAGTGTAAGCTGATGGTTTTCCCCTGGAGTTCTACAGACAACAAATCTCCTCAAATCTCCAGGACTCTTCTCAGTATTTTGACCAATCTTAACCATGTTGTACGTTGGATGGTTTCCACTAGTCCTCCTATTTGTAACCCTTCCAATCCCCGTATCAATCCTTTGGGGACTATTCCAAGTGCTCCAATTATAATTGGTATCACCGTCGTTTTCATGTTCCATCACAGTTTTTTTTAGTTCTCTGGCAAGGTTTAAAGACTTTTCTCTCTTTTCGTTTTCTTTGATTTTCAATCGGGACAGTAAAGTCCACTGTTTGACAGGTTCCCTTTTCTTTTTCTTTTTTTTGTTAATTATATCCTGTATTATTATTATTATTATTATTATTATTATTATTATTATTATTATTATTATTATTTTACTCATTTGAGAGTTTTTAATATCAGCGTTAGCTGATGGTTTTCTAAAGGAGTCTGGGTGACAGCAAGTCTCCTCAAGTCTCCAGGACTCTTCTTTGTATTCTGGCCGATCTTAACAATGCTTTAGTTTGGATGGCCTCCATCTGTTATATTTCTAAGTTCTCCAGTCACTGTATCAATCCTTTTATGACTGTACCGAGAGCACCAATTAAAATTGGTATCATCGTCACTTTTTTCCACAGTTTTTTCAATTCCCTAGCAAGGTCGAGGTATTTATCTTTCTATTCGTTTTCTTTGAATTTTACTCTGTCGGGACAGCAAAGTCCACAATTCGGCAAGTTCTTTTTTTCTTGTTGATTATTACTTGACCTGGTCGTCTGGCCGAGATTAGATGTATCTCAAAACTCTGAAGGAGTTTGTGTGTCTCGTTCTCCAGGATAGATTCTGGGTTGTGTGTATATCATTTGTTCGTATGGTCAAATTATTATCATTATTATTTGAATATGATATATGGATATGAACACAAGTAATATTTCTTTGGCGTTATTTATTTTTTATTGTTGTTCTCAGCTAGTTTTGACTTCAGGTCATGGCAAGGAGAAAAAATTTTTCTAAATCTTCAAAATTATCCTTTAAAAAGTTATAACAAAACATGAACCGCTAACAAAGCATTCGTTAAAGGGAAATTATTTTCTAAATAAATTAAAGTAGAATATATATATATATATATATATATATATATATATATATATATATATATATAGTGTATCACAAAAGTGAGTACACCCCTCACATTTCTGCAGATATTAAAGTATATCTCTTCATGGGACAACACTTACAAAACATGTCTCCAGACTTGAACCCAATAGAACATCTTTGGGGGATCCTCAAGCGGAAGGTGGAGGTGTGCAAAGTCTCAAATATCTGCCAGCTCCGTGACGTTATCATGGAGGAGTGGAAGAGCATTCCAGTGGCTACCTGTGAAGCTCTGGTAAACTCCATGCCCAGGAGAGTAAAGGGAGTTCTGGATAATGATGGTGGCCACACAAAATATTGACAATTGACATGGTGTATGTTAATATTGACAACTTTCCCTAAGGGGTGTACTCACTTTTGTTGGCAGGGGTTTAGGTTTTAATGGTTATATTTTGAGTTATTTTGAGGGGAAAATAAATTAACCCTGTTATATAAGCAGCATACTGACTATTTTCATTGTGTCAAAGTGTCATTTTGTCAGTGCTGTCCCATGAAGAGTTATACTTAAATATCTGCAGAAATATGAGAGGTGTACTCACTTTTGTGATACACTATATATATATATATATATATATATATATATATATATATATATACATTATCCCAAGCCAAGTCAGTCGATGGTAGGAACAATTCTATTTTAGGATTTTCTTTCATCAATATACTTATAATTCAAAATCCAATACAGAGCTCAATGTAAAATAATGATTAATTAAAATACAGACCAAATAATTGCATATAAGAAAAGAACTTTAGGAATCACTCCTATTTTTTGTACTAATATTCATTTCAGCAGACCCTATATTTTTTAAAATGCTGAATCTGCTGGTCTGAAAATGC
>OY757936.1:48080676-48118176 GCA_963585895.1 Sepioteuthis lessoniana | reverse complement strand
TCTGGCCCGGAGTGGTAACATCTGATAGGATCTTCTCAATTGGTCAAATAGAACTGTTTGACATTTTAACTGTATGCAAACAAATGACTTATGCTAAATTGAATTGTTTGAAATAGAACTGTTTGATCATTTAATTGTGTGTAAGCAAATGACTGATGTCTAATTGAATTGTTATTGATTCATAGCAATACTTGTAACCTCTTCACTATCAACGAGTTTTCTGGATATGACATTAAACAATCTAATGGTGAGGCTCTAGGATTGCTGGAGCTTTGGAAAATGGGGTTTGCTTCTTCATAGCCATCACTCCCAGGTCCACTCTGGCCCGGAGTGGTAGCATCTGATAGGGTCCTATCTAAGGGTCAAATAGAACTGTTTGACATTGAAACTCTATGCAAACAATTGACTTATGCTATATTGAATTATTAGAAATAGAACTGTTTGATCATTTAATTTTCTGTAAACAAATGACTGATGTTTAATTAAATTGTTATTGATGCATAGCAATACTTGTAACCTCTTCACTGTCTGCAAGCAAATAATCAATATTGAATCGAATTATTAGAGCTTGATAGCAATAATTGAAACTATTTAACAGTGTAGAAACAATGGCAATACAAGTGAAAACAAATTAGTTCTGACTAAAAATGAAATTACCAACAAAGTATTCACTTACAATAATGAATATTCATTTAACTATGTGCAAACAAATAATTAATAGTAAACAGAATTATTCTTTTTAAATTGAAATACTTGAAAACATATTCATTTAACTGTCATAGTAATCTCATAAGTCATATACTCCTGTGGACCCCTTCAAAGGCAGGACAAGCTAGAACCGATATACAACAGCTCTGTGTCGATAGAGGATGCAGCCTTGAAGACCTACCGGGAACGATAGACGATAGAGATGGGTGGCGTGAGAGGATCAGGGAGATCCGTGCTGGCGGCACGACATGATGATGATGATGATGATGATGATGATTTCATTTAACTTTGTGCAAACAAATAATCAGTAGTAAACAGAATTATTCTTTTTGAATTGAAATAATTGAAAACATTTAACTGTGAGCAAAGAATAGGCTTAGACTCGTCTAAAAAAGTTATCAACAAAATGTTTACAAAAATGAAGAGTTGTGATACCACGAAACAGTCTGTCTCTGGATGACAATATATATATGTGTGTGTGTGTGTGTGAACAAGTCCTGGTGGCAACACCCCACAAGACACCAACTGTACGGCCTCCTGCCTCCCATCATGAAAACTATCCAACTCCAAGTTAGACGAACCAGACATGCAGGACACTGCTGGAGAAGCAGGGACGAGATCATAAGTGATGTACTCCTATGGACCCCCACATATGGCCAAGCAAAAGCAGGACGACCAGCTCGAACATACATACAGAAGCTATGTGAGGATACGGGATGTAGCCCTGAAGACCTGTCAGAGGCGATGAACGATAGGGAGAAGTGGGGAAAGAGGGTCAGGGATATCCGTGATAGCGGCATGACATGATGATGATGATGATATATATATATATATATATATATATATATTTAAAAAAAAAAACAACAATCGGCCACATTAGGATAATAAATTTATTTCCATCCTGTTAAAAGCATTGATATAAATCCATGCTCTAAAAAAATTAACAGGACTTGATCAGATCAAATACGGAATAGAAAAAATTATTTGCTTTGTAGATTTTATTTACATTGAGCTCTTTATCAGGAATGTTTAAATTTAATAATCTATTTTTGAATATTTTTTATGTGTCCTGATTGGAATTATTCCTTATCCCGGGTTTACTGGATTGAATAATATTATATATATGTATATTTATATATATATAACCAAGAAATTGAATTAAATAACCTTGAAGGGTTGGTATGCCATAAAACTAAACCAAACTAAGAATATAAAAGGAAAAAAGTAGAAATGATCATGACATAAACAAGAAGATAATAAAAAAAAGAAGAAAAATAGCATAATATTGAAAGCATAACGTTTCATAACGGAATATGAGCTCTTCTAAAACGGCTATTTTACAGGTATCAATGTTTCACTGCCGCCTTAGTGATCACGTGACTCATCTTCATCATCGGAGTTGAGCTGAATGCCAATTCCACTAAAAGGGCTTTGTTCCCACTGAGATTTCAGTTAGCTATGAAAGTCAGTTGACCGAAGCTCAAACGGTGTTCTGTCGAATTATTCGCTTGTAAAAACATTGCTCAATTTCATTTCATTTCCAGTGTACCGTTCATTCGCTTTATCATTGAAGAACAGACAAGGACAAATAGCCACTGATAAGCATTTGCCAACACACACTCGTCCTACGTCTGCGACGAACACATGACACCTATTTTTTTATTGTTGTAATAAAATCATGTGCACACGCGTATCCAATAAACACACATTTCTCACAACTATAAATACATTCAGATAAACAATATTCGCTGGTTGCCCAGTCGGTTGGGGCTATAGAATACACCGACTGCGTCTCTTCAGAAGAGTAAGACCCCCCCAACGAGTGTCCTGGATATGACACTAAACAATGAGATGGTGAGGTTCCAGTAATGCTGGCGCTTTGGGAAATGCGGAGTATCCCTTCATTGCCATCGCTCCCTGGTCCACTATGGCCCCGGAGTGGAAGCACCTGATAAGAGTCCTATTATTTGTTAAAAATGGATTTGGCAATAAGGTTGATATGCCATAAAACCCAACCAACCAACCAACAATATTCGTTGAATTATTAAGAATTACTATTCATATCTACGTTGTTTCAATCACTACACTCTTTGAGTTTATTCTTTCGAAGACCAATGATTCCGACGAGTATCATCATCTTTATCGTTTTAGTGTTTAAGAGAGAGACAGAGAGACAGGGAGAAAGAGAGAGAGAGAGAATGTTATATAACATATGACATGGATTTTCGGTTCGTTCCTGGTGACCCCGTGTGCTTTGACAAGCTGTCACGTTGTGATTAGTAAACTGGGGGATGGTAATGCGTCGGAGCAGGCCAGTCGAGCAGGTGTGTAACCGGAAGGAGTCCTGAGAATCGGGAGTCGAGCCAGGGATAGGCTGCCGATCAGAGGTGTCTCGGACGTCTCTGACGATACGGCTTGCAAGGCGGTGCAAGCGTTGGCACCCCATGGATCCCGGAAGAAGATATGGGACAAGAAGAAGTCCCCTCTCTGAGTATATGTCTGTCCATCTATCTCTCAAAATAACAAAAAACTGTGTACCGCTTTCGAGAACAAAATGAGAGATATATTTTTTTATATACGTGTTCCTTGTTGTTCATAGACACAGCTGAGTATACAACAAGAATAAGATACAATACATACATGTGGCGATACTATTTACCAACCCCTCCGCTCGGGCAGGATATGACACAAGGTCATTTTTTAAGCGGAGTTTAACAGGTTTGAATTCAGAGTTTTCCTTCTCCTAGCCTAACCAAGGCTGAAGAACCTAGTCTATTCTACTATTTACCCATAGCTGGAGGGAGAATAATTGGATTCATACCTATCCCAAGGGTATTAGTGCTAAGTGAAATGCAATCAGTCTCGTCCAGGATTTGAACTCGTGTCGCCGTGTCCATTTCCTACGACGATAACGACTACACCACGCGCACCTCCACATACATGTGGAGATACACATTAAGCCTGAAGCCTTATGGTCAAAATAAAATTATTTTACTCAGCTAATATTTTGAATATAAACTCCTCCTTCATTAATACGCTTATAAAATACAATCAAATAGATTAGACATTATACAGAATCTATGAAATATTTATTTAATACGCTAAATTTATTGATCAACCTCGTACACTGAGCGAGACAGACAGGCAGACAGATAGATAGATCGAGAGAAAGAGAGAGAGAGAGGAATCATGAAAAAGATAGATAGATAGATAGATAGATAGATAGATACAGAGAATATATTGGTTTCTTGGTTTTAATGGCACACCAAACTTCATGAGTTATTTAATGCCGAAGCCACCCTTGTAGAAGAACAGTAGGGGTTCTATTTAACCTTTAGCTGGGGGAGGGTGGAAGAGTTCATTTCTTTCCCAAGAGAATTAGTCCGAAAGTGATCATAATAGCGTGACTGGAGTTCGAACTAGTTCACCTCGAAGCCTAACATTAGACTTTACGCCATGGATAGATAGACAGATAGATTGAGAAAGAGAAAAAAGAGAAAGAGAGAAAGAAAAGGATAAATAAATATTAGGAATAAGATAGATAGATAGATAGATAGATAGATAGATAGAAAGAGAAAGAGAGAAAGAAAAGAATAAATAAATAGATAGAAGGAATAAGATCGATAGATAGATAGGGAGAGGGGTCTAACGATAGAGAGAAATTAAGATAGATAGATAGAGAGAGAGAGAGAGAGAACGAGAGAAAGAGAGAAAGAAAAGGATAAATAAATAGAAGGAATAAGATAGATAGATAGATAGATAGATAGATAGATAGATTTTCAAGGAAAAAAGTCAAATCAGTCCAAATGTGGATATCCCATCTCTACACCTCATTAATTTTAAGTAGATATTAAAACTGCATAATAGACCTCGCCTCACATAACATCATCTCCCCCGCTGAAACAAAAAAAGAAGATTTAAATTGAATACATAATGAAGAATTGATAAAAATCAAATCTCCAATCATAAAATGCTTGAACTACCTTCAATAATATCCAAGAAAATTCATTTCAAGCTATCAATTTTATTCATTGTTTTGGTGGTAAAAAACTTTTTTTTTAAATAGTGGGGAAAAATGGAATTCAATTTTATGAAGGGAATTATTTGTGTCTTAGAACTTTCTTTTCTTTTTTATTATCATTTTTTTTTGTTTTTGTTTTTAGTCGTAAATCCTAAATCAAAAAGTCCGTTGCGTCAATCACAATTTTCTTGTCAATCATTTTCTTTTATATGAAATTTAAAACCTTCCGTTCGAGAAACAGATTCAAGAAGTAGGAAGAGAATTACACAGAACAGAGAGTAATAAATAAGTTACTGCTTATTTTTTTTTTTTTTTTTTTTGCGTTGCAATAAAATGAATTTAATATCTGCTTTTATTCTGTGTAATTCAAGCTGTGTACAAGACATTCATTCAATTTGTCAAATCTTATAAATCTGTAATTGTGTATTTGTAGACCTGTCACTGGAATAATAAAACTGTTATACAAAAAGTTGGCACCTTCCGTAGTATTAATATCAAGTGAACAAGACAAGCAGATAATTACAGCCATTCGAGGGGGGGCTTAAAATATACTGGTTGTATCCCCCCTGCAGAGGAGTAAGATCCCCACCACCAAAAGAAAGTGTTCTTTTATATATGTTAAATATTAAGCAGCATCTCCTCAACTGAAAATGACATCAATATACGACTAGCGAAAGCCTGGACGGCTATCGATAGGTTATCGATCATATGGAAGTTAGACCTATCTGATAAAATAAAACGCAATTTTTTCCAAGCAGCAGTCGTGTCAATACTACTATATGGATGCACCACATGGACGCTGACTGAGCCAATAGAAAAAAGCTCGACGGGAATTCTAAAATAATACTACGAGCTATACTGAACAAATCCTGGAAGCAATATCCCACAAAACAGCAGCTGTACAGCCACCGACCTCCCATCTCTAAAACAAAATAAGACCAACAAGACATGCGGGACACTGCTGGAGAAGCAAGGACGAATTCATAAGCGATGTTCTCCCGTGGAACCCTTCACACGGACGTGCAAGTGTTAGGCGACCAACTAGAACTTATATAAAACAGCTCTGTACGGACATAGAATGTAGTCTAGAAGACCTAGCGGAAACGATTGATGATAGAGACGGATGGTGAAAGAGAGTCAGGGAAATCCGTGCTAGCAGCATGGCATGAAGATAATGAATAAGATGATGAATATAAATACGTTAACCTTGGCAGTCAGGATTACGTAAGAAATTTTTCTGTTTCAGATTTATCATATATGCTATCTTCTTACATCCTTTAGAAATATAAATTTTTTTTTTTTAAATAAATGAATAAACTATTAATTCTATTCTAAACTATTATTTTATTATCGTTAAGGTAACAATCAAATTATTTAGTTACGACTCGAGTCGTTCAAAAAGTTTTTGGGGGAAAAAATAGCCAGAGCCGAATATATTTCTTTTTTATTGTAACAAAGTACCAGCACTTTTTATAAAACATGAAAAACTGATTCAGATTTCTGTCTTAAGTTCTATACAGGATAAATCTTAAATCTGGCTGAGGCTTAGAACTTTTTGAACGACACTTGTATTACAAACCACAACATTTAAACTCTGTGACCATAAATAAAATTGCATAGATATTATTATAAGAGAGATTATTTGTCTGTCGAATATCAAAACTACGTCACCAACGATCTCACAATTCCCCAAGTTATTTACATCCCGTTCTCCATGATTTTCGTTTTCTAAAATCTGGATAATTAAGAAAACTGTTTTATCTCATTAATACTGTTGACACCCCTGCCTCCAACGAATGTCCTGGATATGGTATTAAACAACCTGATAGTGAGGCTCCAACCTAGGAGGTATAGGGAATGCGGAGTATTCCTTCATTACCATTGCTCCCTGGTTAGTTCTGATCCAGAGTGGTAGCACCTGATCGGGTCCTATCTTTGAGTCAAATAGAACAAACTGTGTGCAAGCAAATAACTGATGTTAAATTGTGACTGTTATATAGCAATACTTGAAACAATTTAACTGTGTGCAAAAGAGAGCTCCGGTTCGTTTAAGAATGTTATCAACAAAATGTGTTTACAAATCATATATATTCAATATATATGTATAAATGGGATTTGGTATTAAATAACCAGTAATGGTTGATATGCCATAAAACCAAACTAAACCAAACCAGAATTTAGAAAGTGCTCGAAAGTTTTGGGCTCGATGTCGTATTATTCAATTTCACTCGTAATAAACAGAAAAAAATTATTTATATTCAAAATTTAGCTGGAAAGTTGAAACAAAAAATATTTTTAAAACATGAGATTAAAAAGATTTGAGATTTATAGAGATTAATTTGTTTATTTTGGCCACTGTTCTTAGTCATATTATCAAAAAGAATTCTTTTTTTTTTACTTACTAATGACAAAGTCGGAAAGAAAGGTTGAGTTTAAAACTCTTTTTAAGTCTTTCTTTATCATCTGTACCCCGAATGAGTGCGGCCGCCTTAAATAGAGACGAGAGAAAAAGCCACATGACCAGTGCTACTTAAATATCTACAGAACAATAAACGAATTTTTAAAAAACCACAGGCAGTAATGGTGGTTTATTCAGTAATTCTGAAAGCATTCAAAACAGTTAATTTTCATTGTATACTTTTGAATCGTTAGACCAGCTAATTTACATTTTTAAAAAAGTATATTCAAAGATATAGAGATTAGAAACTGAAGCTACAAAAGAAATCGTAGAGATGAAACAAATTATTTTTACTGTTACAAAATTCTATAAGGATTCAACTTGTAACGGTCTGATTCACTTATTTTGAAATCTAAGTCTAAATCAAAGAGATAAATCAACCCACGAATCCTGATTAAATTAAAATGGGAGAAATGGACTTATACTAAGTTTAAACTTACAGAATTTAAATTAGAGCTAGTTTTGTTTTGTCTTTTTTGTTTTTTGTGGGGGTGACCCGCTGACATTATTTCTCCTTGGAAGAATACTAGGACTGTGACAGGAGCACAATATCATTTCTCCCAGAGTCTGGTGCAGCTACTATATACTATCCATGAAAAATGTCAAATATATGCACAATTAAACGTGGGTCACAAATGACAGATTCGAGTGTCCTGATCGGCAAGTGCTCCTTTATTAACTCACAAGGGTATCCTTTCGGCATCCTACGAATATTGGCTGTTCTAATTTCAGGTACGCAAACTATGGCCAAAGCAAGAGCACATCTGAGATACACCAGAAAAATACTGTAGAGTAGACAAAAAATGTAATCCACAGTAATTTTTAATGCTATCTGACACAAAGAGGATATTGAAAAAGGATGATAGAAATTTGGAAAGAAGCTACCAGGTCCAACACAACAAGCCTTATACTTGCAGACCAAACAAGGGTGATTTTTATTAAAGACTGGTTTTCTGACCTCGAGATAGGTAGAACTATATAGATAAGTAATTAGAAAGAAGTATGACCAGTAGGAACTACATAAAAGAAATGAAACACTAAATACTGAAAACCACTATACTGAAAATCAAATATTTACGGAAACTAGCACCAAAGTACCAACATTAACGCCAAATAAAGGAAATAATGTAAAATTGATTTTAAAAAATCATAGCCAAAAAGAAAGGGACATTATCATCCCTAAGAAATCAAGAGTAAAAGAAATTCAAACTAAAAACCGAAAAGGTAAATAAATTATTCAAAAATATACCCACGGACAACATCACCAAACTGAACTATTTAATTTTCACAGGAAGAAAACTGGCTGGTAATAAAATTGGTATCTCTCTAAGAAACCTAAACAGAAATACTAAAGCTGGATAGGAAATGAGGAAGAACAAATAAAGAAACTTAATGAACAAGTGAATTTCTGAGAAAGTTTTATAATGAAACGATTCCTCGTCGCTTATTTCAGTAGGAACTACATAAAAGCAATGAAACACTAAATACTGAAAACCACTATACTGAAAATCAAACATTTACGGAAACTAGTACCAAAGTACCAACAGTTCAAATCCAAGACGACACTGATTGCATTTTCACATAGCACTAATACCCTTGGGAAAGGTATGAATCCAATTATTCTCCCTCCAGCTATGGGTAAATAGTAGGACAGACTGGTTTCTTCAGCCTTGGTGAGGCAACTAGTCTAGGAGAAGGAAAACTCTGAATTCAAACCTGTTAAGCTCTGATTAAAAAATTGACCTTGTGTCATATCCTGCCCGAGCGGAGGGGTTGGTAAATAGGATTAACTAAACAAGCCCCACCAAAATATTACCATGCCTCACCAGTGGGGCATACGCCCCACATTGAGAATTACTGATTTAAATAAAGGATCGGGCAATGTCCTTCAAAATAATTTTTGTAGTAAGTGCCCAAGAGTTGTGCCTCGGTCACAAACAAGACATATATATGCATATACATACACAACTGTATGTATATATATTTGTGAGTACACCATAGCTCCTTCTGAAGATTTTGAATACTTATCTAAACATCATAAATTGCACTGTAGAAAAGTCATCCATCGCTTTTTTAATCTTTTTTTTTTACTAGAATGCAATGTTTTTCTTTTATTTCCCTCGTCAACATAACCCCCCTATCCTCACTCGATCTTTCTTGGTTTTGATTCTCTTCGTCACAGCATCATCTTCTTGGCTCATTAGCAATGGATTCTTTAACATTAGAGGTGCAGCTCTTTTTTTTCCGTTTTTTCTTTTTTATTATTTTTTTCTTTTTCTTTTTTCTTTTTCTTTTCTTTTTCCCTTTCTTCGCCTCCTTTACTATCAGATCTACATCTGCCATTCCTTGCATCTCTCATCTTTATTGTAGTTCAAAACGCACCAGTGAAAGAAAAATATGTCTGCTTTTGTGCACAGACTTTGTTCTCTGATGTTTTGATCTTGTCAAACAATACAGTTTTTTTTTTTTTTTTTTTTTTTTCGTGTTTTGTTTTTGCTTGTGTGAAATGCTTGTTCATCCCTCGCTTGTACCTCCCCTGTGAATCGCAGAATAAAGCGAAAGAAATCAAAATAAAAACAAAAAACAGGCCAATTATTTTCTAATAGACTTTAAAAGTCTAATTTAAACAGTGTGTGTATGTATATATATATACACATATGTATATATATATATATATATGTGTGTGTGTGTGTGTGTGTGTGCTAAAAAAGACGTGAAAAGTCTGATTTAAACAGCATATATATATATGCATATATGTGTGTGTGTGTGTGTATTTTAAAAATAGATTTTAAAGGTCTGATTTAAACAGCATATATATATATATATATATATATATATATATATATATATATATATATATGCATATGTGTGTGTGTGTGTGTTAAAAATAGACTTTAAAAGTCTGATTTAAACAGCATATATATATATGCATATATGTATATGTGTGTGTGTGTGCGTGTGTGTGTGTTAAAAATAGACTATTAAAGTCTGATTTAGGTCGGTTCGTTCGTTCAACCTTTCTTGGCTATTTAATGCCATATCCTGTATATACATAAATATTCAATACATACGATTTGTAAACGAATAGTTTTAGGCAACATTCTGAACAAATAAGAACTCATTTGTTTGCGCTCAGTTAAATAATTTCAAATATTCCTAATACGAACAATTTAATTTAACATCAGTCATTAGTTTGCACACACTGAAATGGTTAAACAGTTCTAACCGGCTCAATTGGTCCCAGTGGGTAGAGTGTTCACCAGTGGTCCGGGAGACCGAGGTTCAATCCAGAGCCGCGTCATACCAAAGACTTTAAAAATGGTACTTGATACCGCCTTGCTTAACACTCAGCAATATAAGGTACGTATCAAGAGTAAAGTGGAGCAATCCAGGGAAAGGAGTAGCGCCCTCACTTACACCTCGGTGTAGTAGCTATTGAAAAGGGAGCTTTCGGGTCAACCTCGTCTACGGTTGCCTACTTATAGGACCCTAACAAGTACTACCAGTCTGAGTCTGAGTGGAAATGGGAGTAATGTCAATAAAGGGATAATCCACATTCACCATAGGTCAAGGACTGAAGCTTCCGCATCAGATGCAGTTTAACGTCATAACAGGACACTCTTTAGAGGGATGTCTTACCCTTCTGCAACTATGCAGTCGGTATATATATATATATATATATATTGTCATCCCACGAAGAACTGTTTCGTTGTATCACTACAGAGCGGCAAGATCCGCGTGATGCTTTAAGCTGAGATCGAGCCTGGTAAATTCCCCACTCGTGTGCTCGACACTTACACTTCAATATAAAACTGACTAAATGTTTATTTTAAAGGCTTCCCCATTGCGAACAAAGTATGAATGCCCGATTGTTCAGTTAAAGATCTGAACCGCAAATCTGCTTAATAAGGTGATTTGAAATAGTGATGAAGGCTTGTGTTGTTGTTTTTTTTGCTAAACGGCATATAAACTCTTTATGGGTCATTTGACGCTGAAATTTAATTCATTCGTAAATGCTTGATGGTAGCAATAACAGTATTTTGGTTTGCTTCGGTTTATTTGTTAAATGGCATATCAACTCATTATGGGTTATTTAATGCCAAAATTTGATTCATTTGTAAACGTTTGATGGTAGCAATAACTATACCTTAGTTTGGTTTGGTTTATTTGTTTAACGGCGTATCAACTCTTTATGGGTTATTTAATGCCAAAATTTGATTCATTTGTAAACGTTTGATGGTAGCAATAACTATACCTTAGTTTGGTTTGGTTTATTTGTTTAACGGCGTATCAACTCTTTATGGGTTATTTAATGTCGAAATTTAGATCATAACAAAGGCCGGTGCGAGGAAAGGTGGAGCCTAACAAGAAAATTGTTTGTGGGGCCCACTACCCAACAAAATTATTTTAAAGTTAATCGTTTATCAATTGCCATTTTCTTTTGACAGCATCACCGAACTATTTAGCCTCTTTTGAAATTCTTAACCGCAGGGTATGTATCAATAGGGTTTAGTTCTGAAAAAATTCTTTCACGATGTCACGACCCCAATTAGAACAAATCTATCTAATAAGCTAAAAACCAATACTAACCATACCTATTCATAGATTTGGTTTGGTTTATTTTTTCAATGACTCATCAAATCCTTATGGGTTATTTAATGCCATTAAAATCAAGCAACTAATCATGGTATGGCATCACCAAGTAAAGTTTTATAACGTGGTTGTATGATGTTCGTATTTAACGACCCCTTTCGCACTTGCAAGATGCGACAAGGTCAATTTTCTAACGAAGTTTAACAAGTTTGATAGCAGAGTATTACTTCTACAATGGTTGCCATACCAAGGCTAAAGATCCCAGTCTGCTCTACTATTTAACCCATAGCCAGAGGGAGAACAGTTGGATTCATACCTTTCCCATGGGTATTAGTGGTATGTGAAATTCAAACAGACTCTTCCAGGATTTGAACACAGGTCGACATGTCCATTTCCTACGACGATATTCATTTCACCACGAGCGCCTCCAGGTTGTATGATGTAATACCATGATCACCGTGTGTGACATTGTTAACAATGTTGATGTGACATCACGTGATTTGGTTGAGACTACAAAAATTCAAAAAGATTTTCTATTGCTAATCGTCACTATGACCACACCTGCGTTATATACAGTTACATAATCAGTCGAAGGAGTGAAGCAGTGCAAGGCTGACATAAGTACAGAGTGAAAAGGGGGACCCACGGGGAAAATGCGTCTCTAGGAGTAAAGCCCATAAGGGGGAGGGAGCATGGTCACTAAAGTGACCTTTCGACAGAGTCGATATAATCAAAGTAACTAAACATTATTCCCTTCTGCAAATCACCTTTAATCAAACCATTATGCTAAAGAAAGCTTAATACCCCCAAACTAAATCGCTCTTTTGGAGGGGTTAGAATACACAGACTGTATCCCATCCAGAGTGATAAGACCCCTCCCTATCAAAAGAAGGGTATCCTAGTTATGACACTAAACTGCGTCTGATGGTGAGGCTCCTGTTCTGGAGATCTAATTCTAACTCGGAGTGGCAGTACCTGTTAGAATCCCATCTATAAGACACCTACACAAAAATTGTCAATATGAACGTATAGTGAACGTGGTTCCTTAACTTCTTGGCCTGAAATAACCATAGACTGGTTGAAATGCCTTTAAAATCAATCAATCAACCAATCAAAAGCAAGAGACTTCTTGAATTGTATTTTGGCATTCCTACTATTAAAACAATGATCCTCAGTCTATAAATAATTACGAGAGATGTCCGAAAAGTAATGTACAATATTTTCATCATCATCATCATCATCATGTCGCACCGTCAGCACGGAACTCCCTGACCCTCTCCCGCCACCCGTTTCTATCGTCCATCGCTCCCGGTAGGTCTTCAAGGCTACATCCTCTATCGGCACAGAACTGCTGTATATAGGTTCAAGCTGGTCGTCCTGCATTTCCTCGTCCATGTGAAGGGGTCCACTAGAGTTCATCGCTTATGAGTTCGTCCCTACTTCTCCAGCAGTGTCCTACATGTCTGGTTCGTCTAACTTGGATAGTTTTCGTGATGGGTGGTCGGTAGTCATACAGCAGCTGCTTTGTGGGGTGCTGTTTCCCGGACTTGTTCAATATTACTCGTAGTATTATTGTGTAATTGCCGTTAAACTTTTTCTCCATACGTTTTGTTAGCGTCCATGTAGTGCATTAATAGAGCAGTATCGACACGATCACTGCTTGGAAAAAAAACTGCGTTTTATTTTATCGATCAGGTCTAACTTCCATATGACCGATAGTCTATCGATAGCTGTTCATGCTTTTGCTAATTGCGTGTTGATATCTGTTTCGGTTGATGGCACACTTCTTCCCAGATAGGTGAACTTGTCCACTATTTTCAGAGAACTACAATTTAGTGCGGAGATGTGCCACACTCAAACCAAGATTTTCATCATAATACAAATAAAACTGTATTCGTTTGTTACCATTACTTCTATGCTATTCCACTGAGTCACTATCAAGATTGGTACTCTTATTTACTGGTACACATATTAGTACACTAATTGGTACTCTTGCTCATCGGTGCATGAGTTCGTAAAAACCCTCAATGTGTCATTTGTTCTACTCTCCGGTCAGTCACGTTGGGAGCTGGTGTACGAACACTTTCCGATATCCTAACTTCTCATGGGATATTTCTGAGATCATCGACTATGAGAGGATCAAGTTCCACAGCCATATCCTAAAGTTTTCACCATCAATCTTCTACTTAGAAAAATACATTTTATTCATTGTTCATTTTCATCTTGATAAATACAACTTCCGTTTCAATACTTTTAGAACAAACCTTATATACATGTGTGTGTGTATGATCGTATGTGTGTGTGTGTGTGTGTGTGTATTTGTGTGTGAGCACATGAACGCGCGTAATATATGAGAAGGTGCATGGCAAGACAGATTTCGTGTGTGTGTGTGTGGCGTGTGAGATCTCAGTAAAAACTGAAACAGGTTAAATCAAATCAGATAGATAGATAGATATGGGCTCGTATATGAATATATAAAAAGCATAGATTTACGTTTATAGATTTCAATGTTTGTATGGGGGGGTGTATATAGACAGGGTGCGGAAGCAAAATATGGAATAATATTAACACGTTTTTTTTAGTCTGATAAGAACAATAAAAAAACACGATAAATCTAAATTTTCATGATTAAAGCTATTATTCAAGCACTTTGTCATTAAAATTCAGTCCAATATGAATGAGCAAAAAAGAAAAGACAAAGAATCTATAATTTGCTTAACGCCGAAACCCCGCCGAAAAAATTTCGAAATAATTGGAGTTTCTTTTTTACCTCAATCAAGCCCAGACCCTAAACCACTTGATTACACTATATGGGGCGTTTTAGAAAACAAAACAAATACCGCTTCCCATTGGTTCAAATATCGAGAAAGAATAGAATAAAATGTCTGAAAAATTTATTTTGAAGGCATGCAAATCGTTTTGAATGCGTGTTGACTCAATTATTGAAAAAAAAAAACAGTGACCATAATAAGTAAATTTACACTTTCGTGTACATCTTATTTTATTATTTATCTTTTAAAATCAGAATTAATCTTGTTTTTTTATTGAGTCGTTTATTATTATACTAGAATATTCCTAATTTTACTTCCGCATCCTGTATATATATATGTGTGTGTGTGTGTGTGTGTGTGTGTGTGTGTGTGTGTGTATGTGCGCGCACGCGCGTATATACTCATATGTTGTGTTCACCTGAGCCCCCTGACTTCCACCAACAATGCCCCCCCCCCGCTTACTATCAAATTCAAACTCCTGCATCATAGAATCATACTTCCGGCTAGAACCAACTCCTATATTTCTATTTCACTACACAGGCCTATATCCCTGCTTTACCATAAATAGTTCCGATCACCTTCTCACCTTACAAGATTTATTCAATGCCATTGTTGTCCAGTGGAGCTAGACATCAAATCAAATTACAAACCAATAAAACATTGATCTTCAGTGCGGACAGTCTAATAAAAACCCTATTAGTACGATTAGAGGTACTTACGAAGCTTAGCCCAGGAGAAGGAAGAATGTGGCAGAGATGAAGGTTCGACTGTTTCTAAAGTAGGTTGGGTGTGTTTTTAATGAAATTTACCAATTTACAGTTTTTCTCGTCTCAAACAGTAAATACCGACGATGCAGAAAGCAGAAATTTGAATGCTGATTTTCTAGGCAAACAGTCCCTCCACACACAACGATAGATGTAACCCAATATTCTTTCTCTCGTCCCTCGCACTACATCTTAGTTGTGTAAGCTATATAAACTATTTTGAATTGTATTATTTTGATTTATGCCAGTTTTGATATAGTATATAATTGATATAGTATATGTTTTGATGTAGTATATAATAGATATAGTATATATTTTGATATAATACGGTTAGTTATATTTTTACAAAAAAGTGTATTTACCCAACCTCTCTACCACGAGCAGAATGTGACACAAGGCTAATTTTTAAGTGGAGTAAGACTAATTTGAATTCAGAGTCTTTCTTTTCCTAGACTGGTTGTCCAACAAACGCTTGGAAACAGTCTCCGTGGTGTAGTGACTAACGTGGTGGACTGCGACATCTTAGTAAGCGAGTTCGAACCCAAGTCGCCCTATAACGTTCATTTTCGAACTAATACCCTCGGGAAAGTCATGAACTCTCTTTTCCCTCCAGCTATGGGTTAAATTACTGTTCTTCGACAAGAAAAAATTGCAGTGAACTATTCAGCCAAAAGTGTTCCGTTACACTGAGAGTCATATAGTCCTTCCGTGCGTATAAGAAAAAATAGCAATGAACTATATAACCAACAGTGTTCCGTTACACTGAGAGTCATATAGTCTTTCCGTCGGTACAAGAAAAAATCGCAATGAACTATATAATCAACAGTGTTCCATTGTGGTAACGCATTTATTTAAAGGAATAAGAGTGTCTAACTTTCCGCTATTTCCAAGATACACGTACACAAATTATCTTTAGGAATTTTACGTTTTCCCTTAAGGAATATCATCGAAATCTGATTGTTAGAAAATGTACTCTTATTTATTTATTTATTTATTTTAATTTAGTTTTTATCTTTTACTTCTTTTTGTTTTTATGGAATTATCAAGCAACTTCTTTTTTCCCTTTGGGAATATTATTCATCAATAGATGTGCAACGAAAGCTGCACAGATAATGTAAAAGGAAAATCATGGTCATCATCAATTCGAAATAAATTCAAAACCAAGGGCAGATAACTCGTATGCATGTCATGGAAATGAAAGAAAGTCTGAGACCATTTCGTGATTATATTACAACGTCGACAGGATGTGCAGGGGGAAGTGGAGTCGCATAGCGTAAGGGTTATCATTTTAGGAAATAGCCCAAGTGACTCTAGTTCAAATCCTGTTCTTGAAAATGACATGAATCCATCTCCTCTCACCTCCCAACTATGGGCAAATAGTAAGGTACACAAAGCTCTGAAGCCTTGGCACAGCAATCGATCTTGAAGATCAAATTGGGCAGAAGAATACACCGACTACATGAAACAGTTCTATTTCTAGCAATTCAATTTAGCATTGGTAATTTGTTTGCGCTCAGATTAAATATCAAACTGTTCTATTTGACCAATAGATAGGACCCTATCGGATGCTACCACTTCCGGACTAGAGTGAACCTGGAACTACGGCAATGAAGGGGTGCTCTGCATTCCCCAAAGCTCCAGCATTACTGAAACCTCACTATCAGATTGTTTAGTGTCATATTCAGGACACTCGTTTGTGGGAGGGGGTCTTACCCTTCTGCAGAGAAGCAGTCGGTATATTCTACAGCCCCAGCCTACTATAGGAAGTTGATATGTCGTTAAAAAATAAACCAAATCAAATCAAAATTTAGTTATGATTATAATTAAAGATTTTAAAATGAATCAAATTTCGGCTTTAAATAACCCACAAGGATTTGACGAGCCGTTGAAAAAAATAAACCAATCGTATGAATAGGTATTGTTATATTTTGACCCTCGCCCCGGCCCAAAAATGCTATTCCAAGGTGATACACCGGAAGGAAGTGACACATTCCAATGGCCAGTAATCGAAAGAGATCGCGTGGGCGGATTAAGGCTTATGATATGGGACAAGGTGAAGGTCCCATTGTTCCACAACAGTGATGCACCGGAAGAGAGTAACCTCTGAACTGCATGACAGCTATTTCCGCTTGATGACGATAAAACATTCGATTTCAAAGATCCAGTGGGCGATCGTGTGGGCGTTGAATTATTATATAATTGAGTTGAGTTGGGTGCCAAAGCAGTTGCCAGTAGAATTCCAGACAGTAGAGACCAGATGTGGTAGGGAAGGCCACATCCGACCGAGGGGGCCCTCGGAAAGCCCCGATGGAGTAGACCCCAACATCAGGAGAACAAGAAAGACACAACGTGACAGTCATAACAGTGGGGTCAAAATATGAAGTTTATGTTCGGTCTCCAGCACCCTCTCACATGCAAACCTTGAACAACCCTTTCGAATCCTTACAATAAAGAGAAAGGTAAATATGTTGTTAAAGAAGTCTTCCTGTGTCGTTCCTTCTTGCGTCTTCCTTCCTTCATGCGTCTTAATTATGGTGTCGTTGTGATGCTGCATGAACATGTAAATGACTATATAACATTGTGATCAGGATTTGTTTTAAGCTAATCAGATAGATTTGTTCTGATTGGGGTCGTGACATCTTGAAAGAATTTTTTTCAGAACTAAAACTTATTGACACATACCCTGCGGTTAAAAATTCCAAAAGAGAAGCGAAATAGTTCGTTAATGGTATCAATAGAAAATGGCGATTGATGAACTATTAACTTTAAAATGATTTTGTTGGGTAGAGGGCCCCATAAACAGTTTTCTTGTTAGGCCCCGCACTTTCTCGCGCCGGCTTTTGTTATGACTTAAATTTCGACATTAAATAACCCATAAAGAGTTGATATGCCGTTAAACAAATAAACCAAACCAAACTAAGGTATAGTTAATGCTACCATCAAGCATTTACAAATGAATCAAATTTTGGCAATAAATAACCCATAAGGAGTTGATATGCCGTTTAACAAATAAACTGGGCTATTAAAGTTTGGGAAAGGCGCCTCTGGTGGTGTAATGGTTAGCAAGCTCGGCTAGCAAACCTACACGAGTGAGTTCGAGTCTCATTGGGTGCCCCTTTCATATGGCCTTGTGCCACATCTAAGCAAAAAGCTTAGTAAATTTCGGGCACCTCTGGTGGTGTAACGGTTAGCAAGCTAGACTAGCAAACCTACACGAGTGAGTTCGAGTCTCATTGGGTACCCCATTCATTCGGCCTTGTGCCACATCGAAGCAAAGTGCTTCGTAAATTATTATTAAAGTTTGGGACAATTTTATATTTGAAGGACATTTTATTTTATTTTTGATTATTTATTTACTTACTGTTATTTTCTTGTTTACACTGATTCATTCGGAGATCTGTTACACTGGAAAATCATTTAAATATTTATGAATATTTCGAATAAAAATTTCTGTTAATTATTTTTCAGATTTGGAGCTGTGTTAACTTTAGCTTAGGGTTTCCAAGGGCCCGCACTTTTTTTTAGGCCGGTTGATATCAAATGGATTCCCTCTTTGTTGTTCGACATCTAAGATATCTGAGCGCAAATAGAATGGGAAAACCTATATGCCTTTCGTAAAGATTAAAGATTGGGTCACTGATAATGCCACGAATGAGGTGACCATACTTGTTGAAGATTAGCTGAAGGGACACGTGGATTCATACTTTTTCCAGGGGTCTTATGTTGGTTGGTTGGTTGTTTTGTTTTATGGCGTATCAACCTGTTTCGGGTCATTTAACACCGAATTAAGTCATTTTCACAAAAGTTTCAAACAATTCAGTTTAACATAAGTACAGTTTTTTGTTACACACAGTTAAATATCAAAACAGTTCTATTTTAAACAATTCAGTTGAGCATAATTACACAGTTTTGTTCTATTTGACCTCTAGATAGGACCCTATCAAGTGCTATCACTCCGGTCAAAGTGGACCTGGGAGCGATGGCAATGAAGGAGTACTCCGTATTCTCCAAAGCTCCAGCATTATTGGATCCTCACTATCAGATTGTTTCGTGTTATATCCAGGACACTTGCTCAGGGACTCTTACCTCTCTACAGAGATGCAATCGATGTAATCTGTAGCCCAAGCCGACAGGTTCCTCCGAGGGTATTAGTCCGAAAGTGAACGTAATAGCGCGACTAGAATTCGAACTCGCTCACTAGGATGTCATAATCCAACACGTTCGCCACAACGCCACATGAACTCTCTCTCTCTCTCTCTCTCTCTCTCTCTCTCTCTCTCTCTTTGTTTCTATTAATGAACGTCCACATGGATGATGTTTTGTCGTTCTTGAAAGAGACCGGGTTGTACCAGAAAATATAGACTTGGTTACAATCCTGAAAACACAACAAACTAATCAACTGAAAGCAAATTATTACTCAACAGAAATACTATTATATTTGTGTTAGTAGAAATAGTAGTGAGAAATAATTAAAACTTTTACGGAAAGACTATTTAGTTATATATCTACCTACTTATCCATTAATTTCTTTAGTTATTTACCAACCCCACCTCAGTTTTTAAGCGGATTTGAATAGATTTGAATTCAGAGTTTTCCTTCTCCCAGACAAGTTGACATACCAAGGTTAAAGAGCCTAGTCTGCCTTACTATTTACTCGTAGTAAGGTATTAATGCTATGAGATATGCAATCAGTACAGTTGGATCTAGGTATGGGTTGTTCAATATACGCTCTGCTTCTCTGCAGAGATAAGACCCACCAACGAATGTTTTTGATAGGACATTAAAGTATCTGATGGTGAAGCTGCTGTAGCTTTGTGGAATATGGAGTACCCCTTCATTGCCATTACTCCCAGGCCCACTCTGGCTCAGAGTGGTAGCACCAGTTAGGCTTCAATCTATGGGTTAAATAGGACTGTTTAACATTCAAACTGTGAAAACAAATGACTTATGCCCGATTGAATTGCTTGAAATAGAACTGTTTGATCATGTAACAGTATGTAAACAAATGACTGATGTTTAATTGAATTGTTAGTGATACGAGGCAATACTTGGATCTATTTCAATGTGTGCAAATAAATGGTTAGTATTGAATAGAATTAATAGTGTTAGATAACAATAATTGAAACCAATTAACCGTGTAGGGATAACAGCAATACTTGTGAGCAAAAAATTAGTTCTAATTCATTTTTAAATTAAATTACCTTCAAACTATGTGAGCAAACAAATGACTGATGTGAAATTGTTACTGTTACATAGAAATACTATGGAGGTGCCCGTGGTGTAATGGTTATCGTCGTAGGAAATGGACACGGCGACACGAGTTCAAATCCTGGACGAGACTGATTGCATTTCACATAGCACTAATACCCTTGGGAAAGGTATGAATCCAATTATTCTCCCTCCAGCTATGGGTAAATAGTAGGGCAGACTAGGTTCTTCAGCCTTGGTGAGGCAACTAGTCTAGGAGAAGGAAAACTCTGATTTCAAACCTGTTAAACTCCGCTTAAAAATTGACCATGTGTCATATCCTGCCCGAGCGGAGGGGTTGGTAAATATGTTACATAGCAATACTTGAAACCATTTAACTGTGTACAAACGAATATTCCTATTTGTAATAGATAAAAACATTTAATTATGAGCAAAAAAACACGCTCAGGCTCGTTTAAAAATGTAAACAAGATCTTTAAGTATCATATGTATTTAATATATATATATATATGTATGTGTGTGTGTATAAATTGGATTTGACATTGAATAACCTACAATGGTTGATATGACATAAAACCAAATCAACCAACAAACCTAACCAAAACAGCCTCGTCCTGGTTTTGAACTTGGGTCTCTACGTTCATTTCCTTAGACGATAGACATTATCTATTTATTGTTACTGTATTTTCGAGACACAATTTGTTTCCGTCAAAATTTATCAAGTAACAAGATAAAATTATCATGAAATTTGATTTATTTTGTCTGTTAGAAACTTATCTATCGTTTTTTAGCCCAATCAGTTGCGAGGGTAGGGGCTGTAGAAAACATCTCTGCGGAGGGGTAAGATCTACCCAATGAGTATCCTGGATAGAACAAAAAACTATCTGATAGGCTCCAATCCAAGGGCTCTGGGGGATGTAAAGTACCTCTTCATTGCCATTCCTCCCAGATGCTCTCTGATCTGATGTGGTCGTATATCGTAGGGTCCCATCTAAGGGTCAAATATAACTGTTTAACCATTTAATTGTGTCCAAACAAATAACCGATATTAAATTGAGTTGTTAGTGTCAGAAAGCGATGTTTGAAACCATTTAACAGTGTGCAAATAAAACTATTGGTTTGATCGTTTAACTGTGTATAGACAAATGACTGATGTTTAATCGAACTGTTAGTAATACATAGCCAAACTTAAAACCATTTCACTGCGTGCAAACAAAGAATAAATATCAAATAGATCTATTAGTGTTATATAACAATACTTGAAGCCATTTAACTGTGTTCAAACAATAGTAATACTTAATTGTGTGCAAAAAGGAGTTCTAACTCAGTGAGAAATAAGATTAACCGTAAATTATCAACTTACCAATCATACACGCGTAATTCTTTAACTGTGTGCAAATAAATCATAAATTCTAAATAGAATTATTAGTGTTAGATAAAAATTCTTGAAACCGTTTTACTATGTGCAAACAAATAATTACTTAATCGTTTAAAAAAGTAATTTACTAACTATACCTTTACAAATCATATAAATAAACAGGATTGGCATTAAATAATCTACAATGCCATAAAATCTAACCAACCAATCTAACCTTATCCGTGTAAAAACGAATAAATAGAATAATTAGTGTAAGATAGCAATACTTTATCTGTGTGAAAATGATAAATAACAATGCTTGAAACCCTTAGTATGCAAAGAAATGAACACTGGCTCGGTTAAAAATGTTACCTACGAAATATTCGTCTACATATAAACATGATTTGGCATTAAATAACACAAGAATTGATATGCCATCAAAACCTCGTGGTGTAATGGTTAAAACGATGGACTGCAGAATCGTAGTACGCGAGTTCGTACTCCGGTCGCGCCATTACATTCACTCTCGGGCAAATACCATTGGGAAAGGTATGAACCCCCTTATTTCCCAGCACTACTATTCTTCTAGGAGAATGGCTTTGGCATTAAATGACCAACAAAGGTTGATATGCCATTAAACAAAGAAACCAAACCAAACCAAAATTGAATGTGGGAAAATCAGATGCGGCTTAAATGAGACGCAACTGCAATAAAACAATTTTTACCCATAATACGAAGTCATATTTATACAATTTTAATCAGTAGATTTTTTTTAGTTAACAATGTTTTGGTTTTTTTTTTCAAACTGCTGTACTCTCATTAAAAATTGACTTTGTCAAACATCCTGACTGTGTCGGTAGGATTGGATGAATATATACATTGTCAACAAAACCTACTCATGGTCTTTGGACCGGACACCTGGAATTCGTGCCAGGAGGTTGTTAACTGTCTATGTAACCTTTGCTATAGGGGACGTCCTCCCATCCCGATCTTTTCCTGCTTCGGTGGGACTGAATTTATTGCTTTGATGCCTGAGGGCCCCATTAATAGAATGTCGACAGGGTCACGAATTTTTGGCACCGCTGGTCATGTGTTCGGCCCATATCCAGCTCCAGCTCTAAAAAAAGCCCTTGTGCCACACTTCATCTTGGCGGGGAGATGAAGAAATCACGTCAACAGAAATCACCCCCGCACCGTCAATGTTCATAAAAACAATTGCATGGAATCTTCATGGAGTGATGGTTAACGTTCTGAAGAGTGACATCTGAATAAACGAGTTCAAACTCCAGTCGCACTATTACGTTCACTTTCGGACAAACACCATTGGGAAAGGTATGAACTCCCTTATTCTTCAGCTCTGGGTTAACTGTTCTTCTGCAAGAATGGCTTTGGCATTAGATAATCTGTTGTATACTCATATGCAGATTCATACAGATCTGTATGCAGAATCATAACGACGACTCAATAAAGACGAGCGACACAGTTCTTTGAAAAATATACCTCTCACTTTATTTGAAAGGGTTGTGTGTGAGAGGGAGTTGGAGACCGAACAGAACTGCAACATATTGACTCCCACTCTATTGGCCATAACCGCATTTCTTTCCCGTTCTCCTGGGCTGTTCAACTGGGGGCCTGGGGACCCAGCCTCTCTGGGTGCTGGTTTTTTCTCCACTGCATCTTATCTCCAACTCGTCTGATCCCCAACTGCTCAATCGGGGGTCCCGAAGGCCCCTTCTGCTGGGTGCTGTTTTCTCTACAGTATCATTTCTATAGATCTCATTGAAATTCTTGTGCACCGAGTCATATAATAGTTCGACGTCCACTCAATCTCTTCCCATAAATGGCCAACGGAATATCCAACTTCCGCCGTCTTTGGAATGGCATGTTTGGCCGGGTCAGAGGTCAATATGCAACAAATCCATGTCGGTTGATGAACCATTAAATAAAAAGATCACTGTTTCTAACAATAATTTTTGTGATCCATTTATCATATTTACCCAACCCCTCCGCTCGGGCAGGATATGACACAAGGTCAATTTTTAAAGCGGAGTTTAACAGGTTTGAATTCAGAGTTTTCCTTCTCCTAGACTAGTTGCCTCACCAAGACTGACGAACCTAGTCTGCCCTACTATTTGCCCATAGCTGGAGGGGGAATAATTGGATTCATACCTTTCCCAAGTTATTAGTGCTATGTGAAGTGCAATCAGTCCAGGATTTGAACTTGTGTCGCCGTGTCCAATTCCTGCGACGATAACCATTACACCACGGGCACCATTTATTAAAATCTTCCTGTTGGGTAAAAAAAATTGGAGACACTACAACGAAGTAGCCATTGCTGAAAAGATTCTAGAATATATTTGACTTTGTATCCGTGAGTCAAGAACTTTGGTGACTTCAAAAACGTGTAATTTCATTTTCTAAAATCTTACTTATTCGGCAAATTAACGTCAAACGTCTATTTAATCGAAGAAAAGAAAAATTAATTGGAAAATATAAGAAAAAAACATAACGTTATAAAATTTCTCTCTCCATTGTATTATTATAACATATTTATCTACTCTTTGCATGAATGTTTCCACAGATCTATGTTTCCTTCTGTTCACGCCGTGTGTATGATTCACAAATGAGGTTAGCAACCATCAGACCGATTGAATGGCGAACAAAACCATTTGTTAACGGATAAACAGTCAATACTTCAGTAATATAAGCAGCAGCTATGAGGCGAGTCCATCTGCCTGGAAGTATCAATGTAAATCTGTTATTAATGCCCAGCACGCCATTGGGGAATTGTGGTTGCCATGGCGAGCATAATAGAAATATAGATAAATGGGATACAGAAATAACTGGAAGAATTAACAATAATTTGTATACGACTGGAGGCTGAAATTACATTCATCCAATAAAACAAACAAGAGAAGACTAAAATGGCATTTAAACAACGAGAAGTTTGAAATTTGAAACTAATGAACAAACAAGGAGAGATTAAAACCATGTTTCTTCCAACGAACATAAAAGTTGCTGAAATAAGGTTCATGTAACCAAAAAAATGAAATTGCTTTCGAACAAGAGGAGGCTGAAATTATGTTCGTCTAAAAGAAACAAAAATCGAGTGACAGAAGACTCAAATTATGTCTCACAAACAAACGAAAGGCAAGAAGTTGAAACTCTATCTGTCCAACAAGCAGGAAAATAGGATGAAATTGGCATCACACGAAAAGAGGCTGAAATTATGTTCGCCTAATAAACAAAAAGAAAAGGATGAAATTACTTTCAAACGTGAGAAGACCAAAATCAAACAAAGAAAAGAGGGGTTGAAATTACTTTCAAATAATAAACAAGATGCAGTTGAAGCTGCATTTTTTCTAACAAGCAGAAAAAGAGGCTGAAATTGCTTTCAAGCTAGAATAAATCATTTCGGACAAGAAGAGGCTGAAATTATGTTTGTCTGAAAAACAAAAAGAAAAAAGGATTAGTTTACTTTCGAATGAGAGCAGACCAAAATAATGTCTAACAAACAAAAGAGGTGCTGAAATTATTTTTAATGTAATCTTTTGTGGCAGAGAAAATAATTAGCCATGTCCCCACTCACCAAGAACCAATATTATCATTAGTATATCCATACTGAATAAACAGAAGAAAAGGCAATATAAACCCATTTACATATACAAGACATTTAACCCTTTATATGCATAATATAAATACATAACCAAGCAGTATCTGGAAGAGATGCAAAATGGAAAAAAAGCTTACATGATAAATATAGCCATGTAGCTTTACCGTTCCCTGGCAGGGTCAGAGGCAACAGCTCGACTATTCTAAGAACAGAAATAAACAGAGGTCGACAACTGTTTCTGACTTCGTGATGAAACACCCTACATTATGACACCTGACATTCTAATGTGTATACAAATTATCTAAGGGGGGTAAGTATTTATTGTAACTCAACACTTTCAAACAATGAACAAGAGTAAGTTGAAGCCTTGTTTAGCAAAAAAGCAGTTAAGTAAGCTGAAAATGCTTTTGGACAAAATGGGATGAGAAATTATGCTCGCTTAAAAACAGAAAAAAAAGAATCAAATTACTTTTGAACAACGAACAAAAGTGGAGGCTGAAATTACGTTCTTCCAATAAGTTTGTCATAGTTATTTTTCGATGGCTATTTTTCTTATCAATTGATGCAAACCTTTTAAATGAGTTGCAGTAATTTCCTGACTGAAATATTTGATCCAGTTCATTAGTCTAAAAGGCTCTTCTGCCCAACATCAGAAGAAAGAAAGTCGTTGACCTGCTTTTGGATTCATCAGCTTTCCTACACGCTTGTACGATTCCTACATGTTGGAATCCGGGTAGCCATTTTGTCCTCTAGTTGTGGAATTCTTAATACAAAAGGTACATCTTGTCAGTTGAACACTAAAATACGTTTAGATAATGAAGATAATTTACCCCTCCTCATATATGCCCTAGTCATTACTGATTGGCCGATCTCCCACTACTTCTAACCGGCAAGTCTATAGATATATTTCACCAAATTATGAACGTCTTTTACCCACTTATTTGATCTTCCCCCAACCTGTCCAACAATATAACTTCCTCTCATTAACCAGAATCCGATAAGCCGACTGAATGATCATGGAAGTCACGTGTTTGTTTATCGCAGAGTTTGCATTCAGCAGAACAAACGGAAGGCTGTCGTTCTATCGTCATGGAGTCATATATCCCTGGTGCTACATATGTCTGGCAGAAGGGGAATTTAGGGAGAACCATCGAACAATAGAAGGGTTTTGATGATGTGATTTTTTCCATTTAGAGAAGTTTTTTTTTTTCAAGTTTTAATTTGGTTAAAGTTCATCTATCTTATTTTATTTCAAAAGCATACAAAAAGAAAAGACTGAAATTGTTTAAGAAGAAAAAAATGGGAAAATAATATTATGTCTATCTAATTGGCAAAAAATGAACATGAAATTTCATATGAATCAGATAAGGTTTGGTTTGGTTTCTTTGTTTAATGGCATATCAACCTTTGTAGGTTATTTAATGCCAAAGCCATTCTCCTAGAAGAATAGTAGTGCTACTATTTAACCCATAGCTGGGAGGATAAGGGGGTTCATACCTTTCCCAATGGTATTTGCCCAAAAGTGAACGTAATAGCGCGACTGGAGTACGAACTCGCGTACTACGATCGCTTTAACCATTACACCACGAGGACACCCACTTGAATCAGATAAGAAGAGAAATTATGCCTGTTTAGCAAAGAAAGAAACAGACGGTTTTTTTTCTTTCGAAAATCGAACGAGAGAAGATGGAAATAATATAAGAATTTTATGTGGTACGAGGATCATTAAATAAGTTTCCAGACTTTTTTCGTATGGACACTTTTATTGATAGTATACAAATGAAACTCTAGTTCCCTTCGAAGTAATCTCCTACGGCTGTAATGCTCTTGTTGTACATTCCAACAACTTCTGGAGGGTCCCATGAAGTCCTCTTGTGTGAGCGTGTCAATGACCTTCGTCACAGCCTCTTTCATCTCCTCCATTGTCTCATAACGACAGCCTCTGAGCTTAGGGAATAACCAAAAGTCGCAAGGAGCAAGGTCTGGACTATAGGGAGGTTGAGGAACTGTCTTGATGTCCATCTTGGTCAAATAGTCAGTGACAAGGATGGAGTTGTTGACTGGTGCATTATCCTGGTGGAAATGCCACTAACTCGATTTGAAGAGTGCTGGCCTCTTCCGACTCAACATAGTAACCTTAACCCTAACCCTAACCCTTTGGCCAATCAACTCCGGTGCATTGACTTTTTTACTCCTCCCACACCTCTCATCATCCCTCACAGACTCCGTGCCTTCCTTGAATCTCTTATGCTACTCGAAAACTGATGATCGATTCATGCAAGATGGTTGAAAAGCAGTGTGAAGCATTCCATACGTTTCTGTGGCATTTTTTTCCAAGTTTAAAACATAATTTTATTGCATATCGTCCTTCTAAAGTGTCCTCACGTCCCGATTGTATTTTTGAAATTCACCAGCTGTGACAATCAGGTTTTAGTAGGGTGTATTCCAATTCCTGCTGTAGCTGTTCATTTGAAGCTGAAATCATAAAAATTGGTCAGTCATCTCATAAGATGTATAACAATAAGATACTGAATTTTCAAGAGTCTACGACAATTTTAAATACTTGTGCAAAAAAAAGGCTGCAAACGTATTGAATGCACCCCGTATATGATAATGGCCTTAACTACCAACCACACTTTCTTATAATGTATTAGACTATCTTGTTGATAGTCTTACACTGAATAGTTCAGCAAGGAAAGACTATATGACACGAAAAGTTAAACTGCAAACATTTAATATTTACATATATGGTACACAATAATAATTGTCCAAAACCAGACTAAATAAAAGTGCAAGAGTTGCTCCAAGAACAAGGTGATGAATGGCAGAAGTTACACTCACGTTGGTCTAGTGTAGTGCGAGTTCTCGTAAGGTGATTTGTACGCCCGTGCTTCTCACATAGCAGAGGCTGAAGTAGACGTCCTATCAGTGAGACCTTCTTAGTCAGAAAGAGAGGTAACTTCGCTTCTCAAATCAAATGACCAACAGTCTCATGATTGTCGGAAGCTCCGACCATGAATCACAAGAAAGGGAGATAATTACGTTTTGTTCCCAACAATGTCTTTCAGCAGGAAAAAACAGGATGAAATTAATTTCGATCACGGTTAACATTATATCGAATAATTAAAATACAAATTCAAAATACTATCGAACAACAAAAAGAAGAATGAAATTATGTTCTATCAAATGAGAAATAAGAGATTGAAAATTCGAGAAACAAACAAAATGAGGCTGAAATTATATTCGAGCAACTAAGCTGGAAAGAAACTAGGAACAAAGGAAGAGAAGATTGAGAAAGAAAAAAATCACCCGGTTAATATTTTATACTAGGTTCTGTTGCTTTTTGCAACTCCATCTAGAAATTCTTGGGTAGACAAAGGAGATAATCCCACAAACAGATATCTAGTTACATTGATATAGCAGATTATAGCATGTGGGATTACCGTCTCTTGACTCTTACGGTGACCACTGGAAGGCGACTCGGTTAGTTGCCATAGAGACGCATGTGAGTACCAAAGAAAAAAGGGCGCGATGTATGTTCTCTATTACACTAGTCACGCTAAAGAAAAAAATTTGCCTACCAAACTGCATCCGTCAAAACTTCCCACCAAGACTGGGTTCTGTTTATAATTTTACAAAGATATAAGGACATTTCATTGAGCCAGTAATGAACTTTTTAGTCTGACTGTCCGGTCAATAGAATATTGATCTGTTTATAAGATGCGACTATTCCCTCTTCAGCTATGGGTAAATAGTAGAGCAAACTGGGCTCTTTAACCGTAGTATGGTAACTAGTCTGAGAGAAGGAAAACTCTGAATTCAAACCTCTTAAAGTCTGCTTTAAAAAATTGACCTTGTGTCGCATCTTGCTCGTGTGGAGGGGTAGGTAAATTCATATACATCAACATCATCATCATCAAGACGCCCTGACATTACAGAGTTTCCTGACTCTCTCTCTCTCTCTCGTCATCCATCACAATCATCCATCGGCCAACACTGGCACATCCATGCGCAGGAGTCCACATGAGAACTTCTCTTGTGAATTCATCTTTGCTAACCTAAGGGTCCATTTCTCAGTCGGCTGGGGCTGTAGAAAACACCAACTGCATTTCTGCAGACGGAAAGCACCCCCCTCTGCAACGACTGTCCCCAATATGGCACCAAACAATCTTATGGTGAGATTTCAGCCCTGGAGCTTTGGGAATGCGGAGTATTCCTTCATTGCCATTTTTCTCTCGTCCACACTGGCACTTAGTGGTCGAACCCGATCGTCAAATGGGTCAAATAGAACTCTTTGACCATTTAAATGTTTAAACAAATGACTGATGTTTAATTAAATTGTTAGAGATACATTGCAATACTTGGAATAATTCAATTGGGTGCAAACGAATGAGTAATGTTGAATAAATTTATTAGTGCTGATTAGCAATACTTGAAACTGGTTCAGTGGATCACTTTCCTCCCCTAGTTATGTCCAGTCTTACAATCTTTTTATGCTAATTTACTGCATCGCTTATTATGTGATAGATCATTTCGTCTGAGTCACAACATAATCTACATCTACTATTTTGTTGCGTCTTGTCTATTCTGGCTTTGACATAGTTGATCCTTATGGAGATGTTTTGTGCTGAGAGTAGAAGAGATTCAGTTTCTCTTCTAGCCATATCCATATTTTCTCGAGTGAGATTTCGCTTGTCACTTGAAATGTCCATAGAGTTGTTTTTCTTCCCAATTTTGTTTCTATTTTTTTCTGTTGATGTTCGTGTTGTCTGCACTGTTTCTGGTCGCTTCAGTCAGTCATCCTCTGCGCTTTTTTTAATTAATCTTCGAGTCGTTGAATCGATGCATCTACGCTATCGTCAATGCTGGTTGGTCCTCTTCCTCCTTTTCTTGACACATACAGTCTCTCTACGTCATCTCTGGAATAAAAGGCCTTATGCATCGTCATGAGTTTTCTTGTTCTCTGGTCTATTTGTTTAAGTTCTTCCATCACCCACCTCAAGAATCGTTCCAGGTATCTTACTAGGAGGACAGCCCAGGCGTATATCTCTTTGCTGAGATTTATGCAATATAATTTGGTTTTAAGTAGTTTCCTCGTTCTCCAGAGATACTCTTTTTTAACCATTTTTTTTATCTCCAAATTTTTACTGGAGTCAGGTTCCAATATTCGCAAGTATTTGTAGGTTTCCTATTCTTCGATCATTCTGATTTTTCTTGGTTTGATAGTTCTGTTCTTTCCGACATATGTCGTTTCCCGCTTTTCATTATTAGCATGGGACATTTTTCTATATAAAAATTCAATCCCAATGTCCTGACTATATTCTCACTATTATTATTATTATTAATTCCAGCCAATTTTTTTTTATAATTTGGCTAATATTTTAACTAATACTTTCTTCTTGTTACTATCATTAATTTTGACTTGTACTTTTTTCTATTATCATTGACTTATACTTTACAATTATTGTTAATTATTATTAATTTCAAGTTCTCTTCTTATCAATAAGTAAAGTAGGCGACCGTAGTTGAGGGTGGCCGAAGACTCCGTTTTCAATAGCTACTACACCGAGGTGTAGTGGGGGGCACTACTCCATTCTATGGATTGCTTCACTTTACCCTTGATCCATACCTTATAATGCTGAGTAGCAAGGCGGCATCAAGTACCATTTTTTTTTTCAGTCTTTGGTATGACTCGACCTAGGATTGAACCCCGGTCTGCTGGACCATTCTCAACTCAACAGGCCAATGGCCCGGTATAATTGCATATGGCCATATCACGCTAAAAACACCGGTTCTCGTCCGATCACTGAAATTAAGCAGCGTCGAACCTAGTCAGTTCTTGGATGGGTGACCGCCTGGTAATACCATGAGCTGTAAGCATTAAAGTTCTTTGTAAGGGATTTTTTTTTTTGCGAGGGTGCCTGATTAAGTTCTTCTTCCTCTGAGTTTGGTTGCCTAACGAAAACTAAAAAGCTAATTTACCCTACTTTTTATCCATACTATTCCGATGCATCTTTTGTATCATATTTTAATACTGGGCTTCAGAGCCGCTAAAGCTGTTCCCAATGTCAAAACCATCCTTAGGGAAGAAGAGTTATAGTACTATTTAACCCATCATCATCATCATCATGTCATGCCGCTAGCATGGATATCCCTGACCCCCTCTCGCCACTTCTCCCTATCATCCATCACCTCTGGCAGGTCTTCGGTGCTACATCCCGTATCCTCACATAGCTGTTGTATGTATGTTCGAGCTGGTCGTTCTGCTTTTGCTCGGCCATATGCGGGGGTCCATAGGAGTACATCACTTATGAGCACGTCCTTGCTTCTCCAGCAGTGCCCTGCATGTCTGGTTCGTCTAGCTTGGATAGTTTTCGTGATAGGAGGCAGGTGGCCGTATAGTTGGTGCTTTGTGGGGTGTTGCTGCCAGGACTTGTTCAATATTGCTCGCAACATTTTTGTGTAATTGCTGTCGAGCTTCTTCTCCAACCGTTTAGTTATCGTCCAAGTAGTGCATCCATATAGTAGTATCGACACGACCGCTGCCTGGAAGAAACTGCGATTCATTTTATCGGTCAGGTTTGATTTCCAAATGATCGAAAGTCTATCGATAGCTGTCCATGCCTTCGTTAGCCGCGTGTCGATGTCCTTTTCGGTTGATGAGACGCTGCTTTCAAGGTAGGTGAATTTGTCTACCAGTTTCAGAGAGGTTCCGTCTAGTGTGGAAATGTCACCTGTTTGATTATAGCACATATATTTAGTTTTGTGTACATTGACATAGAGTCCAATGCCTGCGTCTGCTCGTTCCAAATTATGCAGTAGTGTTTCGGCTTGGTTGGGTGTATTCACCAGTAACGCTATGCAGGGACTAAATAATGAATTTAAAAAAAGACAATATAATAAAAAATTTTTTTTTTAATGCAAAAGTAGCAGTTTCCCTGGACTCCTCTGACAGGAAACGAAATCGACTCATGCTTTAAAGAAATTCGACTTCAGGAGCCTTCATCACCTCGGCTGAGACGTATCTTTTTTTCTCAGCGGCTCGTAGGTATCTCACGTGCTGGCTAACTACCGAGGACTTGGCAGCGCGTTGTCTCTCCTGCTAGTAGCAACCTCTGCTGAACGTACCCACTGGACACAGAAACAGATGGTTGAACTTTAGACTTATTACTTGCCAAAGATGATTTCACGAGGTTCTTCAAACGCTTTGTCTGGGGGACCACGACTATTTCTACTGGTTTGGGAAAAGATTTTCACGATAGAATCGTCGTAAAACCCCAAAATAAAATTTGAGCAAAAAGGTATCCTTGTTTTTTTTCCTTCCGTCTTTAGTTCCCTTGCAGGTTCAACAAACAAATAATAAGATAACAAGCGAATGGGGTTACAAGACAGACAAAAAACTCAAAATCCCCCAACACTATTAACTATTGTTTGTTTGTTTGTTTGTTTGTATTTTATGGGATATGAACCTTTGTAGGTTATTTAATGCCAAATCCATTTTTATATAAATAAACAATTCTATTTCAAACAATTCAGTTTAGCATAAGTACACAGTTTAGTTGTCAAAACCATTTCTATTTCAAGCTATTCAGAAAAGTCAAACAGTTCTAATTCAAACAATTCAGTATGGCATAAGTATAGTTTTTGTTTACGCACAGTTAAATGTCAAAACAGTTCTATTTCAAACGATTCAATTAAACGTAAGTACAAATTCAATGTCAAATCAGTTCTACATTCTCTTTTTTAAGTCTAGAAATGATATTGTAAATTGAATTACCATGACCAGAAAATCCGGCAAACACTCGAGCGTGACACACGGAACTACTGGACTGCTGTTTCCAACTTATCATGGTATACACTGCTGAAGAGACAAAATAAGGTCGAAACAACCGTCCAGTGGCTCTGCACGCCGCGCGCAAGCGCCAGACGGATCTTCTGGTCATGGTAATTCATTAGGAACAGTTCTATTTCAAACAATTCAGTTTAGCAAACAAAAAGTTCAATTTCAAACAATTAAGTTTAGCATAAGCACGCAGTTTGAATGTCAAAACAGTCCTATTTGAAGCGATTCTGTTTAGTATAAGTACACAGTTTAATTCTATTTGACCCATAGATAGGACCCTATCAGGTGCTACCACTCTGGGCAAGAGTGGACCTGGGAGTGATGGCAATGAAAGGGAACTCTGCATTCCCCAAAGCTCCAGTATTACTGGAACCTTACCATTAGATTGTTTACTTTCATATCTCGGACACTCGTTGGTGGTGGTGGGGGGGTCGTACCTCTCTGTAGAGAAGCAGTCGATGTATTCTACAACCTCTTATATACCCCATACGCAGCCGAAGTCCCTAATCATGAACAGCTGCAACGTACCGGATTATTTGCAAAAAAGGCCAATCGTTTGGACAAATACGTCACTTACCACTGAACAGGGATTAATGTGGTGAAGTCAGCCATTGTTGTTTGTGCCTGGATCAGCCACTCGTATATATATATATATATATATATATATATATATATATATATATAAGCTTTACTCTAACAGACCACAGTTATGTTATATTTCTATAAAACTTCAAATCAAGCAATCACCTCATTCGTTTTTCATTACAAATTGTTACAATTTCAGCAGACTCTCAATAATGAGTAACTTGGAAGTGAGGCAAAAGATTTATCTGAGTTCCTATTCACCAAAGACCAATATTACCAGTCAGCAAGAGGCATTGGTCTCAACGTGATTTCAGATAAAACAGATTTCATGTATTCTAATTAAGATAATCCCGTCTTCTCCTCAAATGGCAAGCATCTTAAATTAGTAGACAAGTTCATATACCTTGGTAGCAATATCGCATTGACTGAAAACCGATGCCAACTTACCCATAGTTAGAACATTGATTCGTATTGACAAATCTGATCTCTGATAAAATAGAACAGGAATTCTTCCAAGCTGTAGCCGTGTCAGTACTATTGTATTGTTGCACCACTTAGACTCTGACGAATTGCTTTGAGAAAAAGCTAGATGGGAACTACACAAAGATGCCAGAAGTATACCTAAAACAGCATTCTTACGGCCACTTACCTCCCATCACAGAAATCTTCCAAGTAAAACGAATAAGATATGCTGGGCACTGTCGAAGAAGTAAGGACGAACTTATAAACGACATTCTTCCATGAACTCTTACACATGGAGATACCAGACTTGATCAACTAGCAAAAACTTTCTTCAACTCTGTGCAGATTCTGAATGCTGTCCAGAGGATTTACCTATCTTGATTGCTGATAGTGACAGATGGTGAAAGAGAGAGAGAGAGAGAGAGAGAGAGAGAGAGAGAGAGAGTAAAGAAAAGACTTGATACTAATGCTTATGACGATGTCTGTAAATCACAAACATGATCACCATTATCCCCTAATCAGACCTGACCGATAAAATGAAACGCCAGAGGCGATGAATGATAGGGAGAAGTGGCGAGAGAGGGTCAGGGATATCCATGCTAGCGGCACGACATGATGATGATGATAAGTCCCTGCATGCTGCAGGATATGTTATTTTGAAGTATCTTGTCCTATCTCTTTTCGGTCATGGATATTTCAGTGGAAAAGGAAATCTCTAGAGGTACGATGAAGCTGTCGTATGACGTTTTCTAATGGTACTACCAATTTAGTAGTGTCTGAGTCAGAGGTATCGAGATGTAGGCTTTTGGCTTTCACATATATCTCTCCATTGTTATATTTCAATGAAAAATGAATGAGGCTACAGCTTGATTTGAAGCTTCATAGAAATATAGCACAACTGTAGTTAATTAGGGTGGAGCTTTTTAAAAATATTATTTGGTTACTTCATTAAATGGTATATCAACCTTCGTGGACTATTTAATACTAAATCCATCCTTGTAAATAAACAGAAATGATACTATTTAACCCAAAGCTGGAAGGGATAAGTGAGTCCATGCCTTTCCCAAGAGTATAAGTCCGAAAGTAAACGTATTAGCGCAACTGGAGTTAAAACTCATTTACCTCGATGTTGCAGTTAAGCATGTTTGCCACAACGACATGGGGACTCCCACAAAAATACATGTAAGTGGCTGATTCAGAGGAGACGACAATGGTTCATTTCTTCACAAAACTTATCTTTATTTAATGGAAATAAGTAAGTTGGCTGCCCTTAGTCGGGGGCAACCAAATGTCTCGCTTTTCAGTAGCTACAACAACAATGTGTCCGGAAGGGTTCTACTCCTTTCCCTGGATTGCTCCACTTACCTTTGATCCATAACTTAGTGTTAAATTAGGAGGTATCAAGCACCATTTTTGAGTCTTTAGTATAACTCGACCTAGGATTGAACCCGGACCATTGGTGGACACATAAACCGTTATACCAATGGACCGGTGCCTCCATTTTCCAGGTCGTAAAATTTGTTTACGTTCTTTTTCCAGTTTCAAAATTAACCTGTTTTGACAACATTTTTATGCATTCTATTCGACTTAGACCTTGAAAGAAGCCATTGTCTGTTGTCTTCTCGGAAAAAAATATTTTTAGAACGAAAGATGAATTATTCTATGAGTAATATAGCTCACTATTCCAGCTACTTCGAGGAGCCCCTAACATTTTTAAGGCTTTAGTCCCTTGCTTTATCCGTCAGCTATGTTAGCGAGTCATTCATTGATTGGTTGAATGAATCAGTTCACGGAGGTGTAAATGAATAATTGAATGAAAGAGTGGGCAATAAAAAAAGGAGGAAAAATGTAGAATTAATTGCATGAATAACGGAACAAATGTGTTAATAATTGACACAAAAACGACGCCATTTTGACGAGGCAATGTTCGATTCAGTTTATTCATAACAAAACAGCAATCAAAATGGCTGCCAAAGAAAAATAATACCTATTCAAATTTTTCAAACCTACTTAAAATCGCTATTATCTATTTTTACTTAGGTGTACCAGATCTCTCTCTCTCTCTCTCTCTCTCTCTCTCTTAGATAGATACTTGTGTAATGGGGTTTTACCAACAAATACACTTAAACACACACATATATACGCACATATAGATAGATAGATAGATAATCAAGTTGTGTAGATAGTTTCTATAATTATAATTGAATAAAAATTAAATTTGATTAGCAAATTTTAAAATGACATAAAGCCAAGAAAAAAATGACGGAGAGATCAAATATTACGAGGAGAATATTCTGCTGTTTTGTTTTGTTGTTGTTGTAGCTTTTTTATTAATTCCTATTCAAATTTTTTTCTGAACCGAAAGATCAAGTATAAATTCCCTTTGGATATATGCTACTCTATACAAGACGCATCAGTATTTACAAAGCTTTGATTAGTTCCGAGCTGTATTGAACAAGTCCTGGCGGCAACACCTCACAAAACAGCAGCCACCTACCACCCATCACGAAAACTAATTTAGACAAACCAGACATGCGCGACACAACTGGAGAAGTAAGGACGAACTCATAAGCGATGTACGCCTATGGACCCCTTCACGTGAACGAGCAAAGGTTGGACGACCAGCAAGAACCTATCAACAACTGCCCTGTACCGATACAGGATGAAGCCTGGAGGACCTGCCGAGAGCAATGGACAATAGAGACGGGTGGCGAGAGAGGGTCAGGGAACTCCGTGCTAGCAGTGTGATATGAAGAAGATGATGATTAGTCACATTCAAGACAAAATGAAGGCAAAGGAAGATTAGGAAGAGCCTGTTGAGTCAATATTCTAAGCAAAAAGAATTTACCTGAATTGGCAATCGGTTTTCAAAACCCTACTTTTCAGAAAGAATAAAAGGCTTGTAACTGGTACTAATAGAAAATATTCAACTACATAAGCGTGACTATTACTAATCTGTAGCTTACTCCTATCACCTACTAAGAAAATTGACACGCGTGGTCAACGAGAATTCAATTCATACCTTTTCTCTTCACTTCTTTTGTGTGTAACTTATACTTGACTATACGGCAACTACACAAGAATGCCGCGAGCAATATTGAACAGGTCTTGGAGGCA
>OY757936.1:48063176-48075676 GCA_963585895.1 Sepioteuthis lessoniana | reverse complement strand
ATATGCAGATGCCCATGGGAGATTCAAGGAGTCTTAAGTCAGTCTCAGCTTACATCTAGAAGAGATTTGGTCAGTGACATGGAGCTCCAGTGAGTGGCTTAGCATCCTGCTGGGGCAGTAGCCCACAGTAGGCTTCAGGTTAAGTACTCCCCAGCTGGGAAGCAGAAGTGCTAAGTGGGGTCTTAAAGATAACACAGCATGCTCTGGTCAAGAGAAGAAGAAGTTATGGGTCAATAAGGTGGTCTGTCTTCATCTCCCCCTCCTCTCCCTCTCCCTCTCTCTAGCCTTAGAAGCTTTGACTCCAAGAAAGAATAAAGAGAGGTATATTTTTATAAATAAGTGTAGTGGTTCTTCCATTTATCACAGCTATATAACACACTGTGTGCAAACAAATGATTAATATTAAATAGAATTATTACTTGCTAGATAGTTGTACTTGAAACTATTTTACTGTACGCATACAAATCAGCTCTGGCTTGTTTAAAAATGATATTACCTACAAACTATTCATCCACAAATCATACATTTCACATTAAATAACTTACAAAGGTTGATATGCCTTATAAACACAATGAACCAACCATATATATATATATATATATATATATATATATATATATATATATATATATACATTAGTGGTCAGGGAAAGAAAGGCTAATGAAGTTGCTGATGGTTGAATTGCCACTAGTTGAAGACATAATTTTATAAAACTCTTCAGTAAAAATAAAACAAATGACTGAAAATTTGTTTATCTAGATAGTAAATGTAAGTATATTATTTTGTATATATATATATTTTTTGTGCATGAAAAATAATTTTGAATGTAAATTTTCAAAGGTGTTCTATTCTACACAAACAGTCAACCTAAAATGCTGAGGAGGATGATAAGGGTCTAGGTCAGTCAAAACTAAAACCTCATTTGTTTATTTCTTATATGATGGCTGTTTCTTGTCTCTCGATGTCATATAATATTTTGCCAAGAAAGAAAGAATATCATAATCTAATTTTACAATCTCATAAATCTGTTTCCTTTCGGAATGGTGGACACTTTCCACTTTGCCTTATAATGACTCATTCATATCCACAATTCATTTTTGGCATTGTTTTCCTTGAGTCTTCTTCTTTCTGTCCCTACCCCTACAAGATATTTTTATAAATCATTTTACGTCAATGGGTTTATTATAATCATTAGATATGTCGACATTTTTTATGATTTAAAACAGAGGCAATACCATTTTTGTCTTCATTGTGATTTGTTCTCTCTCAACCTTGGCTCAGTAATTTATTGCAGACACCATTTATCTTAACCTTAGTATGGCTCAAGGCCACAATTTTTAAGATCTCAGCAAGTACTGAATTCACTACACTGTAGAAATTGTGTACCAAACTAGTCAACAAACCATTATTCCATGGTGATATATCCAAAAGGAGGAGCTCATGGTGTAATGGTTATCATTATAGGAATTGGACATGGTGACCAGAGTTCAAATTCTGGATGAGGCAGTTTACATTTCCCATAGAGCTAATGAATTTAGAAAAAGAATGCAACCAACAATTCTCCCTACTTCTATGGGTAAGTAGTCAGGCAAAAGAGGCACTTTAACTTTGGTGTGGTAACCAGTCTAAAAGGAAAACTCTAAATTTCAAACTCTGTTTACAAAATTGAACTTGTACCCCGTCTGCTCATGTGGAGGGGTTGGTAAATACATGTCCAAATTATTTTCTGACCATGGGTTAATACGGCCCATGTTTACAACTAAACAATACTTAATGAAGATCAAAGACAGTAGCAATGGTCTACAAGAATTGTTCATTAACCAGTATTATATATTGGGTCACCAAGGTATTTACAAAACTTAACTAAGTCTGGATCAAGTCTTTAAATCTGGAATACTCAAGAGTGATCAAACTCACTTGACAGGTGGCCTGTCCGCAGGACCTACAATATACCAACTGCATCTACAGCAGAGAGGTAAGACTAATGAGTATCCTAGATATGATACTAAAAGCCCAACCAGTGATGAAGCTACAGTTCTAAAGCTCTACGAAGTGTAAGTAAGTTGGCAACCTTAGTTGAGGGTGACCCAAAGGCTCTCTTTTCAAAATCTACTACACCAAGGTGTAGAAAAGGGAGCTACTCCATTCCCTGGATTGCTTCACTTTACCCTTGACCCTTACCTTATAATGCAGAGTGTTAAGCAAGGCAGCATCAAGTACCATTTTTTCAGTCTTTGGTATGACTTGACCTAGGATTGAAACCTGGTCTTCCAGACAAAATGAAGAATTACTTAATTTTAAGGATCAATAGCTTGACTACGGGTAAAAATAACAAGAAATTCTTACTATAACTATACACTTGTACCCAGTCATGGTTAACAAAATTGGAACTATCTGCCCCTGTTGATTAAATAAAATGTTTAGTTCAAATTTTCATGTAGGTTCCCAAGTTCAACCAGAAACCCCTAAAGAAGGCCAAAGGGTGAATCAGCCAAAACGTTATAAATATAGCAGTAAAATTAAAGAAAATTGTCAGAACACTCTAAAAGGTAAAAATTATCAAACTGCATCACAAAAATTTACACAAATAACACTTCAAAATTAATAGCAATATCAATATTTTATTAGTCAATGTACTAATAAAGTTCACACTTATTTTAAATAGCTAAACACCTCATATTTGATTGCAATATCAATCTTTTAAAAGCCAATGTATTAATAAAGTTCTCAATCATTTGAAATAGGTAAATATTATATGTTTTTTTTAATATTGATGCTCTGAGAACCAATATATTAATAAAGTTCACAATCAGTTTTAAACTGGTAAACACTTCTTACTAAGTTGCAATATCAATACTTTTAGAACCAATTTATTAATAAAATTCAGAATTACCAAAAATAGCTAAATACTTCATATTTGATTGCAGTATCAATGTTATAAGAGTCAATGTATTAATAAAGTTTACAATCATTTTAAGCTGGTAAAAATTTCATAATTAGTAGCAATATTAATGTTTTAACAAAAAATCATGTACAACATTATCTCAAACAGGTCTATTTGACCAATAGGAGACAGATCCCCAAAAAGGTATTAAATCTCCTTGTGAGGTTGGACCAAGGAATTATAACAATGAAAAAGTGGCTCTATGCTTTACATGGCTTCAAAACTGGAACTTTACTTCCAGATGAAGTCCAACATCATTTGCAAGATACCCATCTTTTGTGAAGAAGAGGGATCTTACCCATCTATATCAGATATTCTAGGTCACATCAACAGTGTCACCAGTATATATATATATATATATATATATATATAGAGAGAGAGAGAGAGAGAGAGAGAGAGATTTTTGTTGTCGGTCCAAATAAATGGGCAGTTCAATGAAAAGATTTGTATTTTTTTAGGATTTATACAAATCTCTTAGTGGACCTACTCATTCTAATATATATATATATATATATATATATATATATATATATATATAAATTATCCAGTTAGTGTCCAAGGACAGTAGGTGTGGATTATCGTTTTACATAGAATATATGAGGGTAATCTTATAAATCTATGAGAGTGCTCAATGTATGGCTATTATTAGTTCCCTATTTATTCTCTAGGGTATAACAAAGAAAAAACAGCAAACCAGTCACATTAGGATTATAAATTTATTTCCATCTGGTTTAACAGGACCAAATAATACCCCTTTATATATATATATATATGTGTGTGTGTGTGTGTGTGTGTGTGTGTGTGTGTGTGTAGTTAGGCAGCAGTCATTCATTTAAGCATGTTTCATTAAATAATAAAGACAAATTTTATCTGTATAATTTATTAACGATCTTTTCAAGCTTTCTGATAAGTCTTTTAGTTTCAGGTTGGAACTGGTTGATGAATTTTCAAAAATTGTCCCAAGCGCTTTCAAACCCTTTATAGGCCATCATCAGGGGTTGCTTGCTTGCTTGCATAAGGTGGGTTTGTATTTTTTTAAAAAGAGATTTGAAAGTTTTTGAAAATGTATACCATAACAAAAATATGGGAATGCTGAGTTGGATAAAACAGGGTAACTGATGTATTTAAAAAAGGAATGCTATCAACGGAATATAGGAATACGGGAAAACTTTCAATACTTATATATATACTTTCAATATTTCCATATATATATATATATATAATAAAAGGATGAAATGCAAATCATGAAAGGTCATAAAAAGAGCTATATGCTCTGATGGTAGAGCAGGTTTAAAACCTCAAGTATCCAAATTATGAACTATTGTTCTTTAGTTGAAGTTTCTTGTGCCTCAGGCGATCATTACACAAATATAAGAGAACAAGTTGTTAATCAACTGTACTTATAGTGGGAGGAATTTGTCACTAGATAAGATGTTTGTTCATGCAGCACTCAGATGAAAATAAATTATAATTTATGTGATGTAAAAAACAATCAATCAATCAATCAATTAAGAATGAAATGAAATAAAAATCTTTTGTGGCCAGAAATATGAAAAACAATCAATTAATCAATTAAGAATGATAGAGAAGTCTTTTGAGGCTAGAGATGTAAAAAAACAATTAATCAATCAATCAATTGAGAATGAAAGAGAAGTCTACTGTGGCCAGAAATATGAAAAACAATCAAACAACTAATTAAGAATGAAATGGAAGTCTTTTGTGGCCAGAAATATAAAAAACAATTAATCAATCAATCAAAAATGAAAGAGAAATCTATAGTAGCCAGAAATGTAAAAAAAAATAAAAATCAATCAATTAATTAATGAAATGGCAGTCTGCTATGACCAGAAATGTGAAAAACAATTAATCAATCAATTAAAAATAAAAAGGAAGTCTACTGTGGCCAGCAATGTGAAAAACATCTGATGCTTTTCACATTGCTGGCCACAATGGACTTCTAATGGACCAATAAAAGAAAAAAGTGTATGAGGGGATTCCCATGAAACTTTAAAAAATGAATTTTAGTTCCTAATTTGGTTGGTTGGTTGGTTGGTTGGTTTTTATGGCATATCAACCCTGGTAGGTTATTTAACACTAAATCCATTTTTAAACAAATAATCAGTTCTATTTCAAACAATTCAGTTTAGCTTTAGTACACAGTTTAATTGTCAAAATCATTTCTATTTCAAGCTATTCAGTTTATTCAAATACTTCTAATTCAGCTCACTCAGTTTAGTATAAGTACAGTTAAATGTCAAAAAAGTTCTATGTTAATTCAGCTTTGTGTAAGTCGAGTTTCAATGTCAAAAACAGTTCCATTTCAAACAATTCAGTTTAGCATAAGCACACAGTTTAAATGTAAGTACAGTTTATTTGTCAAAAGCATTTCAATTTCAAGCTATTCAGTTTAGTCAAACAGTTCTAATTCAAACAATTCATTTTAGCATAAGTATGCAGTTAGTTCTATTTAAACCATAGATAGGGCCCTATCAGGTGCTACCATTCTGGGCTAGAGAGCACTTGGAGCAACGGCAATGAAAAGGTGTTCCACTTTCCCCAAATCTCCAGCATCACTGGAACCTCACCATCAGATTGTTTAGTGTCATATTTAGGACACTCACGAATTTGGATATTCTTAGTATCTTATATATCTATGTATATACATATATATGATAGACAAAGATTAGGTGTTGAGTTTTTTATTAGCCTTTTCATCTTGACAAGCAAGACGTGACAACTGAAGATGAAGGCTTTATAATAATTGTCCAAAATCTCTAATGTTGTAACCCAAGCACATATAATTTCAACCTTTTTGGTCATTAGTAGGGATGTGAATACAACCATGCCTGAGATTATGAGATGCTTAATGTCATCAAGGAATATTTTGAATGAGAGTTTTTATCGCATGTAGTTGGCATTGTGTTTGAGTGCGGACTTCATATGGAACTGGTTTGAATGAGTGGAAATCACAGATCAGGATCACATGACTATGAATTGCCAAGGATGGAGAACCATGCACCTTTGTCAGATTCATTTAAGTATATTGCAACATCTAGCTTGTGAACATGAAAAGGTTAATAAAAATCTCAACTCTAAAATCCTTGTCCGTCATCTTTAATAAAATATGCCTACTAGAATATCTGCTTTCTAAATACACATTCCACACTCACACACACACACACACACACATATATATATATATATATATGGTGCGCAAATGTTTATACATATATACATATATGAAATTGGGTGTAAAAGTTCAAAGGCTGAAGCATTCATATGATGACATCATATCTACTGTTGATGACTTATTTAACCAATAAAATCTAAACACTGCAATACCGACAGAAGTGTATGGACCACGTCAAAAAATAGAATTCATCTGGTCACATTCCATATGATCTTTCCAATAAAATGAAATGGGAATTCTTCCAAACTGTGGCAATGTTAGTATGGCAGTATGGATGCACCACCTAGATATTAGAGAAACACGAGAAAAAGCTAGGTGAAGAATGCTGTGTGCTATTCTGAATATGAACTTTTCAGCAAACTCTCATTTATATATTTATATATATATATATATATAAGTAAAAAAGTAAAGTTGGTGACCATAGTTGAGGGTGACCAGAGGGCTCCCTTTTCAATAGCTTCTACACCGAGGTGTAGGGGAAGGTGCTACTCCTTTCCCTGAATTGCTCCACTTTACTTTTGATACGTACTGTATATTGCTGAGTGTTAAGCAAGGAGGTATCAAGTACCATTTTTAGAGTCTTTGGTATGACGGGACCTGGGATTGAACCTAGGTCTCCCAGACCATTGGCGAACACTCTACCCATCACAAGATTCTTTTATCTTATCAATTTCTGTTACCAAAACTTATTCCTTCAACTTCAGGCTATCTTTATATTGTCCCATTTATCTGTTTTTATCCTGGTTAAAAATGTAGCCACCACATTAATTGCCAGATTTCTTTTCTCACACGAAAGATATCACTTGAGATTAATTTTATCTAAGCAGAGTACATCTGGTTTGAATTCAGTGTTTTCATTCTCCTAGACTGGTTGCCCAACCAAAGCTAGAGAACCTAGTCAGTTCCCAATAGCTAGGGATAGAACAGACAGATTCATGCTTTTCTCGAGGTTATTAGGAAAAAAGAAAAATGCATGCCGCTTTGTCTTGAATTTGAACTCAGGTCATCAATTCCATTTCTTACGATGATAACCATTATGCTAAACATTCCTATTTCTTTTCTGGTGAAAGTGTCAATAAAAGAAAGCAGTAAAAAAATCAATTAGCATTTCTCAAAGAACACTCGTTCTCTCCATTTTATCCCTCAATCACCCAAGTTCATTCCCTGACACTTCCAACTCTCTATATCACTGACACTACTACCAAAGGACACACTCATCTTATCAACAGAAAATAGTGTCAAGATACCCACAGGAAAAGTATGAACTGCTATTGACAGTAAACAACTATGTGAAAATCTGATCTCTCTGATAAAACAAAATGGGAATTCTTCCAAACTGTAGTCGTGTCAGTACTACTGCATGGTTGCACTGTTTGCAATACAGATAAAACATAATTCAAGTGCTTTAAACAAGAAGATCTCACCTCCACTTTAAGTGGCAAGCATCAAAAATCAGTTGACCAGTTCATATATCTCTGCAGCTATATATCATCTATTGAAAGCCATGTCAATATATGCCGAGCAAAAATAATGGACTGCAGCTGACAGGTTATCGATCATATAGAAATCTGATAAAATAAAATGCGAATTTTAACAATCTGTGGCAGTACTACAGTATTGATGCACTGCTTGAATACTAAACAAACACAATAATGCAGCATGCTGTTTTGAATAAATCCTGGAAGCTGCAATGAACAAAACAGCTGTTGTACAGCTAGTTACCACCCATCTTACAAATCATCCAAGTAAGACAAGCTAGTCTTGCAAAGTAATGCTGGAGAAATAAGGACAAACTCATAAGTTATGTTCTTGTATGAACTACTACAGATGGACACACCACTGTTGGCTGACCAGGAAAATCATTCATTTCCCAGATCTTATCTAGCATTTCTTTTTTTTACATAACTCGAAACTTCAACCCCAAACATTAATTGCATTCTTTCTTTTTTTCTCAAGTTACTGACAATCAGAGAAAGCAGAAAGGAATCACTCAGCATATCTCAAAGGACATTTGTTTTCTCTCCCTTGTCCCTCACCTGATGCATCAACACCTCTAGCTTCTCATATTAATGGCACTACTAATTAACTGCTATAGAACAAACTTGTCATATAAGAGAGAAAATGTGGAGGTGCCCGTGGTGTAATGGTTATCATCATAGTAAATGGACACAGTGACACAAGTTCAAATCCTGGACGAGACTGATTGCATTTTACATAGCACTGATACCCTTGGGAAAAGTTTGAATCCAATTATTCTCCCTACAGCTATGGGTAAATAGTAGGACAGACTAGGTTCTTCAGCCTTGGTAAGGCAACTAGTCTAGGAGATGGAAAACTCTGAATTCAAACCTGTTAAACTCCGCTTAAAAATTGACCTTGTGTCATACCCTGCCCGAGCGGAGGGGTTGGTAAATATGTATAAGAGAGAAAATTCATCATATTTGCTTGTTTTTTTTCTTTCATTTTTTTTTTTTCATTTTTAAAAAATTTGTTAAGTGGGGTGTCCTCATGACTTCAGAATCGTAATTAGCAAGTTCAAACTCCAGCAGTGCTATTATGTTCACTTTCGGACAAATACCCATGGGAAAGGTAAGAACCCCTTATCTTCCAGGTTGGTGACCGTATTCGAGGACTATCAGAAGGCTCCCTTTTCAATAGCTTCTACACCGAGGTGTCGGGGAAGGTGCTACTCCTTTCTCTGGATTGCTCCACTTTACCCTTGATATGTACCTTATATAGGTGAATATTAAGCTAGGAGGTATCAAGTACCATTTTCTGAGTCTTTGGTATGACACGACCTGGGATTGAACCCATGTCTTCCGGACCATTGGCAAACACTCTACCCACTAGGCCAATGTTGTGAATTTAGAATGCCTTTTCTTGATTATTGAATTTCTCTGTAATTCCAAAAAATGTATTTTGACTGTTTTGAATTTAAATTGTGTTGATTTTTTTTTCCAGGGAAGTTGAATCTTGATTTTAATTTTTTTTTTTTTAGATTTCATTTTGAATTTTTCACTGAATTTTTTTTAAAAACATTAACATTTGTTCTTAACCGCTCTCATTAAATTTTTTTTAATTTCATTGTAATTCTTCTTTAAATTTATGATCATTTAAAATTTAATTTTCTCAGGTCTTTCTTTTTCTTTAAACCTGTTTATCTTTTTATTTCAATTTCAACTTTTCATAATTATCAAAAAAAAAACGTCTTTTTTATGGCACTTTTTTACCAGAACTCATATTTCATTTATATTTTATTTCATTTTTTTTTAAATTTTTGTCTTTATAACTATCAACTTTTAAAATTTTTCTTTTATTTATTGACTTTTTGTTTAAAAATCTTATATCTTCTTTCTTTTATATTTACACATTTTGTCAACACTTTTAGATTAGTTTGGTTGTGGTTCATGGCATATCTAATGCCAAGACCAGTTTACATATACATATATATATATATATATACACACATATATACACACACATATACATATATATATATATATATACACATATATATATATATACATACATATATATATATATATACATACATATATATATATATATATCATCATCATCATCATCATGTCGTGCTGATAGCACGGATATACCTGACCCTCTCTCGCCACTTTTCCCAATCGTTCATCGCCTCTGGCAGGTCTTCTGGACAACTTCCCGTGGTGCCCGTGGTGTAATGGTTATCCTCGAAGGAAATGGACACAGCGTCACGAGTTCAAATCCTGGACGAGACTGATAGCATTTTACATAGCACTGATACCCTTGGGAAAAGTTTGAATCCAATTATTCTCCCTCCAACTATGGGTAATTAGTAGGGCAGACAAGGTTCTTAAGCCTTTGTGAGGCAACTAGTCTAGGAGAAGGAAAACTCTGAATTCAAACCTGTTAAACTCCGCTTCAAAAATTGACCTTGTGTCAAATCCTGCCCGAGCAGAGGGGTTGGTAGATATGATATACATACATACATATATATATATATATATATATACACACATATATATATATATATATATTTATATGTATATATATATATATTTATATACATATAATTATAATAGCTCTATCATAGATATTGAGCACTCTCCATATTATATTGCACTTGGTTCGATACATAACCACATAGTGATTTACTGACAACCAACACTCTCATAATATAATATATACATACATATATATATATATATATGCATATATATATATACATACTTTTGTATATATATATATATATATATATATATAATGATTTGTAACCAAATAGTTTGGTGGTAACATTACTTTTAAATAATCCAGAGCTCATCTATTTGCATACAATTTGATGGTTTCAAATATTGTGATCCAGCACAATTAACTAATATTTATCATTTTTTTACATGAAGTTAAAAGGTTTCAATTATTGCTATCAAATATTAATAATTCCATTTAATATCAATCATTTGTTTGCACATAGTTTAAATGGTTTCAAGTATTGCTCATAATAATAATCCTAAATGGTTCTTAGCATTTCTCTGCAATACTAATAATTCGATTTATTTGCACTCAGTTTAATGGTTTAAAGTTTCATCTATTGCTAATAATTTTATTTACTATTTTAGTATTTGTATACAGTTAAAAGGTTTCAAGTATTGTTATTTTATATTGGTAATTCTTTTTATGGGCCCAATCGACTGGGCCCTATTGGCGGCATCCTATCTGAGGGGTAAGACTTCCCCAGCGAGTGTACAAGATATGACGCTAAACAATCGGATGGTGAGCTTTGGGGAATGCATAGTACCTCTTTATTGCCATCATTTCTAAGTCCACACTGGTCTAGAGTGGTAGTACCTGATAGGGTCCTATCTATAAGTCAAATAGAACTAAATTATGAAATTAAACTCAAATTATACTAAAAAATATAAAATAAGTAAAGTTGGAGACCTTAGTCAAAGGTGACCCAAAGGCTCCCTTTTCAATAGCTACTACACCAAGGTGTAGGAGAAGGCACTACTCCATTCCTTAGATTGCTCCACTTTATCCTTGATCCATACCTTATAATGCTGAGTGTTAAGCAAGGCAGTATCAAGTACCATTTTTTGAGTCTTTGATATGACTCGACCTGGGACTGAACCACAGGCTCCCAGACCATTGGCGAACACTCTACTCATTAGGCCAATGAACTGGTACAATATAAACTTGGGCGCAATTCTAAAAACAAAACCAACCAATCAACCTAGTCCAAATAAACTATTGTTAAATAGTAATATTTGAAACCGTCAAATTTATGCTAAGAAAATTAGCAGTGAGAAATCATTACAACCACTTGGTTATGTAAAAGAATTATTTGATATTAAACTCATGTTTGATTGAAACACTTGAAACCATTTATTCATGTGTGAGTAAAAGGGCTGTAGCTTGTTAAGTGTGCTATATATAAAATGTGTTTACAAATCACATAAATTTAACATATACATGTAAACTAGATTTGGCATTAAATAACACACAATGGTTGATATGCCATAAAACACAACCAACCAACCAACTAAACTCAACTGAATTGTTTGAAATAGAACTGTTTATATGATGGTTAGAATGTTCGCCAATGGAGACCGGGGTTCAGTCCCAGGTTGAGTCATACCAAAGACTCAAAAAATGGTACTTGATGCCTCGATGCTTAACACTCAGCAATATAAGGTAGGGATCAAGGGTAAAGTGGAGCAATCCGGGAAAAGGAGTAGCGCCCTCCCCTACATGACGGTGTAGTAGCTATCGAAAAGGGAGCCTTCGGGTCACCCAACTTTACTTATATGTATAAAAATGGATTCGACATTCAAATCACCTAAAATGGTTGATATTCCATTAAACCAAACCAAACAAAACTAAACAAAACCAAATCAAACCAAACTAATTCTATTTATCAGGTGTTCCTATCTTACATAAACAATTTGCACAAGTTTTCAAAAAACTAATGATAATGATAAAGCTTAGTAAATGACTGAACAGTTCTATTTGACCCACAGGTCCTACCACGCTTGGTCAAAGTGGACCGGAGAGTTGTAGTAATGAGGGGATACTCCACATTCTTCACACTCCAAGACAAAAGCCTCACCACCAGATGTAGCTATTTGCTATACCCAAGACACTAAATGGTTTCAAGTATTCCAATATAACACAATTAATACTATTCATTTTCTTACATTGGAATCATCATCATCATCATCATGTCGTGTGGCTTGCACGGATTTCCCTGACCCTCTCTCTCCACATCTCTCTATTATTCATCGCCTCTGGCAGGTCTTCAGGGTTACATCCCATATCATCACATAGCTGCTGTATGTATGTTGAAGCTGGTCGTCCAGCTTTTGAATGGCCATT
>OY757936.1:48038176-48058176 GCA_963585895.1 Sepioteuthis lessoniana | reverse complement strand
TGACTTTGGCATTGAATAACCCACAAGGGTTGATATACCAATAAACAAAGAAACCAAACAAAAGGAAAACAAACTAGTCTATCATTGAATAACTCAAATTTAGTTCAACTTATATCCATCAATTTTTCTATGCTTACTGGACTCTGGTGTAAATTTTTTGGCATTTTAGTTTTATGAAAATTCCCATATCTTTTAAATTAAATGTTTTTGTCTCCATATTATTGTACTACAATTGTAGGAGGTGCCCGTAATATAATGGTTATCGTCATAGGAAATGGATACGGCGACAAATCCTGGACAAGACTGATAGCATTTCACATAGCACTAGTATCCTTGGGAAAGGTATGAATCCAATTATTCTCCCTCCAGCTATGGGTAAATAGTAGGGAAGACTTGGTTCTTCAGTCTTGGTTAGGCAACTAGTCTAGGAGAAGGAAAAATCTGAATTTAAACCTGTTAAACTCTGCTTAAAAATTGACCTTGTGTCATATAAAAAAAGGAGGTGACCGTGGTGTAATGGTTATCATCGTAGGAAACGGACACAGCGACACGGGTTTAAATCCAAAACGAGACTGATTGCATTTCACATAGCACTAATACCCTTGGGAAAGGTATGAATTTAATTATTCTCCCTTTAGCTATGGGTAAATAGTAGGGCAGACTAGGTTTTTCAGCCTTGGTGAGGCAACTAGTCTAGGAAAAGGAAAACTCTGAATTTAAACCTGCTAAACTCTGCTTAAAAACTGACCTTGTGTCATATCCTGCCCGAGTAGAGGGGTTGGAAAATATATTATAATTGTATTACAAGATAATGCATCAGATTAAATTCTAAACCAGTGAATTATATGCTGCCTTTTTGGTTATTTGTTATTAGTTTATTCTCTGCTAAATGAAAAATGAAAAACTCAAGTGAACAGCTTCTGAATATGTTTATTCTATGATTTGTACCAGAGATAGCATCACACTTATACAAAGATCTCCCCAAAAGTAATGCTCCTAACATCGTTATTTTGATGCAAGACATCAGAGGTGATATGACAATAAAAGTTGAACTTTCCATCCCAACAATAATAAAAAAAACGTAATGTTGAGTGTACAAAGCAATTCTTCTCTACAAAGAAAATTGCACACATAGACAATTCATCAACACTTACTGAATGTTTACAAAAACCAAATATGTCATTCAATAAATAAGGAGTATTTTTTGAAAAAAAAGCAAAATAAATTTTTTTTTTTCATTTCAGAAGTTTTTTCCATGAATGTAAACTCTGAATTGTTTGAAATTGGTTCATAGTAAAAATTATTTTAATCCTGCAAAAATATTTCTTTTGAGCCTATTCAAAATGGTGACAAGTGCTATAGGCTTGAACAGAGGTCTGTCATTGAATTTTTAGTAGCTGAGAAGTGCAAACCATGTGAATGTGTGACATGTATGTGGAAAGATGTTTTAGTCAAAAAAATGTTTACAAATGGGCTAGACATTAGTTTTCTATTATGTGCCTAAGTCATAAAAACTCTGCATGGAATGAAAATACAATGACTCTCTAGCAAAGAGAAAGTTATGGGTGCAGCAGTCAAATAAGAATGGAATATGAAAGGACCCATCATTGTTGGTTTACTTAAAAAAGGTGCATCTATAAACAGTGCTTCCTATTGCAAACTTCTTAGGCAATATTTCACTTCATTTAATCAATGACCCTTGTATAATGCTAAATTCAAGTTTACTCTAGTTAGCTAAATAAGTAAGTAAAGTTGGCGATCGTAGTCGAGGGTGACCCTTAGGCTCCCTTTTCAGTAGCTACTACACTAAGATATAGAGGAGGGCGCTACTCCTTTCCCTGGATTGCTCCACTTTACCTTTGATACATACCTTATAATGCTGAGTATTAAGCAAGGAGGTATCAAGTACCATTTTAAAAGTCTTTGGTATGACTTGACCTGGGATTGAACCCCGGTCTCCTGGACCATTGGCGAACACTCTACCCACTTGGCCAATGAACCAGTATCTTTTTGTTTAATCACCCCAGCATTTGTGTTCAATTGTATAGAACATAACGCAATACTCTTCATGTTTTACAGCTTTCTCTGCTCTCTAGCAAGATCTAGGTATTTGTTAACCACTTCACTTTCTTTTATTTTTATTCTATAGGCTGTAGAAATGGTAAAAAACCACAAGATAATGGGTTCTTTTCTGGTTTTCTGGCTTGTATTTGGTGATCCATTTGTATTTTGAAGTCCCTGAGGATTTTATGGGTATTTTCAAGGACATATTCTCATTTGTGCCTTTACCATTTGTTTTACATTTGCACAATTCTCAGTGGATCATTTTTCCCACCCAGTCATATCTACTCATATATTTTTTATGCCAGTTTGCCAATTTCACTTATTAAGTGATTAATCCTTTCATCTCTGTCACCACTTAACCTTCTATACTGTCGCATATTATCAATTTTCACTTTGATATAATTAGTCCTTATGAGATTTTTGTACTGCAATTAAAAGAGATTCAGTTTCTCTTTTTAGGTTTCCCTTTCTTATCCATATCCACTTCATCTCTTGTCCACTCTCTCTTGTTTGTCACTTGAAGTATCCATATAATTGTTTTGCTTCCCATTTTATTTTCTATATTTTGTTGTTTTACTGTTTGTCTTTATGTCGACATTGCTCTTACTAACTGCTGTAAAAGTCTGTCTTTGCACTTTTTGTGGAGTCCTTGAATCCTTAAATTGATTCATCTACATAACTCCCAATGCCATCAAGTCCTCTTCCTCCTTCTTTTCTTGACATATGAAGTCTGTCTATGTCACTTCTTGGGTGCAAGGTTTTCTGCATTTTCATCAATTTCCTTATTCTTTGGTCCATTCATCTGAGTTCCTTCCATGTCCATTTTAACAATGGACCCAAGTATCTTATCAGTTAGACTGCCCAGGTGTTTATTTCTTTGATGAGATTTTAGGAAGTTTTCTTGTTCTTTTGACGTACTCTTTTCTTATTTCTTTTTCCATTTTTGCTTGATAGAGTCTGCTTCTAATATTCCCAAGTAATTTCCCCTTTTTCCAAGAGTTTTAAAGCTTTCCTGACAGTTCTATTCCCTCCATTGTTTCTCTTTTCCTCATTTTCATCATGAGCAAGACACATTTTTCAATGACGAATTCCATTCCTATATCCCTATTGTATATTCTTATAATTTGAATCCGAGCTTCCAGTTCTTTTTCACTTTTTCAAATATCTTGATATCATTCATATACATAAGGTTGTTTAAATTTTCCAGTGATTTTGTAAATTTGTAGCCTTGAGCATTTCCTAAGTAGTGGCATTTCTAAATGAAGTGATATAATTACTTTAACAAACAGGAATGGTGATATTAAGTTTCCCCTAGAAGATACCTCTTTGAATAATTACCTTTACTCCAGTTTGTCCACCTGCTGTTAATTCCACTTTCCAATTTTCCATGACTTTCAAAGTTGAAGTTTATGACTCTGTCAGATATTTTGTACATTTTTAGACATTCTCATTATTTTATAGAATTTTTATTACTAATATGATTATATAGAGCTTAATCATTATTATCAAATTTTTATTATAAAATGCATTCCTTTTTTCCACAAATCAATAGTTTTCATTAACAACTTATAAATTTTTCTGTGTTTTGTGGTAAAGAATAAATGAGATTTGGTATCAGAAAATGAAATCAATGTAACGTTATCGGAAATTCTCAGATGTCTCATTGTTAAAGCTATTATTCCATGAAACGCTTGAATAAAGATGAGGATATTAGTCTGAAAATCTAATTAAATTATAAATAAAATGGTTTCAAATTCTATCTGTCTCTGCTACAGTTTCAGTACCCAATTTTATTCCTGAACAATCCTACTTACCTTGTTTTTGCTAAACTGCTCACATGCAGACTAAGCCTTTTCATCTTTTATTCTTATTTAGATGATGATGATGATGGTTATAAGCCTGAGACCATCATCACTATAGTTCATTTCTAGTGTATCAAATATTTATATATTGTTCATTGTCATTAAATTTTTCTTCTGCCAAATCAGTGGGGCTTAGAATACACCAATTGTATTTCCGGCAGTGTGGTAAGAACCTCAGTAAATGAGCAGTCTTCATTGTGCCACTAAAGTGAATCTGATGGTGTGGTTCCTGTTCAACAGCAATAGGGAGGGTAGAGTACCCCAGAAATTACAACTAAAAGCTAATTAAAAAACCTCGTTGTCAAGGCACAGAATATGCTTACTATATCCCTTGCAGAGGGGTAAGATCCCCATTAAAAGAGGTACCCTGGATATGACGCTAAACTGCATCTGATGGTGAGGCTTCAGTTCTAGAGATCTGGGGAATCTTGAGTACCTGTCATTTCCCATTACTCCCAGGCCCACTATGACTCAGAGTGGTAGTACCTGTTAAGGTCCTATCTTTGAGTCAAATAGATCCAGGTAAAAATTATTTGTCTTTTATAAGAATTCTAGAAACCATGGGACTATGTGCAAATTAATCATATTAGATTGGAATACTTGACAGCATATAACTGCAAGTATGAAAAATCTTAAGAAAAAATGTAGATATAATCATACAATGTACACAATTAACTACCCTCTTGACATAAAATAACTCTAGACAGGTTGACATGCCATTAAAATCAATCAATCTATCTATCATTAAAGCCTCTTTAGTTTTAGTCATTTTTTGCACACGTTGATAGAAATGATGCAAGTTGACTAAAAGAAAGAAAGAAAGAAAGAAAGAAAGAAAGGTGATCATAAGGTGACCCTCCCTCTCAATGGTTACTTTTCTTTTTTTCATTATTTCTGTTTTAGTCATTTTTCTTTCTTTTGTTTCTTTCTTTATCTTGGTCACATTTCTTCCTTTCTTTCTTTCTTTCTTGATTTATTTATTTCAGACATTTTTCTTCCTTTCTTTCCTTTAATCATCTGTCATTCTTTCTTTTGGTCATCATTTTTTCTTTTGGTCATTTTTTTGTCAATCTCTTTTTTCTTTCTTTCTTTCTTTCTTTCTTTCTTTCTTTCTTTCTTTCACCTTCTTTTCTTCTTCTGTGTTTGTGTGTGTGTCTATGTGTGTGTTTGTGCATGTGTGTGGTTTTGTGGTAGATATCTGTGATGATTCTGCCACCACAAACCCACAGAAAACCAACAATACATCCACTTCAATAGCCGCCACTCCAAAAACTATAAAATCCATCCTTTACACACTCAGAGAAAAGAAACGAGTGACCACTATATAAAGACATAACCAACTGAAAACCATTCAAACTTCAAACGCAAGTGAAGTCACGTCTTATTGAATACCCCATTCACAAGACCTTGTGCCATATATGTTCTCTGACAAAAGCAATAAGCTGAAAATATGCACATGTAAGAATGAAATAAACAAATAAATCTTAAAAAATACAAATCTCTCAGTGGACTTATTCATTTTAAAATATTTCTTTCTCTCTTTTGACCTACATGTTTTTTATGTATATATTCATATTTTTAGATGCCAGTGTTTATTGTATCCCTTGTAAGAATTGTAAATTAAGATATATTGGTGAAACATCTCAGAACCTTCATGTTTGCTTGAAAGAACACAAAAAAGATATTAGAATTGGTAACTTGAACAATGCATTATTTCAACACATTTCACAATCTAATCATAATTTCGATTTCAATTCTGCAAAGATGCTCATTTACATTCATAATAAAAGACTAAGACGAATTTTCAAGGCCAGTGCTATTTCACTCTGCAATTCAATAAATACTCATCCAAACTTTTATAATATTTCTCCTTACTTGAGCAAATCTATTTTAAATAGCTAAAATATATTCCATCTTTATTTAATATATTCCATATATATCATAATTTTATACTTTTTCTTTTTTTCTTTCTTTTTCTTCCTCCTTTTGATTCAAAATCTTTCTCGATAAACAAACAGAACATAAATTCAATACAATATTTCTAATAAGTCAAATGACATAATTAAAAAACCAACAAACACTGATTCATTAATTAAATGGCCAACTTTTTCTTGTTATACAAATTTTCCCTAAGTTTCTGTTTTTTGTACTTTTAAACATCCATCATTGATTAAAAATCACTAATATCATCCCTCACACTTTCAACGTATTCTACAGACTTTGCTAACAGAACAGGGAACGTGAACTCTGCATATATTAAAAATTGGAATACAAAGGATAAAAACAGATAAATTTGATTTGTTATGATAATGTCTTCTCTTATGAAATTTTTTGTTCATTTAACCCATGAGTTATAAAAATTGTAGAGAGTTGACTGCCCATTTTAGGAAACTGCATATGTACATATTATCCAGTGGGTTTGAAAGGTCTGAAGCGACTCTGACCCACCCACCCACGCACAATATATATATATATATATATATATCAGTAGGCTTACTTGCAAACTACATAAACTTTCATGCTACTCTCCCAGGCAGTGTAAATTTTTCTTTCGACTGAAGTGGAATATTTTATTTTATTTTATTTTATTTTATTTTATTTTCATAATATATTATTGGTTTTATTCTTTATTTTCATGTTCAATTTCTATTTTCTTATTTTACAATTGGTTTAATCTTTTATTCTAAACTTTATTATTTCATTAATTTCTGTAATATGTTGGAGATTTTTTCATAATTTACCATTAAATCATTTCTAATTTGATTTCTTTGTTTTAATGGCATACCAACGATTATGGGTTATTTAAAGCCATCCTTGTAGAAGTATAACAATGATACTATTTAACCAATTGCTGGGGGTAGGGATAAGGGCATTCATACCTTTCCAGAGGATATTAGTCTAAAAGCGATCACAAGTTTGAATTTGCTTACTATAATGTTGCAATTGAGCCCTTTAGCACACCATGGGGACTTCTCCAAATTATTGTTGATTTTTCTTTTTTGTCTTCCATTTTCATACATAACTTGATGATATTGTGTTGTTCAACCGGCTCATTGGCCTAGTGGGTAGAGTGTTTGCCGATGGTCCAGGACATCGGGGTTCAATCCCAGGTTGAGTCATACCAAAGACTTAAAAAACAGTACTTGATAACTCCTTACTTAACACTCGGAATTATAAGGTATGTATCAAGGGTAAAGTGGAGCAATCCAGGGAAAGGAGTAGTGCCCTCCCCTACACCTCGATGTAGTAGCTACTGAAAAGGGAGCCTTCGGGTCGCCCTCGACTACAGTCACCAACTTTACTTTACTTACAATATTTCCTATTTGAGAAACTTAAATTATCATTATTATTTAATCTTTTTCTCAAATTTAATTCTGTGGTTCCATAGTAAGTAAAGTAAGTAAAGTTAGCAATCTTAGTCAAGGGCGACCAAAAGGCTCCCTTTTTAATAACTACTACACTGCAGTGTAGGGGAGGGTGCTACTCCTTTTCCTGGATTGCTCCACTTTACCCTCAATATGTACCTTATATTAGTAAGTGTTAAGCAAGGAGGTATCAAGTACCATTTTAAAAGTATATATATATAAGTAAAGTAAAGTTGGCAAGCGTAGTTGAGGGTGACTTGAAGGCCCCCTTTTCGATAGCTACTACACCCTCGATACGTACCTTATATTGCTGAGTGTTAAGCAAGGAGGTATCAAGTACCATTTTTAAAGTCTGTTGTTATGTTATTTTCTTTTGCAGAATATAATCATACATTTCAGGTAAGTGAGTGGTCACAGTTCAAATTGAGGGATATTTTTTCTATCTCAGACATGCTGAAATAAACATGAATGAGCATCTACCAATCGTCTCTTGTTCTTATTCTACTTTCAAAAGAAAAAGACAAAATAGCAGAAACTATTGTACTTAAACAACCTTGCCATAAATCTTGTTCATTTCCCTTTGCACACATGATTCTACTTTCACTTTCAGTTTCCTTTTTACACTTCTACTTTTCCTATAGATTATTCAATACACTGATTCCTGTTTCACATTATTCTCTGCCTGTCAGCTTCCTTCCTTCCGAGAAACTTCAGATGAGTGCATAGTGTCCAGAAAAGAAGAGAGGCTGGGGGAAAAAAGACGAAATTAGAGACAATGGTTGGGGGAGAAAGGAAAGAAGGAAAGTGGGAAGGAAGGAAAGATGAAAAGAGAAAAAGGAACACAAAAGGATGAAACAAATTCAAGGATGGGAATGAAGGCAGAATCAATGGATGAGGTTATATCATAATGGACAGATTAAAATGCTGAATACAATCCTTGTCTTTTGTCATTCCTCCTTTTCAGTTTTCTAGTCGACGATGCTGCCATGGCCGATATTGGCACTTGTTTCCATGACACCATTCTTCTCCCCCACAACACTTTTAGAAATAGAATATGGTGTAATGGCTAGCAAGTTTGTCTTACAGATCTATTGCAACTGAATAGTGAGTTTGGTCCATACTGAGTGCTCTGTATCCAACATCTAAGCTGTGCTTAGTTTTATTAGATTTATAGTCAAGACCAGATCATTAAAGTTAAACAGCAATGAGCCTATTTAAAACTTAGATGGGTGACCACTGCAACTGAAAAATGAGTTTGAATCTCATAGTATATGTTCTCTTGTGCTAAGTCAAATCTATGCTTACACTATGTTGGTGAGGCCTAGGATAAACTGACTGAATCCCCTGCAAAGTGGTGTCATGGGTATGACAAAAACCTGTATAGCCAGTGAGATTCCAGGTTTGGAAATCTGGGGAGTGTACAGTATTCCACAATGGCCAAATCCACCAGGTCCACTCTGATCTAGAATAGTAGTAGTACCTGATAGGGTCTTGTCTATGGTTCAAATAGACTTGTTTGAAAATTATCAGCATTAGATAAGAATACTTGATGCCATATTACTGTGTTAGATAACATATGATATGGATTTTCGGTTCATTCCTAGTGACCCCATGTGCTTTGGCAAGCTGTCATATTTTAATTAGTAACCAGGAAGATTACAGCACGATCAGGGCACTCGGGTACAATAGGTGTGTAACCGGAAGGAGACCACATGATCAGAACCATGCGGTCAGATTTAGACAGAGTGCAGAGAATCAGAATCAAGCGAGGGACACGCAGCCGATCAGAGGCATTTCTGACAAGCTTGCAAGGATGTGCAAGCATTGGCACACCCTGGCTCTCAGAAGATATGGGAAGAAGTCTTCTCTCTGAGTATATGTCTCTCCACCCATCTCTCATACACCACAGAAACATCAACCCTTTCAAGAATAAAGTGTGAGAGATATATTATTATAAAGAAGTGTGTTCATTCGTTTATTGAAGTTTGTAAATCAATGTTATGATTATGGCTATACAACAACAGTAAATTATTTGCATTAAGAAGAAATACTTGAAGTTATAATTGTTTAATAAGGATTAATATTAGTTACTTAAAACCATATAACTGTATGCAAACAGATTACTATTATTTAATCAAAATAATTACTTGAGAGAATATATATATATATATATATATATATATATATATCACAATAGTCATCCACAGACAGATCTGTTTCGTTCTATCAGAACTCATCAGTGTAGCTAGATAGTATCTTCCCGTAGCTGGGATCGAAACCCGGTTGACTCAAACACCAAGCCAAAGCTTCTAACCATTCAGCCACGAGGAGATATTAGCTGTGAAGTAAATTTTAAACGGTTATGAATCACAATTACTATTGTTTACATACATCCGTTCAAACGGTTGCTGAGACCTCAATTCATCTACAAAGAGGCTTGCCATAAACGCTAATGGCAACACAATTACTTCTTTGCCAGAGAACTCAACCCTACGGTTATATATATATGGAGGGGGTGCATGTGTGTGTGTGTGTGTGTGTGTGTGTGTTCATATGAGTGTATGTGTGTGGGATTTGTAAGTGAATATTTTGTAGAGAACTTTATTTTTATACAAGATAGACCTCATTTGTTTGAACATGGTTAAATGGTTTCAAGTATTAATATCAAATACTAACATCTATATTTAGTATTAATCAAATGTTTGCACAAAACTAAAAAGTTTCAGGTATAGAAAAGGATTCAATAGTTAAATATTTGACCAATACATCGAATCCTAACTGGAAGAACCACCCTGGATAAGAGTTGACCAGAGAGTAATGGCAATGAAAGGACACTCCACATTCCCCAAAGTTTAAGAAGTGAAGCCTCACCATCAGATGTAGTTTGGGGGTGTCCTCGTGGTGTAATGGTTAAAGTGATGAACTGCGGAATCGTAGTACGCGAGTTCGTACTCCAGTCGCGCTATTACGTTCACTTTCGGGCAAATACCCTTGGGAAAGGTATGAACCCCCTTATTCTCCCTCCAGCTATGGGTAAATAGTAGGACGGACTAGGTTCTTCAGCCTTGGTGAGGCAACTAGTCTAGGAGAAGGAAAACTCTGAATTCAAACCTGTTAAACTCCGCTTAAAAATTGACCTTGTGTCATATCCTGCCCGAGCGGAGGGGTTGGTAAATAGTACCATCAGATGTAGTTTAGTGTCATAATTAGGATACTCATTGGTTAAATCTTACCCCCCTCTATAGAGATGCAGTCAACATGTTCCATAGCCCCAGCCGACTGGGCTGGTGTGTTGATTAGAAGATATTGACGAGGTGCGAATTTCAAAAAAGGAGAGACATTATGTAATTAGTACTCTGAGATATTTAACAAGCGAAGAGACAAAAACTAATGATTTAAGAGAGAACTATACAAAAAATATAAACATCAATGTTCAATGAACATATTTCCCCAACCTCTAGTCATAAAATAACCCCAGATGGGTTGACATGCCATTAATATCAAACAATCAATTAATCAAGGGAGTATTTTAAAATTTTCAATTCAATTTCTTTTTGAGTTGCTTTTATTTGTTATATTTATGTAATGAAAATTTCATCTACTTCTTTACATATTTTTATTATTTGCTTTTTGTTAGAAACTTTAAATATATAGCATGAATGAAGGAATTGAGGAGGGAGTCTCCATGATATTGTGGCAAATGGGCTGGATTGTGATATCATAGCAAGCGAGTTCAAACTCTAGTCATGCTACTACCTTCACTTTTGGACTAATACCCTTGGGAAAGGCATGAACTGCATTATCCCCCTAGCTATGGGTTAAATAATACCACTACTTGTTTCTTGGTTTCTTTTTTTAATGGTATATCATTCTTCATGGGTTATTTAATACCTAAGAGATCCTTGTAGAAGAACAGTTGTGGTACTATTTAACTCATAGCTGGGAGGAATAAGGAGGTGGAATTTTTTCCCCAGGGCATTCATCCAAAAGTATGTAATAGTACAACTGGAATTTGAACACACTTACTTTGAGGCTGTAGTTCAGCACTCTAGTGATTACACCATGGGGGAATCCCTCCAAATATCACTACTGTCCTACTGCAAGGCAGCAAGTAACCCATCAAGGTTGTTAAGACATTAAACTAAAAAACCAACATGTAAATGTTGGTAAAAAAACGTTTATAAATGTGTTTATCATATTTACTCAACCCCTCCACTTGGGGAGGATATGACACAAGGTCAATTTTAGTTTAACAGGTTTGAATTCAGAGTTTTCCTTCTCCTAGACTAGTTGCCTTGCCACGGCTGAAGAACCTAGTCTGCCTTACTATTTTACCCATAGCTGGAGGGAGAATAATTGGATTCATACCTTTCCCAAGGGTATTAGTGCTATGTGAAATGCTATCAGTCTCGTCCAGGATTTGAACTCGTGTTGCCGTGTTCATTTCCTACAACGATAACCATTACACCACAGGCACCTCCTAAATGTGTTTATTCCAACTGGTGAGACTATAGTCCATTACTATTTACATTGTGAGACTAAAAGGCTTGTCACTTATAAAGGATTAATTTGGTTTGGTTTTATGGCATATCAACCATTGTTGGTTATTTAATGCCAAATCCTGTTTTTACATATATATTAAATATATGATTTGCAAACACATTTTGTAGACACACAGTTAAATTTTTATCATTAAGGGTTTTTGGACTACTGTTTACATCTTTATTGTTATTTCCACAATGTTTCAGCTGAATGTCTTCAGGTCATCTTCAGGTGTTTGCTGAACTCGGGAACCTAGATGGAACATCAAACTACATCCTTTATTGAATCTACAGGGGTCACCTGTTCTGATTCTGTTAACCATAACCGGGTACAAGTGTTAAAAATTCCTATATTCTTACTCACCTGCAGTCAGAATTGAACCAGAAACCTCCAGATGATTGTCTCCTTAGAAGCTTAGGGAACTAATGTCTTTAACTGTTAAACTATCATCTGGAGGTTTCAGGTTCAATTAAAGACAACTAGAAAGAAAACTGGAGATCCCAAATCTTCTTTGTCCAGTCAGCTGGGACTGTGACTGTTTCTCTGCAGAGGGGTAAGACCCCTACCCAACGAGTGTCCTGGAATGACACTAAACAATCAGATAGTGAGGTTCCAGTAATGCTGGAGCTTTGGGGAATGCAGAGTACCTCTTCATTGCCATCACTCCTATGTCCACTCTGGCCCAGAGTGGTAGCACCTGATAAAGTCCTATCTATAGGTCAAATAGAACTAAACTGCGTGCTTATGCTAAACTGAATTGGTTGAAATAGAACTGTTTTTGACATTGAACCTGTGCTTATACTAAACTGGATTGTTTGAAATAGAACTGTTAAGACATTTAATTGTGTGTAAACAAAAACTATACTTATACTAAACTGAGTTGTTTGAATTAGAACTGTGGAACTAAACTGAATAGCTTAAAATAGACATGTTTTTGACAATTAAACTGTGTATTTATACTAACCTGAATTATTTGAAATAGAACTGTTTATTTGTATAAAAATGGATTTGGCATAAAATAACCTACAAAGGTTGATATGCCATAAAACCCAAACAAACAAACAAACAAATTACATCTTCTGCGCAGGTGTGAAACCACCAGAAATGGATATATTCCTTCCTTCAATGCCAGGCAGTTGTAAGGGGATGACTCAGCTTTGAAAGTTAGTAGGCTTGGAGAAGTGATAAACTAAATATGTGAGTGAACTCAAGTCAGGACAATGAGAAGATAGTTAAAACTTGCAGCCCCCATTTTGGGGTGAGCTCCAAAAAGGCATTTTACATCAGACATGAAGCTGTGAAGATGAAACCAGTAAACAAGTACATTAGAACTACAACAGAAAACCAGGAAGAAATTTCAAGGGGTGTCTCTGGTATTTCTCTCCTCATGACATGTTTCTCTTTGTCCAGCTAACATGGTCGACTCAGCTTTCATACTCTCTTTCTTTCTCCGGGTGGCTACTTAAATAAACTTTTGTGTTACTGAACTAAGACAGAGTTTTGAGTGCTTGTCAACTTTTCCCATGGCGAGATTACAACAGGGTCCAGCAACTACTTAAGATATAGCGATACACGCATTAACCCGTTCGAGAACATGATGCTTGTGTTATGTGTAGACCTTTTGACTCGGCCAAAAATGCCATTCAGGGTGACGCACCAGAAGGAAGTGACACATTCTAATGGCAGTTATGAGAGGAAATCGCGTGGGCGGAAATTGGCTGATGAAATGAGACGAGGTAAAGAAAAATCCCATTATACTCTCATAGACTGACGCACCGGAAGAGAGTGACCTCTAAACTGCATGACAGTTATTTCCGCTCGATGAGGATCACACAGGCCATTCCAAAGAAAGAGGAAGTGACACATCCCGATCGCCAGACATCGGAAGAAATTGCGGAGGCGTGGAGGCGTGTCCATATCACCGCGTGGGAGTTTGAAGGTAATATAAGGCCGACGAATTGAATAGAGGACAGTTGAGTTCGAGTGCCAGTTGGAGTGAAGATGTGGTAGGGAAAGCCACACCCGGCCGAAGGGGCCCCGGGTGAGCAGCCATGGAGAACGAGAAAGACACAACGCTGACGGCCATAACTTCGGGGTCAAAATATTTCAGTTATGTTCGGTCTCCAGCTCCCTCTCACACGCAAACTTTGAGTAACCCTTTTCGAAACCTTACAAATAAAGTGAGAGGTAAAATATTTTATAAAGAAGTCTTCCTGCGTCTTTCTGTGTGCGTCGTTTATTACTGCGTCTTTATCATCGTGCGTCTGTCTTTATTATTGTGTCGTTGTGATGCTGTAGATGACTATATAACATTTGGTGCATAACAAGACAATGTCCTCGAAATTCGAAAACACGTAACGACTTCTTGTTCAGATACGAAACCTTTTTATTAACTTTGAGTTAAAGGTCTCGACGTAAGGAGGAGAAACACAATCTTCTATGCTGTCTTATTCATTTGGCCCCCAACTCGAGCGGCCCTCATAGGGCGCACGTTCGCCTCGCGCCTGCGAGCTCCAAAAGTCGATCCTTCTCGTTTGGCGTCAAGTACCCGACTCTCTTTTCAAATTCTCACACAAACCTCCGCGCGCTTCCGGTGTGTGACGTCACCCGCACCCTGTCAACGCGTTTCGTCTCGGACTATTATGACATCTGAGTGACACCTCCATTCGCCCGTGCGCGCCCGCGTTAACACCTGCCTCAATGTTGCACCTAACTAAGCCATGTGCTGAGCCGAAAGGTTCTCAGCCTAACTAAACTCAAAGGCATGAACCAAAATCCCCCGGCTATTCCATAACAAAAGGAAGGAAAAAAACTCTTTTCTTCTTCCAATTGTGTAAAAGTTACTCATAGAGGCTTCTAAAACATTAAAACTTTAAAAAATGATATGACTGTCATTTTGAGAAATTCCAACAAACTGAAATTTTGACTGCATCTCTTAAGTCCCAAATGATTGCTTAAAGCCAAATAACAAGCACATATATGTTTCCCACAGTTCTTAGGCTTGTTTCAACAGTAGTGAGCTTGAACTCCGACCAAAAAATTACCCAACAACAGTTGTCGAATAAATCCATCATCTAAGATGCCAGGTCTATAAGGGGCTATAAAATCACAAAAAGATAATTTTTATTTCTAAAACTGCTTAGGGGGTGTCCTCATGATGTAATGGTTAAAGCGATGGACTGCGGGATCGTAGTAAGCGAGTTCGTACTCCAGTCGCGCTATTACGTTTACTTTCGGTCAAATACCCTTGGGAAAGGTATGAACCCCCTTATCCTCCCAGCTATGGGTTAAATAGTACCACTACTGTTCTTCTAGGAGAGTGGCTTTGGCATTAAATAACCTAAAAAGGTTGATATGCCATTAAACAAAGAAACCAACCAACCAACCAAAATTGCTTAAAAAAATAATAAGTTATCTATAGCTTTATATCTACTCCCTCCAATTTTTGGTGCTTGATTTTTTTTTTTTTTTTTTTTTTGGCAAAATTTTCTTCAAATGAAAGAGATTCAGATTTAAAAAAAAAACTCAGTAAATAGGAATGTTTATATTTTAAAAGAAGCGTCGAATCAACCGAAAAGGACATCGAAGCGAGGTTAACGAAAGCATGGACAGCTATCAATAGGCTATCGATTATATGGAAATCAGACTTAACCGATAAAATGAAACGCAGTTTCTTCCAGGCAACGGTCACATCGATACTGCTATATGGATGCACTACATGGACGCTAACAAAACGGCTGGAGAAGAAGCTAGACGGCAATTACACAAGAATGCTGCGTGCAATCCTGAACAAGTCCTGGCGACAACACCCCACAAGACACCAACTGTACGGCCACCTGCCTCCTATCACGAAAACTATTCAAGTTAGACGAACCAGACATGCAGGACACTGCTGGAAAAGCAGGGACGAACTCATAAGAGATGTACTCTTATGGACCCCCACACATGGCCTTGCAAAAGCAGGACGACCAGCACGAACATACATTCACCAGCTGTGTGAGGATACGGGATGTTGTCCTGAGGACCTGCCTAGAGCGATGAACGATAGGGAGGAGTGGCGAGAGAGGGTCAGGGATATCCATGCTACCAGCGCGACATGATGATGATGACTTCAATACATCCACTATTTGAAGTGATGGGTTGATAGAAGACATTAGATCACAAAAAAAAACCTTATTTTAAAAACTACTTAAAAATAGCAAAGAGCTTGTGAATAATCAATTGCTCTCAAATTTTTATTGTTGATTTTTCATCTAATAAAGAACCACAGAATATTGTTGGTTAGATTTTATGACATATCAACCCTTGTGATATTTAATGCTAAAACCTGTTTAAAACAAGTAGCTTGAATATAACATTTTAAAATAATCCAGAGCCCATTTGTTGGCACACAGTTCACAGTTAAATGGTTTCAAGTTTTGCTATTTTACATTAATAATTCTATTCAACATTACTCATTCATTTGAATACAGTCCAATGGTTCCAAGTATTGCTTTGCAACACTAATAATTCAATTTAACATTAATCATTTGTTTGTACACAGTTAAATTTTTAAACAGCTCTATTTGACCCATAGATGAGACTCTAACCATATTTACCAACCCCTCCACTCGGGCAGGATATGACCCAAGTTCAATTTTTAAGCAGTGTTTAACAGGTTTGAATTCAGAGTTTTCCTTCTCCTAGACTAATTGCCTCACCAAGGCTGAAGAACCTAGTCTGCCCTACTCTAACAGATACTACCATTTCTGATCAGTTCTGAGAGTTATGGCAATGAATGGGTATTCCACATTCCCAAAAGCAATAGGACAGACACTTCACCATTAGATGGTTTAGTGTCATATCCAGGACACTTGTTGGAGGAAGAGTCTAACTCCTTTGCAGAGATTCCGTAGGTCTGTTCTACAGTTCCAGCTGACTGGGCTTAAAGAACCACAGAAAATCAGATGATGCAAAACACTATAAAATGAATGTTTATATTTAAAAGGAATTTTAAATACAAATATCCTGATGGTGTATGTGTCTACATTGATTGAAAACAACTACCCTGTATTCAGGTATATGCAAAGGCTTAGAAATTTTGTTAAGGAGTGAAACAGGTGATGCTTATGTAGATCGCAGACAAACAGTCTGAGACCAAAAGAGGTGAGTAACCAAGAGACTCTTTTTATCATGTATATTCCAGAGTTTCACCACTGGATGTAGTTAAGCGTCTAAGACACTCATTTTGTTGGGTGCATTTGGCATATTCTTGGCTTGGCTGACGGGGTGCAAAAAAGAAATGAAACAGGAGAAAGAGAGTAGCAAAAAAAAGATAATGTCTTTTCTTTTGATTTCTTTCCATTTTCTCCTTGACTTCTCTCCGTAAACTTCTACCCTCTCTGTCTTCTTTTCCTTCTATTCTACTTACTTTTTTCTTTTCTCCCCTCTTCCTAACCTCTTCTCATCAATCTCTCTCTGTCTCTGTCTCTCTCTACTATCTTATTTTCAAGTCTTCACTTGATTTCATTTTTACAATAGCCATCCCAACCCCACAACATAACAACTAAATACACAACAAAACTTTTAAAAAGATTCTCCCACCCAGCACTGTTCCAAAATTCCTTCCCTTCCCAATTCCAGAACTCTCAAGCAGACACCAATTCTAATAATCCCAGCCCGATTCTTCCTTCTTTAAGAATAATAGTTGATATCATACTGCCATGCTTACATTCTAACAAAATGTCATCTCTGCAAATGGCTGCTATAACCTCACCCTATTCTGCTGAAACCTTTTTCTAACTATCTTTAGCTGCTTTTACCTCATTTCTTCTTTCTATCTTATTATTGTCTCTCCAACATCACCCACTCTATTAACATGGTTATAATCAAACTAGATGAAGCCACTGCAATGAACAGCAGTAATTTTTTCTTATGATTCTCAATGAATTTTAAGGTTTGTTTATGTGCAATGTTTTTTTTAAATTCCATTTTCCTTTAATTTTGAGTTCTGCATTTTCTTTTGCAAATGTTTCGATTTCCTTCAATTCATAAAATCTTATAATTTTTTTCTTTTCACTTTTCTAGAAAGGTTATTTGATGTTTGATTTACATTTCTATATTTTATTTTTCTCTTTTCATACCCATTTCCTATCTTTCTTTAATAATTTATATTCTAATTTTTTTTTTACACTTGTCAACATTTTGTGCAATTTATAAATTATCTAAAAAGATGATTTTAAGAGATTTTTCTTCCTTTTTGTCGTTTTATTCATCTGTGTATATATGTCTATGTGTGTGTGTGTGTGTATACATGTATGTATGTATGTATGTATGTCAGTGTGTATGTGTGTGTATGTGTGCTAATTTGTTATATATTTATCTGTCCTACATATATATATATATATACTCAATAAGGTTTGGAAAGAAATCTGATGGTAAAGAAAAAATTTAAAAAATCAGATTGAAATGTCTCGTGAGTAAACTTGTCAGTTTGATTTTCCAAACTACATCCCGCATTTACATACACACATGTCATCATCCCCATCAAGGCATTCGAACAGCGCAGATTCCCTTGATTCTCTCTTATAATCAGTCCCTATCAGCATATGATGTTCATATCCTTTTCAGCTTGGGTTGCAGTTTTATTGTATTAAATGTGCCAACATTAAAATTTGCTGTTTTCTTGCATCTAAGTAAGTTTAGTTTGGGCTCTGTAGCTGATTTTTGGAATACTGGGACCAGAGCTGCAACTTCAGTAGAATGTCTTCCTTGTGGATCCACATTGAAAGGCAATGTATTTTGAACACTGAGACCATAGCTCCAACTTCAGAATGTCTTCAATAGATAAATAGATAGATTGGTAGAGATATATATTAACCTATGCTTAGACGAAAAAATTAGCATAATTAATTTCAAGAATAGAAAACTTTTATTGAACAAGAGAAATGAACTTGTCTTTAAGTGTAGACATAGAGGAAAATTTAAATTATCTTAAATAATAAAGAAACATTAGTAAATAATAGAGATCAACACAACAGCAGATATCACCGAGACAAGGAAAAACAAAGGTAGATAAGGGCCAGATGAACAAGGAATATTAATCCAAAACAAGGCCTGGGATTCTAGAGTGGTTAATTCCCCTTGACCATTTTTAGGGTAATTTTTTAAAAAAATACACTTGACGACTATAATGAATGTCCCCACCTTATCTGGTTCATGTATCTCGATCCTAATTGAAACTAGAGAAACACCTAAGATGACAACAGCTGGGTTAATTAACAGACATATCAGAAATAAAAATATATATCATATATGAGATAGCCATTAGTTAAACGATCTGAGCCTGTTTAGAATAGCACACCTGCCAAGTAGTAGAACACACAAACAGAGTATAAAATCAAAAGGGACTGACCAGTAGATTAATTCCACTCCTGTTTCTTAAGCGTTCTAACATATAATATGTTCACACCCTCTGCTCACGCCTAGGAACGAATGAGTTCCACTTTGTTTTTTATTTTTATGTTTTTTTATTTTTATGTTTTTTATTTTTGTTTTATTCTTATCTCTATCCTTGTTTTCTGATTTTTAATTTATTTTTTAATTTCTTTAATTTTCCTATTTATCTTCTGAATACGAACTGTAACTCCTCATTTGCATCATATCTCTGGGACAATACAGAGCATGTAAAGAGTCATCCGACGAGACGGAGAATATACCAACAATATTCTCCGCCGAAATAAATTTATTATGACGGCTTAACCGAGTTTGAGTCTCCATTTAATTGCACTATATATATATATATATATATATATATATATATATATATATATTAATATAGATATATATAAATATATATTAATGTTAGATTAACAGATAGATATAAACAGACTGGGATTGCTAAGTAGCAAGATATTTGATCGGTGGATATGATACAGAATGAATCAGATAAATGCAATAAACACGTACACACATACACACACACACATGCATATGCACACACATATATACTCACATATACTCTGAACGATTGAATTCCTCAAAAAGGCTGAAATTTTAGAATAAGGATTTTGAGAGGGGGCAGCTACAAATCTCCCAACTCCACCACCAGATTTTTTTTTCCTGTTTCTCAATCCAAAAGTTACACAGTAAACTAAGCAGCTTTTCCTGCTGATTGTCAGAGTCTGGC
>OY757936.1:48013176-48035676 GCA_963585895.1 Sepioteuthis lessoniana | reverse complement strand
TGATGACTGACTAACATAAAACCAGGTTTCAATCCCAGCATGAGGTATCTCCCAGGTCTAGCCACACTGAAGAGTTGTGATACAACAAAACAGTCTGTCTGTGGATGATAATATATATATATATATATATATGTAAATTGAAAAGGGAATCTTCAGGTCACCCTTGACTACAATCGCCAGCATTACTAACTTTTAATACCAGCCCATTGGTCTAGTGGGTAGAGAGTTCGACAATGGCCTGGGAGACTGTGGTTCAATCCCTAGTTAAGTCATTCCAAAGACCAAAAAATGGTACATGATACCTCCTGGCTTAACACTCAATACTATAAGGTACATAACAAGGGTAAAGTGGAGCAATCCCGGGAAAGGAGTAGCACTGTCCCCAACACCTCGGTGTTGTAGCTATTAAAAAAGAAAACATTGGATCACTCTCAAATATGATCATTAACTTTTATCTATATATATATATATATGAATACATATATATATTTATATGTAAAGATATATATATTTAAAATATATATATATATACATATATATATATATACATATATTTACATGTCTAGTTATATACAGGGTGGAATGATAAAATTGTCGCCCTAGAAAAGACAACATGATTACATTTCTGTTTAATGAAAACCGGTTTTCTTTTTTTGTTGCAGACCATCAACTAGTTGACCAGTTGTGTACAAATCCCAAGAGTGATAAGAGCCTTCTATCATGTCTGAAAGTGACACAATGTTCAATGAGCGAAATCAGAGATGCGCTGCTATACAACTCATGCTCTCTACCGATCCAAGTTATGACAACAGGACCATTGCCAGCACCCTCAAAATGCATATCTGGATTGCCACGAATAACAGGGACGTGCCCAGGGTGATGAAAACAAAGTTTCCAGCTACAGTTATGGTCTTTGGTGTGGTTTCAAGTGAAGACCACATCATGCCCCCTCACATCTTCGAAGTCAGCTTGAAAGTCAACATCAAAGTGTACCTGGATGTGCTGAAGAGTGTGGTGATCCCCTGGTGCAATCAGGTGACTCGTGGCAGACCCTGGGTGTGGCAACAGGACTCGGCGCCAGCCCACAAGTCTAAAGAGACCCAGGCTTGTCTTCAGAAGGAGTGCTATGATTTTGTACCCTTCTCTTACTCTTACATGCTCCCAGTTCCGGATCCGTATCAAGGCGGTGATTGAGGCTGAAGGCGGCTACATTAAATAGATATCAGCTCTACTACATAATCAAGTTACCTGAATTGATTTTTTCAATAAAAGTTTTAAAATAAAGCTGTAGTGTTGTTTTCTTTTGGACGACAATTTTATTGTTCCACCCTGTATATATGTGTAACTATATATGTAAATATATATATTAATATACATTTATATATGAATATATATATATGGATATATGGAAAAGAACTGAGCTCACTAGGTAGCCTATAATGTATCAATATATTTGTAATATATAATACATTCAATATATATATATATGTGTGTGTGTGTGTGTGTGTGTGTGTGTGTGTGTGTAGAATATCCAATTGTCTAGATCACTGTTTCAGACGACATTTATCAAAGTATTTCCTCTTGTTATTGTTTAGGAATGAAACAATGAGTAATTTTATTTTTTCCTTTCTGATTATAAGAAAACATTTTATAATCCTCTTTGGTATTTACCCAAATGTTCTTCCGAATTAAAGAACACATCAGATATGTTTTAGTCTATCACATTCATAAAAGTATCAATGCGCTTAATCCATTCAGAGAAATCATGGGAATGATATATTGAATGAAAAATGTAGCAGGAGGTGATTTTCCTGTTTTTGGTGTCGGCATTTTCAGTCTAAAGGACAAGCCTCTTTAATCAACAGAATGGGAGTCATTCTATACAATGATAATACCTGTTCTCATACAGTTCAGTTGTAATTTACTAAGCTTTTTGCTTAGATGTAACACAAGGCCGCATGAATGGGGCACCCAATGAGAATCAAACTCACTCGTGTAGGTTTGCTAGTCTAACATGCAAACCATTACACCATCCGAGGTGCCCACTCAACAGTTCAGTTGACTAAAGATCTTTGAGAGTCAGTTAGATGGGAAAAATTGCTCCATGGCCTGGGAGACCAGGGTTCAATCCCAGGTCGAGTCATACCAAAGACTCAAAAAATGGTACTTGATGCCGCCTTGCTTAGTACTCAGCACTATAAGGAGAGGATCAAGAGTAAAGTGGAGCAATCCAGGGAATGGAGTAGCATCCTCCCATACACCTCGGTGTAGTAGCTATTGAATAAGGAGCCTTCAGGTCACCCTCGACTAAGGTCACCAACTTTGCTTTTTTTACTTACTCGTATACTCCAGACCTTGTTCTTTTTTATTATCACTTGTTTAGGGGATTACAGAATCATTTAGATGGTCTTTGATTGACTTTCAGATGTTAAACTTGCGTTGGTCCCATATTTTGCCTCAAAACCAAAAGAATTTTATGAGGGTGGGACTGATAAGTTTGTTAATTAATGGAATGGGATTCTCGGAAGCAATGAAGGTAATGTTAATGAGTGAATATTTCTATAGGCATTAGTTGTCTGAATTTCTGAGACAAAGCTTGATGATTTCTATCGTTTAGGGTTTTTGAACTATTGTCTTCATCTTTATTGTTATATTCACAACATTTCGGCATTAGTACGGCCCTGATCAACATTAAAAGTTTTTTAGGGGTTTTATTATTTTCTTTTAAATGCCACGTATCTGATGGTAAGACTTCAGTCCTAGAGATAAGAGGAGTATGTAGTACCCCTTCATTGCCATTACTCTATTATTCACTCTGACCAAGAGTGGAAGTACCTGTTTGAGTCCCATCTATGGGTCAAATAGATCTCTTTAAAAAAACCATTCCTATTAAATAGTACCATAGGCAAAAAAAATCTTTAAAGAAATAAACGTACTATGAATGTAATTTCCCAACCTCTAGGCATAAAATAACCCTAGAGGGGTTGAAATACCATTTAAAGAATGCAATCGTAAATCCAAAATATAGTTATGACTACAATCAATCATTTTCAAATGAATCAAATTTAGGAATTAGATAACCTATAACGAGTTGATATGCCGTTAAACAAATAAACCGAACTGAAATACCTAGTGTTTGTGGTGTCGCTAAATACATTAAACTTTTTCTTAGCCTGTCGCTATATTTCCACGGGAGATCTTCAACACACCATATCGAGTAGCCAGACACGCAAGAATCGCACCGACTTATACAACTTGAAGATTTAACCTAATAAACTTGACTCGACCTGTTGATATCGATTAGACCTTCAAAGAAAAGTAAATACCAATGTACTATTAATGAGGCAAGAAAGAAAAATAACTTCCAACAAGATTTCGCTGGCTAAGAACATTGTTATTTCAAAGAATAGCCACTTTTCATCATACTTGACTCGGACTATCGACTTGAAACGTTTCCAAATGTTATTGTTTGATAAAATGGACTCACTTCAACTTCTTTAAAATCCTTACTGAGAAAACTGGCTAATAAAAGCTATTCTTATATCAATTGTCGAGAAGTTAATTTTTTTTTGTTTATTTGTTTTTTGAGTTTTTTAATTTTGGTTGATATTTTGTTTCATTTTTTTTTAAATAGAACTGCTTCATTCAAGAGCACAGAACTAGATCCTTGATTGCTTTATTTCAGTTGATATGTGTTAATAGCGAATTAACAAGTCATTGATTAATCTTGTACGAGCGCTATTTTACTTAAGTCCGATATTTCGGGTTGAAGGCCATTTTATTGGTGCACATTTTCTTTTATTCAGGCTATTTCATAATCCCGGTATTTCAGGCTTTGCACTATTTTAGTGTTTAACATAATCCCAATATGTCAGGCTATTTTACTGTTCGACATAATTCCGATATTTCAGGCTGAGCGATATTTTATTATTCAATATAATTCCGATATTTCGAACTGAGCGCTATTTACCGTTTTTTTATATTTATTATTTTTTTATATATATTTATATTTATTATTTTTTTATATATATTTTATCCCTTTTTTTATAATATTTTTGGCTGTTTCAGCATAATTCCGATCTACTTTACATCTGGTTTGCATCTTTTTCACATCTGGTCCATATCTTTTTCATCCACATCTTTTCCACATCTGGTTTAATATCTTCTTCACATTTTGCCTTCTTCACATGTTTTTCACGTCTGGTTTAATATCTTCTTTGCATATCTTCTTTAATATCTTCTTCACCTCTTTTTCACATCTGGTCCATATCTTTTTCTTCCACATCTTTTCCACATCTGGTTTAATATCTTCTTCACATTTTGCCTTTTTCACATCTTCACATCTTTTCCACATCTGGTTTAATATCTTCTTCACATTTTGTCTTCTTCACATCTTTTTCACGTCTGGTTTAATATCTTCTTCACATATCTTCTTTAATATCTTCTTCACCTCTTTTTCACGTCTTCTTCACATTTTGCCTTCTTCACAGTAGGCAAAATGTACCTGGCCTACATCACTCGCAAATATCTTGCGTACATTTACCAACATCATGTCTGCACTTGCTCAAGCTTGCCCCTCAATTTGTTCACATCTAGAGTAAATCTTATGAACGTCTTGCCTAACATTTAAATCACATCTCGCAAACTTCATTCCTGTATATTACTTGATATATCTCACATCATGTATCTAGATAATACATATAATTTAACTCCCATCACATATCTTTCTGAATATTGTACATGGATTTGTCTCTATGGCCTGGAGCCCACCCTTGGAATTCACACTTTTAGGCCTTACCTGATGACCTTTTAGGCCTTACCCGATGACCTGATTGTCAAGTTTCTTGTAACCCGATCGAAATTTCTTGAATCAACTGGTTACTGTAATTGTGATCAACTGTGCTTTCACCTTTCATGCAAAAAATATTTTTGGTTACTTCCGGCCAGTTCAAACTTGTAAAGCATAAGTTCCTGGATTAGACTACGTTGCACGTTTATCTATGCATCTTTCAAATTACGCATAAACTGTAGCACAACATGTTACTACACTGACTACCACTAATCACAACGGGTACTTTCGATGGCCTTGAATTTCTTCAGTCATGTAATATAAGTAAAGTTGGCGACCGTAGTCGAGGGTGACCCAAAGGCTTCCCTTTCAATAGCTACAACACCGAAGTGTAGGGGAGGGCACTACTGCGCTCCCTGGATAGCTCCTCTTTACCCTTGATCCATACCTTATAATGCTGAGTTTCTAGATAATACATGATGGGAGTTAAACGATCTATCCGATTCATTACAACAATACCTTCTTTTAGATCACATCCTGCCTACGTAGGTTAACCTACATCTTTTTCCCATCTGGCGCACATCTTTTCATCTGGCTCACATCGTTTTTAAAACCTTGCCAATAGATTACCCACATCTGGTCCACATCTTTTTACATCTGGATCATATATTTTTCATCCACATATTTTTCGCATCTGGTCAATTTTTTTCCTATCTTCTTCACCATCTTGCCTACATCACTTGCAAACATATATCTTACATCTGTAGAAGGATCTTTGATCATTTCGATGTAGGATCTCATATCTGCATAATCGTCTGCACCTTTCTCTTGCTCAAGTTTTCCCTTAATTTGTTCACATCTTGCCTAAATCTTTTCACCCTGTGAACGTCTTGCCTACAAGATTTATAAAACATATCTTGCTAACTTTATTCTTACTTGCGCATTTTCATATCTTGCCAGATGAGGGCAAATTTACATATCTTGAACACTTGTCCAAAACTTGCCAACTTGTGTCTTTCAAAAATCTTGTTCTACATCTGTTAGGATGTGCATGTTTTTACTCAACTCCTTCGTCACACACAGATATGACACAATGTCATTTTTAAGCAAGATACGATTGGTTTGAATTTAGAATTTTCGTTTACGCTCGCCACACCAAGATTAAAGAGCCAGTCTGCCCTACCAATTTACACATAGCGATGTCAAATGCAAACATTCTTGTCCTGAATTTGAAATCGGGTCTTTGGCAAGATGATGTAGACTGATTCAAGATTGATCTTGATCACTTGTTCACATTTTGCCTCAAACCCTTGTACACATCTAGCATACAAATCTCTCAATTTTTGTGAATGAAATATCCTTGTGAATTTTTGTGAATGAAATATCCTTGTGAAATTTGTGAAGGAAATATCCTTGTCGCTAATCAAACATTCATAACTTATCATCATGATCAAGTTGCGCTGATAGTACAGATTCCTTTGACTTTTACTAGCCCTCCGTCGCTGTTTGCCATTTCTCACCTACCTAGGGAGCAGTGTCTCATCAACCGAGACAGACATCGACACACGACGAGCAAAGGCATGGATAGCTATCGATTGGCTATCGGTCGTATGGAAGTCAGACCTGACTGATGAAATGAAACGTAGTTTTTTCCAAGCAGTGGTAGTATCAATACTGCTATATGGATGCACCACGTGGACGCTAACAAAACGTATTGGGAAAAGGCTTGAAGGCAATTACACAAGAATGCTGCGAGCAATATTGAACAAGTCCTGGAGACAGCACCCCACAAAACAGCAACTGTACGTCCACCTACCACCCGTCACGAAAACTATAAAAATTAAACGAACCAGACATGCGGGACACTGCTGGAGAAGTAGGGATGAGCTCGTAATTGATGTACTCCTATGGACCCCTTCATATGGACGAGCAAAGGCAGGACGTCCAGCTCGAACATATATACAGCAGCTCTGTGCAGATACTGGATGTAGCCCGGAAGACCTGCCAAAAGCAATGGACGATAAGGGGGGGTGAGAGAGGGTCAGAAATATCCGTGCTGATAGCGTGACATGGATAAAAAAAAATGGATTAGGCATTAAATAACCTACTATCTTTGATATGCCATTAAAGCAAACCAAACCGATCCAAACCCCTCCGTGTGCATCTAAGAGCGATGGCAATGAAGGGGTATTCTGCATTCCCCAAATCTCCAGTATCACTGGAGCTTCCTGATTACATAGCTTAATGTCATATCTAAGGCACTCGTTGGAGGAGTCTTACCCCTCTGCAGCGATGTAGTCGGTATATTCTTCAACACCAGCCAACTGGGTCAATCAAAATTAATTTAATCATTCTTTAAAGATATCTTTGCATAAGACCAGCATTATCGGGCACTCAGAGAATCGAATTCACGTGTAATGATATTTATCTAACCCCTCCGCTTGGGCAGGATATGACACAAGGTCAATTTTTTAAGCAGAGTTTAACAGGTTTCAATTCAGAGTTTTCCTTCTCCTAGACTAGTTGTCTCACCAAGGCTGAAGAACCTAGTCTGTCCTACTATTTGCCCAAACCTGGAGGGAGAATAATTGGATTCATACCTTTCCCAAGGGCATTAGTGCTATGTGAAATGCAATCAGTCTCGTCCAGGATTTGAACTCGTATCGCCGTGTCCATTTCCTACGACGATAACCATTACTCCACGTGTAATGGTCTGCGCGGTTCGCTAGGTAATTTTTGCACAAAAGGAAATGCTTCCAAATGAATGCCTTATAGCTATTTTCTAAACTTAGCTAGGCAGCAGGCCAGAAATATCGAACTATCATCCAGAATCGAACTCATAAACAATGATATGTTCTACTTACGAGCTAATTCTTGGAACACTGAAAATGTCCCTTGATAAATTTTATTTAACCATTGATTAAACTTGCTTCAGCACAAGGCCAAATGAACGGAACCCTGCGTAAGAATTTAACTCACCATGATCTGCTAATCGCAAACAATTATACTAAGCGAAGTGCCAAAGTTTTTATTTATTATGGCTGGCTTAGTTTAGACCTTGTTTTTAAATGGTCACTCATCAGAACACTGTACAGGCATTTCGCTGCTTAACTTCGGCGATCCGTAGAATGTTGAACAAAGACTCTTGGGTGGAAATAGAGGTATTTGCTTTTATTTGTCATATTTGTAGATTGTTGAATAAATTGATTGATTGGTTTTAATGGCAGGTCAACCTCCCAAGTGCTATTATATGCAATGAAGTTAGAGAATCTTGTTTATTCTACATTCATAATTACTTTTTTGTGTAGTTGTTACTTTAGAGAACTTTTTGCACGATCTCATCGAATTCAAATAATTTTTAAACAGATCTATTAGACCCATAGATGGGACCCTAATAGGGTCGACCACTTAGCCCAGTTGACTAGGGCTGTAGAATACACAGACTGCATCTCTTCAGAGGTGTAAGACCCTTCCCTGCCCCACCATCGACAATCCGGATTATGACATTAAACAATCTGATGGCGAGGTTCTAGCCTAGGAGATTCGGGGAATAAGGAGTACTCCTTCATTGCTATTGCTCTCAGATCAACTCTGACCCGGAGTGGTAGCACCTGATAGGTTCCTATCTATAAGTCAAATAGAATAAACTATGTGTGTAAAGAAATGACTGGTGGTAAATTGTGACTGCTACGTAGCAATACTTGAAACCATTTAACTGTGTGCGAAAAAAATCTCAGGGTCATTTAAGAATAATATCTACAAAATGGGTTTATAAACTATATATATATATATATAATATTTATCTATAAAGAGGTTTTGGCATTAAATAACCTATAAGGGTTGATTCCCATAAAACCCCAACCAAACCAAATCATATATATTTAATATATATGTATGAATAGGATTTGACGTTAAATAACCTACAAGGGTTGATATACCATAAAACTCTAGCAAACCCAAGCCAAACATTCGACCACTCCAAATCAGAGTGGATCTGGGAGTAATGGTAATGAAGGTGTACACCACACTCCCCAAATCTCCAGAATGGGAGCCTCATTATCAGATGCAGTTTAATGACATACTCAGAACACCACTATTTTAGGTAAAAGGAGTCTTACCTCTTTACAGGGGATACAGTCAATCTATTCGAAACCTCGCTGGCAGGACTGACTGTTAAATAGAGACTCTCAGTTTAAAAGAGACATGTCTCTTTAGTTTTGTCATATTTCTGTAGTTTCATGAATTACGGCTATTATTTCTGTTTTGTCATCTTTCTGTAGTTTCATGAATTACGGCTTTAGATAAAGACAGCAACATAGAAATAAAGGCGTCTCTTTTTCTTTTGTCATATCACTGATGATTGTTCAATGAAGTTTCTTCAGTGAAAAAAAGCGATAACCGTTTACTTTTATTATATCGCTGTAGTGCAGATCATTACTAAAAAGGTTCCTTGGGAGAAACTAAGCTGTATGCCTACTGTCGTCCTCTCTTTGTAGATCTATGAATAAATACTATGAGGTGGAAATAGAAATCCCTATTTACCTTCGTCATATCTGTCGATTGTTGAATAACGACCCTCGTTTGAAAATAGAGGTGTCTATTTACTTCTCCAGTGTCTCTGTAGACCATTGTATAACAGCTTTTATTTTGTAAGGTAGATGTCTTCTTTCTTTCATCTTATCTATGTAGATCGTCGAATAAAAGACCTTGGTTAAAAATATAGATCTCTGTTTACTTTTGTCACGTTTTTCTTTTCTTTTTTCTTTTCTGTTTATACGATGATCCTTTCTATCTGTATATAATCTGTTTTATATTATCAACAATGTGGCTTTTCATGAGCAGCTGGTCTTTAAGAGTCTCTATTCTTCCTGCTAACATCACTTCCGTTTAATATTTTGCTACCTGTAACGGAGTTAGATAATTTCTTATTTGTTGAAGGCTTCTGATTGATCACTCTCATTGTATTTCTTCTGCGGTGTACACACTTAAAACGATGAGGATATCAACAGCGTAGTGTCTGAACATGATAGCAGCAGCAGCCTGGAGATATAAAAGCCAAAAGGTCTTAAATCCATGTCGCATTTGGTTCTGCTTCCGCTAGAGTGATAAGCTGCTGAGCCCACACATACAACGAAGCCACACACACAAGCCGCACGGATAGAAAATGATTCGTTTTCAGTTTCTTTGTATTTATGGCATATCAATCTTCATGAGTTATTCAAAACCAAAGTCATTCTAATAGAAGAATTGCAGTAGTGCTATTTAACTCGTAGCTGGGGGAGTGTTGTACTCCCTACATAATGGGCTCGCCCTCTTCCATAAATACACGTCAACAGAGCGTCAGGGGAGTAAACCAGACCCACGTGACACAGTCACGTGTGATACAACTTTCTCAGTGGACGGACCGTCGCTACCCCACTGGACTCACAGCTTCCCATCAACTAACTACTGTCTAACTAGGTTCACTTGTATCTTGTTTCTGTTACTTGAATATACATGTTTTTTCTATCAACCTTTTTGTGTTCCTCGTGTCTTTCTTTTGCCAGCATTACAACAAGGAGATATGAGGGTTCATGCATTTCCGAAGAGTATTAGCACGAAAGTGACTGTAATTGCTCAGATAGAATTTAAACGCTTACAACGAAGCTGCATTCCAACGTTTTATTTCTTACGCAATGAGTACTTCCCCTTTTTACCCGAGTGTTTCATATATGCCGAAAAGGTAATAACATAATCTTTACTTGTTTTTTTCATCAATGTTTGTATTGTTTTTTGGTTTGGTTTGGTTTGGTTTGGTTTCTTTGTTTAATGACATATAAACCTTGATGGGTTATCTAATGCCAAAGCTATCTTTGTAGAAAAATAGTAGTAGTTCGTCTTAATTGATAGCGGGAAAAATAAGGAGATTCATAGTTTTTCCGAGGATATTAAACCGAAAGTGAACGTAATAGCACAAGCAGAATTCAAATACGATGTTACACTCCAGCACCGTAGCCACTAGGCCACTATATCAATAGGTTTTGTTCTTATTACTTTGTGCGTGTCATCGTTCACCGCATTATTTTCGAACTAAAATCAATTTTAAACTATTTTAGATAATTTAATCAAAGACCATAATAATCTTCTATAAAGCTTTTCTCTTACAAGAACAACTCGTTTTAACCACAACCAGGAGTTCACGGAATCAGCTTTTGAAAGTACATTTTTATCTTTCAATATGGATGCCTCTGTGATGGAATGGCTTTTCTTAGGATTGCGTGATCTTAGGAGACATGCACTAAGGAACAAGGTGACGTGAGAAGTAAGGCAACACACACAGATGGCATTTTTTCTGAGACAAGATTTTTAGAGATTATATATCAGCCACATAGGAATCGCTTATATCTGAAATGCGTGTACTAATTTCACTTGAGCGGAAAGGCATGTTGGAATGAAAAGCAAATTTCTGAATCCACGCACTTGGTCTTCTGGCTTACGGTCAAATCACTCTGAAAGCACAGTTTCCTCCAGATCATTATAGTTAAGCAGCGAAATGCCAGTTCAGTATTATGAAGGGTAACCAGTTAGAAAGTATAGATACTGTCAGCTTGTGTACGAAACTAAGCTCGTCCTTGTAGATAAAAACTTTGGCACATCGTGTAGTAAAATTATCAGTGTGATAGGCCTGTACATGACACTAAACAGTCTAATTGTGAGATTTCAGTAATACTGGAACTTTGTAGAAGGCGGAGTACTCCTTCATTGCCATCTCTCTCAGGTCGACTCTGACCCGGAGTGGTAGCACCTGATAGAGTCCTATCTATGGGTCAAATAGGACTAAACTTCGTACTTATGCTAAACTGAATTGTATGAAATAGAACTATTTTGATAATAAACTGTGTGTGGAAAAAACTATATATATTCTAAACCGAATTGTTTGAATTAAAACTGTTTGATTAAAGTGAATACCTTGAAATTGAAATGTTTTTGACAATTTTACTGTGTAACTATGCTAAACTAAATTGTTTGAAATAGAACTGTTTATTTGTAAAAAAAATGGATTTGTCATTAAATAATCTACAAAGGTTGATATGCCATAAAATCCAAACGAACAATTGAAATCTTTGGTTAAACAGAATTAGGCATCAAATAACCTATGGAGGTTTATATGCCACAAAACCCATACAACCAACCATCGGATTTATTCACACACACACACACACACACACACACACATATAAGTGTGTGTGTTTATATATATATATATATATAATGAATTAAATAATCTTAAAACCTTTTTTCTCTTATGTGGATTTATATTCTTATAGAAATAATTGTCATTTGCAATCGTTAGATGTAAATATTCAATGATCCATAACTATTGTGAGTTCAATTCTTAAAGAATATCTCATACATCAGGCCTTGTGCCAAGCTTAATATTGTAAATGAATAAAAGACATATCAGCTGATATAATGATTACCTAGTGAGTTAGATTCATACTGGGTACCCAATAATTCTGACCTTGTGCCAGGCTAAGTTTAGTAAATGGCTACAAGACACTTATTTGGTGACATCTCGGCTGGTGTAAAAATTTGGTGGCTATACTAACAAAACAGCATGAGTTCGAATCTCATTGGGAATTTGTTGTAGAACTAGTCCAAGCAAAAGCAGTAGTACAGTCCTCAGACAACTAGGTAGCCTCAGTTTACTAAAAATAACAACACCTGCGACTAGCAAACCTTTCTTATTATACCTCTGGTCAACTCGTTCGTTCGGTCAGTCAGTCAGTCAAAAAAGCAGTCTGCAAAGAACAACAACAACAACAACGCTCCTGCTGCTGGCATGCTCTTTTATGCAAGTTCCGGCATATATAAATTTACATGCGAGATAGAGTTCTTCTCGTGAGAGACGAGATCGGCACACTATAACTTCTGCCTCCAGAAGTGAACATATTTTTTCATGCTTGACAAGCAAGGCATAGTCTTACGCACTTTGATCCAGGAGGTAAGTTTCTTCTCTCGCTACAGAATTCAATACTTCTGGTCTTGTACTTAGCTATGTTTAGTAAACGACGATAAGACATTTACGTTAAGGCATCTCTGGTGGTGTAAGAATTAACTAGCTCGTCTAGCAGATTATAGCTATTGAGTTAGTTTTCCACCGAGCACTTATGCTTCTGAAGTTGTGCCACGCAAAGTTTAGTAAATACTGCAAAACATTTTTTGAAGGCAGACCCGTGGGTAGTCTCGGGGACCATTGTTTGTGAATTCGATTTTCTTGGTACCCGATACTTTTAGTAAATCACTGTAAGACGTATTTGAGAGGAGTGTATAATAGTTAACTAACTCGGTTAGCAAACCTTTTTCAGCTAGTTTGACTCTCATTGAGCACCAATACAATTGGTCTTGTACCAAGTCAACTTTAGTAAATGACTATAAGATATTTACTGAGGGATATAAGCTAGCTAGTATAACAAATCATTGTTAGCGAATTCGATTCTAACTAAGTGCCTGATTCTTCTGGCCTTTGGTTTAGGAGAAAATTAACTTTTTTGAGAAAGGATTAAAGTTTTACAATGGGTGGTATTGTACGTTTAACAAAAGAAAGAAATAGAAGGTACCCGCAAAAACAATTACCGACGCGGACTACGCCGATGATATAACGCTTCTGGCAAATACACCCGCCCAAGCCGAAACCCTGCTACATAATCTGGAACGAGCCGCTGCAGGCATGGATCTCCATGTCAATGCACGCAAGACGTAACATATGTGCTTTAATCAAAGAGGCGACATCTACACACCCAACGGTAGCTCTCTGAAACTAGTGGACAAGTTCACCTTCCTATAAAGAAGTGTCTCAGCAACCGAGACAAACATCAACACGCGACTTGCAAAGTCATGGACAGCTATCGATAGCCTCTCAGTTATATGGAAGTCGGACCTGACCGATAAAATGAAGAGCAGTTTCTTCCAAGCAGTGGTCGTGTCGATACTGCTATATGGATGCACTACATGGACGCTAACCAAACGTATGGAAAAAAAGTTAGAGGGCAATTACACAAGAATGCTGCGAGCAAAATTGAACAAGTCCTTGAGGCAGCACCCTAAGAAGCAGCCATCACGAAAACTATCCAAGTTAGACGAACAAGACATGTGGGACACTGCTGGAGAAGTAGGGACGAGCTTATAAGTGATGTATTCCTGTAGACCCCTTCACATGGACGGGCAAAGGCAGGACGACCAGCTGGAACCTACATACAGTAGCTCTGTGCGGATATGGGATGTACCCTGAAGACCTGCCGGAAGCAATGGATGATAGGGAGTGGTGGCGAGAGAGGGTCAGGGATATCCGCGCTGATAGCGTGACATGATGATGATGATGATGATGGTGGTGGTGGTATTGTACGTAGTAAATTGATATTCTAATTTGGGCACACTGCAAAACTTACAGCCTTACAATGGATCGATCAATTGATCGATTGATTTAACGTCCTGTCAACCCATCCAGATTTATTTTATCCCTTGAGGTTAAAAAAATTACGAGCGGTGTATTTTTATATTTACATTTCTGTGTTGTATAAGTTTTTTTTTTCTCAAAGTGTTCCTATAAAATACAAATACTTTTCAAACAGATCTATTTGAATCATAGATGGGACCCTGACAGGTGCAAACACATCGAGACAGAGTGGACCTGGTAGTAATGGTAATTAAGAGGTACTCCACACTACCCAGATCTCCCCAGAAGTAGAGCTTCACCATCAAATGTATTTTAGTATTATACTCAGGAAAAGGGAATTATTTTATTTTTAGCTTAATTTTCTGTCACATTTCTGGCGTCTCGGACGGCGTCCCCCGTAGTGCAGTGGTTAACGATCAGGACTGCAACATCGTAGCAAGCAAGTTCGAACTCCAGTCACATTGTTACGTTCACTTTCGAACTAATACCCTTGGGAAAGGTATGAATTTTCTTTTTCTCCAGCTATGAATTAAATACTGTCACTGATATTCTTCTGTAAGTATGGCTTTGGCATTAAATAACCCACAAGGTTTGGTATGCCATTAAACAAAGAAACCAAACCAAACCAATCTCAGGCATCTCGGATCTACTAAAATGGAATGCAGTGGTTCCTTTTCCATCTATTTGTTAACAATATGGTCACGCATCTTACAAAAGAAACGAAAATTCTCACTGGCCCAGTCAGCTGGGGACTGCAGAATACACCGACTGCATCTATGCAAAGGGATAAGATTCCCTAAACGAATGTCCGACATATGATACGAAACAATCTGATGGTGAAGCTCCAGTAATGCTGGAGCTTTAGGGAATGCAGAGTACCTCTTTAGTGACATCGCTCCGAGGTTCACTCTGGCCCGGACTGGTAGCACCTGATTGGGTCGTATATATTGGTCAAATAGAACTAAACTGTGTATTTGAGCTAAACTTGTTTGAAATAGAACTGATATAACATTTAAACTGCATACTTATGCTAAATTGAAATAGAGCTGTTTAGATATATGTTAATTGAATTACCATGCCTGGAAAACCCGGCAAACACTTCCATGTGACATTCAGAGCACAGGACAGCTGTTTCGACCTTATCAGGTGAATACTGTGATCTCCATCACTGGAGATCGAACCAGCAATCTCAGACTGCAGAGCCGAAACTCTACCACTGGGCCATCGGTCGATATCGCACAGAAGCGATGCCAAATCAACCAGTCATGGTGAATGCACGACCTCTTAACCTGATGTGTCTTGAAGGTACGTTTTATCCCTACAGTGGACACAGCCACCTCCGGGACCATGTCTTTCCAAGTCGGTCCTATGTATCCACGTCAGCTTAACCTTATGGGCAGGAAATAGATTTGACATTTGAATAGAGGAATTATATGTCATGGTAAATGCGCGACCACTTAACCTGATGTGTCTTGAAGGTACATATATATATATATATATATATATATATATATATAATGGATTTGGCTTTAAATAACCTACAATGGTTGGTATGCCATAAAACCTAACCAAACTAAACCTAAAATTCTCCCTTTTGAAGCTTTTTCAGATCATTTGATGTGTTATGCTAAACCTCGCAAGAACTATAAGTAAAACTAGAATAGATTTCTTGACATTTATGGCACACACAGATCTTACTAGACCATTAGCATCTACTCCGTACTCTCCAAATTCCCAGATGTTAGGACAAGATCCCATGAATAAAAGGAGTGTCCTGTTTATAACACTAAGCTGCTTTTTTTGGTTAGGTTCCGGTTCTGGAGTAATGACAGAGAATGGGTGCTCAACACTACCACGTGTTCTAGAACTAAAGTCTCCCCATCAGATGCCGTTTAGTGTCATCCCTAAACGTTACCGTTTGGGGTGGGTATTTCCCCTCTGCAACGGATACGGTTAATGTTTTGTGAGCCCCGCCAACAGGACATCATTCCTAGCGGGTCCAATTCTCACTGGGTTTTCCATATATCTGGCCTTGTGTTACACTTAATCTAAGCTTTGTTAATTACTGTATACTGTTATCCAGAAACAAGATGTGTAAAAATATTCTATTTGATTCTATTCAAAGAGATTACGATAGTTTTTTAAATAAAGCATTTAGCAAATAGGTGAGAGAGAGGGAGACGGGGACAGACAGACTGAAAGTGTTTTAGGGAAAGAGAGAGAGAGGGGAGACAGACTGACAGACAGAGAGAAACTGTTTTAGAGAAAGAAAAAGAGAGAGAGTGAGAGAGAGAGAAAAGGAGACATAGACCGACAGACAAAAAGTGTTTTAGAGGAAGAGAGAGGGGGAGGGAGACACAGACAGACAGACAGACAGAGAGTGTTTTAGAGAGAGACAGAGACAGAGAGAGAGAGAGAGAAAGTGTTTTAGAGAAAAAGAGAGAGAGTGTGTGTGTGTGTGTGAGAGAGAGAGAGAGAGAGAGAGAAAGTGTTTTAGAGAGAGAGAGAGAGAGAGTGTGTGTGTGAGAGAGAGAGAGAGAGAGAGAGAGAGAGAGAGAGAGAGAATATTCTGAGCTTTTTATATGAAAGGTACGATAGCTGACCGGATAATTTTAGCTTTGCTTTTTTCCCTTGGTCCCAGGGATTTGACGTTCAAACTGGCAGAATTGACACGAAATACCAGTGTTAAAATGTCTGAATCATTAGCAGTAGAATTGCAATGAAAGATAATAATCTTTGATTGAACAAACCTGATGTTTTTCTGACAAAACGCAGTTTACATGCGTAGATATACACATGCAAATAATTATACCTTTATGACTATGCAAACATTTTATATATATGTAGAGATATATATATACAAATCTTTATACATGTGAATGTATATGTATCCATTATATATATATATATATATATGTATATTAAGAAAAACAACAAAACCGGTCACATAGGATTATAAATTTATTTCCATCCTGTTACGCATTTTTGAAATTTCCCAAAACACGAAAAAAAATTAACAGGACTTCTTCAGATCTTTTAGATAAAAAAAAAAACTAGAATAAAAACTAAAAGATCTGAAGAAGTCCTGTTAATTTTTTTTTTTCGTGTTTTGGGAAATTTCAAAAATGCATAACAGGATGGAAATAAATTTATAATCCTATGTGACCGGTTTTGTTGTTTTTCTTAAAAAATTTATTGCTCTGTATTATTGTTACATTGAGCTCTTTACCAGGAAAATTTAAATATTCATTCAGGAATAATTTCTTGTCCTGATGGAATTACCCCCAACTCCGGTTTAACTGGACCAAAGAATACTCATATATATATATATATATATATATATATAGGTTTGATTAAATAATAAAGACACGTATTGTCTATATAATTTCATTAGGATTCTTTCAAGTTTCCTGACAAGTGCTTTGGTTTTTGGTTGGAGTTGGTAGATGAATTTACCGAAATTGTCCCGAGCGCTTTCGGACCCTCCATAGGCCATCATCGGATGAAAACTTATTCGGAAACGGTTAAATTGGGAAGTCCTACCCCACTGGCCGTACTCACCAGACATTGCCACGTCCGGTTATCACTTGTTCCGATCGATGGCTCATAGCTCATGGCCTGGCTGAAAAACACTTTCATTCTTATAAAGATGGCAAAAAATGGGTTGTCTCGTGGTTAGCCTCAAAAGAAGCCGTTTTTCCGACGTGGAATTCAGCAATTGACAGAAAAATGAGAAAAAGTAGTGGCTAGCGATGGACAATACTTTTAGTGACATGTTTCTTAGTAAATTTTGAAAATGAAGCATTACTTTTCATGAAAAATGAGCGAGCACTTATTCAAGGTTATATATATATATATATATATAGGGAGATAGATAGAGAGAGACAGACAGACAGAGAGAGCGAGAGAGAGAATTGAAAAACGAAGTACTTCTTTTTCTGCGATTCTTTTCTTTTCTTTTCTTTTCTTTTTAATCTGTTGTATCTCTTAGAAGTACCATATATTTAAACAGCATTGCCTGTGCCAATCACGTGATAGTTTTTGAAGAAGAACGCTGATTGAATGATTGAACGGTTATACGATCTTTCTTTGTATATATTTTTCTTTCCCCTGTAATTGTTTTTTTATTAAACATCCATCTTTTCACCATCTTAAAGTAATTCGTAATAAATTCGTAACTTGGATTACTTTGTTTTTCAATTTTCTCCATACTGTCAGACGCCTTTCTATTATTTATTTCCATAGATAGGTTGATAGATATGGATATATATATTTAATGACCGAATCCTTTCACACTGTGTTAATGAGGTTTAAAATACGCAAACTGTATCCCCTGTCTTTGATATGACATTATTTGAGGGTGCGACTTCAGTTTTGGAACTCTGAGGAGTTTAACTTTTCGTTGCCATCACTCCCAGGTCCACTCTGACTCAGAATGATTGTACCTTTTAGGGTCCCATCTATGGGTCAAATAAAGCTGTTTGGATAGCATCAATATTCGATAGGACCGTGTATAAAAACAAAAACCCTCTGAAGAAATAACAACAAAAATATTAATATAAACGTGCAATGTAAGCAATTCCCGAACATCTAAGCATAAAATATACCGAGACGAGTTGACATGCCGTTAAAATCAAATATTTAAACAAATAATCAATCTATTCAACAGTGTAAAACGATAGGACAAAATGTGCAGTAAGAAAAGTTACGAACAATTAGACCTCATAATAATCAACAAAAAAAAGAAAATTTGTAAAATTTTCGACTTTGCTGTCCCGGCGGACCATAGAATAATTCTGAAGAAAAGTGAAAAGAAGGATAAGTACCTCGACCTTGCTAGAGAATTGAAAAAGCTGCGGAGCATGAAAGTAACGATTGTGCCAATTGTGATTGGTGCGTTAGGCACAATAACTAAAGGATTATTAAAAGGCCTGGAAGACTTGGAAATTGGGGGACGGGAAGAGACTATTCAAACGACAGCATTGCTAAGAACGGCCAGAATCCTGAGACGAGTCCTGGAGACTTGAGGAGACTTGCTGTCACTCAAATTCCAGTGTAAAACCACCAGTTAACGCTGATGTGAAAAACTCTAAAAGAGTATATAATAATAATAATAATATGATATAATGATAATAAGGAAAAATATTTTCTAACCTTTATATGTCAGCTGTCAGGACACCTGACAATGAGCTCTTCCTTTGGGATATATGTGTTGAACATGGGCAGGATGAGTTTCAAATCAGCCGTGACTGCTTGATTTGCTTATTATTTATTTGTATTTGTGTCACCCCAAATCTGTCCATCCTATTCCAAAGCAGCGCCACACAATTTGATGTAAAATCCATTCGGAGTCAGTCTTTGGAGATGCTTTATCTATTTATTCTTGCACATTTTAAATGTTCTTTTTTGGGATGGTGAACTCTGCATGTCTGTAGAAATCGTGCCCATCTAGCAGAAATGTTGGCTTTGTAATTTTACTCAGTTTTTTGCTTAGATATGACACAAGGCTGTATGAAAGGAGGCAGTCAATGAAACTCGAACTTACTCGTGAAGGTTTGCTGCTCTAGTTTGCTAACAATTACACCGCCCAAGGTGCTCATTGCAGCATCGGTTGTTCTTGATATTTCATGGGTGGCAAAATTTAAGGAATTTTATTGAAAGTTTCTCTTAGATTATTAAGATTGTTGTCGCTTCCCATAATTTCTCTGAGGCTATTTGGTCAACGATAGTTCACTATGCATAGTTCTTTACAAAACTTTTAAGTTGGAGTAATATATATATATATATATAAGAAAAAGACCACGAAGTCTCAAACCCGTGTTAAGTATACTTATATGGAAAAAAAATCGCCCAAGTACTACAGTGAAATTCATTTGCAGACCCAGTTGAGCGATTTTTTTTCCATATAAGTGTACGTAATACGAGTTTGAGACTTCGTGGTCTTTTTCAAGAGACTAATAATGTGTTTGTTTAGACGAGGGTGGGATTCTTTTTTATTCAAATCTAATTATTTTTATGTATTTTTTTTTTATTATTTCCGTATTTACAAGTATATACTTTATGTGTTAGTGTGAGTATATATTTATATACGGGCCTATTTGTCTACTTGGTAGAGAGTTCGCCAATAGCCCGGGAGACCGCGGTTCAATCCCAGGTCGAGTCATATAAAAGAATCAAGAAATGGTTCTTGATACCTCCTTACTTTAAACTTAGCATTATAAGGTACGTATCAAGGGTAAAGTGGAGCAATACAGGAAAGGAGTAGCGCCCCCCGACACCTCCGTATAGCAGCTATTGTAAAGGGAGGCTTCAGGTGACTAACTTTACTGTTTTTTTACTTCTGACAAATATACTGAATTCACTAAACCCAACTTTTGCTATTATATATTGATTTATTGTCAGAAATTCATATCAAACTTGTCAACATTATGCATTGATTCTTTCTTAACACATTGCTCGAGTTTGTTTCCTTCATTTTAGCCTCTCAGCTCAGTTTCTAGTTTCCAGATTGGCGTGTACATAAAAAGTGACTAATCACATGGCCAGCTGTATGTTGTCATAAGCAGATATCATGAGATGCTGCAAATCTCTATCAAAGTCACCCACAAGAAAAACACATATATCAGACGCCATTTTATGAATCCAGATGTTCTTTCCCGATAAAAACATCTGTGATATCAGATTTGGAAAGTGAAACAGATGTTAGACATAAATATAAGTAAAAATCTTTATACATCATAAACATCAATTACCATCAAAAGCTCAGTTGGCTGGGATTGTAGAATACACCGACTGCTTCTCTGTAGAGGGGTAAGAAACCCATCCCCACAACGGATGTCCTGGAGTTGACACTAAACAGTCTAATAACAAGGCTCCAGTAATGCTGAAGCTTTGGGGAACGCGGATAACCCCTTCATTGTCATCGCTCTCTGGTCCACTCTGGCCCGGAGTGATAGCATCTGAAAGGGTCCTATCTATTGGTCAAATAGAACTGTTTGACATTTAATTACGTGCAATCATATAATATAAGGCTGAACTGAATTGTTTGAAATAGAACGGTTTGATCATTTAAGTTTGTGTAAACAAATGATGTGTGTTTAATTGAATTGTTAGTGATACATAGCAATACTTGGAACCATTTAACTTTGTTGACTTACGCTAAATTGAAGTGTTGGAAACAGAACTGTTTTATCTTTTAACTGTGTTTACAAAATATGTTTACAAATCATATATAACTAATATACATGTAAAAACAGGAATTGGCCAACTATGTTTGATATGCCATAAAACCAAACCACCCAAACAAATAAAAAATTGCTGCCAAAGGTACCGTTCTCTCCAACTATTTACCCATAGCTTGAGGCAGCACATTTTAGCGAAGTGAAACGGTCAGATTTTGAACTCTAACTGCCGATTCAATTTCCTCCGACGATAACAAACCTTTACCCAACCCTTCCGCCTCGGGCAGGATGTGGCCAAAGGTCAGTTTCACCAATGGTCCGGTAGACTTGGGTTCAATCCCAGGTCGCGTCATATCAAAGACTTTTAAAAGGGTACTTGATACCTCCTTGTTTAACACTTAGCGATATAAGGTAGGTATCAAGAGTAAAGTGGGGCAATCCAGGGAAAAGAGTTGCGCCCTCCCCAACACCTCGGTTTAGTAGCTATTGAAAAGGGAGCCTTCTGGTCGCCCTCGACTACGGTCGCCAACTTTACTTTAATTACAGCTGGTTTGAGTTTAAAGTTTTCTTTCACCTAGGTTGGTTGCCTTACCAAGCCTATAGAGACCAATTTGCCCTACTATTTACCCATAACTGGGTCGAGTATTTGTCGCTGCCTCCCGCCAGACACGACTTGACACAAGGTCAAAAGCCCGAAGGCCGATTAAAGTGAGGATAAAGGGGAGGGGAAGGTCGGGAACGAGCCGAGACTCGAACCCTGCTTGTCTGTGCTGCTCATCGGCTCACTTTACCCATAACTGGGTCGGCTGAGAACAGATGGATCCATGCCTTTCCCAAGGGCATTATCACGAAATGACACGAAAACGGCCTCATCCAGAATTTGAACTCTGGTCGCCGTATCCATTCCCTACAACAACTGTTAAGGTAAGCACGCCTCTATATTCATTGATGGGTGTAGAATATTAGTGATCGATGTATGTGGGTAAAATCCGAGTGGTGTATGTCAGTCACCAACGGTCGCAGTCTCATTCGTATTTCAAGGAAAATACGGCTGGTTCCGCATTTATACAACCAGGAACAAGGAAGATAATTCC
>OY757936.1:48000676-48008176 GCA_963585895.1 Sepioteuthis lessoniana | reverse complement strand
TTAAACGAGAAACTCGCCAGATATTTGGAGTGGGGAATCCATATTTTTTGTTTAAAAGTAATGGCGTTTTGAAGCTGACAGTTTTATTGAAAAATTGATGGTAAAATTTGAGCGTGCAAATTCATCGTCGAAATTTTGGTGACATAGTTAAATCAAATTTCTTGTATAATGATAATTTTTTGACAAAATATCTTTTAGGTTTTCAGAAATGTTATGATGTCTTGGGGAGCGAAAATTTTACTAATATGTTTTTATGACTACGTAAGTATGCTTTTATTTTTTTGACCAGATTTTAAGGTAACACTTCTAAAAAAAATCGATTTTTTTTTAGAAAAAAGAACATCGATACATCTTCTTTATATGTGGAAATATGAAAAAACTGAGTTAAAACATACAATCTCGTATATATATATATATATATATATATATATATGGAAGTAAATAACGGAAGTAAACCCGACAATACAGAAAAAAATTGAAAAACAATGTAATCCAAGAAGTTCTTGGATTACGTTATCAATTTCTCTCTCTCTCTCTCTCTCTCTCTCTCTCTCTCTCTCTCTCTCTCTCTCTCTCTCTCTCTCTGTGTGTGTGTGTGTGTGTGTGTGTATATATATATATAAATATATATTCAAAAACAAAGACCTACATACTATCTCCATCAAATGAATTCGTTTCGTTGTGCCTCGGCTATTTGGAAGACATCCATAATCAAAGTTTTCTTTAAATTTCTAATTTTTTGCCGCCAAAGTTGATTTCCAATATCAGGTACATGAGCAGCATAATTCCATTGTTAGAAACAAAAATCAATTTAGAATATCTGTATTCTTTTCATTTAGTTTGATATTGCTAGTGTAATTAATATTTCTTCTCAGTCAGTTTGCATTTGACCTTGTTCTGTAATTTTTTTATTTGTCTTGATTTTTACGTTTATGTCAAAAGACTAATAAAATTAAGATTCTTTCTGACTCATGATCTCGTTTTAACACTTTAAGCGCCAAAGGAGAAAAATTAAGATTTTTTGCTATTTTATAAACCAAATGATGTTTATTAACTTCTCCTTCTTGAACATTTTTACACAGTCTTCATTTTGTCCTCTGCACACAGTTATGACTAATACTTGTGTAGGGATACAATGAATAATTATCTCCCACAGAGAATTGAACCTGTGTCACAGAACAATTTAAAAATCCGTTCACGACCACTTTTTGCTTCTGAAAATAAAGCAAAATAGCTACAGTTTTAGCTTTATTGTACGATATTAAGAATATCAAATAGCTTCAATAGAAGATCAATTTTAATCATTTAAATGAAATATATATATATATATATATATATATATATATATATATATATATATATATACTGTGATAGATAATGAACAAACCGTGAGAGATAGATAGATAGATAGATAAAAACACTGTAAAGTGTGAGATGGGATGTGTAAAACTTACCATAAAAATAATATACAAACATTTTTAAAAACCTTAAAAAAGATAGATAAAAAAAAATTGCATCAGCATTTTATCTATAGTCCACAAAAAACCCTTTTGTTATTTTATACCCCTTCTACATACTGCTCGCTCATTTAGCAATATGGGTATTATTCTACCATGTGAGACGTTTGTGTATTATTTCCTTCTAATGTCATCGGCATGTAAATTGTGTACAAAAATATTAAATGTTCTTGAACGTGTAATTGAGCTTATATTTTATTCCGTTGTGCTCAGTGTTAGTATATCACGGATATATAGACACTAATATTGGTTCTTGGTGAGTCGGAACTCAACTAAATACCTTCCTTATCACCAAACATTCTAATACCTGCTTTCAAGAGATCTTTTTTGTTTTGTTGTTTTGTTTTTTTTTGTTTTTTGTTTTTTTGTTTTTTGTTTTTTCCTGATGAAGTCTCTAATAATTTAGGTGGTTAGTTTTAAATGCTATAGATTTGGTTTGTTTTGGTTTGGTTTTAATGCATAACAAACCGTTGTTGGTTATTTAATGCCAAATCCTCTTTATAGATTTTTTTATCATTTACTATACTTAAGTAATGGACCGGGAGACCGGGGTTCAATCCCTTATCGAATCATACCAGAGACTCAAAAAATGGTACTTGATGCCGCCTTGCTTAACACTTGGCATTATAAGGTAAGGATCACGGGTAAAATGGAGCAATCCAGGGAAAAGAGTAGCACCCTCTCCAACACTTCGGTGTAGTAGCTATTGAAAAGGGAGCCTTCGCGTCACCCTTGCCAACTTTACTTTCTATACTTGAAACCATTTAACAGTATGCAAACAAATGATAATATTAAATAGAATTATTAGTATTTGATAGGAATGCTTGAAACCACGTCACTAAGGGCAAATCGAACAATTAGTGTAATACAGTAATACTTGAACCGATTTAGCAATGTACAAATAATAAATAGTTTGATTTGATTTTGTTTGGTTTTATGGCATATCTTTACCATAGGACCAACGTTTTGTGCTGTAAAGAAAGAAGTCCACAGAAAAAGAAATACTCAAACTCGAAGGTAACGGGAAAAAATATAGCAGTCGTTTGTATTCGGCTATGATCACTGCAACTCGAAAAGTTCCTTCTTCTCCCTTCCTCTCGGTGGTGACGGCGTGTGTGAGAGAGCTGGCTGTTTGACAGACGCTTGTCACAGCAGATCGGTCATTGCAGACTGGGGTATGACGGGTCAGGACCTCCGGAACCTTTAACGCACCCGTTTTGACAACTGCCTTCAAATCTGCCAAAATCTCATTACTTGTTTTCTTATATAGAGATTTTGGAAAACAAATCGAAGATTCACGAATGTTCGATTTCACTAGTGAAACATGTGCTATTACATCTGTGATTATTTTAAAATCACGTCTAACTTTGCAGGTCATTCTGCCCGCACGCGCTAGTCTCGTGAAACCTTCACTGATTGACGACAACGCCCGTCCGTAATATTACATATCAACCATTGTTGCTTATACTAAATCATGTTTTTACATATTCATTAAATATATGATTTGTTGACACATTTCGTAGATACACAGAGTTAAATTATCAAACAGTTCTATTTATAACAATTCAATTTAGCATAAGTCAGGCCTCTATGTCAATGCACACAAAACAGAATATATGTGCTATAATCAAACGGGTGACATCTCCACTCAAGACGAAACCCCTCTTAAACTAGCAGACAAATTCACTTACCTAGGAAGCAGCGTCGCATCAACCGTAAAGGACATCGACACGAGGTTAACGAAGGCATGGACAGCTATCAATAGGCTATCGATTATATGGAAATCAGACCTAACCGATAAAATGAAACGCAGTTTCTTCCAGGCAGCGGTCGTATCGTTACTGCTATATGGATGCACTACATGGACTCTAACGAAACGGCTGGAGAAGAAGCTGGACGGCAATTACACAAGAATGCTGCGAGCAATTTTGAACAAGTCCAGGCGGGAACATCTCACAAGACACCAACTGTACGGCCACCTACCTCCTATCACGAAAACTATTCAAGTTAGACGAACCAGACATGCAGGACACTGCTAGAGAAGCAGGGACGAGCTCATAAGTGATGTACTCTTATGGACCCCCACACATGGCCGTGCAAAAGTAGGACGACCAGCACGAACATACATTCAGCAACTATGTGAGGATACGGGATGTAGTCCAGAAGACCTGCCAGAGGTGATGAACGATAGGGAAAAGTGGCGAGAGCGTGTCAGGGATATCCATGCTACCAGCACGACATGATGATGACGATGAAGATTGCTTTGCATCACTTTGCTCTGTCGACTAGGGCTATTGAATACACCAACTGCATCTCTGCAAAGGAGTTAGACCCCACCAACGAGTGTCCTGGATATAACAATAAACAATCTGATGGTGAGGCTCTAGTTGTTATATAGTAACCGAGGGATTTCGGTTCATGCCTTTGAGTTTAGTTAGGCTGAGAACCTTTCGGCTCAGCACATGGCTTAGTTAGGTGCAACATTGAGGCTGGTGTTAACGCGGGCGCGCGCGGGTGGATGGAGATGTCACTCAGATGTCATAATAGTCCGAGACGAAACGCGGTGACAGGGTGCGGGTGACGTCACGCACCGGAAGCGCGCGGAGTTTTGTGGGAGATTTGAAGAAAGTAAAAGTTGGGTACTAGACGCCAAACGAGAAGGAACGACTTTTGGAGCTCGCAGACGCGAGGCGAACTTGCGCCCTATGGGGGGGGGGCGCTCGAGTTGGGGGCCAAATGAATAAGACAGCATAGGAGATTGTGTCTCTCCTCCTTACGTCGAAACCTTTAACTCAAAGTTAATAAAAAGGTTTCGTACCTGAACAAGAAGTCGTTACGTGTTTTCGAATTCCGGGATTCCTATGTTCTTTATATGTTCTGTTGTTATGAACATTATATGTCCATTTCGCACATGGCCATATTCGTGTATATGGCTATGCAACATGATAATGCTGGAGCTTTGGGGAATGCGGTATACCCCTTCATTGCAATCGCTCCCAGGTCCACTCTGGCCCTGAGTAGTAGCACCAGGTAGGGTTCTATCAATGGGTCAAATAGAACTAAACTGTATACTCATGCTAAACTGAATTGTTTGAAATAAAACTTCATTTGTATAAAAATGTCATCATCATCATCATGTCGTGCCGCTAGCATGGATATCCCTAACCCTCTCTCGCCACTTCGCCCTACCATTCATCGCCTCTGGCAGGTCTTCTGGGCTACATCCCGTATCCTCACATAGCTGCTGTATGTATGTTCGAGCTGGTCGTCCTGCTTTTGCTCGGCCATATGCAGGGGTCCATAGGAGTACATCACTTATGAGCTCGTCTCTGCTTCTCCAGCAGTGTCCTGCATGTCTGGTTCGTCTAACTTGGATAGTTTTCGTGATGGGAGGCAGGTGGCTGTATAGTTGGTGCCCTGTGGGGTGTTGCTGCCAGGAATTGTTCAATATTGCTCGCAACATTCTTGTGTAATTGCTGTCTAGTTTCTTCTCCAGCAGTTTTATTTGCGTCCAAGTAGTGCATCCATATAGCAGTATCGATACGACCGCATGTATTTAGCATTGAATAACCAACAAAAGTTGATATGTCATAAATCCAATCAAACAAAAAATTTGCGTCACCAACAATTCAATTAAATATCAATCATTTGTTTACACCTTGTTAAATGATAAAACAGTTCTGTTTTAAGCAATTCAATTTAGCATAAGTCATTTACTTGCAGTCAGTTTAAATGCCAAATAATTCCATTTGACCTATAAATAGAACCCTATCATGTGCTACCACTCCGGGCAAGTGTGGATTTGGGAGCGATAGCAATGAAGGGGTATTCCGAATTCCCCAAAGCTTCAGCATTACTGGACCCTTGTCATCAGATTGTTTAATGTCATATACAGGACACTCGTTTGTGGAGTGTTACCCCTACACAGAGATGCAGTCGGTGTATTCTACAGTCCTAGCTGACTGGGCTGAAATGCTATTGAATATCATTTAGTAAAGCTATATCACATTCATCTGATATACCGGGCCATTGGCCAAATGAGTAGAGGTTCAATCCCAGGTCAAGTCATACCAAAGACTCAGCATTATAAGGTAAGGATCAAGGGGAAAGTGGAGCAATCCAGTAATGGAATAGTACCCTCCCCTATTGAAAAGGGAGACTTCAGGTCACCCTCGATAAGGTCACAAACTCTATCACATACTGAGGTGTATTACATTGATGTTATTTTCCTATTTTTTTTTTTTTTTTGTAATTCTTATTTCTTGTAGTTTGTCGGAAAAGTACCTTATTAAAATCATGTTCCGCTTAAAGGGATTTCCTTTCTGCCAGACTAAAAATATTTAGGAAAAAAATACAGCTTACCAACCAATCAGAATACAAACCCCTCATTTTCAACTCATAGAAATCTTAACCACCCAAGGGTTTTATAAGATATGATTTTTTTCAATCTCGGCATAACAGAGAGCTGTTTGCCAGCTGTCATTATGTCAGTCCTTGTTCTCCCTTTATATTTTTTTTACATTTGAAAACAATGCGAACTCTATTATTCACTACTAACATCATACTATGTTGACTAGCTCCCACGTATTGATTAACAAGTAACTTATTCTCTTATAAATCAAGTAAATAAATATCCTTTCATTGTCATTACTCCTAGGTCCACTCTGACCTAGAGAGGTAATACCTGTTAAGATCCCGTTTATGGATCAAATATATCTATTTAAAAATCATTGGTATATAAATTAATTGTATAAAGATTTATTATTTATTTATTTATATGTGTTGTATAATTTGGTGATGTCTGTAATAATAATACAGATACAGGCCGATACTGTCGTTTCAAATACGAATGGGTTTATTAATTTCTGGCTTCGGTCCATGGCGACAAGAGGAGAGAGACACAATTCTTAAAAGTCAATGCTAACCATACTATGCTGACCCCACCCCAACGCGCGGCGCATCTTGTAATGTCTAAGGTCTCAATTCATCTCTGCCGGTCAAGATCCGAAAAACTCAACCGCATGCCTCAACGGTAGAAAACCCAACTCTCGTCTTCAACGGACGAATACGCAACGACATCTCTCAACGGTCAAAATCCAACTGACGTTTTTCAAAATCCTCAAATTCTCAGGATCATCTCTTCTGGGCATGACGTCATCCATACTCTAGCCCCATTTCCTGTCTGGGGGTTTATTATGACAAATAGTGATTGTCATATCCTTTGGGCGCGGGTGTAAGACAGCACCATCTGACTATGCACCTGGACAAAGACACCCGAGTAGTTCAAAGTCCAACCAAACTGAATGATAAAATATAATTAACGAAAAAGGATTAATATAAAAAAATCATTCCTTAATTATATAACATATGTATTTTTTATTTCTTATAAATAATAAATTATATTTTCACGTATTTCTATCTGTTTCAAATCATTTTAACTCATTTGACCCATAAGCGGGTTCCTAACAAGTTTTATCACTTTGGTTCAGAGTGGACCTGGGAGTAATTGCAATGAAGGAGTACTTCACACTTCCCCAGATCCCTAGAATTGTAGCCTCACCATCAGATGCAGTTAAATGTCATACTCAGGATATCCCTTTTGGGAGGAGCGTGTCTTACCCCCACCCCTGCCGTAGATACAGTCTGTGTGTACTAAGCCCTGCCATCAACTTAACTGGAGTATGTGTCTTTTTTGCACTATCCGGTTGAGAAGATCGAACTCAAAGCTGCCATATAACTGGATATGCTTGATGCGAAAATGTCAGTGTATAAGTAATTGATTGGTTAAATGGCATATCAACGCATCAAGGGTTATTTTATGCCTAAAGGTTTGGGAATCACATTAATCGCGCGTTCGTATTTATATTTTTTGTATAGTAGTTTCTTATGAGGTTTTTTTTTTGGGGGGGGGCAAGATACTGTTACATGCTAATGATTTTTTAAAAGTCTATTTCACCAATATATGGGACCTAAACAGATATTA
>OY757936.1:47715676-47995676 GCA_963585895.1 Sepioteuthis lessoniana | reverse complement strand
TATATTTTTCTTTTTTCCTTCTTTCTTTCTTTCTTCTTTCCAATTTTTTAAATTTCTTCTTCTTCTTCTTCTTCTTCTTCTTCTTCTTCTTCTTCTTCTTCTTTCTTTCTTTCTTTCCAATTTTTAAATTTCTCTTTTCCTTCTTTTACTTTTTAAATTCATTGTTTTTCTCTCTTCTTCATTTTATCTTTCTATTATATTTTGTCATTTAGACAATCTTTCTTTGTTTCTTTCTTTTTCTCTATCATACTTAAATCTTCCTTCGTTTTCTTTCTTTTCTCTTACTTGCTTTCTTTTCTTTTTCCCTTCTTCCTTTTCTTCCTTTTCTCTTTCCCCACCTCTTCATTTTTTACTTTTTCCTTATCTGCTGACTTATCATTTTCTTTTTCACACTTAAATTCATGTCAACTACAGATTTATTTTTTTCTTCCTATTTCTTAGACATTAATTTTTCACTTTCTTTATCTATTTTTCTTTCTTTTATCTCTTTCTTATTCTTCCTTTTCTTCTTTTTTCTTTTTTCTTTTCTCTTTTCTTTCTTTTTTTATTTCTCTCTCTATCTTTCTTCTTTGTTTTTCTCGCTTTCTTTTCACCCTTTCTTTCTTTCTGATTCATTTCAATCTAAATCTTTGTTTTTCCTCTTTCTTTTTAATTTTATACTATGAGTCTTTATTTGTCTTTCTTTCTTCTTTTCTGTTTTAGTTTCTTTTTCTTTCTTTCTTTCTTTCTTTCTTTTTTCTTTCTTTCTTTCTTTGTATAATTTTATATCTATTTCTTTCAGTCTTTCTTCTTTTTAATTTTTTTTCGGTTTTTCTTCTCTATCTCTCTCTCTCTCTCGGCCAAACAATCACCTCTTCTCTTTATATATTTTTTATTTTTTTCTTACAGACTTTTGCTAGACTAATCATCAAACACTTGTGCCCCCTCCCATTCGCACCCTTTCTATACTGTCTACTTCCACACCCCAACACTTTTTATCTTTTTATTTTTATATCAACATTCCTCTCGTGCCCCTCCCTCTCTTTTCTCATCATTGGATTTTATTTCATCTTTTAAGTCTTTTCTTTCTTGTGTGTGTGTGTGTGTGTGTGTGTGTGTGTGTGTGTGTGTGTGTGTGTGTGTGTGTTTTGTTTCTTGTGTGTGTGTTTTTGTTTCTTGTGTGTGTGTGTGTGTGTGTGTGTGTGTGTGTGTGTGTGTGTGTTTTCGTGTTTATTGTATTTATCTATTGCTTTGGTCGTTAAAATTGGTTTCAATTTTCATATTTTGCATGTTTATTCTCGGTAAACCCCCATCCCCACCCCCACCCATCACAACGGATGCGACGGGGTTTCTGGAACTGTGGGTGAGTGCAAAGAGATGGGGATGTAGAAGGTGTGACTCTTTATACTTATACATATATATATATATATATATATATATATATCCACACAATCTAATACTCTTTCACACACATATGTACACATATCTATCTATATATATATATATATATATATGGGGGGGTATGTGTGGGTACTACGAAAAGAAAGTGTACATATGTGTGTGAGAGAGTATTAGATTGTGTGAATATGTGTATACGAAGGAGCTTATGATAACGAATATGTATGCGTGTGAGTTAGAGAGAAAGAATGTGTGTGTGTGTGTGTGTGTGTGTGTGTGTGTGTGTGTGTGTGTGTGTGTGTGTGTGTGTGTGTGTGTGTGTGTGTGTGTGTGTGTTTGAAGAGAAAAAGAGAGAGTGTATGCTGAAGAACAAATACGTATGTTGTTATCAGCTCAGGCCACAACAGTGGAACACATAATAGTGATCAAACTTACAAGTCTATTGATCCATCATACGAGCTCCTTAACCATCACACTATAGTATGTGCGCCTGTATTTAAAAAAATCTCTCAGCAAAGTAAAGTATAAGGTTGAAAATTCGGGGCACTCAGTGAGTAGGGAACTCACTACACGGTAGTAGGGATCTGTTAACACATAAGCACCCATACATACACTCATAGCTAACTGTTTGAGTGGATGTAGAGGTGCTTATGTATTAATGACTTACTCATCTTGCTACAATGATTGGCAAATCTTATTTATTACGACAGTGACTTTAATCCTCACTGGGCACTCTAATATTTGTGGCCTTATGTCAGACAAAGCTATGTTTACATGTATGTTTATGTATATTTTGGCCGTAGTTTTCTTTAAACTAAAAAAGGAACATTAACCCGGATAAAATGAATGTAGAAATCGCATAAAAGTGTTCGGTATTATCGTGATAATTGGTGCGCTGACATGTTGTACATTGTCTCTCTCAAAAGTGTGATTTGAAAGCGGCATAAATAAATGTGCAACGTAATCTAATACAGGAGCTCATGCTTTTCAAGTTCGAACAGTATCGTAACGCTAAGGAAGCAATAAAAAAAAATTGTGCGCAGTTGATCAAAATATAGTAATCTGATAGTTCAAGAAATTTCGCTTGGTTTGCAAGAACTTCGAAAATCAGGAAAGGTTAGGTTGACCTAACACATTGATTTCGAGGCCGTGCACCAAGCCTTTGAGACAAATCCAGAGAGTAGCATTTGAAAAATATCAGTTGTGCTCGGCATCTGCCAGTGCAGTGTGGTTCATCACTTTCACGATCTCGGCAAAACACCTGCAGTTTGGGAACTGTACCCCTCATTGCTGAAATAGTGCAAAACTTGGAACTAATCCAAGTATACTTTTAGCTGTGTCTATCTGTTTTCAATGAGGATAAGTGTAGGGAGACCAAAAATGGTTTCCCACATCACGCGTGCGTTGGTCATGAGTGAATTAAACTCCTAAAACCTAAAAACTTTCTTTTTGCCATCTTTCGTTGAACAGAGAAGACCAACTTGTTTCAGTACACGAATATGAAGTTGTTGCATACTCATATGCGGATGCATGCATGCTGAACACAACGATGACACAATAAAGACGAGCAACACAGTTCTTTAGAAAAATATACCTCTCACTTTACTTGAAAGGGTTGTGTGTGAGAGGGAGTTGGAGACCGAACAGAACTGCAACATATTGACCTTCACTCTATTGGCCATAACCGCGTTTCTTTCCCGTTCTCCTGGGCTGCTCAACCGGGGCCCTGGAGCCTAACCTCTCTGGGTGCTGGTTTTCTCTACCGCAACTTATCTCCAACTCGTCTGATCCCCAAACTGCTTGAATTTCCTGTGCACTGAGTTATATAATAGTTCAACATCCACTCAATCTCTTCCCATAACTGGCTATCGTAATATGCACATCCGCCGTCTTTGGAATGGCATGTTTGATCGTCATCGAGCGGAAATAACTGTCAGGCAGTTCACAGGTCACTCTCTTCCGGTGCATCAGTTTGTGACTCTACCGTGGGATTTTAACACGGTCCCATATTGTCAGCCAAGCTCGCCCACGCCAATGGAATATGCACTTCCGCCGTCTTTGGAATGGCATGTTTGGCCGGGTCGGAGGTCAATATACAACAAAGTGAAACATATTTTTCATTTCTGTTCTTTGGACAGAATGAAGACCTTTGTCCCCAACATTGGTGATGTACTATACTTCACCTCGCCATGAAAGTCAAGTAAGACATTTTCAAAATTTTCGCATTTCATTTTGCGCTCTGCTATTGGAACAATATATTAGATTCATTTGTTTTAGGACATATTGATTATTGCCGCAACGTTCGTTATATGTTTTATATGCATTCATTAAATATCTTTCATGTTTTCATGATTTTTTGAATTCAGTGTTCGTGAATCGATATACACTCAAATGCAAATATTGGAACCTGGTGAGCGAGAAACTATTAAATATTCTTCCTAGTAACAATTGATTGGTTTATTATAACAACTACAAACCATTCCAATAAAGGCTAATTTTTATTTTCTGCAACATTTTTCTTCAGTTTTCTATAACTCTTGTACAAATATTTGTAGATGCCGATTCATATAGTGTTTTATTCAGACTTTGAGGATTTAAGTTCGAGGGGAAAAATGGCCATTTTCTACTCTTTTATAACAGAAAAAATTAAGAAATGACACATACAACCTGTGAAAAATATTTGTGTTTCATAGTGTTATTGTTTGGAATTCTTTTGTCAATCGTCCAAAGTTTAAGTATTTTTTTTTTATTTGTTACAAGGAGAATTTTCTTAAGTTGGGTTGAATTTAGAGATTTCCTCCTTTTAGACCAGTTGCCATACTAAGGCTGAACAGCCCATCCTATTCGCCTATTTACCCAGAACTGGGGGAGGAAAAAATTGTGTAAGAAATAAAAAAATGTTCACTTTATTGTCACAGAGAATTAGAAAGCTTTAAAGTTAATGTTTAGATATATATATATATATATATATATATATATATATATATATCACGTTAATGGTCACGTTAATGGTACTTACATGTACTTGTATCGGGTTTCACCCTGGTCGGGTTGAACCGGCTTCTTCCCAAGCAAGTAATATGTTGCTCATTGAAGAAGATACTTTGGGATTTGATTGAGGGAAGGGTCCCAACTTCTACCCAGAAAAAGACCGTTTGCCGCAGATTTTCCCCAGACGCATTGACAGAGCGACCCGAGGCCACCGGTTGTCGGAACAGACACCTGGATTTTCACCAGAGCCCCTTTAGCCGGGTTGCAGCCCTGATACCGCTGGGAGCCAGACCAATCCACCTTGGGTGGCTCTACAAAAAACCGAAGTTTCCGACGGCATGGCTCTGGCACTACCCGTTGCCACCGTCCTGCCACGTTGAGGAGGGGTTAGACTTTAGGGACGGATATACATATATAGTCATCCACGGACAGATCTGTTTCTTTCTATCAGAACTCATCAGTGTGGCTAGACATATTAGCTTCCCCTAACTGGGATCGAAACCCGATTGACTCAAACGCCAATCCAAGCTTCTAACCACTTAGCCATGAGTAGCCAGTACCAGCGAAGTAAATTTTTAAACGGTTATGAATCACAATTACTATTATTTACATACATCCGTTTAACGGCTACCGAGACCTCAATTCATATATGAAGAGACTTGCAATAAACGCAAATGCAACACGATTACTTCATTCGCTAGAGAACTCAATCCAACGGGGGTTGGGGAGTATATATCTCTATAGTCATCCACATATATTTATATATATATATAAAGAAAAGTCTATCGATATAATCCATTATAAATTATTTCTTTTTTACCATTAACGTGATATTTTTTTACTCTGCATGTAAATTTATCTAACATATATATTAATTAGCTATGCATTGAGCACTCTATTTGGATTATTCTTTTCAAGTCTATTCACAGATTTAAATTATATATATATATATATATATATATAAGCCATTAACCCAATCAAAACTTATGAAATTATTACACTTAGAGAACGAACACTTTGGATTTTTTACTTAGCAGTAAATAAAGTAATAATTTTAGATAGCTATAACTCTAACGTTTATCTTCTACGCTGGTTCATCTCACATATTTTATTTAGTTCAGTTCTTCTGGTCGTCATCTGTATTGTTGTTGTCGCCTCCTGCTGCATCTCTGTGTCGGACGTCTACTCTGCAACTAATGAAATAGTTCAACTATTTTCCCAGTGTCATCTGTTCGACCTGGATTCAATCTTACTTTCGGTTCAATATCTGTTATTCAAATAAATGATTCACGGTATCTTTCCACCGTTTAACAGTTTATAACGTAATTTGAATACTACACTACATATAAATAATTGATAATATCAATCTATGATGTTACAATAAGGGATAAGATGCAAAAAAATTTTAATAGCTAATCATTCTGGCTTCATAAAATAAACCTTAAAAAAATAGAATAAGTTATTCAAAATAATGATATAATTTTTCCTCTTGTCACAGTTGGATTGTTTTGGGGGGACTTAGATGACAATCAGCCGTCTAGATATTTCTAACAAATATTCATAGACTTGCCCATCAGTAGCTGCAGTAGATAGACCAATTAGAGATGACAAAAGAATTATGAACAATGGCAAGCTACAAGCTTTGACTTAATACGTGTTCCAGTCTTGTTACTTTGAAGGCGTACTTTTTGTATCAATCAACTGCAAACAAGATGGCTACCCGAATTCCAACAGTCATACGGGGGGAAATAGGAGTAAAGTAAAGTAAAGTTGTCTCCCTTTAGTCGAGGGCGACCAGAAGGCTCCCTTTTCAATAGCTACTACACTGAGATGTAGGGGAGGGCGCCACTCCTTTCCCTGGATTGCTTCACTTTACCCTTGATACGTACCTTATATTGCTGAGTGTTAAGCAAGGATGTATCAAGTACCATTTTAAAAGTCTTTGGTATGACGCGACCTGGGATTGAACCCAGGTCTCCCAGACCATTGGCGAACACTCTAGCCACTTGGCTAATATGAAATAATTTGATATCGAAAAGAAAATGAAGGAATTAATTGACAAAAATAAATAAAATTACAGTATTTAACATTCCTTGAGATTTTATGACAGAGTTAATACTTTCTTCGCATAGATTTTACTAATTAACCATAATTTCCTTCATTAAAGTGGTTTCAGCTTTTCCGAATGGTAGTAAATAGGTCTTTGTGGGATGGAACCTTCTCTTTGATTTTTTAAAATTTCCACTATAAATCTTCAATTAGATTTAGATGTGAAGTGTTCGCTGACCATGTCAATGTCTTAAGAAAAATTATACTAGTAATTTAAATAATTTAATGTCGTTTGTTTATAAAACCAGGATGTTCAGTTATTGAAGAAGAAATGTAATCCGTCATGTCTCTAATTACTTTATATACTGATAAATAAACAAAAAAAGCCAACTAAGTGAAAATCTTCTAAGCGTGCTAATTCTATTATTCTTACCAGTGTTAGATGGCCCTCTGCTTCTCTGCAGACGGGCAAGACCCCACCAACGAGTGTCCTGATATGACGCTAAACAATTTGATGGTGATGTTCCAGTAATGCTGGAGCTTTGGAAAATGCAGAGTACCCCTTTATTGCCATCACACCCAGGTCTACTTGCGCCTGGAGTCCTACCTATGGGTCAAATAGAACTAAAACTGTATATTTATGTTAAACGGAATTGTTTGAAATAGAACTGTTTTTGACATTGAAATTGTGTACTTATGCTAAGCTGAATTCTTTGAAATGGGACTGTTTTGGTATGCTAAAATGAATCGCTTGAAATTGAGCTGTTTTGACATTCAACTGAGTGTAAACAAAAAACTATACTTATACTAAACTGAATTGTTTGAAATAGAACTTTTTGCATGTTAAATAGATTTGGCATTAATAACTCGCAATGGTTGAAGTGCCATAAAACTAAACCAAACCAAACCAAACCAGGGTTAGAAGAGTCAGCTTTTAGTTACATAACTGCGTGTGTGAGATGTTTGCAAACGTCACCCATTATTACAATCACAATATATAGGAAGTAGCGTCTCATCAACCGAAAAAGACATCGACACACGACTGACGAAGGCATGGACGGCTATCGATAGGCCCTCGATCATATGGAAATCAGACCTAACCGATAAAATGAAACGCAGTTTCTTCCAGGCAGCGGTTGTGTCGATACTGCTATATGGATGCACTACATGGACGCTAACTAAACGACTGGAGAAGAAACTAGACGGAAACTACACAAGAATGTTGAGAGCAGTATTGAACAAGTCCTGGCGACAACACCCCACGAGACACCAACTATATGGACACTCGCACCCCATCACGAAAACTATACAAGTAAGACGAACCAGACACGCGGGACACTGCTGGAGAAGCAAGGACGAGATCATAAGTGATGTACTCCTAAGGACCCCCACATATGGCCGTGCAAAAGCAGGACGACCAGCTCGAACTTACTTACAGCAACTATGTGAGGACACGTGATGTAACCCTGAAGACCTGCCTGAGGCGATGAATGATAGGGAGGAGTGGCGAGAGAGGGTCAGGGATATCCGTGCTGATGATGATATATATATAGAGAGAGAGAAAGAGAGAGAGGGGGGAGAGGGAGATTTTTAAAAATTGGATATCCTTGAGATGTAAATGTCTGGTTATTTACACAGTATTGGCCAATAAAACTAAACAGGTTTAATGCTGAGATAAATAAGATCTATTCACCCTCAAATGATATCAATTTTTAAGTACTTTGTATGTAATATATATATGTATATATATATACAAAGTATATATATATATATATATATATATATATGTATGTAATATATATATATACATGTTATATATATATATATACTTTGTATATATATATACATATATAATTTTAAGAAAAACCCAATATTCGGTCATGTTAGAATACCTCATATATATATATATATATATATATACTTAGCACTTTGTATGTGTATATATACTTAGTTACCCGTCTTGAAGCTTTTATGAAAACCTTAATTTACTCCAGGTCAGTATTTCCCTAATTTAAAGCAATATTCTTTCCAACTTTCTCGAATGGCAGTTAATTGATATTCTTTGGCGAATGGAACCTTCTTATTGAAGTCAATGTTTATATTTATTGAATTAAAAACAAAAATTCTTATGCTATGTAATTAGGCCGTGTAAACAGCGTTTATTGCTGATTCCACTTTCGGTAATCAAAAGGAGAAATAATAAATCTTGCTGTTTCGCGCCATATGTTTGTTATGCTCGTTTTCAACTTGAAATCCTTTTACTAAAAGACTATGGTACGTTAAAGGTTTTGCAATATTTTGCTACGTGTTGGTTTTCGGCGCGTATACCTCGTGACCGAAGCAACACAAGCCATGGAGGATACCCACTGTAGTTGGTAGTATCGGGGTAGTTGGTGCGCTGACACGTTGTGCCATACGAATGAACAACCAATTGAGTCAAATTCTGGAAATAACTAAAAACATTTGTTGTGCCATAGGTGAAGGCGCAATTGGTTACAGGACAATAACAACATGGTTGAAGAAATTTCGCACGGGTTGCATGAACCTCCACAAACAGGAAAGCTCAGCTCTTGATTTAACCGTTCTTTTCCTTTCGTCATGTTGTGATATAATGGCCGAGGGATTTCGTTTTATGCCTTTGGGTTTAGTTAGGCTGAGAACCTTTCGGCTCAGTGCATGGGTTACTTAGGTGCAACATTAACGCAGGTGTTAGCGCGCGGGCGGAGCGGACGTGTCACTCAGAGATGTCACAATAGAAACCCGAGATGGGAATGGGGGCTAGAGAGTGCGAATGGCGTCACGCACCGGAAGCTCGCGGATGATTTGGGGAGATTTGAAAAAGTCAGTTAGTTGAGTTGAGTTCCTGGCTCGGAAGAAGACGGTTGACTTTCGGGGCTCGCAGAGGCCAGACGAATTTGCGCGCTACAGGCGCCGCACGAGATGGGGGGCAGATGAAAAAACCAGAATAGAAAGAATGTGTATCTCTCTCCTTATGTCGAAGAACCTTTAAACTCAAAGGTAATAAAAAGTTTCGTACCTGAACTAAGAAGTCGTAAGTGTTTTTCGCGTTTCGGAATTCTTATGTTCTATGTATATATGTTATGAACATTATATGTACGTTTCACACATAGCCGTATCTGGCTATGGTACATTGTTTTTTCCACTGTTCATTATGAGCATTTTGCTATGCAAAATTCTATTGTTATATTCTGGCTGCATATCTGGGACTCTAAATTTTTTCATTTTTTGCAAAAAGCATTATGTAATTCATCTTTATAAGGTGGATTATTATTATTATCATTATTATTATTATATAATCCTTGAGAGTTTTTTTCACGTTAGAGTCAGCTAATGGTTTTCAATGGAGTTTGAGTGACAGCTAAAAGCTTGGATTCTGAGTCCATTCTACAAGCCATAGAAGCAAATCCAGTGAGTAGCACTCGGAGAGTATCAGGTGAGCTCGGCATCTCACAATCAAGTGTTGTTCGTCACCTTCACAACCTCATCAAAATCATCCGGTAGCTGTTGAATTGTTTCTCATAAGTAAAAGTTAGCGACCATAGTCGAGGGAGACCCGAAGGCTCCCTTTTCGATAGCTTACTACACCAAGGTGTAGGGGAGGGCGCTACTCCTTTCCCTGGATTGTTCCACTTTACCCTTGATCCGTACCTTATAACGCTGAGTGTTAAGCAAGGAGGCATCAAGTACCATTTTTTGAGTCTTTGGTATGACTCGACCTGGGATTGAACCCAGGTCTCCCAGGCCATTGGCGAACACTCTAACCGCTAGGCCAATGTCCGGTTAATTGTTTCTCATGATAATGCAAAACTTTTGACTCGCCTTATTATTTTAGTGTATCAGTTTATCTTCTCAGAAATACTCCAATTTTGTCATCATCTTAAAATTCTGTGTCTAATATATGTAATTGCATCAACTATTTTTTTCTCGAAATCCTGTGTCTAATATATGTAATTGTATGTATCAAAACACAGTCCGAAAATGTTTTAAACTTCAGCATGTGGATCTGATCTAAAAAAAAAGGTCAATCGAAAAAAAGAAGTTTATCTTCTGGTTGGTTTGGATTATATATAACTACAGCTACTGGAGGTGTTTGTAGTGTGATGGTTACCGTCGTTGGCAATGGACACGGTGACCCGAGTTCAAATCCTGGACAAAGTTGTTTATACTTCACGTAGCGCTAATATACTTTGGAAAATTAAAAATTCAACTATTCTCCCTCTCGTTATGGGTATTTACCCATAGCGAGAGGGAGAATTATGCAAACTTAGCTCTTTAAACTTGGTATGGCAACCAGTGTAGGAGAAGGAAAACTCTGAATTCAAACCTGTTAAACACCGCTTAAAATTAGATTTTTAGTCGCATCCTTTGCGTGTGGAGGGTTTGGTTTGGTTTCTTTGTTTAATGGCATATCAACCTTCCTGGGTTATTTAATACCAAAGACATCCTTCAAGAAAAACAGCAGTGATACTATTTAACCCATTGCTGGGAGCGTATGAAGGGGGTTGGTGAATATATATATATATATATATATATATATGTGTGTGTGTGTGTGTCGCAGCAGCAAGAATGATGGTGTAAGCAATGATAGCAGAAGTATTTTTGTGTTTCTTTTTTAATCTTATTCGTTGTCAGACAAATCAGACATTCAACTCACACTCTAAATATCTTTCAAGAAGGTTTCTTAATATCAATACAATCTATATTAAAACAGATGTTGCGTGAGCTTTGGCACAGACCAGTAAGGATAGGTCATGGACGTTTGTTGTCGCTTTGGGGTACCATAACTCACCTTAATAATAAGTGAGATGTAACATAAGGGAGACGAGACAAATATGAGATAAATAAAAGGAAGATTTTATTATTGGTTAATGTACGGGGATTAGCTGTCATCGCATATTGTATTTTGGTTGCCACGTCTACGTTGAGGTGGCTACTGCTTCTTGCTGACTTTTCGGAATCGTTTCGAAGTTGCTGCTGCGGTTGCTTTGTCATTGTTTGACGTCTCTTTGTAGTGGTCGCAACTAGGATCCATTTTCTTTTGACTGTTGGGTCAAATCAGCTTTCTTATGTACAGACTGACTAGCTCGAATCGGCTCAAAAGTTTACTGACTTGAAAGTCATGTAACAGATGGTGGTCGGTAGAAAAATATTTTATCACCCTTTATTTTTTCTTTCTCAAGCATTCATTCCGGAAGTGGACGCATGAATCCAGTCGGGAGTTTAGTTTGTGCTTGCCAAACGAGTGATGTCTGTCGAGGGGAACACTTCCGGTTGGGTTATAAAAATGTTCCAACAGGTTGAACAAGTCCTGGAAGCAACACTCCACAAAGCAGCCGCTATAAGGCCACCTACCACCCATCACGAAAACTATCAAAATTAGACCAACCAGATATGCGGGACTCTGCTAGAGAAGTAGGGACGAGCTCATAAGTGATGTACTCTGTTGAACCCCTTCACATGGCTGAGCAAAGGCTGGGCGACCAGTTCGAACCTACGTACAGCAGCTCTGTGTTGATACGGGATGTAGACCTGAGGACCTGCTGGAAGTGATGGACAATAGGGAGATGTGGAGAGAGAGGGTCAGGGATATCCGTGCTGATGATGTGACATGATGATGATGACAGCATAGCTAAAATAAAATGTGAAGACCTATGGGAAAATTCTGGTCCTTACATGTTGAAGAACAAGAGGGAATTATCTCCCTGTCCCAGCCAGCCGCATTTTCAAAGACAAACAAAGATGGCGACCGCTGGGGACTAACGTACATTACCGTGACTCAACTCACGACTTTCAGAATTATCATATCTTACAGTGACTGACATTCTACAACAAGCATATATTCATGTCTTACTTGTAAACACTGCATAGCAATATCGACTAAGCTTATCAAGGAAGACCTTTTTTTGTTTTTATATATACAAGTATATATTCACATCTTACTTGTCAACACCACATAGCAATATCCACTAAACTCATCAATTAAGCCCTTTTTTGTTTTTATATATACAAATATATATTCAGATCTCAGTAGTCAACACCACATAGCAATATCCACTAAGCTTATTAATTAAGCCCTTTTTTGTTTTTATATATGGAAATATATATTCAGATCTCACTAGTCAACACCACATAGCAATATCCACTAAGCTTATTAATTAAGCCCTTTTTTGTTTTTATATATGGAAATGTATATTCAGATCTCACTAGTCAACACCACATAGCAATATCCACTAAGCTTATTAATTAAGCCCTTTTTTTGTTTTTATATATGGAAATATATATTCAGATCTCACTAGTCAACACCACATAGCAATATCCACTAAGCTTATTAATTAAGCCCTTTTTTGTTTTTAGATATGGAAATATATATTCAGATCTTACTAGTCAACACCACATAGTAATAGCAACAAAACTCATCAATTAAGACCTTTTTTTGTTTTTATATCCAAATTATTAGTAGTAGAGTTATTAATAGTCATATGGGCCCCATGTATATTGAGACAGCCTATATTTCACAAATGTTAGTTCCTATGGGAAAGGAATGAACCCTACTATTTTTCCTCTACCTGTGGGTAAATAGTGTTATAATAATTAACGAATGATTTTTTTTATATCAATCATTTTTTGTTAATTATATTTTATCATTCAGTGTGGTTGGGCTTAGAACTATATGGGTTAAGAGCCCTTTGTCATATCCTTTGTCATATCCTTTGTGCACGAGCGTAAACTGCACCAATTGACTATACAGTCAATTGGTGCAGTTTACACTCGTGCACAAAGGATATGACAATCACCATTGTCACAATAAACCCCCAGACAGGAAATGAGACTGGAGTGTGGATGACGACATGCCCAGAAGAGATGGTCCTTAGAATTTGAGGATTTTGAAAAGAGTCAGTTGAGGGTGGACTACTGAGTTAAGAATTTGAGTTCTTGCCATTGAGGCAGAGAGTTGAGTTTCTGCCATTGAGTCATAGCGTTGGATTTGGACCGTTGAAGATGTAGTTAGGTTTTTTGGATCTCTACCGACAGAGATCTTAGACATCACAAGATGCACCGTGCGTTGGGGTCAGATAGATGGTTAGCATTGGAAGAATTGTATCTCTCTCCTCGTGTCGAAGAACCGAAGTCAGAAATTAATCAACCGTTCGTACTTGAAACAACAGAGTCTGCTTATGTTTTGCATTTATAAATGTGTTTGTTTCACAGTTGTGATATCATTATGATTGTGGTATACAACAATAGTAGGTCGGACTATGCTCTTTAACCTTGGTATAGTGGCTGGTCTTGGAGAATAACAACTCTGAATTTAAAATAGTTGCCCTTCGCTTAAAAATTTACTTTTGTCGCACCCTGCTGTTTCTTGGTGACCGTTCAGAATTTCTTCCAGGCTGCTGCTGCTTTGTCAGAGCTCAGATCTCTACCGTTGCTGCGATCTGAACACTTTCTTCATGCCAGATGAAATTAGAGCTTCTTTTATACACATGGCCCGGCTAGTATATTTGAATCAAGTCATTTCACTATTTGCCAATCCTTTATATTTCATTTGATTTTTTGGACTTTTACCTAATTTATTATTTTTCCTTTCTCGCTTTTCAGCTCCACAAACCATCCCAAGAATCATCAAAAATACCCTCTGAGTTTCACGGATGCTCCAACAAGTAAGAAAAAGTCACCTCTTTTTACAATGGAGAAAGAGAAAGATAATGTAGACAGAAAAATGGTTAACCCTCAGAGCACCCGACAACTATATGTGTGTGGTGTTTAGAATGACTTCTTGCATAGCTACTGAATGAAATCTTCAGGAATGTGAATTATTACCATTTATAAAATTTGTGATGAAACGAGAAAGAAAAATGTTATAGGGTTGGAGTCAAAATGATGAAGAATTAAGAAATATATTTTTGAAAACAGAACAAAAAAATATTGTTTGAAATGTGGAGATGAGTCTTTGTCATTATTCCAAAATTTATTTAAAAAATATCTTTATCTTTGTTGTTTGTAGCATAACATTTTGATTAACGAGTTCGATTTTTTTTTTCATTGGCTGGAATTCTAAACCATTTTTTGCATAGCAAATTTAGCACAGTCCTAACAACAAAGGATGAAATTAAATCAATTCCCCTAATAAGTTGGCGACCGTAGTCGAGGGTGACCCAAAGGTTGGCTTTTCGATAGCGACTACACCAATGTGTAGGGGAGGGCGCTACTCATTTCCCTGGATTACTCCACTTTACCCTTGATCCTTACCTTATAATGCTGAGTGTTAAGCAAAGTAGCATCAAGTTCCATTTTTTGAGTCTTTGGTATGACCCTACCTGGGATTGAACCCAGACCATTGGCGAACACTCTAACCATTATGCCAATGTCCGGTTATTCTAAAATGAGAAGGAAAGAACAACTTGGAAAATTAGATTGACTTGTTTTTATCAAAATCTAATTGCCTTTACAAGGCTAACGAACCCAATTTTCCCTAATTTATTTTTACTCATAGCTGAAGGATTAAGAGTAAGATTCATGCCTTTCCTAAATGCAAAGGGAAATATCTGTAGTTTCATCCAGACGTTTCCCACAAGATAACTGTTACACTAACTTGATCTCTTCTAATTAGGGAATTTCAATGCTGTACAGTTTGGTACAAGACATTTCTGGAGATCTCAACTCAAATCTTTGGTATCTACATTTTTTTTCTTTTAAATTTCTTTTTGTTAAAATAAACGTATCATATTTTACATCAACAAGCTACTTTTTTGGAAGACTCTCCATAGTGTAGTGGTTAACGTGTTGTACTGCGACATCATACCTAGCGAGATGGAACCCGAGTCGAGTTATTACGTTCCCTTTCGGACTAACACTCTTGGGAAAGGTATGAATCTCCTTAACACCTCCCCCCCAGCTATGAGTTAAATAGTACTATTACTATATTTACCCAACCCCTCCGCTCGGGCAGGATATGACACAAGGTCAATTTTTAAGCGGAGTTTGACAGGTTTGAATTCAGAGTTTTCCTTCTTGTTGACTAGTTGCCTTACCAAGGCTAAAAAAATCAGTCTGCCCAACTATTTACCCATAGCTGGAGGGAGAATAATTGGATTCATACCTTTCTCAATGCAATGTGAAATCCAATCAGTCTCGTCCAGGGTTTGAACTCGTGTTGCCGTGTCCATTTCCAACGACGATAACCATTACACCACGGGCACCTCCAGTACTATTACTGTTCTTCCACAAATATGACTTTGGCATTAAACAACCTAAGAAGGTTGATATGCCATTAAGCAATTTGACAATTATATGTTCTAATCATCATAGAGGTTTCCCGAGTGGCTGTTTCCGGTGTCTTGGATATCACTTGACAACCTCCCGGTTTCAACTGTTGTCTGAGAACCTAAAGACATACCTGGTTCATTAGACCGTCTACTCTGTACTCCGCGATCACGTCCTTCGCTCGTTTCTGCTCCTAAATTAATTTGCTTCAGATGTGGTCACACAGTGATATTCCATTTCTATATCCACCTGTGCCGTAACCAGTCACTATTCTTGCTTGCGTATGACATCGCAAATAAAACGTTGCTTTTAAAGAGATTGGCATGGAAGTTCTTGTCAAGCTTTTCCGTAAGGGTGTCTTTTATCGTGGTAAATGTCTTCCACCTTGATCTTATTCTCCGCAAGATTTTTGCATCCATTTCTCGGTACACATTTCGCATTCGTCCGAAGTTGACGTATTATTTCACTTCCTCGATTCAATCAATTGTAGATCTACTAAAAATGTTTGCATTGTAGCTTGTGGGGATTTAGGAATTAACAGTAAAACTCCCAACCGGATATTGACTCGTCGGCTGCCAGATACAAAATGTATAAACGCGTCGCCACGCATAAGGCTCCACGCATCCATCCGGTTAAAATCAGAAAAAAGAAAAATAATAAAATGTAAAGTAGCCAATGGGAAGCGGTCGCGCCAAAATTAGAAGGATTTTGGAGTGGCGAATTTGGAGCCGGTGAAGAGAGATAAATACTCAGGTTTTCTGTGAACCGATCTCTTTTTCGGGTAGTGACGTCGAACCGACAACACCGATTTTACTATCTGGTGTTTTTGGGCACCACACTGCGTCTTGGGACGTAGCGTTGGTTCGTCCATTCACCAAGTAAATAAAGGAAAGTATGGAAGAAATGTTTTCGTCTCTTGTCTGTTTCTATCTTTTCTTTTTGTATATTTCTTTTGGACCTTCTTTGGGCAAGGCATTGCGCCAGCCAGTCAACGTGGGGTAAAATAATATAACCAAAATATGGAGTCAGATATCTTACGGCAAGACAGCCTTGCCCTTAGCCACTGACTACCTAAAACCCTTTAAACTCCACATTAGTGACCTCGACGCTAAAAACCTTTAAACCCCACAAGCTAAATAATGTATCTTGCAAACTCCTTCAGAGCTATTGTGCCACAGACTCCTTGAGATCAATAGAGTCACAGACTCCTTGAGAGCAATAAAGCCAAAGACTCTTAGAGAGCTACAGAGCCATAGACTCCTTGAAAGCTATAGGGCATCTTTGCTGTTTTGCATCTTTGATAGTGTTATAGTTTCAGTAACAAGAAGATTTTTATGGGACGTAATTCCAAGCCCCAGTCATTAAAGTCAGAAAATTTCCCTCTAGACTGATTTCCTTTCCAATGCTAAAGAGCCCAGTCAGCCCAAATATTAATTTACTATTGCTGGTTGAAGAAGAGATGGATTCATTGTTGTACTCTCTGCATAATGGACTCGCCCTCCTCCATAAATACACGTAAACGAGAGCATCAGACGGAGTTCACCAATCAGCGCGACACAATCACCTGTGATACCATTTGCATAGTGGACGGATAGTCACTAACCCACAGGACTCTCATCTTCCTATCAACTAACTACTGTTTAACCAGGTTCACTTGTATCTTGTTTCTGTTACTTGAATATATATGTTTTTCTATCAACCCTTTTTGAGTTCCTCGTGTTTTTCTTTTATCAGCATCACAACATTCATGCCTTTCCAAAAAGCGTTTGTGTGTAGGTGTAACGGAAATAAAATCGGCAATCCAAGTTCAAATCCTGGACAAGGCTATTCTCGTTTCACTTCTCAACCATGCCCTTGGGAAAGACATGAACCCATCTCTTCTCTTAGCTCTGGATAAACTATGAATTTACCCAACTCCTCTGCTTAAACAAGACTAAAGAACCCCATTTGCCTTATATTTCCCCAGAGAGAAAACAGATGGATCCATAGCTTCCCCAAGGTCATTAGTGCGAAAGGAAACACAAACAGCCTTATCTAGGATTTGAACTTAGATCACCAATTCCATTTCTTTCGAGACAACAGTTACGCTAAGCGCTCTATAGGTAAATAGTAGGGCAGACTGGGTTCTTAAACCTTGGGATGGAAACCTGTTGAGGAGAAGGAAAAACCTGAATTCAAACGAGCTGTACTTCACTTTAAAAATTTACATTGTGTCACATCATGCACGTTTGGTTTGGTTTTATGGCATATCAACCACTAAAGGTTAGTTAATGCCAAATCATCCTTATACTTATAAACAGTTCTTGTTCAAACAATTCCGTTTGGCATAAGTACACGGTTTAGTTCTATTTAACCCATAAATAGGACTCTATCACGTGCTACCACTTCGGGGCCGTGTGAACCAGGGAGCGATGGCAATAAAGGGGTACTATGCATTCCCCAAAGCTCCAGAATTACTGGAGCTTCACCATAAGATTGTTTAGTGTTATATCCAGGACAACCGTTGAAGGAGTCTAACCCTTCTGCAGTGATGCAGTCGATGTATACTGCGGCCCAAGGGGTTGGGTAAATAGATATAAGTCCAAGATTTCACTCTGCTCATTGAGTCTATTTCCAATGAGGATAACCATTATGTTATTCAAAGCTTCCATATTGAAAGTATCTCCTTATTATGCTTTCTTCATACAAGTTGTACTTCCTACTTTACTATACTTTAGTTAAACATTCCAACTATAAGTTTATTTATAGAATAGAATAAGAGAATCTAACCTGTCAACCCAAACTTATTTCACGAACATATAATTTACATAGAAGTCATGACTAGAGTCAAATTAGTGTGCTTTCTTCGACTGACACAATTGAATGTATGTTAATGATTTGAATCAAACCAATACAATAACTGTTAATCCTTGAATTATTTCAACTAGTATTCTTATGCAGTCTGTTTTTGTACTGACCATTTGAGATGATGCAATCTGCTATTTTCAGTATTGTCTGAACATGCTGAGATAGAGCATCGCAGTCTATACACACCCACGTACATATATACATATATGTGTGTACATGCGTGTGTGTATTATGGCCCATGAATTGACAGTCTATACACACACATGTATATACATATATATGTGTATGCGTGTGTGTGAGTGTGTATTATGGCCCATAAATAGTTTATACTCACCCACGTATATATATGTATATATATATATATATATGTGTGTGTGTGTGTGTGTGTGTGTGTATTATGGCCTATAAAGAGACATATCCAAAACGATTTTTTGTAAAAAGATACTTTTCCTCGAAACGAAAAATACGAGGATTTTATTATTTCTAATGGAACATTATGCAACCAAAATGGAATACATTAGGTGTTACTTATTACCAAAGTCAATTGTGCTGAAACTCTCAAAGCAAAATATAAATATGTAGCAGTCCAAATATAAGAACCCCTTTCTCTCTTTCTCTCTCTCTCTCTCTCTATATATATATATATATATATATTATTTTTATCTTATTCAAAAAATTGGTAAGAGTGCATTTATTTAGGGACAACGCTCTAAGTTATGGCTATTATTCCCTATTTTGTTCAGACTATTATCCTCACACTTCTTGTCTTTATCACTACATTTCAGCCAGTAAGTTTTTTTAATACCCCCACCCACTTGTTGTCTGAGGGGAGTCCCCGAGGTGTTGTGATTAATGGGCTGGACTGTGCCATTGTAATGAGCGAATTTGAACTCTAGTAACGCTATTACATTCACTTTCAGATTAATATCATTGAGAAAAGTACGAACCCCTTTATCTACCCAGCTATGGATTAAACAGTACCATTGCAGTTCTTCTGCAAGAATAGCTTTGCCATTAAACAGTCAATGAAGGTTGATATTTCATTAAATAAAGCAACCAAACCAACTTTATTGTCTGAATATCTGAGATAATTGTCATCATTCCACAAAACAAATATGATCATCCTTATTGATTTTATCATTATGGACTGATGTCATTTTTGGCCTTTCTCATTAGTCCCCATTTTAATTAAGTTATATTGGCGTCTCCTTTGGCCGGTCGTCGCCGCCACTCAACGCCATCTTGCTCATGTGACTCCAACACCGTTCTATCTCTTTTTTGTAGTTCGATGTTCCCCACTGAGATGAACAATAAGTCAACACTTTCGTGTACATTATTTATTCACTTGATATACATTACCGACTCCGTATACAAGTCAATAACGCCAGGACCACAGATTGAAAATTAAGCCCTATCACTTTAAACTGATCTTGGCTAATTTAAAGTTGAAATCTAACTTTTAAATCCCAGGGTTTTTAAAGGTTATTATCCGTCAATAAAACTGAGTTGACTCACGTTATTATTCCAACCGTTTAATGGTTATTCGAATTCTACACAACACGCCAAATAAAAGAATAAGATACCTCGCAACAACAATTACCGACGCCGACTACGCCGATGACATAGCGATACTGGCAAATACACCTGACCAAGCCGAAACTCTTCTGCATAGTTTGGAACGAGCAGCAGCAAGCATAGGCCTCTATGTTAATGCACACAAAACGGAATATATGTGCTATAACCAAACGGGGGACATCTCCACTCTAGAAGGAACCCCACTTAAACTAGTAGACAAATTCACGTACCTAGGAAGCAGCGTCGAATCAACCGAAAAGGACATCGAAACGAGGCTAACGAAAGCATGGACAGCTATCAATAGGCTATCGATTATATGGAAATCAGACCTAACCGATAAAATAAAACGCAGTTTCTTCCAGGCAGCGGTCACATCGATACTGCTATATGGATGCACTACATGGACGCTAACAAAACGGCTGGAGAAGAAACTGGATGGCAATTACACAAGAATGCTGCGTGCAATCCTCAACAAGTCCTGGCAGCAGCACCCCACAAGACACCAACTGTACGGCCACCTGCCCCCTATCACGAAAACTATTCAAGTTAGACGAACCAGACATGCAGGACACTGCTGGAGAAGCAGAGATGAACTCATAAGAGATGTACTCTTGTGGATCCCCACACATGGCCGCGCAAAAGCAGGACGACCAGCTCGAACGTACATTCAGCAGTTATGTGAGGATACAGGATGTTGTCCTGAAGACCTACCTATGGCGATGAACGATAGGGAGGAGTGGCGAGAGAGGGTCAGGGATATCCGTGCTACCAGCGCGATATGATGATGATGATAATTTAACAGTTATGTATGATAAATAAGTGTGGATCAGTTGTAAAATCGACCAGCTCACTAAATTCAGCCTTTTTTTTTTGTTTTGTTTTGTTTTATTTATTTATTTATTTTTGTTTAGGGATAATTGATACTCTAAAATTGTTCTGATGACAAATATAAGTTTTCAGAGCTAAATTTCTTTTAATTCATTGGCTCATATATTTCATCTGAATCTACAGCTTTATCCCTACACCAAAATATTGAGGGTCGTCAAATCATTTTTTTGTTTCGATGGAATTTGTGGGGTGACTGAATGTTCTTCATCAGGCTTGTCACAGATAGAGCCAAAATAGCGGAGGTGGGGGGGGGCGATATTCTGTACCATGTGACCGTTGAATAAGACCATGTAAGGATCTTTTACACAGTACATTTTTACAAGGTTGTTAATATTTGGCACATTTAGCACCCAGAAGGAACACTGACCAAAACGCTATCAGTAAGCAATACAACTGCACAACGTTCATTTCTAAGATGACAAAAAAAAGCACAAACAGATGAAGACAAGTTAATCAACGATCCACAATTAAACACAATTGTAGAAATAGAAAAGAATCCCATTTCACATTTAAATGGAGACGAGTCCTTCAACGCTTCTCCTTAATGGGAATGGTATATTATCCTTCAGGCGCAATACCCATTAATAATAGCATATGCTCAAATACTGCTCTAGGCTATTGGCAATGCTTTCGTCATAATGTCTACCACTATCCAATCTGACGAGCATTGAAAAATTGAAATGTTAATATTCTAAATTCGCCCACAACAAGAATGAAAATGAACGTCGATGTGTTTTGTGCAATCATGACACTTTACGTTCTTTGACAAATTAGTTGCCCCGCGTTTGTCTTTGAATAGGACTGAAGGCGATATCTATTGGAAACTAACTTCAGTTACGACGAAGCCACTTGGATCCATTAGCTGCTTCACTCAGAGCCATATACTTTGCTTCAGTTGAAGACTTTACCACTGTTGGATATTGCTCGCTGCGCTGACTGATGCAACACAAACCCGACAAAAAATATAACTAGATGTTGACTTACGAGTATCCAAATCATCATCATCATCATCAGAAGCAGCAGCAGCATAACCACTCAATATACACCTCGTGGTGTAATGGTTAAAGCGATGAACTGCGGAATCATAGTACGCGAGTTCGTACTCCAGTCGCGCTATTATGTTCACTTTCGGGCAAATACCCTTGGGAAAGGTATGAACCCCCTTATTCTCCCTCCAGCTATGGGTAAATAGTAGGATGGACTAGGTTCTTCAGCCTTGTTGAGGCAACTAGTCTAGGAGAAGGAAAACTCTGAATTCAAACCTGTTAAACTCCGCTTAAAAATTGACCTTGTGTCATATCCTGCCCGAGCGGAGGGGTTGGTAAATAGTACCACTCAATATAATTTCATTAAAATACCTATCAAAGAGCAGACAATGAGAGCAGTATTAAACAAGTCCTGGCGACAACACCCCACGAGACTCCAACTATACGGACACTTGCCCCCCATCACGAAAACTATACAAGTTCGACGAACCAGACACGCAGGACACTGCTGGAGAAGCAAGGACGAGCTCATAAGCGATGTACTCCTGTGGACCCCCACATATGGATGTGCAAGAGTGGGACGACCAGCACGAACCTACATACAGCAACTATGTGAGGACACAGGATGTAACCCTGAAGACCTGCCGGAGGCGATGAGTGATAGGGAGAAATGGCGAGAGAGGGTCAGGGATATCCGTGCTGGCGGCGCGACATGATGATGATGATGATCGTTCAAATACCGCAAAATCCGTTTTTCTCGCCCTGTCGGATGGGGCAGTAGAATATACTGACTGTTTCTCTGCAGAGGAGTAAGACCTCCATCCCTAACGTGTGTCCTGGATATGGCAATAAACAATCTTATACTGAGTTTCCAGTAATGCTGGAGCTTTGGGGAATTGCGGAGTACCCTTTCATTACCATCTCTTCCAGGTCCCCTCGGGCCCGGAATGGTAGCACCTGATAGGTTCCTATCGACGGGTCAAATAAAACTATACAGTGAACTTATGCTAAACTGAATTATTTGAAATAGAACTGTTTTAACATTTACACTGCATACTTTATTTAAACTGCGTACTTATGTTAAACTGAATTGTTTGAAATAAAAAGAGTTTTTGACAAATAACTGTGAGTAAACAAAAACTATAATTATACTAAACTGAATTGTTTGAAATAAAACTGCTTGACTAAACTGAATAGCTTAAGATAGATGTTTTTGACAATTAAGCTGTGTACTTATGGTGAGCTGAATTGTTTCTGTGTACTTATGGTGAGCTGAATTGTTTGAAATAGAACTGTTTATTTGTATTAAAAAGGATTCGGGATGTTCCATAGCCACAATTAATGCCATGTGCGAAATAGACTTATAATGTTCATAACGATAGAACATATAAAGAACATAGGAATCTCGAAATTCGAAAATACGTAACGACACAATCTCGCTATGCTGTCTTTATCATCTGGCTCCCATCTCGAGCGGCCCCCATAGGGCGCAAGTTCGCCTTGCGTCTCCGAGCTCCAAAAGTCGATCCTCCTCGTTTGGCGTCTAGTATTCAACTCCCTAACTTTCTTCAAATCTCCCACAAACCTCCGCGCACTTCCGGTGCGTGACGTCACCCGCACCCTGTCACCCCTTTCCGTCATCTCGGGCTATTGTGACATTTCTGAGTGGCATGTCCACCCCGCACGCGCGTTACCACCTATATCAAGGTTTGCACCTAACTAACCCATGTGCTGAGCCGAAAGGTTCTCAGCCTAACTAAACTCAAAGGCATGAACCGAAATCCCTTGGCCATTACGCTACAGGGATTAAATAAACTACAATGGTTGATATGCCAAAAAATCCAAATAGACAAACAAATAATCCGTTTAGCATCTTGCCGACAATGTTCAATACTAAAGCTTGACATAAACTGACTCAGAATACCAAAAGCAGATGCCAAATCTGGTCACGTTGCAATCATAGAGTTATATACCTGGAATCGAGAAGCAATAATACTTATTTATAAAAATATAAACTTTCTTTTTATTTACGAAAGTCGTGCCGAAATGGCTCTATGAGAGAGAGAGAGAGAGAGGGGGGGGAGTCGGTCAGCAACTGCTATTATTGGCACCACGTTGAAATAGACATATTCAGAGCCATACTTCTTCGTACTTCTTTGACGAGAGACTGATACAAGACAGGCTTTTTTAACCCGGGGGCACCGCCCCCAGCTAGCACTAAAAACGACGTGACGTATCTACTCTCCGACTGACGCCCACAAATTTCCTTCCCACGCAATTCATCTGGTATTTTCGCTGTCCCTTCTTTACCTTAAGACACAGCGGCACATGCAGTTTCTGAAATCCACACTAACTGGTCAGTGAAAGATCAATATTTAACAATAGCATGTGTAAGACATCCAACGACTGGCAAATTTTCCTGTTGAAAGCAGCTCCATCAGCATTCAAAAAGCGGGACCTGTGGATCACATCAAAAGGTGTACTGACAGGATTACAGTCCTTCATCCAAAAATGATTCAAAATGTAAGGTAATGGCCAAAGGATCTCGGTTCATGCCTTTGGGTTTAGTTAGGCTGAGAGCCTTTCGGCTCGGCACATGGGTTAGTTGGGTGCAAACCTTGATGTAGGCGGTAACGCGCGCACAGGGCAGACGTGCCACTCAGAGATGTATGTCACAATAGCCCGAGATGACGGAACGGGGTGATAGGGTTCGGGTGACGTCACGCACCGGAAGCGCGCGGAGGTTTTTGGGAGATTTGAAGAAAGTTAGGGAGTTGAGACTAGACACTGGACGAAGACGGTCGACATTTGGGGCTCGCAGAGGCGAGACGAATTTGTGCGCCGTGGGTGCCACACGAGATAGGGGCTACATGATAAAGACAGCATAGCGAGATTGTGTCTCTCTCCTCCTTATGTCGAAACCTTTAACTCAAAGTTAATAAAAAGGTTTCGTATCTGAACAAGAAGTCGTTACATGTTTTCGAATTTCGAGATTCCTATGTTCTTTATATGTTCTATCGTTATGAACATTATATGTCTATTTCGCACATGGCGTTAATTGTGGCTATGGAACAAAAATACTATCCAAATACTTGGGTTGATCGATTCAAAGATAATATTTCAGCCAACTACGACAAATGATTATTTCCAGAATTCGGTGTGCTTGATACACCATATAAAATCTTAAATTCCGCATTTTCTTATTTTTTACGAATCAAGTCAACGTTGTTTGAAAGGAGTACCAAATCGTCCACAAAAAGCACAATACTAACAAATCTTTCCTGATCATTCGAGCTATTATAAACACAGGTATCAACACTTATCTGCTTAAATCCCAGTTGCTTCAAAAATAAATCAAAAGCGATATTCCATGATTGTACTGCTTGCTTCAAAACATAAATGCTTCTGCACAACGAGCACACAAAGTTTGGATAATGAACGTCAATGTATCCCTCTGGTTGCGTCAGGTAAATGTTTTGTCAAGATCACCTTTCAAAAAGGCTGTAGTAATATCACTTTAGTGGAGTTAAAAATCCAGAATAGTTTTAAAATTAGATAAATTAAAACTTGAATTGTATTGCATCGCATGACCGGAGAGAAAACCTCAAAATCAATTCCTTCTTCTGAAAATCCCTGGATCAGAAAAAAACGTACCTTGAAACGGTCAAGAGAGTTATCAGAATTCCGCTTTATTTTAAACACCCATTTATCTGGAACAAAGAAAATAACCCCCTCTTGTTGCTATATTGACATGATCAACATTTACAGGAATAACATCTGCAGCAGAAGCAGCATTGATAATAGGTTTAATTTTGGGTGCTACTTCAGATTCTTCTTCCTCCTTAAATCCTCTCCATGGGTAAAACAATCACAACCCACACAACTATTCTGATCCTGTCCAACTTCATGCCGATCATCAATTTCCATCGAATGACGAACATTTGAGACAATGTGTTACAAGAATAACCAATACAATGAAGTCGCCGTTTGTGGCGAATAAAAACCCTCTCTTTAGAGAACACGATATGATCGTCGTGCTCATCTACCTTTCTCACTAAAAGCAAACTTTGGTCCAAATTTGGAATAAGCAGTATAGTTTGAAACACTTTCATTATTATCACCAAGGCCAAAACAACAACGTAACTTCCCCTTGCCTTCAGTATACATCTCACTATTGTCACTAAGAATTACTTCGTGAGAACAACCAAACCTTTTATAAGAAAACAAATTAGATTTATTGTTAGTCATGTGATCAGATATTCCAGAGTCTAAAATCCAGACGCTGTCATCATAATATTTCCTTTCAATGTTCTTACAATATTTTGTAGCAATAAAAGCAGTAGAATTGTGAATATGTCAAATAGGCAATATGACCAATCGAATTTCTCTGACGGTGACTATTATGATTTCGATAGCAACCTCTTTGCTGGTGTTATCCCTGCTTTGTATGTGAATCATTAAAGCCTTTAAGTTAACATGCATTGTCATTTCGCAGTGGACAATCGTGTTTAAAACGGTATGAAGAGCCTCTGATATAATATTTACAGTTTTTTTTTTCAGTAACCCAAAGGTTTTCGTCACATTTGATCTTAAACATTTTCTTTTTTTTTTTCCTTGTATAAATCATTAAATTCTTCACGATCTTATACTTTAATCTTTTCTGATTGTCTTCACACTGGGCATCCAGTGAAGTAATCAACGCCTCCTATTTGTCAAGAAGAAGGCTTGCAAGTAATCTGCATGCAAGCTGCTTATCAGTAAATGTATCATCCATCTCGTTCAACTGGTCATGTGAGGTTTTCATGAAATTTTTGTGTTCAAACATGTTAATTCCTAACTGATTAAACTATGATACTTCTGACGCAAAACTATAAGTATAATGAAACCTTGTTATACAGTTGACTTTTCTCTAGACGGAACCCCTCTTAAACTAGTAGATAAATTCACTTACCTTGGAAGCAGCATCGCATCAACCGAAAAAGACATCGACACGAGGTTAACGAAAGCATGGACAGCTATCAATAGGCTATCAATTATATGAAAATCAGACCTAATCAATAAAATGAAACGCAGTTTCTTCCAGGCAGCGGTCGCGTCGATACTGCTATATGGATGCACTACTTGGACTCTAACAAAATGGCTGGAGAAGAAGCTAGACGGCAATTACACAAGAATGCTGCGAGCAATCTTGAACAAGTACTGGCGGCAACACCCCACAAGACACCAACTGTACGGCCACCTGCCTCCTATCACGAAAACTATTCAAGTTAGACGAACCAGACATGCAGGACACTGCTGGAGAAGCAGGGACGAACTCATAAGAGATGTACTCTTATGGACCCCCACACATGGCCGTGCAAAAGCAGGACGACCAGCACGAACATACATTCAGCAACGATGTGAGGATACGGGATGTTGTCCAGAAGACCTGCCTGAGGCGATGAACGATAGGGAAAAGCGGCGAGAGACGGTCAGGGATATCCGCGCTACCAGCACGACATGATGATGATGATGAAGATGAAGAGCATCCCATGCATCTTTAGTGGATTCAGGGTATCAAACGTGAATGTATTGTCTTTTGACAATTCACTGAACAATAAGGGAATATAAATGATCACTTTCCTTATCATGTAATTCATAACCCTTAACATCTTTATCAACAGGATAAATAACTATCCCATTTATATATTTCCACAAACCATACCCTTTTATCATAACACATATAGAAAATTTCTGGACTCTATAATTTGAATCATTAAGCTTATCTACTTAAATTCTATTGGCAAGAAATACTATAACTTCACAAAATTAGTGAAGAATATGAGATCAGCAATATCACAGACTTCATAAGTATTGGTCAGGGTGGTCCATAACCTATTAAGACTTGACACCGTCAGTTCACCGAAGGACACAGACCAAAACAATAGCAGCCAGTGTTACAACTGTATAACGTCCATTCCTAAGACGAAAATAAACACAAACTGATTAAGACAAGTTAAACAACGATCCCCAACTAAACACGACAGTTTGTAGAAATACGAAACCATCTCATTTCATATATAAACGGACACCAGTCCATATACAAATATGACCGTAAAAGAAGGGTCAATACTAGTTGCATGTGTTAGAGAACGGGAGCCATAAAGGGATATAACTGTTTAGGATGATTCCTTATACTTCACTTGCTGCAGTTGGTAAGACACCTTTTGAATCACTGTGGTGTACATTTATATGGCCAGGAACTGTTGAGTAAAGGTCTGTAAGCCACAAAGTCGGAAATGGTCGTGTCATTTCCTCTCTTTTGTCATAAAGTACATCTTATTATCATTTTTGACAGGTATTTCTACAATTAAGAATAATTTCATAAACCTATGATTGTTTGTAAATAGTTATTCTTATTCGCTATTTTAAACCCTATAACTGCTTACAAAAAAGACAAATAAATAACACAAGGACTGACATGTCTTAAAACCAACCAATCAACAAACCAACTCATCAAAGACATTACTGAGCCCAATCGGCTGGGGCTGTAGAATATACTCAATGCATCTCTGCAAAGGAGTAAACCCTCTTCCAACGAGTGTCCTGAATATGACATTAAAAACTCTGATGATGAGGCTCCAGCCTTTGAGATTTGGGAAATACTGAGTACCCTTTCATTGCCATTGCTCCCAGGTCCACTCTAACCCGGAGTGGTAGCACCTGATAGGTTTCTATCAATTGGTCAAATAAAGCAAACTGTGTGTAAACGAATGACTGATGTTAAATTGTAACTGTTATATAGCAATACTCGAAATCATTTTAAATAATGTGTTAAATAAGTACCTCAGACTCGTTTCAGAATGTTATCTACAAAATGTATCTACAAATCATAAAAATATTTAATATGGTGAAATGGTAGAATTTCGTGAATTTGACAAGATGATAAAAATAAGTGAAAAGATGGATAAATCAGACACTTAGAACGAGTTAAGCAGTTATATTTTATACTTTATTCAAGAATTTTTTCAGACATAATATTTTTTGAGTTTTTCTACATTGAAGCAAGTGAAGATTTCTCTGTTATTTTATCTATTTCCTCAATTGTTTGAATGTAGAAAAACTCAAAAAATGTTTAGGCTGAAGAAATTCTTAAATAAAGAATGAAATATTACCACTAAACCCGTTGTAAGTATCTGATTTATCTAACTTTCCACTTATTTCATCATATATTCAATATATATGTATAAACCGGATTTGGCATTAAATAACCTTCAATGGTTGATATGTCATAAAACTAAACTAAACTAAACTAAAGGGGGTGTACTCGTAGTGTAATGGTTAAAGCGATGGACTGCGGAATCGTAGTTAGCGAGTTTGTACTCCAGTCGTGCTATAACGTTCACTATCGGACAAAAGTATGAACCGCCTTATCCTCCCGCTTATGGGTTAAATAGTAACACTACCCTTCTTCTAGGAGAATAGCTTTGGCATTAAATTACCTACAAAGGTTGATATGCCATTAAACAAAGAAACCAAACCAAGAAACCAAACGAAACTAAAGATATTACCCAAAACGAATGTAGGAACAAGAGAAAATTATCTCCCTTGTTCCATATCGTATGAATGAATGTTGTACTGTGTGAGAGAGAGGTTAGTAATTTGTGTAAATATGACCCAGTCTATTTTGAACTTTCGGCATTGTTGTCATTTCCAAGTGGATATGGGGAAATTTTCCAGTGTTTATGCATAGTTTGTTGGCGATGGAGTTGAGGGTGGGTTTTAGTTTGACGACCTTTAGTATAGCAAGAATTTCACTCTTTGATCATTGGACAATGCAGCATGAGTAAGCTGTCTTTTGTCAGCTTCTCGTTTGCAATTGAATGTGCGTAAAATTTTTGCAGAGGCGACAGATATGCCTGCCCCAGTAAAATTGCTTTCCTACACATCTGGGTCTGATCCTGGCTGCAACACTATGTAGAATATATGTGGTCGAAGTATATGGGTAAAGTCCATATGTCAGTTCCACGGTCTCATTCGTATTTGTATTTGTCATACGTCCCACCAGCGTACGAGTATAACGCAAGGCCGTTTTTAAGGTTGGCGGTCTCATTCGTATTTCTACGAAAATGTTGCTGGCAATGTATTTATACAATCTAGAACAAGGAAGATAATTCCCTCCTGTTCCCATAGCAAAAATATTACAATAGATATTACTGTTACATTAACTGGAAATACTGGTTAATATTGATCATGTAATTTATAAGAATCTGATTTAATAATCTACTATAATAATCTAATTTAATAACCTAATGTAATAACCTACAGTGGTAATCTAACCCAGTAATATAATCTTATTCAACAAATCTGTCAGAATGGCAGATCAACTTGTTGTATTGAGTCAGGTTTTTCAATTTGGGACAAAGGATTGTTTTAATTGGTTAGGAATCGAGACCTTCCAGACCACAGCACTCCTAAAATACCTAAAAGAGACCTGGATATTTAATGTAAGGATTTGTAATCATTCAGTGGAGCTTTTTAATTGACAACAGATTTGCTAATCGAAGTCTCGACCTCTTATCCTGCGTGGATAGGTACTTCAACTAGTACTCCAATCAAAAGGAATGAAAATTCACGTTTATAATTCTGGCAACGCAGTATAACAATTTGGAAAAGAAATGGGTCACTGTTGGACATTTTGTTTAATGTTGGAATCCTGACAAGAATCTTATATTAAGCAAACAAACCCTACCTACCCCCACTTCAAAAAAAAGGGTGTTCTCTTTCAACGTTTAATCAATCAAGGCTTCAATTGATTGTACAATTACAGTTGATATTGACGAAAAGCATATTTTTATGGGCAGCTGACCCGATAAAAACCTTAGTGAACAGTTAAATAATTGATATTAACCGCTATCCAAGAGAAACGTTTTCTGTCGTCAATTGATAGGTACTCTTTTGTGTATTAACTCTTTCAGGAATGCGTTAATCAAACAATTAATAACAAGTTTAGTAAATTTACTTTATATGATAGACTGTCATCATGCATTTTGGCTCTGTTTATTAAAACCAATTGGAAATTATTGGAGTTATATCAGGACATAATGCAAAGAATATCAGCGAATTGAATTCAAACTCTGGCCGAAACAATTTGCATTCACTTCTCATTATTGTCATTTGGGAAGACATGAATCAACTTCTCCCTTCACTATCGGCAAATAAGAGAGCAACTAGTTTTCGCAAGTTTTTCCCACTAATTTTAACTGGTGGTCTTTGACTGGGATCTTAGTGACAGCAAATCTCCTTAGGTCTCCGGGACTCTTCTCAGTATTCTAGCTGATCTTAATAATGCTGTGTTCTGTATGGTCTAAATTAGGATTTCCAATTTCTCCAGTTTCCTTTTAAAGTCATTGGAGGCTGTATACCAACTATAATTGGTATCATTGTCACCTTCATGATCCACAGTTTTTTCAGTTCTCTGATAATATCCCAATATTTGTCATTTTTATTTTGCTTTCTTTCATTTTCCCTCAGTTGTCTATCGAAACCTTAAAATCCATGAAATTACATGTTTTACGGGTGCGTCTCAGCAGCTGGATTTTTCCTACGGCCTCTATTACCCCCTTCGGGGGGGGTTAGGTAGGTTGATCGCCCGGCGCCTGAGGCGCCCCTAATAAGGGGAATACCGACGGGGCCGTAGGCATTTTTGAGAAATGCCGGGCGCGTGTGGGCTACGGCCCTGAGCCCGGACCCACCAAAAAAGGCCTTGTGCCACACTTTCACGTTCGGTGGGGCGTGGAACAAATACCACAGCTTCTTATAGGAATAGTATTAGAGCGTTGGAGACTGGAGATCGCACTAGATTACCTTACTTGCTACCATAATAACGGAAGCCAATACTATCGTTGGACTATATCTTTATTCTGTATTCACTAATCCTATGTTCTTGTCTACTAATAGTCTCTCTATTGTATATACTTTTTTCCTGAGAATATATCTCTATTTCCTCTCATATCATGGTTTATCCTTAATTTAATATTACAAGCGTTCACAAACCAGAACGCAACAATCATCATCATCAGCTTCTTTGTCATTTGGTCTATTTGTCAGAGTGGGGATTTCCTAGGGCGTATTGGCTAAAATGCTGGACTGTGACATTGTAGTAATCAAACCATTTGTCTGAGTTCCGTCTGGTCTATTTTAAGAATGGTCCAGAGTATCTTACAAAGGGTACAGCCAAGGTGTTTACTTCTTTGATGAGATTGCTGCTGCAAAGCTTAGTTTTGATTATATTAATCATTGCGAGTTTTTCGCCAAACCGTTATAGCCCAGTCGGCTGGGGCTGTAGAATACACCGACTGCTTCTCTGCAGAAGGGTAAGACCCCCGCTAACAAGTGTCCTTGATATGACACAAGACAATCTGACAGTGAGGCTCCAGTAATGCTGGAGCTTTGGAGAATGCGGAGTACTCTTTCATTGCCATCACTCCCCGGTCTACACTGGCCCGGAGTGGTAGCACCTGATGAGGGCCCTATCTATGGGTTAAATAGAATCAAACCGTAGTTTGAGTTTACTGGTTTTGACATTTAAATTGCGTATTTATGCTAAATTGGATTATTTAAAATAGAACTGTTTTGATATTAAAACTGCATACATATGCTGAACTGAATTGCTCGAAATAGAACTGTTTTGACCTCTAAACTGTGTACACATGATAAAATGAATTATCTGAAATAAAACTGTTTTTACATTTAACTTTGTATGACCCAGTCAGCTAGGGCTGTAGAATACACTGACTGCACCTCTGAATGGGGGGTAAACGCCCCCTCCCAACGAGTGTCCTTGATATGACTATAAGCAATCTGATGGTGAGGTTCCAGTGATGCTGGCGCTTTGGGGAATGTGAAGCACCCTTCCTTGCCATTGCTCCCAGGTCCACCCTGGCCCAGAATGGAAGCACCTGATAGGGCCCTATCTATGGGTTAAATAGAACTAAACTGCATATTTATGCTAAACTGAATTGTTGGAATTAGAACTGTTTGACTAAACTGAATAGCTTGGAATAGAAATGTTTTTGACGATTAAACTGTGTATTACATTTAAACTGCGTACTTATGCTAAACTGAATTGTTTGAAATGGAACCGTACTTACGCTAAACTGAATTGTTTAACATAGAACTGTTTTGACATTTAACTGTGTGTAAGCAAAATCTATACTTATACTAAACTGAATTGTTTGAATTAGAACTGTTTGACTAAATTGAATAGCTTGAAATAGAAATATTTTTGACAATTAAAATGGGTGCTTATGCTAAACTGAACTGCTTGAAATAGAACTGTTTTAACATTGAAACTGTACTTATGCTAAACTGAATTGTTTAATATAGAACTGTTTAGACATTTAGCTGTGTGTGGAGAAAATCTATACTTATACTAAACTGAATTGTTTGAATTAGAATTGTTTGACTAAATTGAGTAACTTGAAAGAGAACTGTTTTTGTACTCATGCTAAACTGAATTGTTTGAAATAGAACTTACTATTGGTATAAAAATGGATTCGGTGTTAAATAACTTACAAAGATTGATATGCCATAAACCCAACCAACCAACTAAAAGCGTTAGCTGATGGTCTTTCAATGGAGTCCGAGTAACAGTAAGTCTCCTTAAGTGTCTAGGGCTTATCTCAGTATTCTGGCCGATCTTAATAATGCTGTAGTTTGGATGGTCTCGATTCGTCTTCCGATTACCAACTCTTCCAGTCCCCTTACTAAGCCTTTGGTGATGGTTCCAAGTGCACCAATTACAATTGGTATCATCATCACCTTCATGTTCCATAACTTTTGTTTAGTTCCCTGACGAGGTCTCTATTAGTTTTCTTTGCTTTTCTCTCAGTGACCCGATAAGACGGCAAAGTTTACTGTTCAGCAGGTTCTCTCTTCTTTCTTTTTTCTTTTTTTTTTTTTTTTTGTTAATCATCACTACGTCTGGTCGTCTGGCCGGGATTTGGTGATCTGTTGTATCTCAAATTCCCAAAGAATCTTATACATCTCATTCTCCAGGACGGATTCTGGTTTGTGTATATGCTATTCGTTTGTATGGTCAAATTTCAATTTTTTTGCGCAATTCCCAGTGGATTACCTTCCCTAACCAGTCGTGTCTAGTCATTTACTTATTTTGTGTAAGTTTGCTGCATTCGTTTCCTCTCTTTCACCACATAATCTTCACTCGCTATTTTGTTGCGTCTTATCTATTTTCGCTTTAACATTATTGGTCCTTAGGGGGTTGTTTTGTGTTGTTATTGGAAGAGATTCCGTTTCGCTCTTAAAGTTTTATTTCTTATCCATGTGCTGGTCTCCCCATGGGAGATTTCGTCAGTTTTTTGCTTGAAATATCCGTACAGTTGTTTTTTTTTTTTTCTCATTTCTGTTGCCTAGTTGTTGTTCTGTTATTATCATTATTATTTACTCCTTGTGAGTTTTCCACTAGTTGGTGAGATGGATTCCCACCTTTGCCAAGGGCATCGGTTTTAAGCGAAACACAAACACCATTTTTAACGGTGTTTTTTTTTTTTTTTTTTTTTTTTTTTTTTACGTAGATAAAAATCTTGATGAGAACCGTTTCCTCGCTGGTATGCCGCAATGGTTGAGAGAAAAAAGAGTGGATAAGTGAACAGTAAATAATGACTACTTTGCTACCCAGGTGGTAGTAGGGGTAAAAAGATTTATCTTTGAATTAACCCCAGGGTGCAACAACACAGTCTGATAACAGAAATAGTATTGTAAGTGGGTGTTAAACAAATTCTATTTTGATTGTCTTTTGTCTTAATTATCTCTGATAAAAAAATATGATGATTCAATTATTTCTACGAGGATTTCTCCAAAAATAAAAACACCTGAGGTTAACGAAAGCATGGACTGCTATCAATAGGCTATCGATTATATGGAAATCAGACCTAACCGATAAAATGAAACGCAGTTTCTTCCAGGCAGCGGTCACATCGATACTGCTATATGGATGCACTACATGGACGCTAACAAAACGGCTGGAGAAGAAGCTAGACGGCAATTACACAAGAATGCTGCGTGCAATCTTGAACAAGTCCTGGCGGCAACACCCCACAAGACACCAACTGTACGGCCACCTTCCCCCTTACACGAAAACTATTCAAGCTAGACGAACCAGACATGCAGGACACTGCTGGAGAAGCAGGGACGAACTCATAAGAGATGTACTCTTATGGACCCCCACACATGGCCGTGCAAAAGCAGGACGACCAGCACGAACATACATTCAGCAGCTATGTGAGGATACGGGATGTTGTCCTGAAGACCTACCTAGGGCGATGAACGATAGGGAGGAGTGGCGAGAGAGGGTCAGGGATATCCGTGCTACCAGCGCGATATGATGATGATGATGTGTATCACCACAGAAACTACAATAGACACAAAGTGTACAATAACAATGTGGCAGTATATCCTCACGGCTTGCCAAATCTAGCCTCAACGACACTCAACCCCACATTGAGGCTGTACAGTGTGTCCCAAAAGATTTGACATCATTTCGTAGGCCAACAGTTTTGACAATTTTGGTTGAAACAACCTCAAATTTTCACTGAATGTATCGAAACAGGTCAAGATTATATATTTTATGAATGAAGATGTGCTTATCTCAATGAAAATCTACCATAGGGATAGATCAGGCGTGGTGGAGACGAAGACAGTTTTCCGATAAAATGGTCGCTGCGGTCACGGGACCTGTCCTCGTGTGATTTCTTTTTATGGAGATATGCGAATGGACTGGTCTATGTCCTCCCTCTTCCTGCTAGCATTGATGAACTCAACCAGAGAATCAATTCCACCTTGGATAATATTACTGGAGACATGTAACAGTATGTTTGGTAAGAGCTTAACTACCTACTTGACGTGTGCCGTGTCACAGGCGGTACACATATTGAACACTTATGAAATCGGTCTCAGAATAAACTTATGATGTTCAACACCTAAACTGTTCAATTTCATTGAATTGGACTTAGTTTTCAAGATAATTCCTTTTAAAATAAGGTCAAATATTTGGGGACACTCTGTATATCCTCACAACTTGCCTGATCTAGTCTCAACGACACTCAACCCAACACTGTGCTATAAAACACAGCTAAACCAAACCAAACCTGGTGGTGGAAGATATGAGACACCTTGTAATTTGGAATTGGGCTTTGTTCTTCTACTATTATGATATGGACAATAGACGAAGATTTGGTCTACCGCTCATCCTACTGTGTCAAACAGTCACTTTCTAAATCTGATGTCCATGTTCTTCCAGTAACCAGCCACTGTAGACAGACTGCAAACCCAACCATCACTGCTCAGATTGCCACTGATCCACCTATCTCCTGATTAGTTCTTGAAAATATGGAGTCCGGACTTCTGGAAAAGAAACACTATCTTTCACGTGGACCTCCCAGAATTAACGTACTTTAGAAAATATCTTTGGTCTCTGACCTCTGATCGTACAAGCGCAGGTTTTAATTTTATTATGAGCATTAAAAAACTAGGCCTATCGTCCTCGTCGAGAAATCCTTCTCATTCTATTTTAATCTGCCGTCTTCATAACTTGTTGAGTTGTCCTTTTCATACTACTATACACATACATCCATGTACATACACATATGCTCTGTTGATACCCGTACACATATAGACACATATTCTCACCCACATACATGCACATATAAATATGCTATATACATACTTCTATCCACACGCACGCACCAACACAAATGGAGGTGCCCGTGGTGTAGTCGTTATCGCCGTAGGAAATGAACACAGCGATACGAGTTCAAATCCTGGACGAGACTGATTGCATTTCACATAGCACTAATACCCTTGGGAAAGGTATGAATCCAATTATTCTCCCTCCAGCTATGGGTAAATAGTAGGACAGACTAGGTTCTTCAGCCTTGGTTAGGCAACTAGTCTAGGAGAAGGAAAACTCTGACTTCAAACCTGTTAAACTTCGCTTAAAAATTGACCTTGTGTCATATCCTGTCCGAGTGGAGGGGTTGGTAAATAGTACCAACACACATATGTGCACCCATGGACAGAAGTGCTTAACGTGTCACACACCAAGAAAAAGATACTTTCATTCAGATGCATATGCATTATTGCACTTAGATATATGCACCCCAAGACAGAAGAGCTTTCAGTATCACGCACCAATACAGATATCCTCACATTTACCTGCGTATGCATTATTGCTCTTAGATATATGCACCCCAAGACAGAAGAGCTTTCAGTATCACACACCAATACAGATATCCTCACATTTACCGGCGTATGCATTATTGCACTTAGATATATGCACCCAAAGACAGAAGAGCTTTCAGTATCACACACCAATACAGATATCCTCACATCCACATGCATATGCATTATTGCACTTAGATATAAGCACCTTAAGACAGAAGAGCTTTCAGTATCACACACCAATACAGATATCCTCACATTTACCGGCGTATCCATTATTACACTTAGATATATGCAGCCAAAGACAGAAAAGCTAAGAGTGTCATAACTTCATTTGATAGTGTAAGGAATAATCTTTTTGACAGCATTTCAACCCATATTGGGTTATTTTATACCAAGCAGTTAGGGAATCACATTCATTATACATTTATATTTACTTTTGGGGTTGTGGTTTCTTAAGAGGGATTGGGGGGGTTGTGTTTTGCACGAAGTACTTTCGATGATGAATAATTTTAAATAGATCTATTACACTCACAGGTAGCACCCTCACAAGTAAAGTGATGGCAATGAACAGTTACTCCACATCACCCAAATTTCCAGAACAGGAGACGCACCATCTCTTTTTGGAAGGGGTTCTCCCTCCGCCTGCATAGGATACAATCAGTGTATTTTAGTCCCTGCTAACAGAGCAAGAGTCTAAAATATGTTTAACATATATATATATATACTGGGATTTCTGTTGTTAAATAAAATTTTGTCTGCTAGAATTGTTATTTGTTGGAGAGAGATCTATATTTTCTTGTCTTGTGCCAGACTTTATAGATATATAGCTTCAAAAAAATTTTCTTAATACAAATAACTTATTTATGCATGGTGCAATGGATAAATTGCCTAAATTACACAAAAATGAAGATAACGCTGATATTTCACTTTATCAGATATATTTACCTAAATTACATGAAAATATCTTAAAATACTATAGATTAAATTTGTCTAAAGAAATCGTCTTTGGCTTCAACCACAGTCTTGAGATGATTTCAGAATCTCCTGCCATTATCCTTGCCTTCAGTTCATCTTTAGTATAGCAAGGAGTTTTGTTGGTCTCTCACTAAAATCGTGCCCCTCGCATAATAATCAAGGAGATTGCAATCAGGAGAGTTAGGCAGTCAGATATTAAAGGTGATGTTGTCACAGAAATTTTCTGACTGCCAAGACTGTGTTTTGCTTGTGCAGCATGGAGCTCAATCCTATTGCTAGATATAGGATATTCCAGCAGCCACCCATTCGATCCTGACCAGTATTACCTCTTCCAGGCACTTGATTTAGACTTCTATGTTGAGTGTGAGGTAACATAGAAAGAAGAATGGAAGCATAACCTCACCATATGGAGGTGCCCGTGGTGTAATGGTTATCGTCGCAGGATGTGGACACGACGACACGAGTTCAAATCCTAGACGAACCTGATTACATTTCACATAGCACTAATACCCTTGGGAAAGGTATGAATCCAAATATTCTCCCTCCAGCTATGGGTAAATAGTAGGGCAGACTAGGTTCTTCAGCCTTGGTGAGGCGACTAGTCTAGGAGAAGGAAAACTCTGAATTCAAACCTGTTAAAGTCCGCTTAAAAATTGACCCTGTGTCATATCCTGCCTGAACGGAGGGGTTGGTAAATAGGATAACCTCACCATCCCAAGTAACCACCCCAAACACCATAAAGTAGTCGGGATGTTTGGCTTTCACTGCTATCTGTATGTATATCTTGTGGGCACAGAACAAGCCAACGATTGTTTTGGGTTTTTAGTTGTTTGTGTTTTGCATGCAGTACTATTGATTATGAATAATTTCAAATTGATCTATTACAAGCACAGATAAGACACAACCAGGTGCTACCACTCCAAGTCAGGGGTGTCCTCGTGGTGTAATGGTTAAAGTGAGTTCGTACTCCAGTCACGCTATTACGTTCACTTTCAGGCAAATACCCATGGGAAAGGTATGAACCCCCTTATTCTCCCTCCAGTTATGGATAAATAGTAGGACGGACTAGGTTCTTCAGCCTTGGTGAGGCAACTAGTCTAGGAGAAGGAAAACTCTGAATTCAAACCTGTTAAACTCCGCTTAAAAATTGACCTTGTGTCATATCCTGCCCGAGCAGAGGGGTTGGTAAATAGTAACACTCCAAGTCAGAGTGAACCTGAAAATGATTGCAATAAAGAGATACGAGCCAACAGTTGTTCTATGCTGGAGTTTGTTCAAATGCTTCGGTCTTTCCTCTTGTCCTTCATGGCCTGTGATAAAAATTAGTCCTTTCTCATCTTGTATGAGAAGTACCAAATCTCTTCATGCGAGAAATTCAGACACTCCCTTGTCCATGGCTACAGTCCTGCTGAGATCATTGTCAGTCATGACCTGGATCTTACCTATGAGTTTGGGAGCTCTTAGAACCATCAGAGTGAGGCTTCTGAGCAGCCATACCTTTGTAATCACTATTTAAAGTATTCCTATTCAATATAAATAATTTGCAGCTCAGTAGACAATACCTGAACAAAACACTTGTGTAAAGTTGATAATTTAAAATGGCGAGAATTTACCCATTGCATACTGTAAAGTATTCTAATATAATACAAATAATTTACAGTGTGGACCTGGGAGTGATGGCAATGAATATATATTTCTCACTCCCCAGATCTCCATAAATGAAATATCATCATTAAATGCAATTTAGTATCATACTCATGACACCCTCTATATTTTGGTAGGTGTTTTACTCTTCTGCACTGACATCTCAAGGACCATTTAATATCATTGCATTATATACATGACATTTACTACATGTCTGTCCAAATAAAACAGGAAGGGGAAGTACTCATAGCATTGTGGCTTAAGTGCTGGACAGCGACATCATACTAAGTGAATTCAAACTCCAGTTGTGCGATTTGATTCACTTTAGGACTAATACCCTTGAGAAAGGTATGAACACCTCTATCCACCCCCCAGCTATGATTTAAATTGTATCACTACTTTTCTTTTCCAAGGATGGCTTAGCACTGAATGACCCATAAAGGTTGGTTTGGATTGGTTTGGATTGGTTTGGTTTGGATTGGTTTGGTTTGGAGCTCATTGGCCTAGAGGGTAGAGTGTTTGCCGATGGTCCGGGACACCTAGGTTCAATCCCAGGTCGCGTCATACCAAAGACTTTAAAAATGGTACTTGATACCTCCTTGCTTAACACTCAGCAATATAACTTACATATCAAGGGTAAAGTGGAGTATTTCTGGGAAAGGAGTAGTGCCCTCCCCTACACCTTAGTATAGTAGCTATTGAAAAGGGAGCCTTCTGGTCACCCTCGACTATGGTTGCCAACTAAACTTACTTCTTTGTTTTAATGGCATATCAACCATCATAGGTTATTTAATGCCAAAGTCACCATTCTACAAAGAGAGTTGTGGCACTATTTAACCCATAGCTGGGAGGATAAGGGGGTTCATACCTTTCCTAAGGGTATTTGTCTGAAAGTGAACATAATAGCGTGACTGGAGTTCATACTCTCTTACTAAGATTGTGCAGTCCATCGCTTTAACCATTACACCCACGAGAACACACTCCCATAAAGGTTGATATGCCAGTCAACAAAAAAAGATATTTAAACAGTTACATGAAATCAAGTATTCCTATCAAATACAAATAATTTTTAAACAGATCTGTTTGACTCATCTGAAAGGACACTAACATATACAACCACTCCAGGGCAGATTAGACTTGAGAGTAAAGGCAATGAAAGGGTACTGTACTCTACACACTGGGGTTTCATCGCCCAGTCGGCCAGGGCTGTAGATAACACTGACTGCATCTTTACAGAGGGGTAAGACCTCTCCAAAATGAGTGTCCTGGATATGACACTAAACAATCTGATGGGGAGGCTACCATTACTCCCAAGTCCACTCTGGCCCATAGTGGTAGCACCTAAAAGGGTCCTATCAATGGGTAAAATAGAATTGTTTGACATTTAAACTGAGTGCAAACAAATCATATATACTCAATTGAATTGTTTGAAATAGAACTTTTTGATCCTTTACCTGGGTGTAAGCAAATGACTGATGTTTAATTGAATTGTTAGTGATACAAATCAATACTTGCAACCATTTAACTTTGTTGACTTATGCTAAAGTGAATTGTTACAAATAGAACTGTTTGATCATTTAACTGTGTGTATCTTGAAAATGTGTTTAGAAATTATCTATTTATTATACAAGTAAAAACAGGATTTCGCATTAAATAACCAACAATTGTTGATATGCTATAAGACCAAACCAAACCAAAAACTGGAGCTTCACCAAGAGATACAATTTAGAGTCACACCAAGGAAGGTTTTTTTTTTAGGGGGAGGGGCTCTTACTTCTCTGATGAGGATACAATCGGCATATTCTAAGCCCCATCAACAGAAGAACTCTTTATCCCGAGTTGTTTATTAAATGGTCATGTGTAGTCTGTACTTTAGAAAAATCCCATAATAATCCCAGGGGTCAACTGCATGGAAAGCATTTTGGCATTGATATAAGAACCGACTATCGTCCTGAAGACAACATGAAACACTCCTTTTTGGGGGGTCGGGGGCTCTTACCTCTCTGATGAGGATACAATCGGCATATTCTAAGCCCCAACCGACAGAAGAAGTCTTTATTCCGAGTTGTTTATTAAATGGTCTTGTGTATTCAGTACTTTAGAAAAAATCCCATAATAATCCCAGGGATCAACTGCATGGTAAGCATTTTGGCATTGATATAAGAACCGACTATCCTCCTGATGACAATATGAAACACTCTTTGTGGGGGGGCTCTTACCTCTTTTTTGAGAATGCAATCGCATATTCTAAGCCCCACCAACCGAAGAAGTCTTTATTCCGAGTTGTTTATTAAATGGTCATGTGTATTCTGTACTTTAGAAAAAATCCCATAATAATCCCAGGGATCAACTGCATGGAAAGCATTTTGGCATTGATATAAGAACCGACTATCCTCCTAAAGACAACATGAAACACTCCTTTTCTGGGGAGAGGGGAGCTCTTACCTCTCTGATGAGGATACAATCGCATATTCTAAGCCCCACCGACAGAAAAAGTCTTTATTCCGAGTTGTTTATTAAATGGTCGTGTGCATTCTGTACTTTAGAAAAAAATCCCATGATTATCCCAGGGGTCAACTGCATGGAAAGCATTTTGGCATTGATATAAGAACCGACTATCCTCCTAAAGACAACATGAAACACTAAGAAGGAAAATCTCTGTCAAACTGGAGTCAAAAGGATAAGTAAAGGATAGATTATCAGCATTTAGAAAAGGTGTAGTTTGTAAGCTTCAATGGACAAAGTATGAGTTGACCTTTAGTGTCAGCACAAGAACATTGGTTGCTGAATAACGGCTATTGGAAGAATCGACTATAGACGATTCCAGAGAAAGGCCAGAGTAAAGCGGATAAAGAGGAAAATAAGGAAATGGGGAATCTGTTGACAGATATACACGCATACATCTGCAGAGAGAATGAAATCTTTGAGTGTGTGTGTATATGTGTGTGCGTGTGTGACTAGGCAAAAGAAAATGCATAGGAAGATAAATAGAAGCTGAGAGATAGATATGAACAGAATGAGATGAAAAGATGTGAATAGATTGAGATAGACAGATATAAACAGAGATAGACATACACAAATAAACTGAGATAGATAGATAGATAGATAGATAGATAGATAGATAGATAGATAGATAGATAGAGAGATAGATATGAACTGACATAGATTGATAGATGTTGACTGACATAGATAGATAGATATGAACAAACTGACATAGATAGATAGATAGATAGATAGATAGATAGATAGATAGATAGATATGGACTGACATAGATAGATAGATAGATAGATAATGAACAGACTGAGATAGATAGATAGATAGATAGATAGATAGATAGATATATGTGGACTGACATAGATAGATAGATAGATAGATAGGGACTGACATAGATAGATAGATAGATAGATAGATAGATAGATAGATAGGGACTGACATAGATAGATAGATAGATAGATAATGAACAGACTGAGATAGATAGATAGATAGATAGATAGATAGATAGATAGATAGATAGATAGATATGAACTGACATAGATTGATAGATGTTGACTGACATAGATAGATAGATAGATATGAACAAACTGACATAGATAGATAGATAGATAGATAGATAGATATGGACTGACATAGATAGATAGATAGATAGATAGATAGATAGATAGATAATGAACAGACTGAGATAGATAGATAGATAGATAGATAGATAGATAGATAGATAGATAGATAGATAGATAGATAGATAGATAGATATGGTCTAACATAGATAGATAGATAGATAGATATATGTGGACTGACATAGATAGATAGATAGATAGATAGATAGATAGATAGGGACTGACATAGATGGATAGAGATGGACTGACATAGATAGATAGATAGATAGATAGATAGATAGATAATGAACAGACTGAGATAGATAGATAGATAGATAGATAGATAGATAGATAGATAGATAGATAGATAGATATGGTCTGACATAGATAGATAGATAGATAGATAGATAGATAGATAGATAGATAGATAGATAGATAGATGTGGACTGACATAGATAGATAGATAGATAGATAGAGAGATAGATAGATAGATAGGGACTGACATAGATGGATAGAGATGGACTGACATAGATAGATAGATAGATAGATAGATAGATAGATAGATAGATAGATAGATAGATAGATAATGAACAGACTGAGATAGATAGATAGATAGATAGATAGATAGATAGATAGATAAATAGATAGATATGGTCTGACATAGATAGATAGATAGATAGATAGATAGATAGATAGATAGATGTGGACTGACATAGATAGATAGATAGATAGATAGATAGATAGATAGATAGATATGGTCTGACATAGATAGATAGATAGATAGATAGATAGATAGATATATGTGGACTGACATAGATAGATAGATAGATAGATAGGGACTGACATAGATAGATCGAGATGGACTGACATAGATAGATAGATAGATAGATAGATAGATAGATAGATAGATAGGGACTGACATAGACAGATAGATAGACATTTTTAAGAATGACAGATGAATTTGAACAACAAAAATATGAACATACTTTTATAAAAAGATATGGATAAATTAAGATAGATTTAGTGATAAATAGATATGAATGGACTACCTTTGCTATACAACTGTTAATATTACCAATATCACTATTACTATCACCACCATTACTCCTACCACTACTAATAACACTATTACTACCATTACTACTCCAACAACCACTACTACTACTACTACTACTACTACTGCAGCATCAACGATCATTAATAAAAAGAATTTGTCAACTTACAGGCAGATCTCAGAGCGAATGTAAAGAATGAACACAAAATGAACACTTGGACCTTACCAGAAGATGGAGGTGACAGTGATACCAATAATAGCTGCAGTCCTTGGAACAATTCCAAAGAATGTAGAAAATAGACTGAATTAGCTGGAAATCCAAAGATGAATTGAAACTGTCCGGATCCCAGCATGGTTGAGACCAACTAGAATACTGTGAAAAATCCGAGAAAGCTGAGGAGACTTACTGTCACACAGACTTCAGGGTAAGCAACTATTTACCAATGGTGTAAAAAAGCACAAAGATTATACTAATAATAATCTATAAATAAAAACAGTTGTTTGTAAATATGTACTGATCTATCATATATTTCTCAGTGAGACACCATAATTTGTAGCCTTGAGATAACCTTAGCAAGTATATAAAATTTGAAAAACGTCTATTATCATTTGTTTTGAGTTTGATTCCCACAGAGTGCCAAAATATTGCACTACTTCACAAGACTAAAATAGGTTGGTTGGTTGGTTTTATGGAATGTCAACCATTGTTGGGTCATTTTGTGTCAAAGAGATTTTTTTTTTCAAACAATTATGATCTCAAGTAAATTAATAATAATAATTCCGAGTAAACAATTTAACCCACAGCCAGGAGATAAGGATGTTCAATACCTTTCTCAATGGTATTAGTTTGACAGTGAACGTAATCATATATATCTAATATATATGAATAAACCAGATTTGGCATTAAATGACCTGCAATGGTTGACATGCCATTAAACCCAACCAAACCAAATCATATATATCAAATATATATGAATAAACCAGATTTGGCATTAAATGACCTGCAATGGTTGACATGCCATAAAACCCAACCAAACCAAATCATATATATCTAATATATATGAATAAACCAGATTTGGCATTAAATGACCTGCAATGGTTGACATGCCATAAAACCCAAGACTGCCTCCAAAAGCTATCGAAAGAACCCAACAAACACAAATGCACGAAAACTAGAAAAGGCACAACATCAATTAACAGGAATATACCTAAAAGAACAGGCAGAATACGTACAAAATCAGATAGATAAGATTAGAGACTCGGTGGAAGATAGGCAATCCAGGATAGCCTGGCAAACAATAAACGAAGTAAGTGGAAGGAAGAGCACAGCCAAAGCAAAATTGAAAGCTGCAAGCCAACAAGAAAGAGTAAAACTGTGGGAACAGCATTTCAAAAATCTACTAGGAAACCCACCGGAAATAACGGATGAACCGATCACCAGAATTATTAGTAAGCAATTAGACGTAAAACTAGGTCCTTTCACCAAAGAAGAACTAGACTCGGTTCTCAGAAGAATTAAAAATAGGAAAGACGAGATCCCCCCAGAAGTGTGGAAGACGAGACAATTCGACGATATACTGCTCCGGCAATGCAACGCAGTCTATAGTCAAAATAGGATAGAACGATGGACGAAGGGATGCATCCTTCCATTCCCTAAAAAAAGGCGACCTCGGACTAGCCAAGAACTACCGAGGGATAACACTTACATCCATAGCAGCCAAAATCTACAATGCCCTACTACGAAACCGCATAGAACCCAAAATAGACAACATCCTTAGGAAAAACCAAAATGGCTTCCGGAGAAATAGATCCACGACCTCACAAATACTGACCATCCGTAGAATCCTGGAAGGCGTTCGGGCAAAAAACTTACAGGCGACATTACTATTTGTCGACTTTACCAAGGCATTCGATTCCATACACAGAGGGAAGATGGAGCAAATCCTACTAGCATACGGCCTACCAAAAGAAACCGTAGCAGCGATAATGATTCTCTACAGAAACACCAAAGTGAAAGTACGTTCACCAGATGGAGACACGGAATACTTCGACATAGTTGCAGGAGTACTACAAGGAGACACACTAGCCCCGTACCTCTTTATCATCTGTCTAGACTATGTGCTTAGGACCTCGATCGACAAAATCAGAGAAAATGGCTTCCAGCTGACTAAGAGAAGAAGCAAAAGGTACCCCGCAAAAACAATCACGGACGCCGACTACGCTGATGACTTGGCGTTACTAGCGAATACGCCTAATCAAGCAGAGACACTACTGCATAGTCTGGAACGAGCTGCAGCTGGCATTGGCCTCCATGTCAATGCAAACAAAACCGAATATATGTGTTACAACCAAATGGGCAACATTACCACACTAGACGGAGCCTCTCTGAAACTAGTCAACAAATTCACCTACCTAGGAAGCAGCGTCTCATCAACCGAGAAAGACATCGACACACGACTGACGAAGGCATGGACAGCTATCGATAGGCTCTCGATCATATGGAAGTCGGACCTAACTGACAAAATGAAACGCAGTTTCTTCCAGGCAGCGGTTGTGTCGATACTGCTATATGGATGCACCACATGGACGCTTACGAAGCGGCTGGAAAGGAGGCTGGACGGAAATTATACAAGAATGCTGAGAGCAGTATTAAACAAGTCCTGGCGACAACACCCCACAAGACTCCAACTATACGGACACTTGCCCCCCATCACAAAAACTATACAAGTTCGACGAACCAGACACGCAGGACACTGCTGGAGAAGCAAGGACGAGCTCATAAGCGATGTACTCCTGTGGACCCCCACACATGGATGTGCAAGAGTGGGACGACCAGCACGAACCTACATACAGCAGCTGTGTGAGGACACGGGATGTAACCTTGAAGACCTGCCGGAGGCGATGAATGATAGGGAGAAATGGCGAGAGACGGTCAGGGATATCCGCGCAGGCGGCGCGACATGATGATGATGATGATATATGAATAAACCAGATTTGGCATTAAATGACCTGCAATGGTTGACATGCCATAAAACCCAACCAAACCAAATCATATATATCTAATATATATGAATAAACCAGATTTGGCATTAAATGACCTGCAATGGTTGACATGCCATAAAACCCAACCAAACCAAATCATATATATCTAATATATATGAATAAACCAGATTTGGCATTAAATGACCTGCAATGGTTGACATGCCATAAAACCCAACCAAACCAAATCATATATATCTAATATATATGAATAAACCGTAGCGGACATATCACTCAGAGATGTCACAATAGCCCAGATGGAAAATGGGCAACAGAGTGCAGGTTACGTCACGCACCAGAAGCACACGGAGGATTTGGGGGATTTTGAAAAGAGTCAGTTAGTTGAGTTGAGAAGACGGTTGACTTTCGCTTGCATATAGAGGCCTTGGGCAGGTGTCACACGAGATGGGGGGGGCAGATGGAAAAGCCAAAATAGAAAGAATGTGAACTCTCTCCTTATGTCGAAGAACCTTTTAACTCAAAGGTTATAAAAAGTTTTGTACCTGAACTTAGAAGTCGTAAGTGTTTTTCGTGTTTCGAGATTCCCATGTTCTATGTATATATAATTTGGCGACCATAGTCGAGGGTGACCCGAAGGCTCCCTTTTCGATAGCTTACTACACCAATGTGTAGGGGAGGGCGCTACTCCATTCCCTCGATTGCTCCACTTTACCCTTGATCCGTACCTTATAATGCTGAGTGTTAAGCAAGGAGGCATCAAGTACCATTTTTTGAGTCTTTGGTATGACTCGATCTGGGATCGAACCCAGGTCTCCCGGGCCATTGGCGAACACTCTAACCGCCAGGCCAATGTCGAACATTATATGTCCATTTCGCATATCTGTATCTGGCTATGGTACACAAGGTGTAGGGAAGGGCGCTTCTCTTCCCTGGATTACTCCACTTTACCCTTATAATGCTGAGTGTTAAGCAAGGAGGCATCAAGTACCATTTTTTGAGTCTTTGGTATGACTCTTCCTGGGATTGAACCCAGGTATCCCAGGCCATTGGCGAACACTCTAACCTTTATGCCAATGTCTGGAAAATATCCTTTCAAAAGATATGAATCCAACTATTCTCCTTCCAGCTGAGGGTAAATAGTAGGGCAGACTAGGCTCTTTAACTTTGATATGTCAGGTGGTCTTGGAGAATGAAAACTCTGAATTTAAACCTGGTAAACTCCACTTAAAATTGACCTTGTGCCACATACTGCTCATGTGGAAGGGTTGGTAAATATATATATATACACTTTTAACAAGGTATATACCTGGCAAACTGCACAGTAAAATAGTTTCAGTGGGCCTGAGGCCAATAGTCTACAATATCAAGTGGTAAATCTGACCCTGGCTTTGTGTCAGACTAGTCTAAGCTTAGTAAATGTTATGATAATTCTTGCCTTTTATTTTTCTAATGTACGATAGGATTCAAGAAGTGATTTTATTTTTATTTTTCTGAACGGCTTCCTACAAATTCATCCACAATCTAAACAAACAATCACAATAAGCATTGGTACACAATGCAGTGGCATCAGTTGCATCAATTTATATTACGTTAACTTGATAAATAAATATTCAGCAAGGTTTGTGACAACCTTAGAACATATAAATCAAATTTACTGGGTAAATGTCTTAGATAAAAGTAATAAATCAGATAATAAATTCAGTTTTTGTTTGGAATCTACTGTATTTTGGGTTGAAGCCAGTTTCAATCTTGCTGGAACAAATACGAGGTGATACAGACGTAAGTTTGTTTTTTGTTTGTTTTTTTGGTGGGGAGGGATGTTTTTGCTGAATGCTACTCTCTAAATTTTGCTGTCTTCTAATGCAGTGCAATTCCTTACCAATTGCAAATATCCAGCACGTTGATTGTTCACAAACATCAACTGCAGAAAATAAAACTGCAACAAACTGGAGGATGCTGATTTTGACTGTAACAGTATAAATGCAAGCTAATAGATAGTAGATGTTCTGATAAAAATTTTCAAAGTCTTTTGTGACAGAAAAACTCACATCAATTCGTTACCAACAACATTCTTCAAGTTTAAATACCTGCCTTAATAATGAAGGATATACAGTGTATTAATATGGGATATAAGCCATTGATTGGCCATTGGCCTAGTGAATAGAGTATTTGCCAATGCCTCAGCAGACCAGGTTCAATCCCAGATTGAGTCATACCAAAGACTCGAAAAATGGTACTTGATACCTCCTTGCTTAACACTTAACATTATAAGGTACGTATTAAGGGTAAGTGAAGCAATCCAGAAAAAGGAGTAGTAGTGTTGTAGCAATTAAAAAGGAAGCTTCTGGATTGAACTCTCGTCTCCAGGATTCTTAGTCAACACTTGAAGCCCTGACAATCTATCTTACCTTGCTCATTTATACTTATCATTATCTGTTCATCTATCATTGTTCATTTATATCTATATAATTATCTTAGTAGGTTCATATATATATATATATATATATCATTGTCTGTTAATTTATATTATTCTTTCTTTGCTTTTATCTATCTAATGTTGCCTGTTTATTTATATCTATCTAGGGTTGCCTGTTCATTTGTATCTTTTCTACTGTTACATGTTTATTTATAGCTATCATTGTCGGTTCATCTATATCTATTGATTTATCAACCATAGTCCATTTCTACATATATTTCTGTTTTAGACTGTTTATTTATAGTATCTTATTCTATTCATTTATATCAATCATTGTCCGTTCCTCTCTAAGTCTGTTAATTTGTATCTATGTCTCTATATTTGTTGTTTTATTATATATCAATCATTGTTCATTTATACTGTTCTTTCTTCATTTATATCTATTTACTGTTGCCTGTCCATTTATCTATCAAGGGTTGCCTGTTCATTTTGATCTATCGAGGTTTGCCTGTTCATTTATATCTATCAAGAGTTGTCTGTCCATTTATATCTATCAAGGGTTGCCTGTTCATTTATATCTATCAAGGGTTGTCTGTCCATTCATATCTTTCTAATATTGGCTGTTCATCTATATCTATCAAGGGTCGCCTGTTCATTTTTATCTATTGAGGTTTGCCACTGACTGGATGAGTGTGGCACGAGGCCTTTTCTAGGTGAGTCCAGGCACAGAGCTGTTGCACAGACATGTCCAGCAACTCAAAAAATGCCTTGGGCCCCACTGACATTCCTCTTAAAAAGGGTGCCTCAGGTGCCAGGTGATAAACCTAGGCTCTCTAAGGAGGGTTAGAGCCAAGGGGACAGTCCCCTGAGGCTCAAGGATGCCGGTCAAGGGGCACCTCAACTGATTGCCAGTAGAGCCAGGACAGACCCGACCAGATCCATATACCGACCAAGGTATGTTCCAGCCCAATGCTGGGAGGAAGTTGGTATTTATTGTTCGTCCCAACTGGATGAGTGTAGCACAAGGCCTTTTTTTAGGTGGGTCCAGGCACAAGGCCCAGACATGCCCAGCAGCTCCAAAAATGCCACAGGCCTTGTTGGCATTCTTCTAAAAAGGGGTGCCTAAGGTACTAGGCAATAAACCTAGCCCCTCCAAGGAAGATTAGAGCCCAGAGGGACAACCTCCTGAGGCTCAAGGATGCTGGTTAAGGTGCACCTCGCCAATTGCCACTGGAACCAGGACACACCCAACCAGACCCATGTACCAACCAACATGGCTGACTGAGGTGGGTCCCAGCCCAGTGCAGGGTAGAAGTCTCTGTGAGAGCAAAATAGGGTTAGTATTTATGAAGGAGGAAGAGTTCATTATCGTGTAGGTGAGTCACAATAGCAGGTTCCCTTTTCATTTATATTTCATTGCAACTCATATATATCTAATATGTATAAATAAATTAGATCTAGCATTAAATAACCTATAATTATTGATATGCCATAAAATCCAACCAAACTAAATCATATATATTTAATATATATGTATAAAGAGGATTTGGTATTGAATACCCTACAAGGGTTGATATGCCATGAAACCAAACCAAACGAAATCATGTATATTTTATATGTATATATATATATATATATATATATATATAAATTTGCATTAAATACCCTACACTGGTTGATATACAGAAAAATTAAATCAAACCATCCAAGTCAGAATTGACCTGGGAGTAATGGCAATGAAGAGGTACTCAACATTCCTGAAAGCTCCAGAAATGGACCTTCACTATCAGATACTGTTCAGTGTCATACCCAGGACACCTCTTTTGAGTGGAGACATTACCCATCCACAAGGGATACAGTTAACATATTCTAAGCCTTGCCATCAGAGCAGTTTGTGTAATCTTTGATCATATTCTCAATCACACACACACACGTGCACACACCCACCCACACACACACACACACACACACACACACATATATATATATATATATATATATATATACTGATGGATTTACCCAGTGTTATCCATCTGTCAAATATGTTGAACATGACAGATAACTTTATTAACTGCAAATATCAATGCATGGATTTTTATAACATGGAGCAAGATGAATAATACATCCTAATTTAATAAATACCCCAACAATGCAGTTTTGTTTATATACATGTTACTTATATGAAAGTTATCAGTATTTGATAAGTGGACCATAGTGACACCAAATAAACTCGTCGTTCAACTTTAATGATGTCATATGTTTCTGCATAAAATGTTATCCATACTTTTACTTCTTGAGACATTCTAATTGCTACCATATTGATTACTTTAAAGGATAAACAAATAAATTTACTCTTATAGTCCAAGAAAAATGCCACAAAAGTATCTGATATCATCTTGAGTTTTATCACACATTTATAATCACACTATTACAGTATTTTAAACTGATAGAAATGCTTGGGTTTTTTTTATTTCTTTTTGTAGCAGGGATTTTCAAATAAAAAATTTGATAATTTCTGCGATTTCAAAAATGTATAGTCCAAGAGACTGACTCAAAAGTATTTCACGTCATTTTTAGTTTCCTTAAATGTTAAAATATCGCAATTACAATATTTTGATTTAACAGAAAAACTGTACTTTTAGCTTATGGTTTGTAGTTAAAGAATATGACCTTTCTGCATCGCAAAGTTCAATAATCAAGATTGCTGCAAATATATTTCCACTCATCTTGAGTTTCATTAAAGTGTTGAAATTTCTCAATCACAATATTTAACTCAGGTGGAATTACTGTTATTCTAACTGGTTTTACCATTAATTAATTAATTAATAAGTCCTTTTTGCATTGGAAATTCATAACTTCAAGGTTTCCATAAATGCATTTCTTGTGATTTTGTAACATACTCATATGCATGCAGAAACATATTCAACACAATAAAGACGAGCGACACAGTTCTTTAGAAAAATATACCTCTCACTTTATTCGAAAGGGTTACGAAAGGGCTATCGTGTGAGAGGTGAGTTGGAGACTGAACAAAAAATGCAACATATTGACCCCCACTCTTCTGGCCATAGCAGCATTTCCTTCATGTTCTCCTGGGCTGCTCAACCGTGGGCCTGGGGGGCCAGCCTCTGCTGGGTCTGGTTCTCACTCCTTCGAACTGGAACACTGACTTCAAATTCTGATCTCCAACTCACTGACTTCCTGTCGCACCTGGGTTATATAATTATTTTACGCCCACCTGCTTCCTGTGGCGTCACAATTCACACTCAATTCAACCCGTCGACAGTCAAGGTTATCCCCCAATATCTTCGACCAGATGCACCTGCTATTTACACAGGTGCATTTCTCATCTGACAGCCTGGCCAGGTCGGAGGTCAATATGTTACAATTTTAAATATCATGAAAACATTGAAAATTCACAATTACAATATTTCAGTTTCATGGAAACACAATAATTTTATCAGAGATTTTACAATTAAATGATAAATCCTTCACCCATCTAAAATTATCACAATGTACAGTCCAAGAACTGGCTCATTGGCCTAGTGGGTAGAGTGTTTGCCAATGGTCTGGGAGACCTGTGTTCAGCCCCATATCGCGTCATACCAAAGACTTTAAAAATGGTACTTGATGCCTCCTTGCTTAACATTGAGCAATATAAGGTACGTATCAAGGGTAAAGTGGAGCAATCCAGGAAAAGGAGTAGCACCCTCCCCTACACCTCAGTGTAGTAGCTATTGTAAAGGAAGCCTTCTGGTCGTCCTCGACTATGGTCACCAACTTTACTTACTTACAGCCCAAGAAACTGCCTCAAATTTATTTTGAGTTTTGTCAATATTTCATGAGCAATATTATTGTCTCATCTTGAATGTTCGAAATTCAAAAATAACTACAGATGAGTCTATCAATCAAAATATGAAAAAAGCATTTATTCAGACTGTCACCAATTCTAGCAGTCCAACACAAACGCAAAGGAGAGAGGAAGACCTTCTAATGGTTTATGAGCAAATCTTGCTTCCAGCTACAAAAAATCTCTCCCTCCACACGACCCAACTTGTCTCCTTGAGTTTTAGAACTCAACTCTCTTCAATGGCCATTTCCTGAATCCAAAATTATCTTTTCTTATATAATCTACAGATTACCCCATTCAGCTAATGTCATAAAGACTCTTTTTAAACCTTTCAATGTGATGTCATCTTCCTATTCATTGCATCATACAATCAAAAACTTGTATTTCTTACCAAGATGATGAACGCTTGATTTGCTTATGTTCAATATCCTGTCTAGAACTATTTTGACATGACACATCTGGCACATGTGCAAGCCTATGACCTTTTGTGACTGAGTACACTTACACTCAAAGATTTTAGCAAGCTTACAATTTTGCCAAACGAAATAATTTTCAACGAAATGAAATAATTGATATAAATTATCACCCTAACTATTTTATACATGGAAAAACTGTTATTTTAACTAGGGTTTTCAAAATGAATAAGTCAATTTTCCATTGCTAATTTTACAAGTATATATATATATATTTCATGAAAGTATTTTGTGGAATCAATTTCCTCTCCATGTTTTAATTTCACAACCCTAATATCTAAATTTAATAATTTTGATAAAACCAAAGTCCTTTTATTAGGAATTTTTGAATGAAATATTATGTCAAGCCTTCATTGCTAATTTAAAATGTATAGAGCAAGAAACTGCTAAAGAAATGCAAGAATTTTTTAATGCAACTTTTTTGCTGGAGTTAACTGATCTTAGAATAGGTTTGGTTTGGTTTCTTTGTTTAATGGCATATCAACTCTTTGTAGGTTATTTAATGCCAAAGCCATTCTTCTAGAAGAACTGTAGAGGTACCATTTAACCCATAGCTGGGAGGATAAGGGGGTTCATACCTTTCCCAAGGGTATTTGCCTGAATGTGAACGTAATAGCACGACTGGAGTACGAACTCACTTACTACAATTCCACAGTCCAACACTTTAACCATTTTACCATGAGGACACCCCCCCACCGATCTTAGAATAGGGAAAGTGTTACCAATTTTAAAAAACAAAATAGAAAGTGTTACCAATTCAAAAAAACAAAATAGAAAAGGCAACAAAATTTAGGTATTTTTTTCTTGAATACAAAGCAATTATAACTGTGAAAACATTTACAGTACATTATAGTTATATTCCAGTGTATTACATATACTTTGTTTTTACAGAAAGTGCATAAATAAAAAGATTACTGGGACTTCAAACTCTGAAGAAACCAACAAATAATTGCCCATGAGAAAAACTGTCTTCTAAATTTAATCCCACAACAGACAGTGTTTGACCTTGTGACTTAATAGATATAGCAAAGCTTTGTCAAATGGGAGAACTGCAGTCTCTTAAATAGAAGTGGTATTACTGATGGTGTCAGGGGAATTCTGAGAATAAAAACATTTTCTCCCTTGCCACAACCTGTAAGAATAGTGGCTTCAATAACGAGTGGCATCAGACTTTTAACCATAAGTCTAGTATCATTGAAAAATTGGGGCCGATCCAAATTCTGTTGCAATATTATTGGAGCTCAAACTTTCGGTCCAAGTCTTGGTGGTTCTAAGGAGTTCAGAAACTCAGTAGCCTGGTTAATCACCTCACCGTTATTCACAACAGTCAATAGATATATAAATATGAGAATTTGTGAAAATAGCCAGTAGAAGATGATAATTCACTTCATTTACACTGGAATATTTTGATACCAGCACAACTCTTTTATATATCCACATGAGATTCTTATAATGATGCAGAAAATTGGGAAATACTAATGATTCCAAGTCTTGAATGGATGTAACCAACATGTTTATTTGAGCAGGATTAAATCTACCATTGATATCAAGTGGTACATATCCTTGACAAAGTCGTAAGAGATTTGGGGCAAACTGATCAGATCATAACTACCCAGAAAACATGGCTTCCATTTTTGTAAATGACAAAACATGCTGCTACAGGCAGGATGTTTTGATGCAAGTATGGATCTCTTCAGTTTTTGTGTCTTGTGGACCAGTCATTAAAAATTTCTCAATATAAGATTTTTTTTAAAATACTATTGAATATTTCTTATTTGTAATTTTGTTGGGGTTACATGCAAAATAAATTGACAAATATCAATACATGAATATCATTATTCATGAAAAAAGTTTTGAAATTCTGAGACTGTAGTTATAAGTTGGCAACCGTAGTTGAGGGCGACCAGAAGGCTCCATTTTCAATAGCTTCTACACCAAGGTGTAGGGGAGGTGACTACTCCTTTCCCTCGATTGCTCCAGTTTACCCTTGATACATACCTTATATTGGTGAGAGCTAAGAAAGGAGGTATCAAGTACCATTTTTAAAGTCTTTGGTATGACACAACCTGGGATTGAACTCAGGTTTCCCAGACCATTAGCGAACACTCTACCCACTAAGTTATTATAAAGTTATTTATAGTATATTAATTTAAATATATATTCAATTCTTTTTATTCACAATCAATTAATTATATTTACCAACCCCTCCACTTGGGCAGGATATGACACAAGGTCAATTTTTAAGCAGAGTTTAACAGGTTTGAATTCAGAGTTTTCCTTTTCCTAGACTAGTTGCCTCACCAAGGCTGAAGAACCCAGTCTGCCCTACTATTTTCCCATAAAAGAATAAGAGGGAGAATAATTAGATTCATACCTTTCCCAAGGGTATTAGTGCTATGTGAAATGCTATCAGTCTCGTCCAGGATTTGAACTCGTATCACCATGTCCATTTCCTACGACAATAACCATTACACCACAGGCACCTCTGAATTCACAATCAATTAATATTAACAACTTCAAAATAAGATATCTGAAATGAATTTGCACAATGAAATAAAAACTATTCTTTTCAATATATGAGTTTTAATTTCTAACTCAAGGAAAACAATAAAGTTTTTGCCTAATCAGTTTAATCAATAAATAATTAAAAAAATGTTAAATTTTCTTTCATTGAAAATTACAAATGGTTAAATCATATTATAAATTATATTAATTTTTCAAAAATTAGAAAATCCTAATAATGTGTTGAATGCAAATTGATCGGTACTAATGAGAAGTAACCTTTTTTCAGAGATTATTTTAATTTAGAATTTCAAAGTATTTAATCACAAATATCATGAATTTTTACTCCTACAAATTAATATTTACTGCGAAGAATTTTTTGTGAAGAAAGAAAAGTAAGAATTTGACAATATTTATATTAGAAAAGCCAATAAACCAAAACTCAATATTAAGCTTTAGATTTCTGGAATAAAATGAAAATGTAATTTTTGCATGGTTCTCATACAACTCCAATTATTTAAATTCAAAGTTCAAAACTGATATGATGATTAATTTCTCACAAAAATTTACACCTATAGGTACTGATAGAGATAGTCTATCTGCTACCATATTCATTTCTATAATGAGCAAACTTCTTCTCATATATATATATATATATAATGGTTGCCACTATATATATGATATATATAATGGTTGCCACTAGCGTAAAGCAAGGTTCTTCAAAGGAATTGAGCTCTCAGTAGCCATTAAGCGGATATATGTAAACAAAAACAAATGTGATACATAAGCGTTTAAATTTCCTTCGGTTGTGCTGGTTTCCTCGTGGTTGAGTGGTAGAATCTTGGATTGGCATTTCAGTCAGCCAGGTTTCGATCCCAGCTTCGGGAATCTAGCCTGTCTAGACACAGTGAAGAGTTCTGATAGAACGAAACAGGTCTGTCTGTGGATGACAATATATATATATACAGCATAATGACAATATATATATATACAGCATAATGCCTTATAATTCCCGAGCTGATGTATGTTGCCTAACGGCTGAGCGGTATGATACTAAGTCTAACTTAAAGTTGGGCGGATTTCAATCCCAGTTTGTAGCATCCTCTGTGTCTAGCCATATTGGAGAGTTGTGATACAATGAAACAGTCTCTCGAGGATGCTAATATATATATATATATATATATATATTTAATTTGATAGATACATAGATAGATAGATAGATAGATAAGTTACCTGATGATGCTGTATGCTGCTTAAACAAATCATAGAAACAGTACCCCATAAAAAATTTCTATACGGCCTCTTACTTCCCATCTCACAAGCAATCTAAGTAAGACTAACAAGACATGCAGGGCACTTAAGGAGAAGTGACATTCTCCACTGGTTTCCAGTGTTGGCTAACCCACAAAGACTTATATTCATCAACTCTGTTTGGACTGTGGATACCATCTAGAGGACCCTCAAGGAGTGATGGTTGATAGCAACAGATGGCAAAAGAGAGTCAAGAGAAACCACATTACCAATACAACATGATGCATATTTGATCGAAAAGAATGGACAAGGAAGAATGTACAATTTTTTAAAACAAGTTTTACTTGTTAATAAATCAAATGATCCTATTTACCAACCCCTCCGCTCAGGCAGGATATGACACAAGGTCAATTTTTAAGCAAAGTTTAACAGGTTGGAAATCAGAGTTTTCCTTTTCCTAGACTAGTTGCCTCACCAAAGCTGAAGAACCCAGTCTGTCCTACTATTTACCCATAGCTGGAGGGAGAATAATTGGATTCATACCTTTCTCAAGGGTATTAGTGCTAGGTGAAATGCTATCAGCCTCGGCCAGGATTTGAACTCATATCAGCATGTCCATTTCCTACGACGATAACCATTACACCACGGGGATATCAAATGAATGTTGATATTGTCAGAAAAATTGTGGTTTTGAGCTCTTTCTGATGTGCCTCCAGATATTCTCAAGAATAGTACAATTTGTTTTTATGAGATTTCAATCCATGCATTGTCCAGTTGGCTGAGACTGTAGAATACACTGACTGCACCTCTACAGATGGGTAAGACCCCATCAATAAGTGTCCTGGATATGACATTAAACAATCTGATGGTGAGGTTCCAATAATGCTAGAGTTTGGGGGAATTATGGAGTACCCCTTCATTGCCATCACTCCCATGTCCTCTCTGGCCCATCTGAGAGGGTCCTATCTATGGCTCAAATAGAACTAAACTGTTTTGATGCTAAGCTGAATTGTTTGAAATAGAACTGTTTTTTGACATTGAAACTGTGTACTTATGCTAAGCTGAACTGTTTGAAATAGAACTGCTTTTGTATGCTAAATTGATTTCTCCGAAATTGAACTGTTTTTTGACATTGAAATTGTGTACTTATGCTAAATGGAATTGTTTGAAATGGAACGGTTTTGACATTTAACTGTGTATAAACAAAAAACTATACTTATACTAAACTGAATTGTTTGAAATAGAACTGTTTAGAAGCTCTTGTTGAGAATTGATTTTATAGTTCTTTTAAATCAAACATTGATGAACTGTCCAATTGGCTGGGGCTGTATAATACACTGACTGCATCTCTTCAGAGGAGTAAGACCCCACCGAAATGACGGTCCTGGATATGACTATAAACAATCTGATGGTGAGGTTCCAGTAATGCTGGATCTTTGGGGAATGCAGAGTACCCCTTCATTGCCATCACTCCTAGGTCCACTCTGACCTGGAGTTGTAGCATCTGATAGGGTCCTATCTATGGGTCAAATAGATCTAAAATGCGTACTTATGCTAAACTGAATTACTTGAAATAGAACTGTTTTGACATTTAACTGTGTGTGGACAAAAACTATACTTATACTGAACTGAATTGTTTGAATTAGAACTGTTTGACTAAACTGTATAGATTGAAATAGAAATGCTTTTGACAAACTCTGTACTAATGCTAAACTGAATTGTTTGAAATAGAGCTGTTCATTTGTATTAAAATAGATTAAATATTTGTATTAAAATAGGATTAAATAACCTAAAAAGGTTGATATGCCATAAAAACCCAAACAAACAAACATACATTGATGAAAAGTATATATATATATATATATGTTCCCCATCCTTGGGGGTTGAGTACTCTTCTGAAGGAATTACCAGTTGCCACTTGCGTAATGCAAAGCTCTTCTAAGGAATTGAGCTCTCAGTATGTAAACACAGTATGCATATATATGCAAACAAAAGAAAAGTGTACATTTTCTTATTTTAAGGAAAAGAATTATATTATAAATGGACATACCATGTCCAAAAAATTCAGAAAACACTTGCGTGTGACATATGGAACCACTGGACAGCTGTTTTGACCTTTTTAGTTCTCATCAGCAGTATATACCATGATCTCCACCATTGGAGATTGAACCAACGACCACAGAATGCAGAGTCAAAACTCTAGTTCCAGCTCTGCATTCTGTGATCGCTGGTTCAATCTAATAAATTCCTATTTACCAACCCCTCCGCTCGGGCAGGATATGACACAAGGTCATTTTTTTTAAGCTTGAATTCAGAGTTTTCCTTTTCCTAGACTAGTTGCCTAACCAAGGCTGAAGAACCCAGTCTGTCCTACTATTTACCAATAGCTAGAGGGAGAATAATTGGATTCATACCTTTCCTAAGGATATTAGTGCTATGTGAAATGCAATCATTCTTGTCCAGGATTTGAACTCGAGTCGCCGTGTCCATTTCCTACGACGATAACAATTACACCACAGGCACCTCCTGTGTGTAAACAAATGAGTAATGTTGAATAGAATTATTAGTGGTAAATAGCAATACTTGAAATACTTTAACTGTATGCCTAAATTGAAATATTTGAATCGCATAGCAATACTTAGAACCATTTCACTGTCTGCAAATGAATAAATAGTTTTCAGTAAAATAATTAGTGTTAAATATCAATACTTGTAATCTCTTCACTGTTTGCATGAAGGCATCAAGTTCTTGACAGAACCTCTCTGAAACTGGTAGACAAATTCACCTACCAAGGAAGCAGTGTCTCATCAACCTAAAAAGACATCGACACGCGACTAATGAAGGCATGGACAGCTATGGATAGGCTATTGATCATATGGAAATCAGACCTGACCAATAAAATGAAACGCAGTTTCTTACAGGCAGTGGTCATATCGATACTGCTGTATTGATGCACTACTTGGACGCTAACTAAACGGCTGGAGGAGAAGCTAGATGGCAATTACACAAGAATGCTGCAAGCAATATTGAACAAGTCCTGGCAGCAACGCCCAACAAGGCACCAACTATACGGCCACCTGTCTTCCATCATGAAAACTATCCAAGCTAGATGAACTAGACATGCAGAACACTGCTGGAGAAGCAGGGACGAGCTCAAATGATGTACTCCTATGGACCCTCACATATGACCGAGCAAAAGCAGGACGGCCAGCTTGAACATACATACAACAGCTATGTGAGGATACGGGATGTAGTCCTGAAGACCTGCCGGAGGCGAGGAACAATAGGGAGAAGTGGCGAGAGAGGGTCAGGGGGGTCCGTGCTAGCGGCACGACATGATGATGATGAACTTAGGATTAAACTTCGGTCTCCCAAACCCTTGGTGAACACTCTAACCATTATGCCAATATACTTACAAAAAAGATCTTATTTAAAATTGGATTTTTTGATAATATACATGAGGGTGTAAGAAATTCAAATCATGTTTTTTTACAATTTGTTTTATGTAATATCTAGGTGTTTTCCGTAAGTATTGGCCGCGAACAAAGACTCAGTTATGCATTACATGTATATTATAAATCAAATTCCCACTTGGTCTCATTTGAAAACTTAATTTTTCCTGAAAATAAAAAATTTACCAAAGAAACAAAGATTGTTTCCAAACTGAGCGGACCAAATTACATGACAAAAATATTCATAATAATTCAGAGCAATGGGGAAAAAAGACATCTATCTGAATGAATGTAGAGAATATGAAATATTCATTTGGATAACTCTTTTGAATATAAAACAGCTGTTATGGACTATTAAAAAAAATCACTGATTATTAACTATTATTATTATTATTGATACACTCATAATTCAGGAACCTGTGTACATATTGGTTTCTATATGGGATCAGTTGTTGTAATCCAGCTATATCACCAGGAATGTTTAATCTTTAATAAATTAAAACATATGTTCAAGATGCCCACACATACCCACACATACACACATACACATACACATGCATACAATTTTTCCACAAGATGGGCCTATTCTATATGTTCCTCTGCATCTTTTTGAGAAAAACAATTTATCATTAATTTAAATAATTTAATCTAGTTTGTTTAAGGCATATTTAATGAAGCCAGAATGTTCAGCTGTTAAATAAAAATGTTTTGCATCCTATTTGTTATTAAATTATTTACTGCTAAATTTTTTTAAAAGTTCTAAATGAGCATTCTCTCTCTAAGCATGCTAATTCCATAAATGTTCTTTCCAGTAATGTACACACACATACACACATATATATATATATATATATATAGAGAGAGAGAGAGAGAGAGAAACACATTTCTAAATTTAAGTGAATGACACTTGAGAAATTTTAAAAATTTGTTTTTTATCTCAATTACTTGTCCTAGTTCAGTTGTTGGCTTGTTTCTTATAACGGTTTAAACAGAAGTGCTGTATGGAAACACCTCATAAACTAACTGAATACACTTTCTGACAAAGTTTAAGTGAGTAAAACTTAAGAAATTTATCAATTAAAACATTTTTGTTTTTTGTCTCAATTTCTTGTCCTAGTTCAGTTGTTGGCTTGTTTCTTATAACAGTTTAAACAGAAGTGCTGTATGGAAGCACCTCGTAAACTAACTGAATACACTTTCTGACAAAGTTTAAGTGAGTAAAACTTAAGAGATTTATCAATTAAAACATTTTTATTTTTTGTCTCAAATACTTGTCCTTGTTCAACTGTTTGCCTGTTCCTTACAACAGCTGAAGCAGAAGTGGGCCATCAAAATACACTTACCAATAAAATTACTGTCATCATCAAGTCACTCTGAGAACATTAACTATGGGTTCATCCTTGCTTCTCCAGCAGTGTCCAGTATGTCTTGTTCATCTTACTTGGGTGGTTTTTGAGATGGAAGGTAAGTGGTTTTACAGCAGTTGTTTTGTGAGGTGTTGCTTCCAGGATTACTGAACATCACTCAAACAAATCTAAACCAGTTTTGTTTTTGTTTTGTTTTTTCTTTTTAAAACTATTATTCTCATTTTCTGGTAAACACAATATGTTTTAATTCGAATTTGAATTTTCTCAGAATCTTATAGCTAGCAAGACGGCAATAATTCACTTTATTTATTGACCATCTACTTTGCGCCTCTTGACTCTACTTAGTGTTAGTAATCGATTGAGTAGTTGCCAATTTACTGATTGATTTGTCGATATATAAAGAGAATAATTAATTTCTCCTTCGGCAAACCAATCAAATTTTCAATCTTATTCTCTTGTTCTATCTCTCTTTCTACTCATGGATTGCCTGGTGGGTGAGATAATTGGGTATTTTCCTACAATCACCAGGAGGTCAGGGTTCAAGACATAGTAAAACTTGAGATTTGGAAAGCAGGCAGCAATTCTGCTTGGGTCTTCTCTCTACTCGTTTATCAGAATAGCACATTCATTTAGTCCCTTTGAGCAATATTAATTTAGAATTAGGAAATTATCTATTTATCTATCTAAGTCTATTCAAGAATAATTGACTTGTATTCTCAGTCTGTTCATATCTATCTATCTATCTATCTCAATTTATTAATATCTATCTACTTATTCAAATCTATCTATCTATCTATCTATCTCAATATGTTTATACTTATCAATCACAGCCATTTCATATCTATCTTTTGATATTTATCTTTACTTCCCAATTTTTATCAGACAAAATCTATCTTCCTCGTTTTCAATATCTGTATTCATTTAATCTTAGTTTTTCATAATTCCTTATATTTAATCCTTGTAAATTTTTGAGCAGAGTACATCTTGTCGGAATTTAGTTTTCCTTCTCTAATGCAAGTTGTCATACCAAGGCAATCAGTCTGCTCTGTTATTTATCTATAACTTGGGGAGAAGAAATGGATTCAGGCTTTTCCAGAAGACATTAGCATGAAGTGAAATGCAAACCGCCTTGTCCAGGATTTGAAACTTGCTCGCCATTTCCATTTGATACAGTGATATACTATGCATGTACACACACTGACATACATACACACACGCATGCACACACACACACACACACACACACACACACACACACACACACACACACACACACACATATATATATTCAATTGCATATTTATTTATGGACTTAGAGGTATGTACAGAGATAGCCCCATATGTATGTATATATTTGCACTCACACACACACATAGATTGCATGTTATATATAAATGAACACACACACACACGCATATATATATATATATATATATATATATATATATATATCACACTCATGCACACGCAGATTATCATAAAAGGATCACTATTATTCTTTGACAAGGATGGCTACACCGTTAAATAACCTGCAAAGGTTAATATACCATTAAACAGGGGAACTAAACACACACACACACACACACACACACACACACACACATAAATATATATATATATATATAAATATATATATATATCAGTGGCAACTCTAGCCTATTTTTGCTACTTGTGCCCCCCACCCGCCCTCTGTCAACTTCAGTTCCCAACCCATAGTCCGTGGACCCAAAGTAAGTCATCATAGTTGCTATTGCGTGATTCTCCATTGTATAGCACAGATTGACAAACGTACCTTGCATGGTGTTTTTTTCGTAAACAATCAAGATACTATATAATTTGTAGTCTTGTTAATACAGTAGATAAGATAATTTTTTTTCCTTTCAAAAGTATAGAAGAAAAGAGAAGATGTTCATTACTATGACGAGGAAAATATGTTTATTAGAATAAAGAAATTGATGACAATATACACAGACACAGCAAGTAGTTTCAATTTCGCTTAAAATAAAGATTATTTGTTGAAAATGTATTCAAATAAACAAATTTTAGTTACAGAATGTAATATATGCAACATTCATTAAAGAAATAGAGATCTGTTAGTGAAAAAATGAATTAAAACACGCCGTTTAACCAACATTTACCATAGCGATGATGATGACGTCGGCGACGGCTATAATCTGCTATCCCTCCCTCTCTCTCTCTCTCTCTCTCTCTCTCTCTCTCGGTCCCTCTCCCTCTTCCCAAGACAGTTGTCAGCAGTCACATTGTGCTAATTTTTTTGAGCACGGTATTCTGGCTTGGTATTTACATTGGCTACAGCCAAAAGTGAGATTTCGCTAACATTACTGTTATTATAAGGGTCTAGTGCCTGGCACGGATTACGCGTGTTCAACATTATAGCCGATTTTATGGGATGTTCAATGAATCTGACGGTGGCCGGACAAAGACCATCCGTTCAAAACAGCATCGTTGTATTATTCCCAGATATATTCATGAACTTTTGGCTACTTAGTTATCGAAACTTGAATAGATACGTAATTTAACTGAGATCAGACTAAGTATGTTTGCTTGAAATTAATGGATGATTTTTAATCCATTTTGAATAACATTGACCGAGTTATTGGTCGTGCCGGGCACGAGTAGCACTAGTCCCATCTCCGCCCCTGATATATATATATATATATATATATATACAAGCCTATTGGCAAAATGATTACAGCGTTTGGCAATGGTCTGGGAGACCAGGGTTCAAACATACCAAAGTATCAAAAAAATGTACTTGATGCTTCCTGGCTTAACACTGAGCATAATAAGGTATGAATCAAGAGTAAGTGGAGTGATCCAGGGTTAGAAGTAGTGCACTCCCTAACACCTTGGAGTAGTAGCTATTTAAAAGGGAGCCTTCGTGTCACCCTCGACTCCAGTCAGCCAACTTACATATACATATTTTCACAAATATATTCACACATATTTTCACACACACACACACACACACATACACACACACATACACACACACACACATATATAAATTCACAATCACATAGATATGCATTACCATACAAATATATATATATACATATATATATATATATACTTATTTATTTGCTTAGTTGTACATCTTATCAACACAAATACTAACTTTATCATTTTCGTATAATTTTTTTCTTTTTTCCCCCCATTTTGAAAAACATCTTGTTCTTTAGTTTTTAGAGGGAAATAAAAAAGGAAAGGTGTGAATGTTTGCATCAACAACTGGTTGTAAACTTCAAGGGAAAAATTTGTTAAAACATGAAAAGCATTGAAAAACATATTTTTAGTTTTGCCAAAAAAAAGGAGGAGAAAACAACTTTTTGGAGTTGTTGAAAAGGAATTAACTTGGGTTTTTTTTTGCTATTTTATTTATTTGATAGCCCCAAAGCTCCATGACATTCACAAAGATTTCACTCTTTTTCATATATATATATATATATATATATATGTGTGTGTATATATATATATATATATTGGGTGATTCAAAAAATTGTGAACACATTAATGATCGTGCCTTTATGATTTCAATCCATCTCTGGCTGTTCCCCATCCCCTTAACACGTTCTTTGAATCTTACACAAATGATTAAAAAAAGTTGAGATTTCTATGGGAGAATTTCTGTCTGGAGAAATGTACAGGTAAAGCATAGACAGCCACTAACACTTTTTATCATTTGTGTGTATATATATATATATATATATGCATATTTATGAGTGTATGTATGTGTATGTATATATGTATATATATATCTGTGTATATATATATATATATATATATGAATACATTGATATGTATACATGCATATACATGTGTATATATGTGTGTGTATATATATGTGTGTATATATATGTGTGTGTGTGTGTATACATATATGCTTGTGCATACATAAATACATATAGGTGTGTGTGCCTATATATGAGTAATTATATATATATAAATATATATATATAAAAGTGGTGGTATATATATATATATATATATATATATATATATTTATATCTATATATGTATGTGTGTGAGTATGCATATATGTTTATAGGTGTGTACATATATGTGAGTGTATGTATATGAATATTTACACATATATGCATATATAGGTGTGTAGGTATATATATATTTAGTCATCCATATACAGACAGTTTCAAAGTATGACAACTCTTCATTGTAGCTCAACACACAAGAATCTTGAAGCAGAGATTGAAACCTGGCTTTCTTTTACACCAGATTCTACCATAAGCAAAGGGATTTCAATGTAGATGAATAACTTTTAGTTTTGTTCACATTTATACACTTAACGACTGCCGAGATCTCAATTCAGTAGAAGAGCTTTCCATTATGTGAGTGGCAACCATTAATTCCCTCACTAGAGAGTTCAACCCTCGAGGATATGAAGCATATATATATATATTTACCAACCCTTCCACTCGGGCAGGATATGACAAAGGTCAATTTTTTTAAGTGAAGTTTTACAGGTTTGAATTCAGAGTTTTCCTTCTCCTAGACTAGTTGCCTCAAACAGGCAGAAGAACCTAGTCTGTCCTATTATTTACCCATAGCTGGAGGGAGAATGATTGGATTCATACATTAGTGCTATGTGAAATGCAATCAGTCTCGTCCACGATTTGAACTCATGTCACTGTGTCCATTTCCTACGAAGATAACCATTACACCACAGGCACCTCCATTACACAACGGGCACCTCTATTATACCACGGGCACCTCTATTACACCACGGGCACCTCTATTACACCACAGGTACCTCCATTATACAACGGGCACCTCCATTACACCACGGGCACCTCCATTACACCACGGGCACCTCTATTACACCACAGGTACCTCCGTTACACAATGTGCACCTCCATTACACCACGGACACCTCTATTACACCACAGGTACCTCCATTACACAACAGGCACCTACATTACACCACGGGCACCTCCATTACACCACAGGCACCTCTATTACACCACAGGTACCTCCATTACACTACAGGCACCTCTATTACACCACAGGCACCTCCATTACACCACAGGTACCTCCATTACACTACAGGCACCTCCAGGATATGAAGCATATATATGTGTATGTGTATGTGTGTATCTATATGTGTGCAGATATATATGTGGATGTATTCATAGTGTAATTACTACTGTCAAAAGAAATCTACACAGTGACCTTAATTTAAATCTTGGCAGAGGCTGTTGACATTTTCCCATACCGCTAATACACTTGAAAAACATATGAATCCAACAATTCTCCGTCCAGGTAGAGATAAATAGTAGGGCAGACTGTAGGGCAACCAGTCTACAACAAGGAAAAGTCTAAAATAGAAATTATTAAAGTCTGCCCCAAAAAATAGATCATGTGTTATATCCTACTCATCTGTAAAGGTTGAAAAAACATATATATATATATATACTTTTTTTTTTGTTTAAAAAACAAGAAATTTAGAAATTGTATTCCATAATTGTAGGATTTGTCAGGTTGTGTAGGGCAATTAGTTGCGATAGCCGAGAGTAATTAATTGCATTAGCAAAGAGTAATCAGTCGTGAATACAGGAAACTCAATACCCGATTGAGGAACAGGAGCTATTTATGGTGCCTTGGAGCATCCCATTGTGCACAACTGGACTATTCCATCGCATAGATCATCATTGGCTGCTTGTAAGTAAGTGAAAGTATTTTATTATATAAACCAGCTTCAGTTAAGCATTGTCAGGAGAACGGCACTGAGCTACGACCTGCTTTATTTTTGTCTACCAGCTGGACGCTTTACGGAGGTATGTGTTATTGTTATTCTACAATAATAAATTTATTTCGTTTATTAAAGTTCATTAGATGGATTTCAAATCCTTGTTTTTCAACTGAAAAAAACATATATTTTGCTCTGCAGGTATATTTAATATTAAATAGCTATACATTGATCATTCATTTCTTTGGATATTCACAGCCGTCAGGCAACATCTCCACACTAAAAAGAGGTCCTTTGAAACTTGTGGAGAAGTTCACCTACCTCAGAAGCAGCGTCTCATCAACCAAGAATAACATCAACACATGACTAATAAAGCCATGGACAGCTATCAATAGGCTATCGGCTATATGGAAGTCAGACCTGACCCATAAAATAAAACAGTTTTTTCCAAGCAGCAATTATGTTGATACTGCTGTATGGATGCACCACATGGATGCTAACTAAATGTATAGAGAAAAAGCTTGATGTCAATTACACAAGAATTCTGCAAGCTGTATTGAACAAGTTCTGGAGGCAACACAGCCCAAAACTGCAGCTGTACGGCCACCAACCACCCATCATGAAAACTATCCAAGTTAGGCGAACCAGATCTGCAGGACACTGAAAGACCTCCCAGGAACAATGGACGATAGAGACGGGTTGCAAGAGAGGATCAGAGATATCTATGCTAGAAGAGCGACACGATGCTGATGATGATATATGTGTGTGTGTGTGTGTGTGTGTGTGTGTGCGTATAGATATTTGGGATTATCTGTACATATATACGTATGTGCATATATATATATATATGCACTAATTGCACAATATAATTCTTTGCGATATATATATATATATATGTGTGTGTGTGTGTGTGTGAGTGGTTAGGGGGCAGTCCTTTATTTAAGCATAAACAATAAAGACACATTTTGACAATATAACTTTATTAGAATTCTTTCAAGTTTCCTGACAAGTGTTTTGGTTTTAGGTTGGAATTTATAGATCATCATCATCATCATCATGTCGTGCTGGTAGCACGGATATCCCTGACCCTCTCTCGACATTTTTCCCTATCATTCATCGCCTCAGGCAGGTCTTCCGGACAACATCCCGTATCCTCACATAGTTGCTGAATGTATGTTCGTGCTGGTCGTCCTGCTTTTGCCCGGCCATGTGTGGGGGTCCACAAGAGTACATCACTTATGAGTTCGTCCCTGCTTCTCCAGCAGTGTCCTGCATGTCTGGTTCATTTAACTTGAATAGTTTTTGTAATAGGAAGCAGGTGGCCGTACAGTTGGTGTCTTGTGGGGTGTTGCCGCCAGGACTTGTTCAAGATTGCTCGCAGCATTCTTGTGTAATTGCCGTCTAGCTTCTTCTCCAGCCGTTTTGTTAGAGTCCAAGTAGTGCATCCATATAGTAGTATCGATGCGACTGCTGCCTGGAAGAAACTGCGTTTCATTTTATTGGTCAGGTCTGACTTCCATATAATCGATAGCCTATTTACCAAAATTGTCCTTAGTACTTTCGGACCTTTCATAGGCCATCATTGGGGGTTGTTTGTAAATATAAAGATTGTCTTTTTAAAAAAAATAATTTTAAACTTTCTATTTCTCTTGATAACATTCTTTTTCCATTAATAGCATTCTTTTTTGAATTTGTTCGATGTCATCAGCATCTCATTTTAATCCAACAACATGTTTCTGTAATTTTTGCAATGCTATGAAAAACTTTTAAAACGGTAACTGCCTCTGCTATGATTACCTTGAGAATGATTGCACTATACAATTCTTTGTGATATATATATATATATATATGTGTGTGTGTGTGTGTGTGTGTGTGTGTTTATGTATAATGGAAGAAAGTAATGAATGAAGGTAAAGCATCTGAAGTATATGTAATATAATGGCCGAGGGATTTTGTTTTATGCCTTTGGGTTTAGTTAGGCTGAGAACTTTTCGGCTCAGTGCATGGGTTACTTAGTTGCAACATTAACGCAGGTGTTCACACGCGTGCACGGAGCGGACATGTCACTCAGAGATGTCACAATAGCCCAGATGGGAAACGGGGCTAGCAAGTGCAAATGACGTCACGCACCGGAAGCGCACGGAGCATTTTGGGAATTTTGAAGAATGTTAGTTGAGTTGAGAACTGGACACCGAACGAGAAGGGTCGACTTTCGCTTGCTCACCAAGGCCTTGAGCAGGTGTCGCACAAGATGTGGGGTAGATGAAAAAGCCAGCATAGAAAGAATGTGTATCTCTCTCCTTATGTCGAAGAACCTTTAAACTCAAAGGTAATAAAAAGTTTCATACCTGAACTAAGAAGTCATAAGTGTTTTTTTGTTTCGAGATTCCTATGTTCTATCTTTATGGACATTCGATGTACATTTCCCACATAGCCATATCATGGCTATGGTACATATATAGAATTGGACTCTCTCGGATGAAATGAACAAATCAGAAGCAGAATTTGATCTTAGTCCCTGACACTTTATAGCCCGAACAGACTTTTTAAATTTCTGGTTGTCCGAAGCTTCACTTGCTATTCATTTTGGGTCTTATAGCAGTTGACTCCTGAACTTTACAAACATCTTTCAGAAACAACCTAAGGGGAACTAGTAACACTTCTGGGACAAATTATCCGAGACTGCAGCAGGTTTGAGAAGTCATATGACAGGGCATCAGGGCAATGTCAACAGAAAAGACTGCTAATTCATTTGTCACACATGCAATTGGATTTGCAGGGATATATATACTTGATTTGAGGAGACCCCCCACCACCAACACAAAGGTACTCTTTGTGAATTGGAGAGATGGCCTTTAAACAAAGAAGTTACTTTCACTATATAAATATATATATATAGATAGATTATGATATGATGATATGATTTGTTATATTTATAAATAAAAGTGCTCAATATCAGTGATAGAGCATATATATCTAAGTTAATGTAGCATACATAGATTCATTTGGTGTTTGATGGCTGCCAGTTTCTCAACAATCCATAGGAGTTTCATGTTATTATTAATGATATATATATATATATATATATATATATATGTGCACTAATTGCACAATATAATTCTTTGCGATATATATATATATATATGTGTGTGTGTGTGTGTGTGTGAGTGTGTATGTATATGTGTGTGTGTGTGTGGTTAGGGGGCAGTCCTTTATTTAAGCATAAACAATAAAGACACATTTTGACAATATAACTTTATTAGAATTCTTTCAAGTTTCCTGACAAGTGTTTTGGTTTTAGGTTGGAATTTATAGATCATCATCATCATCATCATCATCATGTCGTGCTGGTAGCACGGATATCCCTGACCCTCTCTCGACATTTTTCCCTATCGTTCATCGCCTCAGGCAGGTCTTCCGGACAACATCCCGTATCCTCACATAGTTGCTGAATGTATGTTCGTGCTGGTCGTCCTGCTTTTGCCCGGCCATGTGTGGGGGTCCACAAGAGTACATCACATATGAGTTCGTCCCTGCTTCTCCAGCAGTGTCCTGCATGTCTGGTTCATCTAACTTGAATAGTTTTTGTGATATTAATAATATATATATATATATATATATATAGAGAGAGAGAGAGAGAGAGGAGAGAGAAGGAGAGAGAGAGAAAGGAATGAGGTGAAATTGATATACTAAAACTAATATGATCAATCATTTATCCATAGGATATGATTGGCAAGTTGAAAACTTGACAGTTATAAAGCTACACTATCCAACCTTTTATTCATCTACAAAGTCCATTTAATAAAGGAAGAAAATTCTTTTGGAAAAAATAATTTTTTCATTATTTTTCCATGAACGTAAACTCTGCATTCTTTAAACTTAATTAATTCAAAAATTATCTTAATCTTGTAAAAATATTTGTTTTAAAGTTATTCAGAATTATGCAAATTTAGACAGAGTGCTCTAGGCTTCAACATAGGTATGTCATCAAAATTTTGGTTTCTTTTGCTTCATGGCATATCAACCAATATAGGTTATTTAATGCCAAAGCCATCTTTCGAGAAGAACAGCTGGCAGGATAAGAGGATTTATACCTTTCCCAATAGTATTTGTCCGAAAATATACATAATAGCACAACTGAAGTTCAAACTCACTTACTACAATTCCACAGTCCATCGCTTTAACCATTACACCACCACAACACTACCTCAAAGTTTTGGTGGCTGTCAATGTGAAATTACACAAGAATGTATTTGTCCAAGAAAATGCTTACAATTCGGCTGCACAAACCTGAATTGAAACAACAGTCCATGAAGTGAGTAAACTCTCACTCTATAGTAAAGAAAAACTTCCACATGCAGCAGTCAGTAAAGAAGGTCATGCTGACAGTATTCTAGGACATGAAATGACCAATCACTATTGATTTCCTTGAAAAAGGGGTGGCTGTAAATAGTGTTTCCTATTGCCAACACCTTCAACATAATTCATCTAATTCATTGAATGACCCTAGTGATATATATAAGAGAGACAGAAGCAGAGAGAGAATAAAAAAGAAAGAGTGAACCAGTTTATTAATGGAGAGAGAGAAAGTGTTACTCCTTGTATTTATACTACCTGCCTTCAGTTATGTTTACCTAGCATTTGTGTATGATGGGCCATAGTAAGTTCTTGAGGTGCCCTAAAAAGGGAATACCAAGGAGATAAAAATTTTTGAGTCTATAAAATGACTTCTCTCTATAAAACAACTTCCCTCTATAAAATGACTTCCCCCTATAAAATGACTTCCCTCTATAAAACGACTTCACTCTATGAAACGACTTCCCTCTATAAAATAACTTCCCCCTATAAAATTACTTCCCTTTATAAAATGACTTCCCTCTATAAAATGACTTCTCTCTATAAAACAACTTCCCTCTATAAAATGACTTCCCCCTATAAAATGACTTCCCTCTATAAAACGACTTCACTCTATGAAACAACTTCCCTCTATAAAATGACTTCCCCCTATAAAATTACTTCCCTTTATAAAATGACTTCCCTCTATAAAATGACTTCTCTCTATAAAACAACTTCCCTCTATAAGATGACTTCCCTTTATCAAATGATTTCCCTCTATAAAAGGCCTGTCTTCTATAAAATGACTTCACGTCAAACCTGACTTGGTTGGAAGCTGAATAAATCAATACTTTTTATCTGAGATTAGTGTTGTCACCCAGCTAAAAAGTTATGATTCTGAATATGGAATTTTAAGGCCTGTAAGTTCTTTCCTTCATCTATTCTACTCTATTGGCCATCCACGGATCATAAATACACTCACGTATAATAAAATTACAACACTCTGGAGAATGCTGTCAAGTTTGACCTAATTCAATGGGAATTATGTATCCCAGGATAGTTTTACAGTCTGTTATCATATGCACGTGAGAGTTACAGGCTGGTGTTAACACTAAAGGAAAATATACATTGTATTAATATGTGGTCTTTGTATTGTTGATACACCCTTTATTTAGGAACCTGTGCTCATATTACTGCTATTTAATCTTAGCCCAGTTGGATGGGAATGTAAAATAAACCAACTGCATCGCTGCAGAGGAGTAAGTCTCCCCCAACAAGTGTCCAAGATAGAACATTATACAATGGGATGATGAGGCTCTAGTTTTGGAGCTTTGGGGAATGTGGGATACCCCTTCATGGCCATTACTCCCAGCTCCACTCTGACCTAGAATGGTAGCACCTGATAGGGTCCTATCTATAGGTCAAATAGAACTGTCTGACAGTATGTAAACAAATGACTTATGTTAAATTGAATAGTTAGAAATAGAACTGTTTGATCATTTAACTGTGTGTAAACAAATGACTGATGTTTAATTGAATTGTTTGTGATACATAATAATACTTGGAACCTTTTAACTGTGTGTAAATGAATGAGTAATGCTGAATAGAATAATTTGTGTTAAAAAGCAATACTTGTAACCACTGGACTGTGTGCAAACAAACAATTAATAGTAAATTGAATAATTCGTGTTAGATAGAAATGTTTGAAACCATTTGACTGTGTTAAAACAAAGAAGCTCAAACCCATTTTATGATGTTATGAACAAAATGTGTTTACAAATCATATACTTGATATACACGTGTAAAGAGGATTTAGAATTGAATAACCTACAATGGTTGATATGCCATAAAACCCAACCAAACCAAATCATATATATTTGATACATATGTATAAAGAGGATTTGGCATTAAATAACCTACAATTGTTGATATGGCATAAAACGCAACCAAACCAAATCCTATATATTTGATATATATGTAGAAAGAGGATTTGGCATTAAATAACCTACAATTGTTGATATGGCATAAAACCCAACCGAACCAAATCCTATATATTTGATATATATGTATAAAGAGGATTTGGCATTAAATAACCTACAATGATTGATATGCCATAAAACCCAACCAAACCAAATCATATATATTTGATATATATGTATAAAGAGGATTTGGCATCATATGTTTGATATGCCATAAAACCTACCCAACCCAAATCCTGTTTAATCTTGAGAAAATTGAAATGTATATTCAGCATGTTGTGATTTTAATTTCTATCAGTCTATCTATCTATCTATCTATAATAGGTGTGTTCAGAAAGCCACCATGATATATTGGTTAACAGGCACTGTGACACTGTAATAAGTCATGCCATGCTGTGTTAGTATATCCCAGATATACTAATGCTAATATTAGTCCTTGATGAGAAGGTTTCAACTAAATATCTTCCTTCTTACCAGCAAGCATACCGTTAAGTGTATGTATTTACCCAACACCTCTCCCACGAGTAGGATTCGACACAAGATCAATTTTTTAGAGGAGTTTAACAGATCTGAATTCAGAGTCTTCTTTCTGCAAGACCAGTTTCTGTAACAAGGTTAAAGTGCAGAGTCTGCCCAACAATTTACCTATAGCTTGAGAGAGAATAGTTGAAGGCATACCTTTTTGAAGAGTATAAACATTATGTTATATGCAAATAGCCTCATACATGATTTGAACTCTGGTCACTTTGTCAATTTCCTTCAACAATTAGTATTACATCCCAAGTGTTTGGGTTGGTTTGGTTTGGTTTGTTGGGTTTTATGACATATCAACCTTTGTAGGTTATTTAACGCCAAATCCATTTTTATGTAAATAATCTGTTCTATTTAAAACAATTCAGTTTAGCATGAGTACACATTTTAATTGTCAAAAAGATTTCTATTTCAAACTATTCAAGCAGTTATATGTAACAATTCGGTTAAGAGTAAATACAGTTTTAATGTCGAAAAACAGTTCTATTTCAAATAATTCAGTTAAGTATAAGCACGCAGTTTAAATGTAAGTACAGTCTAATTGTCAAAAACATTTCTATTTCAAGTTATTCAGTTTACTTAAACAATTCAGTTTAGCATAAGTATGCTGTTAGTTCTATAGGGCCCTATCAGGTGCTACCACTCCAGGCCAGAGTGGACCTGGGAGTGATGGCAATGAAGGGGTACTCCGCATTCCCCAAAGTTCCCGCACTGCTGGAACCTCACCATCAGATTGTTTAGTGTCATATCCAGGACACTCGTTGGGGGGGGGGCTTACTCCTCTGCAGAGGAGCAGTCTGTGTATTCAACAGTCTCAGCCGACTGGGCAATGTTTGTTTGGGGAAGTCCACATGACATAATGGTGAATGTTCTGGACTGTGGCCTCAAAGTAAGCAAGTTCAAACTCCAGTTACACTGTTACATTCAATTTTGGACTAATGCCCTTGAGAAAGATATGAACAACCTTGTACCCTCATCCAATGGTTAAAGAGTTTTAAAAAACCCATGAAGGTTGATATGCCATTAAACAAAGAAACCAAACCAAACAAGAGTTTCCAATAAGAGTAAATGTTAGTGAGCCATTCTTGCATGCCATTTACTGTATATTAGTTGTCTGAATTTTCGAGATGACGCTTGATGATTTTTATCATTAAAGGTTTTCAAACTATTGTCTTTGTCTTTATTGTTATTTCCACAACGTTTCCATTGATATGTCCTCTGGCCTTCTTCAAGTGTTTGTTGTCTAAATTTCTGAGACGAAGCTTGATGATTTTTATCATTAAAGGTTTTCGGATTATTGTCTTTGTCTTTATTGTTATGTCCTCTGGCCTTCTTCAGGTGTTTGTCAAACTCGGCAACCTTCATGGAACTTCAAACTACATCCTTTATTGAATCCCCGGGGGTTGCCTGTTCTTATTCCGTTAGCCATAACCAGGTACAAGTCTTAAGTATTCCTGTATTGTTACTCGCTAGTTGTCAGGATTGAAGCAGCAACTTCCAGATGATTGTCTCCTTAGAAACTTAGGGAACCAATGCCTATAACCCCTACGCTATATGTCCGACTGGACACATAGCATAATAGTTATAGCTTCCAGGTTATAGCTTCCCGAGTTCGACAAACACCCGAAGAAGGCCAGAGGACATATTGTCCGAAATGTTGTGGAAATAACAATAAAGATGAAGACAATAGTCCAAAAACCATTAATGATAAAAACCATTTACTGTAGTTTGAGTTGAGTTGTTACTTCAAGCTCAAGATTTGTAATCTCTTGCCCACTCAGTAATTTGTGCCTTGATTTGTTATGATTAACAAACCAATCACACAGGTTGGGAATTTAAACATCACTAAGTACACAACTTTTGTGATCTTGTACAATACTAAGCTCACCTTAAGAGAGTCCCAATGATGTAATGGCTATAATTCTGGACTAATACCCTTGGCAAAGGTATGAACCCCCTTATCACTCTTAACAATTCATTTAATAGTATTACAACTGTTCTCTTTGTCATTGAATAACTCAAAGAAATTGATATCCCATTAAACAACAAAATTGATATGCCATTAAATGACAAAATTGATATGGGATTAAGCAACAAAATTGATATGCGATTAAACAGCAAAATTAAAATGCCATTAAACAAAGAAATTGGCATGCCATTAAACAACAAAATTGAAATGCCATTAAACAATGAAATTGATATGCCATTAAAAAACAGAACTAAATCTAAACTAAGTTTACTAATAAGCAATAATGGATTAACCTTTTGCTTTGATGTTTGTTACTTGATTATATCTTTTTGGATATTGGGCAAGAAGTTTCTAATGTGTTTTGGTTGGGTTCGGTTTCTTTGTTTAATGGCATATCAACCTCTGTGGGTTATTTAATTCCAAAGGCATCCTTGTTAAAGAACAATAAAACCTATGACTGGCAGACTAAGAGGTTCATACTTTTCCCAAGGGTATTTGTCCAAAAGCATCTGGCCTAATGGCTGCCAATTTTGACTGGGCCGTCTTCGGGTGGACAAACGATCAATGACAAGCATAGCATAGCACTAGACTTTCGGGTTTGGCTCAAGCTATGAGCAGACATATATGCTGGACTCACAGAGAGTCCAAGTCCATCAGGGCCATCTAGCTCACATCACACCAAGTGAGTCTATGACCAGTAAAGTCCAGCAAAGCAGAAGTCTTGGCTCATGCCCGACCTCCTTCTCTTCTTCCTCCCCTAAACACTCACGGTAAAAAAGACCTAGCGTCAAATCTTATATGGTAGGAGGCAGCAATAGATATCTACTCCAAAAGTGTCTGGAGTTCAAACTAGCTACAATGTCAAAGTCCAGCTCATTAACCATCACACCACAGAGACTCCCAACTAAAATGTTTTGTATATGCCATAAAATATACATTTGATTAATCAATAGCATTGTTTGTTATATTATTCCTGTTGAGTTATTCTGAAGGAATAAAATGTTATTTTTATTATCCACTTGTAGAAGTTAATTATTCATGGCAAGGCAGCCAACCTTGATAATATAATCATGCTTATGTTTAAATATTTGATTATATTAACTTACTAAAATTTTCTCTGTTTGTATTTCTATAGAAAACTTTTTCTCTCTTTCCATTTGTTTTTTTTGTTTTAACACATTTTTAGTCTAAGTCTGCCTTTCTTTTTTACAATCTACATAGAAATCTCTTTTTTTCTTTTTCCTCTTTTTAGATACTATCAATTTCTTTCTTTCTTTCTTTCTTTCTTTCTTTCTTAGTGTTCACTATCTTTTTTTCCCTTTCTTTCTAAATATAAATATCTTCTTTTTTTCCTTTTTTTAGATACTATTAATTTCTTTCTTTCTTTCTTTCTTCCTTTCTTTCTTTCTTTGTGCGCACCACCTTTTTTCTTCCTTTCTTTCTGGATATAAACATCTTCTTTTTCCCTCTTTCAAGATACTATTAATTTCTTTCTTTCTCTCTTTCTTTCTTTATTTCTTTCTTTCTTTGTGCACACCACCTTTTTTCTTCCTTTCTTTCTAGATATAAATATCTTCTGTTTCCCTCTTTCAAGATACTATTAATTTCTTTCTTTCTCTCTTTCTTTCTTTCATTCTTTCTTTCTTTCTTTCTTTGTCAGCACCACCTTTTTTCTTCCTTTCTTTCTAGATATAAACATCTCCTTTTTCCCTCTTTCAAGATAATATCAATTTCTTTCTTTCTTTCTTTCTTTCTTTCTTTGTGTGCACCACCGTTTTTCTTCCTTTCTTTCTAGATATAAACATCTTCTTTTTCCCTCTTTCAAGATACTATTAATTTCTTTCTTTCTTTCCTTCTTTCTTTCTTTCTTTCTTTCTTTGTGTGCACCACCTTTTTTCTTCTTTTCTTTCTAGATATAAACATCTTCTTTTTCCCTCTTTCAAGATAATATTAATTTCTTTCTTTCTTTCTTTCTTTCTTTGTGCACACCACCTTTTTTCCTCTATTCTTTCTAGATATAAACATCATCTTAATTTCTTTCTTTCTTTCTTCTTTCTTTTCACATTTTCTCACCCTCTTTCATCCTCTTTCCTTTTTCTTCTTTAAAGTTGTCTTTCTTTCTACATATTCTTAATTTCTTTCTTTCTTTCTTCTTTCTTTTCACATTTTCTTACCCTCTTTCATCCTCTTTCCTTTTTCTTCTTTAAAGTTGTCTTTCTTTCTACATATTCTTAATTTCTTTCTTTCTTTCTTCTTTCTTTTCACATTTTCTTACCCTCTTTCATCCTCTTTCCTTTTTCTTCTTTAAAGTTGTCTTTCTTTCTACATATTCTTAATTTCTTTCTTTCTTTCTTCTTTCTTTTCACATTTTCTTACCCTCTTTCATCCTCTTTCCTTTTTCTTCTTTAAAGATGTCTTTCTTTCTACATATTCTTAATTTCTTTCTTTCTTTCTTCTTTCTTTTCACATTTTCTCATCCTCTTTCATCCTCTTTCCTTTTTCTTCTTTAAAGATGTCTTTCTTTCTACATATTCTTAATTTCTTTCTTTCTTTCTTCTTTCTTTTCACATTTTCTCACCCTCTTTCATCCTCTTTCCTTTTTCTTCTTTAAAGATGTCTTTCTTTCTACATATTCTTAATTTCTTTCTTTCTTTCTTCTTTCTTTTCACATTTTCTCACCCTCTTTCATCCTCTTTCCTTTTTCTTCTTTAAAGATGTCTTTCTTTCTACATATTCTTAATTTCTTTCTTTCTTTCTTCTTTCTTTTCACATTTTCTCACCCTCTTTCATCCTCTTTCCTTTTTCTTCTTTAAAGATGTCTTTCTTTCTACATATTCTTAATTTCTTTCTTTCTTTCTTCTTTCTTTTCACATTTTCTCACCCTCTTTCATCCTCTTTCCTTTTTCTTCTTTAAAGATGTCTTTCTTTCTACATATTCTTAATTTCTTTCTTTCTTTCTTCTTTCTTTTCACATTTTCTTACCCTCTTTCATCCTCTTTCCTTTTTCTTCTTTAAAGTTGTCTTTCTTTCTACATATTCTTAATTTCTTTCTTTCTTTCTTCTTTCTTTTCACATTTTCTTACCCTCTTTCATCCTCTTTCCTTTTTCTTCTTTAAAGTTGTCTTTCTTTCTACATATTCTTAATTTCTTTCTTTCTTTCTTCTTTCTTTTCACATTTTCTTACCCTCTTTCATCCTCTTTCCTTTTTCTTCTTTAAAGTTGTCTTTCTTTCTACATATTCTTAATTTCTTTCTTTCTTTCTTCTTTCTTTTCACATTTTCTCACCCTCTTTCATCCTCTTTCCTTTTTCTTCTTTAAAGTTGTCTTTCTTTCTACATATTCTTAATTTCTTTCTTTCTTTCTTCTTTCTTTTCACATTTTCTTACCCTCTTTCATCCTCTTTCCTTTTTCTTCTTTAAAGTTGTCTTTCTTTCTACATATTCTTAATTTCTTTCTTTCTTTCTTCTTTCTTTTCACATTTTCTCACCCTCTTTCATCCTCTTTCCTTTTTCTTCTTTAAAGTTGTCTTTCTTTCTACATATTCTTAATTTCTTTCTTTCTTTCTTCTTTCTTTTCACATTTTCTTACCCTCTTTCATCCTCTTTCCTTTTTCTTCTTTAAAGATGTCTTTCTTTCTACATATTCTTAATTTCTTTCTTTCTTTCTTCTTTCTTTTCACATTTTCTTACCCTCTTTCATCCTCTTTCCTTTTTCTTCTTTAAAGATGTCTTTCTTTCTACATATTCTTAATTTCTTTCTTTCTTTCTTCTTTCTTTTCACATTTTCTCACCCTCTTTCATCCTCTTTCCTTTTTCTTCTTTAAAGATGTCTTTCTTTCTACATATTCTTAATTTCTTTCTTTCTTTCTTCTTTCTTTTCACATTTTCTCACCCTCTTTCATCCTCTTTCCTTTTTCTTCTTTAAAGATGTCTTTCTTTCTACATATTCTTAATTTCTTTCTTTCTTTCTTCTTTCTTTTCACATTTTCTCACCCTCTTTCATCCTCTTTCCTTTTTCTTCTTTAAAGTTGTCTTTCTTTCTACATATTCTTAATTTCTTTCTTTCTTTCTTCTTTCTTTTCACATTTTCTTACCCTCTTTCATCCTCTTTCCTTTTTCTTCTTTAAAGTTGTCTTTCTTTCTACATATTCTTAATTTCTTTCTTTCTTTCTTCTTTCTTTTCACATTTTCTTACCCTCTTTCATCCTCTTTCCTTTTTCTTCTTTAAAGTTGTCTTTCTTTCTACATATTCTTAATTTCTTTCTTTCTTTCTTCTTTCTTTTCACATTTTCTTACCCTCTTTCATCCTCTTTCCTTTTTCTTCTTTAAAGATGTCTTTCTTTCTACATATTCTTAATTTCTTTCTTTCTTTCTTCTTTCTTTTCACATTTTCTCATCCTCTTTCATCCTCTTTCCTTTTTCTTCTTTAAAGATGTCTTTCTTTCTACATATTCTTAATTTCTTTCTTTCTTTCTTCTTTCTTTTCACATTTTCTCACCCTCTTTCATCCTCTTTCCTTTTTCTTCTTTAAAGATGTCTTTCTTTCTACATATTCTTAATTTCTTTCTTTCTTTCTTCTTTCTTTTCACATTTTCTCACCCTCTTTCATCCTCTTTCCTTTTTCTTCTTTAAAGATGTCTTTCTTTCTACATATTCTTAATTTCTTTCTTTCTTTCTTCTTTCTTTTCACATTTTCTTACCCTCTTTCATCCTCTTTCCTTTTTCTTCTTTAAAGATGTCTTTCTTTCTACATATTCTTAATTTCTTTCTTTCTTTCTTCTTTCTTTTCACATTTTCTTACCCTCTTTCATCCTCTTTCCTTTTTCTTCTTTAAAGATGTCTTTCTTTCTACATATTCTTAATTTCTTTCTTTCTTTCTTCTTTCTTTTCACATTTTCTTACCCTCTTTCATCCTCTTTCCTTTTTCTTCTTTAAAGATGTCTTTCTTTCTACATATTCTTAATTTCTTTCTTTCTTTCTTCTTTCTTTTCACATTTTCTTACCCTCTTTCATCCTCTTTCCTTTTTCTTCTTTAAAGATGTCTTTCTTTCTACATATTCTTAATTTCTTTCTTTCTTTCTTCTTTCTTTTCACATTTTCTTACCCTCTTTCATCCTCTTTCCTTTTTCTTCTTTAAAGTTGTCTTTCTTTCTACATATTCTTAATTTCTTTCTTTCTTTCTTCTTTCTTTTCACATTTTCTTACCCTCTTTCATCCTCTTTCCTTTTTCTTCTTTAAAGATGTCTTTCTTTCTACATATTCTTAATTTCTTTCTTTCTTTCTTCTTTCTTTTCACATTTTCTTACCCTCTTTCATCCTCTTTCCTTTTTCTTCTTTAAAGATGTCTTTCTTTCTACATATTCTTAATTTCTTTCTTTCTTTCTTCTTTCTTTTCACATTTTCTTACCCTCTTTCATCCTCTTTCCTTTTTCTTCTTTAAAGTTGTCTTTCTTTCTACATATTCTTAATTTCTTTCTTTCTTTCTTCTTTCTTTTCACATTTTCTTACCCTCTTTCATCCTCTTTCCTTTTTCTTCTTTAAAGATGTCTTTCTTTCTACATATTCTTAATTTCTTTCTTTCTTTCTTCTTTCTTTTCACATTTTCTTACCCTCTTTCATCCTCTTTCCTTTTTCTTCTTTAAAGATGTCTTTCTTTCTACATATTCTTAATTTCTTTCTTTCTTTCTTCTTTCTTTTCACATTTTCTTACCCTCTTTCATCCTCTTTCCTTTTTCTTCTTTAAAGATGTCTTTCTTTCTACATATTCTTAATTTCTTTCTTTCTTTCTTCTTTCTTTTCACATTTTCTTACCCTCTTTCATCCTCTTTCCTTTTTCTTCTTTAAAGATGTCTTTCTTTCTACATATTCTTAATTTCTTTCTTTCTTTCTTCTTTCTTTTCACATTTTCTTACCCTCTTTCATCCTCTTTCCTTTTTCTTCTTTAAAGTTGTCTTTCTTTCTACATATTCTTAATTTCTTTCTTTCTTTCTTCTTTCTTTTCACATTTTCTTACCCTCTTTCATCCTCTTTTCTTTTTCTTCTTTAAAGTTGTCTTTCTTTCTACATATTCTTAATTTCTTTCTTTCTTTCTTCTTTCTTTTCACATTTTCTCACCCTCTTTCATCCTCTTTCCTTTTTCTTCTTTAAAGATGTCTTTCTTTCTACATATTCTTAATTTCTTTCTTTCTTTCTTCTTTCTTTTCACATTTTCTCACCCTCTTTCATCCTCTTTTCTTTTTCTTCTTTAAAGTTGTCTTTCTTTCTACATATTCTTAATTTCTTTCTTTCTTTCTTCTTTCTTTTCACATTTTCTCACCCTCTTTCATCCTCTTTCCTTTTTCTTCTTTAAAGATGTCTTTCTTTCTACATATTCTTAATTTCTTTCTTTCTTCTTTCTTTTCACATTTTCTCACCCTCTTTCATCCTCTTTCCTTTTTCTTCTTTAAAGATGTCTTTCTTTCTACATATTCTTAATTTCTTTCTTTCTTTCTTCTTTCTTTTCACATTTTCTTACCCTCTTTCATCCTCTTTCCTTTTTCTTCTTTAAAGTTGTCTTTCTTTCTACATATTCTTAATTTCTTTCTTTCTTTCTTCTTTCTTTTCACATTTTCTCACCCTCTTTCATCCTCTTTCCTTTTTCTTCTTTAAAGTTGTCTTTCTTTCTACATCTTCTTAATTTCTTTCTTTCTTTCTTCTTTCTTTTCACATTTTCTCACCCTCTTTCATCCTCTTTCCTTTTTCTTCTTTAAAGTTGTCTTTCTTTCTACATATTCTTAATTTCTTTCTTTCTTTCTTCTTTCTTTTCACATTTTCTTACCCTCTTTCATCCTCTTTTCTTTTTTCTTTTTAGATGTCTTTCTTCTAATTCTTTCTTTGAAAATATTATAATTCTCCTTCCTTTCTTTCCTTTTATTCTTTTTATAAATTCTCAGTTTTCTGCATGCAAATACTTTTGAAATGGTTTTTAGATGATGACAGTACTGGTGTCGTTTAATGTATAATTTTCACTTATATTTAAAATTATCTTAATATATTTGAAGGGTCTTTTCATGGCCAAATCTTTGGTGTTGATTTTTGTAAAAAAAAAAATAAGTAAATAAAAGATACTGAAACCCAAACTAAATAAAAATTCAAGAAAAAATGATGTAAAAACATAAATCTAAAATATTATTCTAAAATTCCCCATTTTTAAAAGTCTAAACTAATGTTATTTATTGTATAAAAAGATTTACAGTGATAAAAATAAATGGACATGTCATTAATTTTTCTCTATTTTTCTTTAAAATTTATTGTTGGCTCCAAAATAAGTTTATTTAAAAAGTTGGAAGACAAAAAGAAAAGCAATAATAAATAAGAATTATTTGTGGCAATTATTTGGATAACTTCAACTGACAGGTTAAACATGTTCCCACTTAGGAAGTAAAAAACAAATCCTTAGAGTTTGTCTTTATTAGAGTATAGCCTCTCTTTTTGAGACAGAAGTGACATCAGCTGTGATATTTCTACATATAGTCATGTCACATAACAAAATACACTTCTCATACTTATATTAATTAAAATAATATATATATATATATATATATATATATATATATATATATATATATATATATACGTGTGTGTGTGTATGTGTACGTGTGTGTGTTAGTTTGTGCTTGTACATGTGTGTGCATGTAATTATATGCATGAGTATATATATGTATATATATGCGCGTATATATATATATATGTATATATGTGTGTATATGTATACATATATATACATATATGTGTGTATATGTATATATTTCTTCATATAGTCATGTCACATGATCAAATACACTTCTTATACTCATATTAAGCAAAATGAGTATATACATGATGTGTGTAAGTATATATATATATATATGGGGGTGTACATATATTTGCATATATATATATATATATATATATATATATATATATATATATATATATATATATATATATTTCTACATATCGTCATGTCACATAACAAAATACACTTCTCGCTCTCAAATAAATTAAAATGATGTTTATATATATATATACATATATATATATATATATATATATATATATATATATATATATATATATATATATGTATGTAAGTATTCTTCTTTACAGTAAATCCGGAGTAGGGAACAATTCTGTCTGGACAATTAAATTATTCAAACTTTGAATATTTAGAAATTCCAGGTAAAGAGCTCAATGTAAATGATATCACAGAGCAAATATTCCTTCAAGAAAAAAACAAAATTCGGTCACATTAGGATTTTAAATTTATTTCTATCCTGTTAAGAGCATTGATATGAATAAATAAATCTAAAAAAATTTAACAGGACTTCTTCAGATTCAACATGGAGATAATGAATACAGCCAGAATGGGGGGTGGTCACTGGAGGGAAGGAGAGGAAAGGAGACTTTTCCCATTAAAGATTATTTCCGGTCTCCTTTCATTTCCGGTTGAGACCATAACAAAATAATGAGGAGACGTAAGTTTTAATTTAATTTCTAATTTAATTTAAACTTCTTTTTAAAGTAACTCTTTAGGTTTAACAATAGTATAAGGAATTAGAATAAAACTAATTTATTTCAAATGAATATAAGACCAAATACCACGATTTAATCAATTACAGTAATACATATCTTAAACCCCAAACTATATTAACGTCATTTATTCCCCCTCGTTTTTCTTTTTGTAACGTACTTATGTCTCACCTTACATGGTGAGATATTTTAATTATTTACATTATCTATCCCAATTCAATGATGTTTTTATAATTAATTAATTATCATCTTAGATTTTCGGATATAGTTTAAATTTATTTCTATGCCTACATCTAGATATTAAATCACATCTCTGATTTAATAATTCAATCAGGGTATAACATAATTTGTATCTTTTCTTCTTGACACAAGTTACATCAACTATTAAAGCCTTACCCCAGCACTTTTGGCGATTGAAAAATAAGGGTTTAACACCTGAAATTCAATGGAGTACATTGTAAAGGTCGAATAATCCAAACTGCTTTGATAGTAAATGTTCATGTGAGTGCATATGCAAAGATATATATATATATATATATATATATAAACATATATATACACATAAACATATATATATACATATAATATATACATAATATAATATATATAAACATAAATAAATACACATAAACATATATATATATATATACATATATATACACACATATGCATATATACATGCATATGTATATATGCATGTATATATACATATGTGTGTATATATATGTATATATATATATGTTTACGTGTATATATTTCTACATATAGTCATGTCACATGAGCAAATACACTTCTCATATTCATATCAATCAAAATAATGAGTATATATATGTTGTGTGTGTATGTGTGTATATATATATGTGTGTGTGTGTGTGTGTGTGTGTGCATGTGTGTTTGTGTGTATGAGCACATATTTGCATGAGTGTATATATATATTTGTATGTATATTTATTTCTACATATAGTCATGTTACACAACAAATTCACTTCTCATACTCAAGTTAATTGAAATAATGTATATATATATATATATATATATATATATATGTGTGTGTGTGTGTGTGTGTGTGTGTGTGTGTGTGTGTATGTACATATGTGTACATGTAGTTATATGTATAAGTGAGTATATATATGTATATATATATGCATGTATATACATATGTATATGCGTGTATATATGTGTATGTGTATATATTTCTACATATAGTCATGTCACATCACCAAATACACTTCTCATACACATATTAATCAAAATAATGAGTATATATATGTTGTGTACGTATGTGTGAGTATATATATATATATGTGTGTGTGTGTGCATATATTTGCATAAGAGTATATATATATGTATATGTATATGTGTGTGTATTTATATATATATTTATATAAAAATTCTGAAGAAAAATTCATTATATATATATGTGTGTGTGTGTATGTGTGTGTGTGTGTGTGTGTGTGTGTGTGTGTGTGTGTGTGTGTGTGTGTGTGTGCGTGTGTGTGTGGAGAAATGGTAGATTTTGGTAAATCTGACAAAATGATAAGAATAAGTGGAAAAGTGGATAAATCAAGAACTTACAACAGGTTTAGAAACAATATTTTGTTCTTTATTCAAGAAAGAACTTCTTCCGAAGTCAGATACTGCACTCTGATCTTTGTTAGATCACTTCCTATGTAAATAATACACTTATTTTGGACGGAAACTGTGTTGAAGTGTGTATATATCATCGTCAAATTACGCTGATTACAATGAGTTTGCTCACTCATTCTCACCATCTGTTCGTCTCATTCATTGCTCATGCCAGGTCTTCGAGACTGAATCCTGTGTCTGCATAGAGCTGATGTATGCAAGCCTTAAGAGGTCCACTAACACAGACGTGTCTATATAAAAACATTGCCTATGAGTTCGTCATTATTTCTTTATCATTGCCCTGCATGTTTATTTCCTCTTATGTGGATGTTTATGGAATAGGATGTAATTGGCTGTACTTTTACTATTTTGTGATTTGTTACTTCGAGGGTTTGTTCAAAACAACATGTAGCATTCTTGTGTAGTCTATGGCCTTGTTAGTTGGGTTTGGAGTGTTACAACATAGAATGAGAAAAACTTCATTTAAAACAAGACAAACAAGGAATATCTAAAATTTAAACAATTTTTATAAAACAATAAAGCGTCAACTTGGATTTGAATGTTCAGAAGTTCCCTTTTACAAGTAGTAGATTTTCGAAGTGGTGGAAAGTCAGATATCAAGAAAAAAAGTGGAAAGGAGGAGAATGTTTTTAAAGAGTACTTATTCCTTTTTCTTTTCTTTTCTTCTCTTTCTTTTATGGTCGGGTAGTGGAACTAGCAGAAAAGTAGTTTCAGCTCTTAACTCGAGGGCGGACGTTACTTCTCGACTGATCATTGTATCTATGTGCTTCCTTGGGTCCCTTTTGTCCTCACTGACCCGGTTCACAGAAAACCCGAGAATTTATCTCTCCCCACCGGCTCCAAATTCGTCACTCCAAAATCCCTCTCATTTTGGCGTGACCGCTTCCCATTGGCTACTTTAATTTTTATTATTTTTCTTTTTTTCTCATTTTTAACCGGATGGGTGCGTGGAGCCGATGCGTAGCGACGCGTTTATACATTTTGTATGTGGCAGCCGACGAGTCAACATCCGGTTGGGAGTTTTATTGTTAATTCCTAAATCCCTACAAGTCCCAATGCAGCTTTTTCTTCAGTCTTTTTGAGCCGTCTGCTGGGACTCTACAATACGCCGATTACATCTCTGCAAAGAAGTAAGACACCCTTGCAACATGTGCAGTTTGAAGACAATCTCATTGATTAAAGTAGCTACTTTTACAGTCCTCTGATCGTGAAGCCTTTAATGATTCCACAAGAAAAAAACAGCGAAGCAAACTTTTCGACATTAAATGTGACTACAACTTTTAGGTTCCATGAAAGTGAGTTACGTCATATCTGTATAGATTTTAAACCGTGATTGTAATGATAATGCGTAAAGACAAAAATGATTCCCATTATTAGCAGAACTATCATCAGCTAAGAGGTCGCTATCGAAACAACAAATCTCACCGGAAGAAAAATTTGATTGGCCATATTGCCCGCATGACATCTGTTACCAGTTCTCTTTTTATCGCTGCTAAATATCGTAAGAACTTTGAAAGGAAGTACAATGATGACAGTGTCCGGTTAATAGACTCTAGTACATCTGATCATATGACTTACAATAAATCTTATTCGTTTTCTTATAAAAGGTTTGACTATCCTCAGAAAGGGATTTTTGGTGATAATAGTGAGACGTATGCTGAAGGCGGAGCAAGTTACATTGTTATTTTGGCTCTGGTGATGATAATGATAGGGTTTCAAACTATGCTGTTTCATTGCATAATGTCTTGTCTATTCCAAACATCGACCAAAGTTGACTTTCAATCAGAAAGGTAGTTGAGCACAGCGAATATATTGTGTTCTATGAAGGGGGAGTTTTTATTTGCTACAAACAGCGATTTTATGGGGTTGGTTATTCTTGTGACTTTGAATTAACTGCATATCATTCCTTGACATGACTTGAGAATTGCTCTTGACAGAGATTCCAAGAAAATATGGCATGAGAGATTTGGACATATCAGTATGAAAAGTTTCGAAAGCACGTTTTCCGAAGATAAAGTATATGGTATAAGTTCTTTCAATAAATTCCTTTGGAAACATCAAGAGAAAGTTGCAGGAGAAACAGTGAATTTCGTGCATCTGATTTGCTTGAATGAGAACACAGTCATGCTTGTGATATGAGTGAATATTCTGTTTGTGACAATCGTTACTTTATTATATTTACCGGAGACAAAACCCGATTTGTGTACGCAATGTTCACTAAACATAACAATGAAGCGTTTAATAAATATAATGAATTTGTAAATTTGGTGGAAAATGTAACAGGAAAATAAGTTAAGATTCTGTAACCAGACAATCGGGGAGATTGTGACTCGTAGAAGTTCGTTGTTTGTTTTTTTTTTTTGTTTTGTTTTGTTTTTGTTTTTTTGTAAATCACGTGGTATCTATATTCAGCGTTCAATTCCTCAGACACCTGAGCAAAACGGTGTCGCGAAACAGCCGAATCGCACATTTTGTGAATCTGCCAGTGCTATACCCAAAAGTGCCAATTTGCCCAATTCATTGTGGAGTGAAGCTATTACGATAGCAACTCATATCCACAATCGTTCTGAAACATCTGCAGCAGGAAACATTACTCTATATTAACATTGGTATGGGCGGAAACCGTTTGCTTCATATTTCCTTGTATTTGGCTGTTTGGCCTATGTTCACATTTCCAGGGAGTAGTACTGAAAGATTTGTCCAAGTTCTGTTGCATATTGTACTCGCACTTGAATGTTGTTCACACGTGTCGAATTAGACGTCAAGGCGAATATGATTTGAGCATGAGAAAGGGAAGATTATATGCGCATCTGGGCGTTCCACGATGCGCAGGTGGTCTAGCCCATTTCCTGGGCAGTGATTGACTGCCAGCCCAGGAGTGGATATGCTAGCGTGCATATATACTGGCCTGCTCATTGACATATTTTTGTCTGCCAGCCAGGCCACCGAGCCGGTAAGTGTTGTTATTATTTTATCCTGCATGTTAGGGCAGTGGTTTTTCAGGCATGAGGAAAAAGCATGCAAAGTTGTGTTTGTTGGACACTCACATGGTATAAAAGGTTGAAAGTTCTTTAATCAAATTTCAAATCGAATGCTTGTGAGCTGTATATTCTTGGGGAATCAGTTCATAAAAATTGATGATCGGCATGATGTTGGACAGGATCAGACTAGTTGTGTGGGTTGTGATTGTGTTACCCATGGAGAAGATTTAAAGGAGGAAGAAGAATCTGAATTAGCACCCAAAATTGAACCTATTATCATGGCTGCTTCCGTTGCAGATGTTATTCCTGTAAATGTTGATCATGTCAATATACCCGTGCAACCAACATCTGAAGAAAGATTTTTGCAGACACTTTTCATGCCTGCCACAAAGCGTCAGCTAAAGCTAGTTGGAAAGATAGCATACTGCCTGCGTCCAGCTAGCCTGCTTGTACACATAAATGAGCTAACAATAATTGAAGAGGTTTGGTCCGGCAGAGCTGCAAATAAATGGTGAAAAGCTACCAACAGCGAATATCAGTCGCTGGAAAATATGAAGACGTGGAACCTCCAACAAATGTAAATATTATGGGCTGTGTAGCAACAAGGGGGAATTATTTTCTTTGTTCCAGATAAATGGGTGTTTAAAATAAAGCGGAATTCTGATAACTCTCTTGACCGTTTCAAAGCACGTTATTCCTGTGAATGTTGACCATGTCAATTTACCCGTGCAACCAACATATAAAGAAATATTTTTGCAGACATTTCTCATGCCTGCCATAATGCGTCAGGTAAAGCTAGTTCGAAAGATAACATACTACCCGCATCCTGCTAGCCTGCTTGCAGACTTCATAAGTATTGATCAGAGTGGTTCATAACCTATTAAGACTTGACACCGTCAGTTCACCGAAGAACTCTGACCAAAAAAATAGCAGCCAGTGTTACAACGGTACAACGTCCATTCCTAAGACGAAAAAAGCACAAACTGATTAAGACAAGTTAATCAACGGGTAGTATGAGCCAACAATAATTGAATGGGCTTGGTCCGGCAGAGATGCAAATTCAGGGCGAAAAGCTACCAACAGCGAATATCAGTCGTTGGAAAATATGAAGATGTGGAACCTCCTACAAATGTACATATCATGGGCTGTGTAGCAACAAGGGGGAATTATTTTCTTTGTTCCAGATAAATGGGTGTTTAAAATAAAGCGGAATTCTGATAACTCTCTTGACCGTTTCAAGGTACGTTTTTTTCTGATTCAGGGATTTTCATAAGAAGGAATTGATTTTGAGGTTTTCTCTCCGGTCATGCGATGCAATACAATTCAAGTTTTAATTTATCTAATTTTAAAACTATTCTGGATTTTTAACTCCACTAAAGTGATATTACTACAGCCTTTTTGAAAGGTGATCTTGACAAAACATTTACCTGATGCAACCAGAGGGATACATTGACGTTCATTATCCAAACTTTGTGTGCTCGTTGTGCAGAAGCATTTATGTTTTGAAGCAAGCTGTACAATGATGGAATATCTCTTTTGATTCATTTTTGAAGCAACTGGGATTTAAGCAGATAAGTGCTGATCTTTTACTATTCCCAAAAAGGGGGAAGTGTTGAAGGACTAATCTCCATTTATATGTGAAACGAGATGTATTGTATTTGTACCCACCATTGGTGTGTTCAATTGTGAATCGGTGATTAACTTGTCTTCATCTGTTTGGGATTTTTCCGTCTTGTACCATAGGACCAACGTTTTGTGCTGTAAAGAAAGAAGTCCGCAGAAAAAAATACTCAAACTCGAAGGTAAGGGAAGAAAATATAGCAGTCGTTTATTATTCAGCTATGATCGCTGCAACTCGAAAAGTTCATTTTAGTTGCGTCCTTCTTCTACCTTTCTCTTTGTGGTGACGGGGTGTGGGTGAGAGCTGGCTATTGACACACGCCTGTTATAGCAGACTGGGGTAGGACGGGTCGCGGCCTCCGGAACCTTTAACGCACCCGTTTTGACAACTGCCTTTAACTCTGTCAAAATCTCGTTACTTGTTTTCTTATATAGAGATTTTGGTGAACAAATCGAAGATCCGCGAAAGTTCCATGTTACCAGTGAAACACGTGATAATACATCGGTGATTATTTTAAAATCATGTCTAACTTTGCGGGTCATTATGCCCGCACGCACTAGTCTCGTGACACCTTCACTGATTGACAACAGCGCCCGTCCGTAATATTACAGCCTTAGGAATGGAAATTATCCATTTGCAACGCCTTCTGCTTGTGTTTTGGTCAGTGTTCCCTAATGAGCTCAAGGTGCAAGTATTAACATCTTACCAGAGACATTAGATTTCTATAGGATCGATAATCTATCGACAGAAGTCTGTACCTTCACTAAGTTTATGTTGACATCACTTCGCAGTAGATGAGATCTAGCTACCGAGGTATGTGGTCTACTGTACTAATTTTAGAGGCTATCCAGTTAAAGAGATCGCTCATTCTTGTTAAAAACATAAGATCTTTATTTGCGAACTCATTGAAGGTAATGTCTCCTGCTCCTTTCTCCAGACTGTGTAGAAGTGATTCGACTGGAGCAGGTGCATGTGAGAAAAGTGCGAAATCATCAGGGTCTGTCAAAGATTATGCGGGATATCATCTGTGCGTGTATATATATATATATATATATACACACCCCACACACACACTCACTAACATGTACAAACGCTCACATATATACACACTCATATACAAACATACGTGCATATATACATACATATACACTCATACATATATACATATAGACACAAATATATATACACATATACAGTGTATCACAAAAGTAAGTACACCCCTCATATTTCTGCAGATATTTAAGTATATCTCTTCATGGGACAACACTGACAAAATGACTCTTTGACACTATAAAAAGTAGACTGTATGCAGCTTATATAACAGAGTTAATTTATTTGCCCCTCAAAATAACTCAAAATATAACCATTAAAAGCTAAATCCCTGGATTGCTTTACTTACACTTGATCCGAACCTTAGTGAGGAGACACCAAGTACAATTTTTTGAGTCTTTGGGATTGAACTCTGATCTCCCGGACCATTGGCGAACACTCCAACCTCCTATGACCAAGTGATGTACTTATTTTCATTCAGTACGTATTTATATTTTAGCCGACATAGTTTCAATCCTTTAAAATTTTGTAATAGATAATATCTAATAATATTCGTTTTGAATGTCTCATGTTCCACAAGAAATAATAACATTTTGGTACCTTTGGTTTAGAAGAAAAATCAACTTAATATAAAAAAAATTGTTAAATAGATATCATTTATGGGCAAAATGTGTGTGTGTATGCATGTGTCCGTGAGTATATGTAACTCATATAGCTTGCATATACTTGTATTTACTTTATACACAAACCATATACTTGTTAGAATACATTGAATACCTTGGGAAAAGATACCTACACATTTATATATATATATGATCATCCACATACACTCTGTTTCGTTGTATCACAACTCTTGAGTGAGGCTAGACAAGTAGGACGCTTCAAGCTGGGATCGAAACCCGCCCAACTGTACATTAAACTTAGCATCTTACCGCTCAGCCATCAAGCGACCTACGTCAGCTTGGGAATTATAAGGCATTATGTAGTAGCTTTCGTTTGTTTACATTTTGCCTTACCGGATACCAGAGTGTTCAATTCATTAGAAGAAATTTGCATTACGCGAGTGGCAGCCGTTACTTCCTTCGCTTGAGTGCTCAACCCCTTCCACCGGTGGGGAATATATATATATATATATATATATATATATATATATATATATATATATATATATATATATACAATTTTTATATATTCATGTGCATTCAATTTTGTCTGAGTGTGTATGTGTGTTCGTGTTATCTTGTAAACAGACCGGTACTCATACATTTATGCATTATACATATAACTTGTATATATATATATATATATATATATATGCCTGTGTGTGTATGTGCGTGTTTTGACGATGCAGACATGTGTGTGTGTGTGTGTGTGTGTGTGTGTGTGTGTGTGTGTGTGTGTGTGTGTGTGTGTGTGTGTGTGTTGACGATGCAGACATATATATATATATATATATGTGTGTGTGTGTGTGTTCCGACGATGCAAACATGTGTGTGTGTGTTGACGATGCAGACATATATATATATGTGTGTGTGTGTTCTGACGATGCAAACATGTGTGTGTGTGTGTGTGTGTGTGTGTGTGTGTGTGTGTGTGTGTGTGTGTGTGTGTGTGTGTGTGTTGACGATGCAGACATATATATATATGTGTGTGTGTGTGTGTTCTGACGATGCAAACATGTGTGTGTGTGTGTGTGTGTGTGTGTGTGTGTGTGTGTGTGTGTGTGTGTGTGTGTGTTGACGATGCAGACATGCACAAATATTAATAAACCTTATACCTATATATACTTACGCACTCAGATATGTGTGAGCTCATATATATGTTTATTTTTATGTGTACAGTTATTTATCACTGGTGATAGTCATGTTTAAATCAATAGAACTATCATATATAATATATCCTTCAAGGCAAGAAATAAAATAACATCAAAATTTCTATAGTCTCATGTTTTTTTTTCTATTCCTTTATCATTGTTATTTTCATTATTGTTTTTATTTTATTCACATTCTTCCAATTTTGCCATAAATTTCTCTTTCTTTGAATAAGTAATAATTTTTTTCATTTTTTTTTTCATTCGCGACAGTTTTTCCTTTCCTCTAATTTTGGTATCTCATATTTTTCATTTTCCTGACACTTTAGAAACAAGACTTTAGTTTTCTGCTTTTTTATTTACTTCATTGTAACAATTATTATGTCAGTTTTATTAGATTTGACTAGTTTCCTTTATCACTAACTTTTAGCAGATCTATTCTTGCTCTGCTGTTAAACTAATACTATTGTAGTGTTTAGTAAAACTTCAGCCTTTTTTAACACTTCCAAATATGACAATTTTATACACAAAAAAAGGAAAATCAAACGAGTATTCATTGATTTGCTATGGGCTGTTGGATTTGAGAGATTTGGTTAGATTCAAAAAGTGAATTGGAACCAAGACAACAGGAGTAAAATTATGTAACTTAGGGCTTAAGTCAAACTGCTTCCCCACCAATGAGGAGGGGGCAATAGCTTATAAATAAAAGGGGGATTCTTTTACTTCTTTGATTAAGATAATATACACCACAATGATAGATACTGATAATCTAGTAAGATATTTCGGCAATTCTTTTAGACATTTTCCAAATCAAAAACTGTGCTATGGATAAAGAGTCACAAGTTCTTCAAGATAAAATGTGGCTTGGAATGTTAACCTATCGTCCAGCAGGTTAAAATTTTTCTTGTTAACGGAGCTGAAATTCTGGCAGTTGTACGTGTCTTACACAAACGAGAAAAATGAACTTTCATCGATCGAGTGTCTCCTTGTTTCCCTCCTGTCACATCTCTGTTCTCAAACAAATACTCTCCCTTTTATCTCGGTTGCCTGGATTTGTTTTCTGATATAGAATTAAATGACTGAAATTTGAGTATCGAATTTTATATTGTTATTTTTAGTGGAAACTGTCAAACAATCCATTGCCCAGTCGGCTGGGGCTGTAGAATTCACCAACTGCCCCTCTGCAGAGGGGTAAGACCCCCAGCAACGAGTATCCTGGATATGACACTGAACAATCTGTTGGTGAGGTTGTAGTAATTCTGGAGCTATCGGGAATGCAAGGTACCCCTTCATTGCTATTGCTCCCAGGTCCACTGTGTTTTTTGCATTTAAACTGCGTATTTATGATAAACTGAATTGCTCGAAATAGAACTGTTTTCACCTCTAAACTGTGTATTTATGCTAAACTGAATTATCTGAAATAAAACTGTTTTGACATTAACTCTGTGTATTACCCAGTCGGCTGGGGTATAGAATACACCAACTGCACTTCTGCAGAGGGTTAAGATTCCCCCACAACTGATGGTGAGGTTCAAGTGATGCTGGAACTTTGGGGAATGCAGAGCACCCCTTCATTGCTCCCAGGTCCACTCTGCCCCAGAGAGGTAGCACCTGATAGGGCCCTATCTATGGGTTAAATAGAACTAACTGCATACAAATGCTAAACTGATCTGTTTGAATTAGAATTGTTTCACTAAACTGAATAGCTTGCAATAGAAATGTTTTTGACAATTAAACTGTACTTACATTTAAACTGCATGCTTATGCTAAACTGAATTGTTTGAAATTGAACTGCTTTTGACATTGAAACTCTACTTACACTAAACTGAATTGTTGACTATAGAGCTGTTTTGACATTTAACTGTGTGTAAAGAAAATCTGTACTTATACTAAACTGAATTAGCTGAATTAGAACTGCTTGAATAAACTGAATAGCTTGAAATAGAAATGATTTTGACAATTAAACTGTGTACTAATGCTAAACTAAATTGTTTGAAATAGAACTGGCTATTTGTATAAAAATGTATTTGGCATTAAATACCTTAGAATGCCATAAAACCTAAACAACCAACCAACCAATCAAACAATCCAGTTTACATGTTCGCTTGTGAATTTTAGTCACTATCATGTCAAAAAAAATCTTGTTAAGCATGATGTTGCTATGATTAATTTCATATTCCAAACTTGTCACTGGGATATTTTTTCTTGGGTCACTGCGATATACAATAACGTACTGTCACTTTTAATATTAATAAGAAGGTGCTAGCAACCTGCTTGTAAAATCCGCGTTATCCTTTTACTTAACACTGTTTTATCAAAACTTTCTCTTTCAGATCAAATGAGGACCTACTTTAATAGGCAATTCGATTACATTCTCTTTGCCACAGTGAAATCTGGTTCAGCTGCTCCTACCAACGAAATAATGAAGACATTTTCATTTGGTGAAGTTGAAATCAAACCTATAAATCTATGATGGCCAATCAACGCTCTCTCCTTCTATCAATCCATATCTTCAAATCCTCTCTCTCTCTCTCTCTTTCTCTTTCTCTTTCTTACTTTCTCTCTCTCTCTCTCTCTCTCTCTCTCTCTCTCTCTCTCTCTCTTTCTCTCTCTCTCTTACTTTCTCTTTCTCTCTCTCTCTTTCTCTCTTTCTCTCTCTCTCTCTTTCTCTTTCTCTTTCTCTCTCTTACTTTCTCTCTCTCTCTCTCTCTCTCTCTCTCTCTCTCTCTCTGTATATATATATACATATATGGGAGGTGTAGTGGGCACCTCGGGTAGTGTAATAGTTAGCAAGCTAGACAAACAAACTTTCACGAATTAGTTCGAGTCTCATTGGGCACCCAATTCATGAGGCCTTGTGCCACATCTAAGCAAGAAAAGCTTTTTACTTGAATAAAAGCCGGAACACTAAATCCTTGTCAGTTATTTTTAAAAATATGCCTGCAAGAGTATCTGCTGCTTAAATACATATTACACACACACACACACACACACACACACATATATATATATATATATGGAAGTAAATATGGATCTAATTCCTACAGTATGAAGAAAGAAGAAAAAGCAAAATAATCCAAATTAGATTAATTTATTTTGATGTAAAGCCAATGTTAAACGTTTCGGTTTTGATAATCTTCATCAGGACTTTAATATCATGAAAAATATTGTTCACACACCGATGGATGTTTGTCCTGCTCCTGTTATCTCGGCAAGTAACCATCGCTGTGTGAACAACATTTTTCATGATATCAAAGTCCTGATGAAGGTTATCAAAACCGAAACGTTTAACGCAGGCTTTACATCAAAATAAATTCATCTAATTTTTTCTACTCTCTTAAAGATATATATATATATCTGCACGGTAAGAATGTGACATAAGGTCAATTTTTAAACGGAGTTTAACAGATTTGAATTAAGACTTTTCCTTTTCCGAGACTTGTCAAACCAAGGTTAAAAAGCTCAGACTGCCCGACTATTTACCCATAGCTAGAGGGAGAATAACTGAGTTCATATCTTCCCCAAGAGTATTTGGGGTATGTAGAATGCGGTCTTGTTCAGAGTTTGAATTCGTATTGCCGTGTTCATCTACGGCGATAACCATAACTGAAGTTCTTGTGTTACAATCACGTTAATATACATGAATTATCATGTATATAAGGACTTATCCAACAATAGGGTTTGAAGATGACAGTTGAGAGAAAACCAGAATGAGAGTGAAACTTGGTTGGAACATCAAGAGCAGAACTTTGGGAGAAAGAAAACAAGTTGTGCTTTGAAAGTGCAGTTTTAACAAAAGCTAGAAAGTTGCGACTTGTGACGAGCGAAAAAACAAATCTCTCGGCATTGATATTTACATTATAAGTAATAATGAAACAAGACACGCAGTAAATAAAATGAATATTCTGGAGCATCTATTTCCGATACTATTTACCCAACCCCTTCGCTCGGGCAGGATATGACACAAGGTCAATTTTTAAGCGGAGTTTAACAGGTTTGAATTCAGAGTTTTCCTTCTCTTAGACTAGTTGCCTCACCAAGGCTGAAGAACCTAGTCTGTCCTACTATTTACCCATAGCTGGAGGGAGAATAATTGGATTCATACCTTTCCCAAGGGTATCAGTGCTATGCAAGCAGTCTCGTCCAGGATTTGAACTCGTGTCGCCGTGTCCATTTCCTGCGAGGTTAACGACTACACCACGGGCACCTCTATCTATTTCCGATATTTCTTTAATCATTCTTACAAAGTGCCTACAATTAAAACAAGAAGAATAACTCTATATCAGTAGTAATTATGATTCACTGCAACCTTTCCTTTTTTAAGAGAGGGATTCAATTTGTAATGATAAAAAAGAAAAAAAGATCTGAAAGATTTCAGTTTCAGAGTTTTATAGACAAATGCCCCACAGAATCTGAGTGATGCAATCTGAAAATAAAGACTTTTACCAAATATTTGTGCATGTATAAATGAGTATTTTTTTCTGGCACCTCCTATATATATATATATATATATATATATATATATATATATATATATTATTGTATATATATATATATATAATTGTATATATATATATACATATATTATGTACTATTGTTATATCATCATCATCATCATCATCATCTTCATCAAGTCTAGCTGACAGCACGTCACAGATTATATATATATATATATAAAATCTGGGAGGGAAATGTCTAATAAGTAACAGCTGGGCTACCAATATATTCCTGATATTGAGATATTATTGCCAATTCGACCTCTACATATCTGATTAAATTTGGCTTGTCACCAGCAGAAAAACAGGAAATATATCAAGAAACAGTAAGATTAGGCTGAAGCTGCATCTCAAAAGATTTAGCACCTCTTCACTGGGACAAGGAGCCAGTAAAGCCTAATGGTATTAAAAGGTATTCGTAGGTACCCTGGGTTAATGATATGAATGCTTTAAATCCAAAATCCTTACTGGTGCTTGGGTAATCATTTGATGAAGGTTTGGATTGAGGCTCTAATGGTACTTTTGATGTAGCAGCTGTAAAATTTCGTATATATTTACTAAGAGCTGTGATAAAACGAAACAGGCTGTCTCTGGAGAACAATATATATATAGTCATCCACAGACAGATCTGTTTCGTTCAATCAGAACTCATTAGTATGGCTAGACAGTAGCTTCCCGTAGCTGGGATCGAAATCCTGTTTGACTTAAACACCAAGCCAAAGGTTCTAACCATTCAGCCACGCGGAGCCATTAGCTGCGAAGTAAATTTTAAACGGTTATATCACAATTACTATTGTTTACATACATCCGTTCAACGGCTGCCGAGACCTCAATTCATATACGAAGAGGCTTGCAATGAATGCGAATGGCAACACGATTACTTCTTCGCCAGAGAATTCAACCCTACGCGGGTAGGGGAGTATATATCTCTATAGCGTATATATTGTCATCCACAGACAGACTGTTTCGTTGTATCACTGCTCTTCAGGACGCTTCAAGCTAGTATATATATATATATATATACCAGCTTGAAGGGTCCTGCGTGTCTACCCACACTGAAGAGCAGTGATACAAGGAAACAGTCTGTCTGTGGATGACAATATATACGCTCCTTCCACCCGGGGATTGAGCACTCTGACGAAGCAATCAACGGCTGCCACCAGCAAAGCTCTTCTAACGAATAGAGCACTCCGGTATCCGGTAACGCAAAAAATGTAAACAAGCGAAATCTAATTGATAATGAGTTATAATTCCTGAACTGCCGTAGGCCCGCCTGAGAGTGAGCGGTAAGATACTAAGTCTTAGGTAAAGTTGGGCGGGTTTCGATACCAGCTTGAAGCGTCCTATGTGTCTAGCCACAGTGAAGAGTTGTGATACAACGAAACAGTCTGTCTGTGGATGATAATATATATATATATATATATATATATATTTAACAGGGTATTGTATATATATTTACAGAGTATTATATATATATATATAGTTCACAATAATATACAATAATGCACGATAATATATATAGGTACTGTTATATATATATATATATATATTTGTGTATTACTATCATATATATGTGTATATATATAGTGTATTATTGTTATGCATATATATGTATATAATTATTAGTATTATTGTTATATAAATTTGATAAAGTGTTATTGCTATATATATATATATATATATAACAGTGTTTACATATATATATAATTGTGAATTATTGTTCTATATAAAAATAAATATATATATGTATATATAGTACACAATAATAATACACAGATATATATATATATATATACAGTTATTGTGTATTAATATTATTATATTATTACATTATATTATTATTACATCATTATTATTATGTGTGTGCATTATTGTTATATCATCATTATTATCATTAAGTCGCACTGACTGCACTGAATTCCCTGACTCTTACTTGCCATCCTTCCTTATCATTCATCGCTCTTGGTTGGTCGTGAATACATATATATATATATATATAGCAAGTCAAAGAGGGTTGTTTTTGCTTTTGGCGAAGAAATGTATTCTTACGCGTGTGTGTTATTCCCTCGCTAATTGTTGTTGTAAATAAAGGAGGATGATGAAGAAGTAAGAAGACGAAGACGCCGTTAGCTTTTACGTGAAGGTTTTTAATGGCAGCATGGAATAAAGTGTTTACATTTATGCTGCAAGTCTCGTAGGAAGGAAAAAAGTAAGTGAACGATTTGAAGTTATGATAGAGTTGAGAAAGCAGCGCGTATTGTTGGATGTAAGAGGGAGATATGTTCGCCATGGTTTAGCAAAAGTCGTGTTTGCTGTTTGAGGAGAGAAACGTTGAAGTCACCGTGAGTTTGTGTTTCTGGTTGTTTCGGGGAGAAGCGTGAATGTCTCCAGAAAATGTCGTGCAGAGGTGAAGTCGCTAGGTGTCGGAGCGGAATTCGGCATCGCAGTCGACATAGCCAATTTTGGGGGTGACGTAAAGTTGTTCCTGTGTGTGGCGTATTGAATTTATCTAATTCATATCCAACTGGGAACTCTTGGTCTAAGAGAAATAGACGCAAAGAATCCATAAATTAGATAGCTTCCCTCATTGTGTCCATGCTGCTGCTGCTATTGAAGAGCAGCCAGTGAGACGTCTGCTCTGAACGAAGTTGTTCAGCCAAAGAAAGAGTTTGACGGTTTTCCCCAATTACTGCTGCCCAGAAAGGTGATTCGGAATGAATAGGATAAGTCATCCTTATTGGGTGAAATTATGTGTCGAATTATATTACTCGCCAAACAAAAATACGAAAATTCTTTCTGCTATATATATATATATATATATATATTGCTCGTAAATGTATATATAGATACGCAATAAGGTATATATATATATATATATATGTAACAATAATTGACAATGATATATATATATATATATATATATATATATATATATATATAATTGTATATGTATATTGATTGTGTGTGTTTGCTCTTTTCATGTTACCTTGGTTTTCCCTAACTGCTATTGACTCCAATGGAACCCTACATTTGATTCTTGGTTTGACTAGTATGCAATTGCTTGCTACTTCTATACGTCCCAGTTTTTGAAGGGTAACATCTGCTTCTCCCCCTTTTTTATCATGAAACAATTTTCTTTTATTAGATCTATTGACGTTCAAAGTATATAGTCTGAGCAGATAATAAACATATGTGGTACTAATGTATCTAAAGATTCCAACCACAATGCTGAAGAATTCAGTGTTGCCACTATAGGAATTTATAGTCTGTGGTATTCCTTGAGACTACCACCTGCATTTTCATATAATGCATTAGGCTATCTAAATAATAACCAAACACAGAATATTTCGGTAAGGAAAACAAAGTCCGTTTAGACTAAAATAACATATATTTTATGTACATATATTTACACATAATAATAAAACATGAAAAATGTTGCAAACCATACAAAATGTTACAAACGCTGTTCAAAAAAACAAGAAGTACTGAATAGCAGCGGTTGAACACTTACAGTTTCCAGGTGTAGGGAAATTTCTCAGAAGTGAATTTGCACGCATGTGCTTCGCGCAGTGCAGAGACGAAAGGAAAGGTTGCTTTTTTTTCTGACTGATGTCTACAGCCAAAAATGGGTAGAAGGGTGGCCGTCGCTAATACCTATATCGCGGAGGCCACGGTAGAACTCGCTTCTCGAAATGTCACATGACTAACGGTCTTGTGATTGTCGTAAGCTCCGCCCATAAATCCCGAAAAGGGAGACAACTATGTTTTCTTCCCTAACACCATCAAGTGAGCAAACCATTAATTCCATTATTTTTATTTTGCTTTTTTTTTTTGTCTTTTTATAAAGCATATATATATATATATAGTGGTAACAGTTTCCTTTAGGAGTCTATATGCTAGTTGTATTTGCGCCATCTTTCCTCTGTGTATGAAATCTAATACCTTGAAGAAATATACGAACAAAAGTCTCTGCACTCTGATGAATCGATTGATCAATGAATGATTTGATAGTCAAAATCTGTGAAGTTGTGGATCGATCTCTCCGAAAACCGTTTTGATTTTTCCAATGAATTTTCTCGCTTTGATTCAAATGAAAAAAGGGCGTAATAAACTCTAGCTGATATAACAGTAAGAGTTATCCCTCCGTAGTTTTTAGTCATTTCAATGTCACCTTTTTTATCAGTGACTTCAGGAAGGTTTCCGAGCAGACTCTTGAAATATTCTCTCCAATTATGAAGTCTTTCTTACTGGCCTCTTTTAGTTATGCTCTATGGCCTGTTGGTTAGGTTTTGGAATGTTGCAACATACATTGAGAAAAAACTTTTTTATGTTAGGCACGGAAAAAAAACGTCGGTGTGTCACCATTCATGGCCTGTTGGTTGGGTTTTGGAGTGTTACAACATACAATGAGAAAAAACTTTTTTATGTTAGGCACGGAAAAAAAAACGTCGGTGTGTCACCATTCATGGCCTGTTGGTTGGGTTTTGGAGTGTTACAACATACAATGAGAAAAAACTTTTTTATGTTAGCACGGTAAAAAAAAACGTCGGTGTGTCACCATTCATGGCCTGTTGGTTGGGTTTTGGAGTGTTACAACATACAATGAGAAAAAACTTTTTTATGTTAGGCACGGAAAAAAAACGTCGGTGTGTCACCATTTATGGCCTGTTGGTTGGGTTCTGGAGTGTTACAACATACAATGAGAAAAAACTTCATTTAAAACAAGACAAACAAGGAACATCTAATATTTAAACAATTTTTATAAAACAAAAAACGTCAACTTAGATTTGAATGTTCAGAAGTTTACCTTTGCAAGTAGTAAATTTTCGAAGTGGTGGAAAGTCAGATATCAAGAAAAAACTTCATTTAAACTTCATTTAAAACAAGACAAACAAGGAACATCTAATATTTAAACAATTTTTATAAAACAAAAAACGTCAACTTAGATTTGAATGTTCAGAAGTTTACCTTTGCAAGTAGTAAATTTTCGAAGTGGTGGAAAGTCAGATATCAAGAAAAAAAGGGGAAAGGAGGAGAATGTTTTTAAAGAGTACTTATTCCTTTTTCTTTTCTTTTCTTCTCTTTCTTTTATGGTCAGGCAGTGGAACTAGCAGAAAGGTAGTTTCGGCTCTTAACTCTACTGGTTATCGTATTTACGTGCTTCCTTGGGTCTCTTTTGTCCTCACTGACTCGGTTCACAGAAAACCTGAGTATTTATCTCTCTCCACCGGCTCCAAATTCGCCACTCCAAAATCCTTCAAACTTTGGCGCGACCGCTTCCCATTGGCTACTTTAATTTTTCTTTTTTTCTTTTTTTCTGATTTTTTTTTTTTAACCGGATGGGTGCGTGGGGCCTAATGCGTAGCGACGCGTTTATACATTTTGTATGTGGCAGCCGACGAGTCAACATCCGGTTGGGAGTTTTATTGTTAATTCCTAAATCCCTACAGTTCTCAAGGTACTCTTCCATCCGTTCATTTCATTTACTGTCTTCTATCCTAATTGTGATTGTCTATTTTCAACCGAATTTCTAATTTTATTGATTTGGCCTGAATGAATTATTTTCTATTAGTTCTCTCTTGACTTGCTTAATTTTATGTACATTTGAATTTGTTGGGTTTCTTTTATTATGTAAAGATAATCTTTTCATGTCATCTTGTTTTTCCTAACTGCTATTGATTCCAATGGAACTCTACATTTGGTTCTTGGTTTGGCTAGTATGCACTTGCCTGCTGCTTCTCTATGGGCGGTAATAAAGTTTTCATATTTATCATTCGGAATATGTCTTTCAGATGTCTCCGGGAGAGTATCAAAAGTGTTTGTTAGAGTTACCGTATATTGATTTCTAATATCACTATTGGTGAATGAAAACCAGTATATGTGTTTATTTTTGTGTATTATTATATGTATGCATATTGATTATTATTAGGTATATAACAATAAGACACGCGCGCGCGCACACACACACACACACACACACACATATATATATATATATAATACTGATAACTATATCAATAACAATTATATTCACACAGATATATAACAATAATATACAATTATGAATATATATGTGTATATGTATATATATATAATTGAAGACACAATTATATACATGTGTATTATTGTCAATTATTGTTATATATGCATTCACATATATATATATACAACATTATATATATATATATATATATATATATATATATATATATATATATATATATATATATATATACATAGTTGGGCAGCAATACTTCTTTTTTAACATTTTATGTTTTAAACTAAGGGTCAAAGCAACTGAGCAGTTCATGACCCGGCAACAAAATTAGTCTCGTGACCTGCAACACTCCACTTTGGCTTGGTTTGGTTTGGTTTGGTTTTATGGCAGATCAACCATTGTTGGTTATTTAATGCCAAATCCGTTTTAATGCATATAAACAGTTATATTTAAAATAATTCAGTTTAGTGTAAGTATAGGTTTTTGTTTACACTCAATAAACTGAATTAGCTGAATTAGAACAATTTGAATAAACTGAATAGCTTGAAATAGAAATGTTTTTGATAATTAAACTGTGTACTCATGCTAAACTGAATTGTTTGAAGTAGAACTATTTTCATAAAAATGGATCTGGTGTGAAATAACCAACAAAGGTTGATATGCCTTAAAACCCTCATCTTCATAAGTTTCATTTGAATGCTAACAGACAAAAGTCCAAGTAATTACACTTTGGTTAAAGCAGATTCTTGATTCATCTCTGAATATCACTTTCCTTCAATTTTCCACACACCATGATTGTTTCTCTTTAGCCCATTTTTATTCTCAGTTTTATCTATTCGTGTTTTAGTGCTGGTCTTCATTTGGCTTTTCTTTATTCAAATCTTATTTATTTTCAATCTGCAGGATGTTTTTCGTTTCCCATTTTGATAGAAATATCGAATGGTTAACGTTTAGTTCTTTTGTAAATTCCTGATTGGTTTTACATGTGTCTGTTTCATAAATGGCTCTCAAATGGTCTTCATCAATTGCAGAACATCCATGACCATCCTCATCAACAAGACTCTCACCTTTGTTAAAAACTTCTCGAACTGCCCTTACCTGTTGGAACTCCTCTCAACAAACTGAATGGAAGAGTTCACCTTAATAGCCACCACCTATATAGCAAAGACGGACTTTGATTCTACCCTTTTCCTCACACCCACTTTAGTAATGAAGACACAAAAGAATAAAGGGTTATAAAAGTATATCCTGATCAATCAGAAAGCAAGCAACACAACTTAAAAAAAAAACTGACGTAAGCCACTCATATTTTGATATAAAAAATCTTGATTTAACCCATCTGGCTGAAACGACCCTGGCAAAAGAGAAAGAACACATCCAGTGAATGGCTTAACCATCTGTAATAGTTAGCACGAAGAAACGCCAACAGCTTTACCTCAGACATGAATTTCCCTAATGATTCTTTGGAACTATAATTCTGGTACATGAAATGACTCCAAACAAACAAATGAACGACATCCAAAATGCGAATAAAAGCTCACTTTTTTTCCCACACATCTCTTCTCGGAGCCCAGTCAGCTGGGGCTATAGAATACACCGACTGCATCTCTGCTGAGGACTAAGGCCCCACTCCCAACGAATGTCCTAGATATGAAATTAAACAATCTGATGCTCCAGTAATTATGGAGTGGTTGGGAATGCGGGATTCTTCTTCAATGCCATTGCTTCCACGTCCACACTGGCCGTGGAAACAATGGCATATATATATATATATATATATAGTGCTTTCAATAAGTTTCCAGACTTTTTTGTACATGCATTTAAAATTGTCGTAGACTCTTGAAAATTCACTATGTTATTGCTATACATCTTATGAGATGACTGATCAATTTTTATGATTTCAGGTTAAATGAACAGCTACAGCAGCAATTGGAATATACCCTACTAAAGCCTGATTGTCACAGCTGCTGAATTTCAAAAATACAATCTGGATTTTAGAAGAACGATATGCAATAAAATTGTGTTTTAAACTTGGAAAAAATGCCACAGAAATGTATGGAATGCTTCAGACTGCTTTTGGAGCATCTTGCATGAATCGAGCATGAGTTTTTGAGTGGCATAAGAGATTCAAGGAAGGCAGGGAGTCTGTGAGGGATGATGAAAGGTGTGGGGGAGTAAGGAAGTCAGTATACCAGAGTTGATTGGCCAAAGGGTTAAGGTTAGGGTTACTATGTTGAGGTTTTACGGGAGTTCAGCAAGAGATACTGTCAGAAGAGACCAGCACTCTTCAAATCAGGTCAGGGGCATTTCCACCAGGACAATGCACCAGTCCACAACTCCATCCTTGTCACAGACTATTGAACCATGATGGGCATCAAGACAGTTCCTCAGCCTCCATATTGTCCAGACCTTGCTCCCTGTGACTTTTGCTTATTCCCTTAGCTCAGAGGCTGTTGTTATGAGACAACTGAGGAGATGAAAGAGGCTATGAAGAAGATCATTGACACACTCACACAAGAGAACTTCCATGGGGCCTTCCAGAAGTTTTTGGAACGATACAACGAGTGCATTGCAGCTAGGGGGATTACTTCAAAGGGGACTAGAGTTTCATGTGTGTACTATCAATAAAAGTGGCCATACGAAAAAAAGTCTGGAAACTTATTTAATGATCCTAGTATATATATAAATATATATATATATATATATCTAGATATACATATTTTTATGAATACATTTATACATTATAACAATAGGAGGTGCCCGTGGTGTAATGGTTATCTTCGTAAGAAATGGACACGGCGACACGAGTTCAAATCCTGGACCTGACTGACTGCATTTTACATAGCACTAATACCCTTGGGAAAGGTATGAATCCAATTATTCTCCCTCCAGCTATGGGTTAATAGTAAGACAGACTGAATTCTTCAGCCTTAGTGAGGCAACTAGTCTAGGAGAAGGAAAACTCTGAATTCAAACCTGTTAAACTCTGCTTAAAAATTGATCTTGTATCATATCCTGCCTGAGCGGAGGGGTTGGGTAAATAGTATACATTATAACAATATCTACATAAATGAAATACTGCCTTGGTAAAGCGGTAATCCCTAAGTTATTAGCAAACATCACCAGGAAGCTCCAGGTATTGCACCATGGATACTTAAGAGATACATTCAACAAATTTAGATATCTATTTTCAAAATAGCCCCTAGTTATTTTGTGCTAAATTTGCTTTTAGATTTTGGTATTTTTCTTGGGAATGTATTTTATTTCTAGTTTTAGATTTTTTGTCTTTGATCAATAATTTTATTATATTTTTTATTGAGACACAACACTAATTCCATTCGGAAAGATTTGTTGGCATTAATCTTGTTTCAGGAATCTAACCTGGTGAACAATTTGCAAATTTTACTTGTGCTAAGCCTGAAGATAAGGTGAAGATAGATAGATAGATAGACATACAGATGTAAAAAGAGAGAAAGAGAGAGTGAAGAGCAGAGTGAGGGAATTATGAACATAGACATATATGGAAAGAGAAATAGACAGACAGATGATTGGTTGGTTGGTTGATTGGTTGTGTTTTATGGCATATCAAACTTTGTAGGTTATTTAATGCTAAATACATTTTTTTGAAAATAATCAGTTCTATTTCAAATAATTCAGTTTAGCATAAGTACACAGTTTAATTGTCAAAAACGTTTCTATTTCAAGCTATTCAGTTTATTCAAACAGTTCTAATTCAGCTAATTCAGTTTAGTATAAGCACATATTTTGTTTACACACAGTTAAATATCAAAACAGTTCTATGTAAAACAATTCAGTTTCGTGTAAGTAGAGTTTCAATGTCAAAAACAGTTCTATTTCAAACAGTTTGGTTTAGCATAAGCACGCTATTTAGATGTAAGTACAGTTTAATTGTCAAAAACATTTCTATTTCAAGCTATTCAGTTTAGTCAAACAGTTCTAATACAAACAATCCAGTTTAGCATAAGTGTGCAGTTTAATTCTATTCAACCCATAGATAGGGCCCTATCAGGTGCTACCATTCAGGACCAGAGTGGACCTGGGAGCAAAGGCAAAGAATGGGTGCTTCACATTCCCTAAAGCTTCAGCATCACTGGAGCCTCACTGTCAGATTGTTTAGTGTCATATCCTGGCCACTTATTGGGGTGGTGTGACTTACCCTTCTGCAGAGGTGCAGTCAGTGTATTCTACAGCCCCAACTGACTGGGCAAAGAGACAAATTGAGTGCATGAGTAATAGAAAGAGATAGATCGACTGAGTGAGTGAGTGAGTGATGAACAAAGACATGGTGAGTTAGTGGGTGAACGGCTGGAGAAGAAGCTAGACGGCAATTACACAAGAATGCTGGGAGCAATCTTGAACAAGTCCAGGCGGCAACACCCCACAAGACACCAACTGTACGGCCACCTGCCTCCTATCACAAAAACTATTCAAGTAAGACAAACCAGACATGCAGGACACTGCTGGAGAAGCAGGGACGAACTCATAAGTGATGTACTTTGATGGACCCCCACACAAGGCCGAGCAAAGCAGGATGACCCAGCACAAACATACATTCAGCAACTATATGAGGATATGGGATGTTGTCCAGAGGACCTGCCAGAAGCGATGAATGATAAGGAAAAAGTGGCAAGAGAGGGTCAGGGATATCCGTGCTACCAGCACGACATGATGATGATGATGATATATTATATACAAAGATGGATAGGTATGAAAAGAATGAGAAGGATTGAGGGAGTTAGTCATGAACAGGGATAGAAAGACTTGAAAAGATGGATTAAGACATAGAATGACTGAAAGAACATAGATTGATACATAGATATGAACAGACTAAGTTTGATAGAATTTGTAAGTGTGAGTCATAAACATAGGTCAAAAACTAATTGTATATTAATAGACTATGAGCTCGAAATATTGAAAGTGAATGAGTGAGTTATGAAAATTGATAAGTCAATAGCTAAATAGATATGAATAAACTCAATAAGACACTTAAAGATTGATACTATTTACCAACCCCTCCGCTCGGGCAGGATATGACACAAGGTCAATTTTTAAGCAGAGTTTAACAGGTTTGAATTCAGAGTTTTCCTTCTCCTAGACTAGTTGCCTAACCAAGGCTGAAGAACCTAGTCTGTCCTACTATTTACCCATAGCTGGAGGGACAATAATTGGATTCATACCTTCCTCAAGGGTATTAGTGCTATGTGAAATGCAATCAGTCTCGTCCAGGATTTGAACTCATGTCACTGTGTCCATTTCCTACAACGATAATGACTACACCACGGGCAACTCCTTAAAGATTGATATTATAAGTGCGTAATGAAAATTGAGGGATAGCTCAGTTGCCAGGTAGATATGAACAGACTAAGTTAGACATATATAGAATAAATCAGTGAGTTGTAAACATAGCTCAATAAATAAATGGATATAAACAGACACAAATATACAGTTGTGCATATAGATAACTCATTAGATAAAAAGATATGAATAAACACAATTAGACATATAAAATGAATCAGTGAGTTGTGAACATTGCTCACTTGATAAATTAATATGAATAGACTCAATTAGACATATAGGGTGAATAAGTGAGTTGTGAATATAGCTCAATAGATAAATCGATATAAACAGACTCAATTAGACATATACAAAGAATCAGTGAGTTGTGAACATAGAAAGCTCACTAGATGAATTGATATGAACAGACTCAATTAAACATATAGGGTGAATCAGAGAGTTGTGAATATAGCTCAATAGATAAATCGATATAAATAGACTCAATTAGACATATACAAAGAATCAGTGAAAGCTCACTAGATGAATTGATATGAACAGACTCAATTAGACATATAGGGTGAATCAGAGAGTTGTGAATATAGCTCAATAGATAAATCGATATAAACAGTCTCAATTAGACATATACTAAGAATCAGTGAAAGCTCACTAGATGAATTGATATGAACAGACTCAATTAAGCATATAGGATGAATCAGTGAGTTGTGTATATACCTCATTAGATAAATGGATATAAATGGACACAAATAACAGTTGTGCATATAGATAACTCATTAGATAAAAAGATATGAATAGACACAATTAGGCATATAAAATGAATCTGTGAGTCAGGAACATTGCTCATCAGGTAAACAGATATGAATAGACTCAATTGACATATAGGGTGAATCAGTGAGTTGTGAACATAGATCACTAGATAAATGGATATGAACTGACTCAATTAGACAAATAGAATGGATCATTGAGTTATGACCATAGATAAACTTTAAAAAATAAATAAAAATTTTAGTGAATCCACCTCAATAAGCAAGAATACTTTTACAACCTATTTTGTTTCATTTTGGTGAGTTCTCAGCACTGGAAAAGCAAATCATTTAAAATTAAATAATTTGGTTTCTTTTTTCTTCTTTGTGTATTAAGTAATCTGAATGTGCATTCTCTACAAATTACAAATATATATATATATATATATATATATATATATATATATATATATATATATAATATATATATTATATATATATTATATATGTAATTCCTCAAAAAGACACAAAAACAAAATGACCGCAGCTTCCAATTTGCCAAGAGGAGGGAGGCCTATTAGACATAAGAGAAATTTTGTTCCCTACAGATTCAATGTTCACAGTTTCTCAAATTATTCATAGCACTAAAACTTTCAATTTCAAAAATAATCTTTTGAATATAAATAAGATAAAATAAACAAAAAGTAATTAACTATTCAACTATTTCAAAAAAACTATTAAAAAAAAAAGAAAAAAATGTTCAGAATCTCAACTTATATGAATATATTTGTTGTCTTTAATTATATTTTTTCCCTCTCTCAAAGAATGAATTTGATGTCAGAAATCTCAATGGAAATGTCGTCAGTAACCAAAATTGAAAATTGTACCTCAAAGATAACAAATTTAAGCTGAAATAATAATAATTACTTTTATATCTCTTTCTATCTTTCAATAAATACTAAAATACAAACATGCTAACCACAACTGTCACTTTCATGTTTCCACAATCATCAGGTGATGATAAAAAAATTGTTTTTCTGTTTCAAACTCATTGCAAAAAGATAACAGATATAATGAAATAGAAAAACTTTCCTTACTGCCTGCTGGTTGTGAAAAGGTAAAAATAAAAGTTGCAATAAACATGTTTGAATTTTAACATTTAATTCCTAAATAGCTCAATCTTGGATAACTGAACACTGCCAAGCCTCAGTAAGTTACTATTTATATTTCAAATATCAAATATATATATATATATATATATATATATATATATATATATATATATATATATAATCTGCAAATGCATTCTGTATATATATATATATATATATATATATATATATATATATATATACATATATATAACATAATTCTCTGTTTATATATATATATATATATATATATTATATATATAATTATATATACAGTGTATCACAAAAGTGAGTACACCCCTCACATTTCTGCAGATATTAAGTGTATCTCTTCATGGGACAACACTGACAAAATGACACTTAGACACAATGAAAAGTAGTCTGTATGCAGCTTATATAAACAGAGTTAATTTATTTGCCCCTCAAAATAACTCAAAATATAACCATTAAAAGTTAAATCCCTGCCAACAAAAGTGAGTACACCCCTAAGAAACTACACCCCTAAATGTCCAAATTGAGTACTGCTTGTCATTTTCCCTCCAAAATGTCATGTGACTCATTAGTATTATGAGGCCCATGTGTTACTAAGCCCATGTGCATAGGGAGCAGGTGTGTTCAAATTTGTAGTGCAGCTCTCACACTCTCTCATACTGGTCACTGAATGTTCCAACATGGCACCACATGGCAAAGAATTCTCTGAGGATCTTAAAAGACGTATTGTTGTGCTACATGAAGATGGCTAAGGCTACAAGAAGATTGCCAACACCCTGAAACTGAGCTGCAGCACAGTGGCTAAATCATCCAGCACTTTAAAAGTGCAGGGTCCACTCAGAATAGGCCTCGGGTAGGTCATTCAAAGAAGCTAAGAGCACATGCTGAGTATTACATCCAAATGCTTTCTTTGAAAGATCGGCGTAGAAGTGCTGTCAGCATTGCTGCAGAGATTGAAGAGGTGGGGGGTCAACCTGTTAGTGCTCAGACCATATGCCGCACTCTACATCAGATTGGTGTGTATGGCTGTCACCCCAGGAGGAAGCCTCTTCTGAAGACGATACACAAGAAAGCCTCCAAACAGTTTGCTGAAGGCATGTCAACAAAGCACATGGATTACTGGAACCAATTCCTATAGTCTGATGAGATGAAGATTAATTTGTTTGGTTCTGATGGCTTCAAGCATGTGTGGCGGCGACCAGGAGAGGAGTACAAAGATAAGTGTGTCATGCCTACAGTCAACCATGGTGGTGGGAATGTCATGGTCTAAGGCTGCATGAGTGCTGCAGGTGTTGGAGAGTTATATTTCATTGAGGGAAACATCAACTCCAACATGTACCGTGAAACACTGCAGCTGAGCATGATCCCCTCCCTCCAGAAACTGGGTAGCAGGGCAGTGTTCCAGCATGACAATGACCCCAAACACACCTCCAAGATGACCATTGCTTTACTGAAGAGGCTGAGGGTAATGGTGATGGGCAGGCCAAGCATGTCTTCAGACTTGAACCCAATAGAACATCTTTGGGGGATCCTCAAGCAGAAGGTGGAGGTGTGCAAAGTCTCAAATATCTGCCAGCTCCGCAATGTCGTCATGGAGAAGTGGAAGAGCATTCCAGTGGCTACTAGTGAAGCTCTGGTAAACTCCATGCCCAGGAAAGTAAAGGCAGTTCTGGATAATGATGGTGGCCACACAAAATGTTGAAAATTGACATGGTGTATGTTAGTATTGACAACTTTCCCTAAGGGGTGTACTCACTTTTGTTGGCAGGGGTTTAGCTTTAAATGGTTATATTTTGAGTTATTTTGAGGGGAAAATAAATTAACTCTGTTATATAAGCTGCATACAGACTACTTTTCATTGTGTCAAAGTGTCATTTTGTCAGTGTTGTCCCATGAAGAGATATACTTAAATATCTGCAGAAATGTAAGGGTTGTACCCACCTTTGTGATACACTGTATATATATACATATATATATATACATATATATCATCATCATCATCAAGTCATGCCATCAGCACAGATATCCCTGACCCTCTCTCGCCACCCCTGCCTATTGTCCATTGCTTCCAACAGGTTTTCTGGGCTACATCCCATATCAGTACATATCTGCGGGATCTAGGTTCGAGCTGGTCGTCCTGCCTTTGCTCGCCCTTGTGAAGGGTTCCATAGGAGTTTATCACTTATGTGCTCATCCCTACTTTTCCAGCAGTGTCCTACGTATCTGGTTCATCTAATTTTGATAGTTTTCATGATGGGTCTGGAGAAGCAGGGACGAGTTCATAAGTGATGTACTCCTCCACATATGGCCGAGCAAAAGCAGGACAACCAGCTCGAACATACATACAACAGGTATGTGAGGATATGGGATGTAGTCCTGAAGACCTGCCGGAGGCGATGAACGATCGGGAGAAGTGGGGAGACAGGGTCAGGGATATCCATGCTAGCGGCATGACATGATGATGATGATATATATAATCACTTGTATAATAGAAAAATTCATTTTACTGAACAAATATTTAGTTTTTCAGTATGATCTCTTTCTTTGGTTTGGTTTCATTTTTTTCTTTAATAGCATATCAACCTTTATGGATTATTTAAAGCCAAATGATGATTAGTCCTTGTGAATGGACGAGCACAACTGGAGTTTGAGTTTGCTTATGACGATATTGCAGTCCAGCACATTAGTCACTCCACCACGGATACACTCCAAAAATCTCTATCCTTGTCAATGCACTTAATTCAGGGGTAAATATTAATCACATAAATCAAATATTATTTATTTAACCCTCTCCACTGAGTGCAGGATATGATGCAAGGTCAATTTTTAAGTGTATTACAACTGTTTTGAATTCAGATTTTTAATTCTCCATTGGTTACCATTCCAGTGCTGAAGAGACCAGTTTGTTCTTCCATTTAACCGTAGCTGTGGGTAGAAGAAATTGATTCACGCCTGTCCCAATGTCATGGGCACAAAGAGAAACTCATTTTCGTCCAAGATTTGAAATTTGTAGTAGAAATGATTTCACTATAAAAATGAATTGGAAATGATTTCCTACAAGAATGTATGGGAAATGATTTTACTGTAAAAATGCATTGGTAATGATTGTACTATAAAAATGTATTGGAAATAATTTTACTATAAAAATGCATTGGAAATGGAAATTATTTTACAGCAAGAATTGAAAAGGACTTTACTATAGAAATGCATTGGAAATAATTTTACAATAAAATTCATTGGAAATTATTCTATGATGAAATCATTTCCAGTACATTTTCATAAACTCATAATGTAAATATAAAATTCTTATCAAATTTCAGCTAACAATCTATCCAGTAGGCTGTGGTTAGAGAATAGGCCAACTGCATCTCTGCTGAGGGCTAGAATATCCCAAACAAGTGTCTTAGGAATAATATTAAACTGCATCTGATGGTGAGGCTTCACTTCTGGACACTGGGGGGCCTTTCATTGCCATTACTCTCAGGTCCACTCTGAGCCAGAATGGCAGTACCTATCTATGGGTCAAATAGAAATATTTAATCATTTTCTTGAAACCATTTAACTGTGAGCAAACAAATGACAGGATGTTTAATTGAATATCAACTATTACATAGCAATACTTGGAACCTCTTTACTGTGTGAGCAAATGAATGAATAATATTAAGCAGAATTAATATAGTTAACTAGCATTACTTTGAACCATTTAACTGTGTGTAAATAAAACTATTAGTGTTAGATAGCAATACTTTAAACCATTTAACCATGTGCTAAAAAAATATGAGTGTTAGATAGCAATACTTGAAATCCTTAAACTGTGTACTAATAAAAATATTAGTGTTAAATAGCAATACTATAAACTATTTACCTGGCTGCTAATAAAACTATTAGTGTTAGATAGCAATACTTGGAACCATTCAACTATGTGCAAATAAAATGATTAGTGTTAAATAGCAATGCTATAAACTATTCAACTGTGAGCAAATAAAACTATTAGTGTTAGATAGCAATACTTAGAATCATTTAACTGTGTGCAAACAAATGAGTCATAGCTTTTTAAAAGATTGTTACCAACAAATTATTCATTTACAAATCATATATATTCATTGTCTATGTATGAACAGGATTTGGCATTGAATAACCAATGAGGGTTGATATACCATAAAACACAACCAACCAATAAAAAATCTTAAGAAACAAATACACAAAAAGTATGAATTTAAACAAATTATAAATGTGATTTCCGAGATGTTTTGAAATACCATATATATCATATATAAATATTAATTTTCATCTAGACAATAAATGTGATTGCCTAACCTCTTGACATTAAATAATCCAACATGTTTCAACGTATCATATATGCCATATGCAAATATGAATTTTTACATAGGCAGTAAATGAGACTGCTTAACCTCTTAACTTAAAATAATGTAAGATGTTTTGAAATACCATATATATCATATAAAAATATTAATTTTTATATTGACTTTAAATGGGATTTCCTAATCTCTAAGCATAAAATAAACCTATATATATATATATATATATATGAATAAGCATATACATATACTCATATTGTTGTTATTGGCGACCGTAGTCAAGGACAACCAGAAGGCTTCCATTTCAATAGCTACTACATCAAGGTGTAGGGAGAGCGCAACTCCACTTTACCCTTGATATGTACCTTATATTACTGAATGTTAAGCAAGGAGGTATCAAGTACCATTTTTAAAGTCTCTGGTATGACGCGACCTGGGATTAAACCAATTTCTCCTGGACCATTGGCAAACACTCTACCCACTAGGCCAATGAGCAGGTTATATATATATATATATAACATATATATATATATATTTGTGCAGAGGGGTTCACTATATATATATATATATATATATATATATGTATGTATGTATGTATGTATGTATTTATGAAACCACTCTGCACAAGCAGATTGTGACACACGGTCATTTTTTAATCAAAGTTTAACAAGTTTCTATCTCCAAAACTGGTTGCCATACCAAGGTTAAAGAGCCCAATTTGTCCTACTATTCACCTGTAACTGGAGGGAGAATATTTGGATTCATGCCTTTTCCAAGAGTATTAACAGTTTGGGAAATGGAAACAGCCTCATTCAGGTTTTGAATTCCAGTCACCCTGTTCATTTCTAATCACGCCGATGACATAGCGATACTGGCAAATACACCCGACCAAGCCGAAACACTACTGCATAGTTTGGAACGAGCAGCCGCAAGCATAGGCCTCTATGTCAATGCACACAAAACGGAATATATGTGCTATAATCAAACGGGGGACATCTCCACTCTAGAAGGAACCCCTCTTAAACTAGTAAAGAAATTCACTTACCTAGGAAGCAGCGTCGAATCAACCGAAAAGAACATCGAAACGAGGTTAACGAAAGCATGGACAGCTATCAATAGGCTATCGATTATATGGAAATCAGACCTAACCGATAAAATGAAACGCAGTTTCTTCCAGGCAGCGGTCACATCGATACTGCTATATGGCTGCACTACATGGATGCTAACAAAACGGCTGGAGAAGAAGCTAGACGGCAATTACACAAGAATGCTACGTGCAATCTTGAACAAGTCCTGGCAGCAACACCCCACAAGACACCAACTGTATAGCCACCTGCCCCCTATCACGAAAGCTATTCAAGTTAGACGAACCAGACATGCAGGATACTGCTGGAGAAGCAGGGACGAACTCATAAGTGATGTACTCTTATGGACCCCCACACATAGCCGTGAAAAAGCAGGACGACCAGCACGAACATACATTCAGCCGCTATGTGAGGATATGGGATGTTGTCCTGAAGACCTACCTAGGGCGATGAACGATAGGGAGGAGTGGCGATTGAGGGTCAGGGATATCCGTGCTACCAGCGCGATATGATGATGATGATGATGATATATATATATATATATACACAAGGTGTGTCTGCAAAGTAACGAGACTGGAGTCACAAACAATTTATTTCAATTCCAAACAACAAACTACATTATTTTCTCTTCAAAGTAATCTCCGTCTAATGGACTTTCCTGTCCTTCTCTGCCTCACTTCTATGCACTGCTGGAAGGATTCTTCTGGGATGCTCCCCTGCTCCATCATTATGACCCCTTGATTATTTCCATGTCTTCCAAACAGGAACCCTGGATGATTTCCTTGAGCTTGGAGAAAAGAAAAAAGTCACACACTGCAAGATCTGATGAATAGCGAGGTTATTCCAATACAGCAATATTTCTTCTCAGCTAGAAATTGCTATATCTGTCTCATTATTTTTTCAGTGATAATCTTTTAAGCACAGCCCTTTTTTTTCCTGTTCAGCTGACTTGTAATCGAATAGTCAACAATGAACTAGTCCATCTGCCATATATAGCAGTAGCTACAAATACACCGACTGCATCTCTGCAGAGGGGTAAGAGCCCCTCCCCACCCAACGAGTGTCCTGGAAGTCCTGGAAGTCATTCTCAAATACACTATATTTTTTGTTGTCTTCTTCCTTCCAACTACAAGTTTTTATAGCATCTATACTTATTAAGACTATCAGTGCTTTGTACAGATTAATCTTGATCACTTTAGAAAGATTTCTTTATTTCCATATTTTTTTCCTTATGTCTACCGAAAGCTGAAGAAGCTAGAGCAATCATTTTTCTTCTTTCCCCTCAAAAATTTTAACTGACATTAAAATGTTTGATTTTTCAAAAAATTATATCTTTTTCTAAATGAATAAAAAGTTGATATCATTTAGTTGATTGAGTGGGCAGGTGGCACAATGATGTCATTATGGGGAGAGCTGGAGTGCTAAGAATTAATGTTCTGCAACCACTTTTACTGACTGATCCGTGTAGTAAACATGTGTGTGCGTGGTAGGGGTTTAGGTTTTGTTTAGTTTATCTATCCTTTCTTCTCCTTAGTGTGTTGCACACCAAAGACAAAAGTACTTAGGTAATTACAATGGTGTTGATATACATGTGATTCCATAACACGCACCCCTAACTGCATAGCAAGTAGTGTGATTTTCTCGAACATTAAATTAAAAAAAAGATTCATTTAATTTTTTCTAATTATTTCTAAAAATTGTTTTAAGATTACGTGCATTAAACCCTGGAGAGTTTCTTTGCATGCATTTGTCTACAAAAGACTTCCATTTTATCTTGTTTTTAGCCAACATTTCCATTGTTTGAAGAGGTAGTTTTGGTACTTGTCTTTAATTGGAATCACTTTGAGATGAGGTTTCTTAATCTGAGAACTAATTTTTATTTATTTCCCTATCCGAGGTCACGGTAAATCACCTGAAGAAGGCCAGAGGTGAAATTTGGCTGAAACGCAGTGAAAGAAGAAACAACACAAAAACTACTAACAAGAGGACAAAAAGTCCGCAATTAATAAAAATTAATTCTCTGGTAGTTTTGGGTCCTTCTTTATAAGGTCACTTCATCTCTTTGGTGGTGTCCTCTGAATCTGCTGTAGGTAAAATATAGTAAAAAATAGTTTTGGGTCCTTCTTTATAAGGTCACGTCATCTCTTTGGTGGTATCCTCTGAATCTGTTGTAGGTAAAATCATTGACTTTGTTTTTGCTTATCACATGATCAAACCACTTCAATCTTTTTTCTTAATATCAATAATTTTACTTGGTATTCAAAAGTCACACCTTATATTATCTATTTTGATGTAATTCAAACAAGAAACTCAATTCATACAAGAAATTGAAAGTAAGCAAAAAGAGAGATACGTGCTTAGACCTACCAAGAGAACAAAAAAAAACTATGGAACTTGAGTGACTGTGTTACCAATTGTAAATGTTATGCTCACTACAGTCACCAAAGGTTTGGTATGTAGACTGGAGGACTTGGAAATAAGAGGACAAATTGAGACCATCCAAACTACAGCATCATTAAGATAAGCCAAAATACTGCGAAGAGTCCTAGAGACTTGAGGAGACTATCTGTCGCTCAGACTTAAGTGAAAAACCATCAGCTAACACTGGTATGAAAAAGTCTCCAAAGGGAATAATAATAAAAATCTGCAAAATTGTCGACTTTGCTGTCCCGGCAGACCACAGAATAAAACTGAAAGAATATGAAGAGAGATAAGTACCTTGACCTTGCTAGAGAATTGAAAAACCTATAGAACATGAAGGTGACAATTATACCAATTGTGATTTGGGCATGGTAACTAAAGGATTACTAAATGGCCTGGAAGATTTAGAAGTTGGCGGCCGAGTGGAGACCATCCAAACAACAGCATTATTGAAAACAGGCACAATACTGAGAAGAGTCCTGGAGACTTGAGGAGACTTACTGTCACTCAATCTCCAGGGAAAGACCATCAGCTTATGCTGATGTGAAAAACTCTAATAAGTAATAAATAATTACAGAGCAACTGGATGCTAATAAAGCATTATGGGAGCAAATTATTGAAACAGAAACAACAAAACAGTAAGGATGAAGGTTTAAGCAACAAAAAATAAACTTCAAAATAGACCCGAGGGTTTCTCAAAGATGGGTGGGAAGTTGAAATAAATCAAAAAAAATATATGAATAAAAAATATTCTCTCTTTTCATCACTGAGAGAATTTTTTTTCATTTCCCTCTCAACCAATCATTTCTATATACTTCCACCAATAACCTGTACTGATTATGTCTTTCTATTCACCTAAGCCATTCTCACCCCATCTCTTGGCCATCATCCTTACAGCCCTGTCACCAGCAGATTCCCAACTACAGTTCTCATCACAAACAGAATCAATGGCCCCCAGCCGCCATCACTGAAGACTTTGGTCATTTCCCACCAGAGGGCACAAACAACTTCAACCCACTGGAGATGTAATCCTTCAACCAAATCAGAAAATGTTTCCCATACAATGCAGGTGCTTCACGTACCCACTTTCCTTTGCCTCAATCACACTTGATCGACATTTCAGGGCCCCCACTATGACACTCTCTTTATGCACCTATTGAACAAATTGCCAAGACTGCCTAAAGGAATACTGGATTCCTATGTAGAATTGGAGAGTTCTTCAGTCCAAACCTATTCTAAGTGAGTACAGGTCAGGACAACCACAGAGCTTTGCAGAGTTTCTTCTTCAAAAATCAAGGGGGAGTCCTCATGGCGTAGTGGCTAACATACAAGACTGCAACATCATAGTCAGTGAGTTCAAACTCCAGTAATGCTATTACATTCACTTTTGAACAAATACTCTGGCAAAAAGTATGAACATTCTCATCCCCTGCAGCTATTGCTTAAATAGTACTATTGCTATTCTTATAAAAGGATTGCTTTGGCATTTAATAACCTTCAAAGGTTGATATGACATTGTAAAAAAGAAACCAAATTATCAAAGATTCAGTGTTTAATTAGTTCTAGTTCTAATTAATTTAATTAGTTTGAATTAGTTTAGTTTTCAGTAAATTGAGCCTTGCTATAGCCTCAATAAAAGTGGCTTTTTATCAGCATATCTATCTCACTTTGATTCACATGCCCTTTTTAATGGCATATCAACTCCTTATGGATTATTCAATATCAAAATTTGATTATGGTAGCAGCACAGAGGAATTATATCATAGTTAGACATTTTTCTTTTCATTAATAAACAGATTTATGTTCAAATCACACAGACTGCACTAGTTCCTGCCATATCATAAGAGTTAAGCAACAATGAGCCTGTTCAATATTTAATGAGGTACAACTAAACAATAAACAGGAAGCCTATGTAAAAGGTTTGGTTTAGTTTATTTGTTTAATGGCATATCAACTCTTTATGGGTTATTTGATGCCAAAATTTGATTCATCTGCAAATGTTTGATAATAATTTCAGTTATATTTTGATTTGGTTTTATGGCATATCAACTCCTAAGATTAAATTCATGCCAAAATTTGATTAATTTGAATCATTTCAAGTATGTCAATCTAAAACTAATACTATTTGTTTAAATTTCTAAGATGAAGAGAATCGTTATTACTTAGAACATTCGGACTATAGACCTCATCTTTATTTTTATACTCACAAAATTTCAGCCATTATGTCCTTCAGGTGTTTCATGTCAAACTCAAGTGTCCACACAAAATCTCAAACTGAACCCTTTATTTGAACTCCAGGAGTAGACTGTTCCAATTCTAAAATTATGAATGGTATCAAGTATTCCTATCTAATACTAATAATTTATACACAATTATATGGTTTAAAGTAACGATTTCTATTTAATATTATTTGTTTGTATAGTTATATGAAATATATATAGTTATAAGGTTTCAGGAATTCCTATGTAATACTAATAATTTGCGAGCAATTATATGATTTCAAGTAATTTACATACAGTTAAATGGTTTCCAGTATTCTCATCTATTATAAATAATTATATTTGATAATAATAATTCATTTGCCCATAGTTGTATGGTTTCAAGTATTCCTATCTAATACAAGTAATTTTCAGGAAATCTATTTAACCTATTAATGAGACCTGATAGTACAACTTCATGGTGAGCATGGGAATAATTACCATGAGGTGGTGATTCCATATATCAGAGCTCCATTAGTGGAACCTCACCACAAGGTGCAGATTAGTGTTATACACAGGACCCTCCCTTTTTTTGGTTTAGTTTGGTTTGGTTTTATGCCATATCAATCATGGTGGGTGATTTATTACCAGATGCATTTTATACATATAAAGAGTTCTATTTCAAACAATTCAGTTTAGCATAAGTACACAGTTTAAATATCAAAAACAGTTCTATTTCAAATAATGCAGTTTAGCATAAGTATACAGTTTAAATATCAAAACAGTTCTATTTCAAACAATTCAGTTGAGCATAAGTACAGTTTTTTGCTTACACACAGTTAAATGTAAAAGCAGTTCTATTTCAAACAATTTAGTTTAACAGAAGTACATAATTTAAATGTTAAAAACAAATCTATTTTGAACAACTCAGTACACAGTCTAAATATAAAAAACAGTTCTATTTCAAAAAATTCAGTTTAACATAAGCACGCATTTTAATTCTATTTGACCCACAGATAGGTCCTTTTCAAGTGCAACCACTCTGGGCAAGAATGGACCTGGGAGCAATGGCAATAAAGGGGTACTCCACATTCATCATAGATCCAGTGCTACTGGAGCCTCACCATCAGATTGTTTAGTGTCATATCCAGGACACTTGCTGGGGAAGTCTTACCCCTTTGCAAAGAGGCAATCAGTATATTCTGCAGCTCTAGCTGGCTGGGCCACCTTTTTAGGTAGAGATGGGGAGCTTACCCCTCCATAGAGAATACAGTTGACATATTCAAAGCCCTGCCAACAAAATTAAATAGAGAGTTAGTGTCATCATCATCATATCGCGCTGGTAGCACGGATATCCCTGACCCTCTCTCGCCACTCCTCCCTATCGTTCATCGCCCTAGGTAGGTCTTCAGGACAACATCCCGTATCCTCACATAGCTGCTGAATGTATGTTCGTGCTGGTCGTCCTGCTTTTGCACGGCCATGTGTGGGGGTCCATAAGAGTACATCTCTTATGAGTTCGTCCCTGCTTCTCCAGCAGTGTCCTGCACGTCTGGTTCGTCTAACTTGAATAGTTTTCCTGATAGGGGGCAGGTGGCTGTACAGTTGGTGTCTTGTGGGGTGTTGCCGCCAGGACTTGTTCAAGATTGCACGCAGCATTCTTGTGTAATTGCCGTCTAGCTTCTTCTCCAGCCGTTTTGTTAGTGTCCATGTAGTGCAGCCATATAGCAGTATCGATGTGACCGCTGCCTGGAAGAAACTGCGTTTCATTTTATCGGTTAGGTCTGATTTCCATATAATCGATAGCCTATTGATAGCTGTCCATGCTTTCGTTAACCTCGTTTCGATGTCCTTTTCGGTTGATTTGACGCTGCTTCCTAGGTAAGTGAATTTGTCTACTAGTTTAAGAGGGGTTCCTTCTAGAGTGGAGATGTCCCACCTTTGATTATAGCACGTTGAACCTCACTAGGTGCCTTTTATTTGTACCTATTTGCAAGAAGCTCAACAAATATGTTGCATGACAGTTATCATGGGAAATGGGATTGGTGATGTGAGTTCAAATCTTGGATGAGGCTGTTTGCATTTCACTTCCTGCTAATTTTCTTGAAAAAGACATGAATCCATCTCTTCTCCCTGCAGTTATGGATAAATAATAGGGCAGACTGAGTTCTTCAGATTTGGTTAGACAACCAGTCTAGAAGAAGGTAAACTCTGAATTCGAAGCAGCTGTACTTTGGTTAAAAATTGACCTTGTGTCACATCCTCCTTTACGTACATATTGTACTTCATTGAAAAGTAATCTGTGACGAGCTAGCAGAGCTGATCATTAGTATTGTATGATATATATATATATATATATATATATATATATATATTTATAACAAAATAGTCTGTCTGTGGATGACAATATATATACTCCCCAACCCAGGGAGTTGAGCACTCTCACAAAGAATTACTGGTTGCTACTCGTGTAATCCAAAGCTCTTCTAATGAATTGGGTGCTCCAGTAGCCAAAGAAAAAGTAACCCATGCACAAAATTCCTTCACTTACACCAGTCAGATAGCTCTGTGGTAAGATATCTGACTGGCATAAAGTCTGCCTGGTTTTGATCCCAACTTGAAGCATCTCGCATGTCTAGCCACAATGATGAGTTGTGATACAATGAAAGTCTGTCTGTGGATGACAATATATATATATATATATATATATATACAATTTTATTTTTGGTCCCAAAGGTTTTGCAATTTTTTTTCTGTTACCGTTTCAATACTGTAGTGTTTAGTTTTAAATAACACCTAATAATATCTGTTTTGAGTGTATAATATTCCATTCACAACTAAGTGTATAAATAAAATTAAGACTTCCATTCCACTCAGTTTAAAGCTGAACAAATAAAAGAAGACCCCATTTTTTTAAGGTAGTCAAATATTGTATTAATAATCAAAATGTTTTTTCCTCATCAAAGTGATTTTTCACAACTTTTTTTATTCCCTTTTCAATGGCCACCTTTGAAGAAAGAGAATAAAAATATAATGCAATATTGACAAATTGGATAGTAAATTTTTTCAATCTAAAAATTATGACCATGTTGTGAAAAAATGTTAAAGTAAGATAACTCATTTTATCCATTTTTATTGTGTGTTTCGAGCAATTAAATGTAAGCTTTCCTTTAAGATATTCTTATAATTTAGTGTAAAACTGAAAGTAAGACTTCCATACCATTCTGTTTGAAGCTGGACAAAGAGAAGAAGACACACTATTTTATATGGTCACTTAATATTGTATTAATAATTAAGATGTTTATATGACTTGGTTTAGTTGGGTTTTATGGCATATCAACCATTGTAGGTTATTTAATGACAAATCCTCTTTATACATATATATTAAATATATATGACTTGGTTTGGTTTTTATGGTATATCAACCATTGTAGGTTATTTAATGCCAAATCCTCTTCATACATATATATTAAATATATATGACTTGGTTTGGTTTTTTTATGGTATATCAACCATTGTAGGTTATTTAATGCCAAATCCTCTTTATACATATATATTAAATATATATGACTTGGTTTGGTTTTTTTATGGTATATCAACCATTGTAGGTTATTTAATGCCAAATCCTCTTTATACATATATATTACATATATATGATTTGGTTTGGTTGGGTTTTATGGCATATCAACCATTGTAGATTATTTAATGCTAAATCCTGTTTCTACATATATATCGAATATATATGATTTGTTACCACATTATGTTGATAATATTTTAAACAAGCCTAACCTTATTCTTTCATACACAGTTAGATACATCGTTTGTTGGTAATTTCCTTTTTAAATGAGTAAGAGATAATTTGTTTGCACACCGGTATTGCTATTATTTCTACACAGTTAAATGATTTCAATCATTGCCATCTAACACTAACAACTCTATTTAACACTAATAATTCTATTCAACATTACTCATTCGTTGGCAAACAGTTAAATTGTTCCAAGTATTGTTATGTATCACTAACAATTCATTTAAACATCATTCGTTTACATACTGTTAAATGGTGAAACCATTTTATTTCAAATAATTCAGTTTAGCATAAGTCATTTGTTTGCATTGTGTTTATAGGACCCTTTCAGGTGCAACCACTCTGGGCAAGAATGGACCTGGGAGCAATGGCAATAAAGGGGTACTCCACATTCATCATAGATCCAGTGTTAATGTAGCCTCACCATCAGATTGTTTAGTGTCATATCCAGGACACTTGCTGGGGAAGTCTTACCCCTCTGCAAAGAGGCAATCGGTATATTCTGCAGCTCTAGCTGGCTGGGTCACCTTTTTAGGTGGGGATGGGGATCTTACCCCTCCATAGAGAATACAGTTGACATATTCAGTTTAGCATAAGTCATTTGTTTACACAGTGTTTAAATGTCTGACAGTTCTATTAGACTCATAGATTGGACCCTTTCAAGTGCTACCACTCTAGGCCAGAGTGAAGCTGAGAGCGATGGCAATGAAAAGGTACCCTGCATTCCTCAAAGCTCTAGCATTACAACAGCCTCACCATCAGATGGTTTAATGTCATATCAGGACACTCACTGGCAGGGGTTCTTACACCTTTGCAGAGATGCTGTTAGTGTATTTTTAGCTGCAGCTGATTTGGCTTCTAACTTTTTTATTAACCCTCTTCAACTGGTTCATTATGGAGAGAGAATAAAAAAGACTTTGTGTCAAATTTGGTAGAAATTCTTTAAAAATGGCATAAATTAGGATGTATGTCTAAAATCAAAACTATGATTACGATAAAAAGTCGCAGCTTGACTAATGATTAAGATAAAAAAGTCACAGCTTGACTAATGATTAAGATTTTAAAAAGTCACAGCTTGACTAATGATTAAGATAAAAAAGTCACAGCTTGACTAATGATTAAGATTTTAAAAAGTCACAGCTTGACTAATGATTAAGATTTTAAAGAAGTCACAGCTTGACTAATGATTAAGATAAAAAAGTTACAGCTTGACTAATGATCAAGATTTTAAAAAGTCACAGCTTGACTAATGATTAAAATAAAAAAAGTCACAGCTTGACTGATGATTAAGATAAAAAGCCACAGTTTGACTCATAAAGAGGTACTTTGCATTCCCCAAAGCTCCAGCATTACTACAGCCTCATCATCAGATAGTTCAATGACATATCAGAAATCAGGACACTCATTGGGGTGGGATCTTACCCCTTTTACAGAGATGAAGTCGGTGAATTCTACGGCCCTAGCCAACTGGGCTCCCAACTTTTTTATTAACCCTCTTCTACTGGCCCATTAGAGAGAGAGAGAGAGAGAGAGAGAAAAAAGACTTTGAGTTAAATTTGGTAGAAATTTTTTTAAAGTGGCATAAATCAGGATGTAAGTTTAAACTCTAAACTATGATTAAGATAAAAAGTCAGTTTGACTTATGATTGAGATAAAAAGTCACAGTTGACTTATGATTAGGATAAAAAGTCCACAGTTTGACTTATGACTAAGATAAAAAGTCAGTTTAACTTATATTTGGTTAAAACTAAAAGTCTTAAAGTATAAGCATAAACCTTTTTTCTTTTTTTTTTTGGTGACCCATTGGAGTGTCTTCTTTCTTGGAAGAATACCAGGTCATGTCTTTGATTGGAGTGTAGATAATGATCAACCAACCTCCTCTCTACATGTGGAGTCTATTGATTAGAAAAAAAAATAGTCATCAAAAGATTTGCATAAATGTTTTTCAGGAAACTTTGTGCAGTCAGCACAACTTAATGATGATGATGATGATAATAGATGGTGATGATAAATGATGATGATAAATGATGATGATAGATGATGATGATGATGATAGATGATGAATATAGATGATGGTGATGATGATAGATGATGATGAATATAGATGATGAATATAGATGGTGCTGATAGATGATGATGATAGATGGTAATAGATGATGATGATAAATGATGATGATAGATGATGATGATGAATATAGATGATGAATATAGATGATGGTGATGGTAGATGATGATGATAGATGATGATAAAAGTCTTCATATCTTTAATAGAAAATTAACTTTTTATATGAAGTTGTTAGGGTCGCATATACTTATAGGTGAAACTCTATAATATACAGCGAGAGAGAGAGAGAGAGAGAGAGAAAGTGCGTGTGTGTGTGAGGGAGAAAGAAGTGGTCATTTATTTAAATTCTCCAAATCATCTCCAACTTACCCATTCTCATCACAATAAAGGTAAATAGATAATGAACTTAGAAAGGTAGATAATGAACAGATCAATAGATAGATAGATAGATACATACATACATACATAGGAAGAAAAAGATAGACAATGAACAGACTAGGATTGATTGATCAATAATAAACAGACTGCGATAAATAATAAACAGAAATGGATAGATAGATACAAAGATAATGACCAGACTGGGATAGATAGATGATAGATAAATTGATAGGTTCGGTTTTTTTTTTTATTAAATGGCATATCAGACTTCATGAATTATTTAATACTCAATCCATTCTTGCACAAGAACAGCAGTCATAGTATAAAATCATAGATGGGGTTGGAAGGGTATTCATACATTTTCCTTGCCCAGTCAGCTGGGTTTGTTGAATACACCAACTGCTTCTTTGCAGAGGAATAAGGGCCCCCCAGATAGGTAGATACTAAGGTATGTAGTGCCTTCAGTAAGTTTCCAGACTTTTTTGGTACAGGCATTTAAAATTGTTGTAGACTCTTGAAAATTCAGTATGTTATTGCTATACATCTTATTAGATGACTGGCAAATTTTTATGAATTCAGATTCAAATGAACAGCTACAGCAGGAATTGGAATACACCCTACTAAAGTCTGATTGTCACAGCTGGTGAATTTCAAAAATGCAATCTGGACATGAGGACACTTTAGAAGAACGATATGCAATAAAGTTATGTTTTAAACTTGGAAAAAATGCCACAGAAACATATGGAATGCTTCAGACTGCTTTTCGACCATCTAGCATGAATCGAGCATGAGTTTTTGAGAGGCATAAGAGATTCAAGGAAGGCAGGGAGTCTGTGAGGGATAATGAGAGGTGTGGGAGGAGTAAGGAAGTCAATACACCAGAGTTGATTGGCCAAACGGTTAGGGTTAGTGTTACTATGTCGAGGTTTTAAGGATGTTCAGGACAAGATTCCACCGGAAGAGTCCAGCACTCTTCAAATCGGGTCAGTGGTATTTCCACCAAGACAATGGACCAGCCCACAACTCCATCCTTGTCACAGACTATTTGACCAAGATGGGCATCAAGACAATTCCTCAGCCTCCCTAAAGTCCAGACCTTGCTCCCTGCGACTTTTGGTTATTCCCTAAGCTCAGAGGCTGTCTATGAGACAACTGAGGAGATAAAAGAGGCTGTGACGAAGGTCATTGACACACTCACACAAGAGGACCTCCATGGGGCCTTCCAGAAGTTGTTGGAATGATACAAGTACATTGCAGCCGGAGGGGATTACTTTGAAGGGGACTAGAGTTTCATGTGTGTACTATCAATAAAAGTGCCCATACAAAAAAAGTCTGGAAACTTATTTAATGATCCTCATAATGAACAGACTGCAATTGTCAGGTAGATACACAGATAATGAACGGACAGGGAGAGTGCTGTATAGTTTCTTTGTTTAATGGAATATCAAGCTTTGTGAGTTATTTAATTAATGCCTTAGCCAGATTTGTAGAATTGTGGTGGTGCTAGTTAATCCATGGCTTGGGAGATAAAGGGGTTCATACTGGGAGAGATAATGTTGAGATTGGTAGAGATAATAAAGTGGATGAGATAGATAGATAGATAGATAGATAGATAGCTAGATAGATAATGAACAGACTGAGATAGATAGATAGATAGATAGATAGATAGATAGATAATGAACAGACTGAGATAGATAGATAGATAGATAGATAGATAGATAGATAGATAGATAGATAATGAAAAGACTGAGATAGATAGATAGATAGATAGATAGATTGATAATGAACAGACTGAGATAGATAGATAGATAGATAGATAGATAGATAGATAGATAGATTGATTGATTGATAGATAGATAGATAGATAGATAGATAGATAGATAGATAGATAGATAATAAACAGCTGGTATGAATAAATAAATAGATAATGAACGGACTGAGATAGACTAATAGATAATGTACAGACTTGGATCAATTGATAAAGAACAAACAAGGATGAATAAATGATGGACAGAATGGGATAGATAGATAGATAGATAGATAGATAGATAGATAATGAACAGACTGAGATAAGATAGATAGATAGATAGATAGATAATGAACAGACTGAGATAAGATAGATAGATAGATAGATAGATAGATAGATATGGACTGACATAGATAGATAGATAGATAGATAGATAATGAACAGACTGAGATAGATAGATAGATAGATAGATAGATAGATAAAAAAAGGCTAATAAACAAAAGTAAAACAAAAAAGAGAAAGGAAATCTTAATAGTATTGGACCCTATTTTGATTCATAAGTTCTTCCAAGGATTTTTCAGATATTTTGTAGCATCTGTTTGGCCTTCTGCTATTTTAGCACTGAAGAAAATCACAGAGGCTTGCATAAACATTTTCCAAATAGATCTGAGAATGCCATTTTACACAAGGGGAAAAAATTGTGTTAATTAGTGTTTTTAATGCAAATGAGTAGCGAGACGAAACATGTTGGTAATGACATCTTGTTGCTGTCCATCGCTTTTTACTCTGACAGCTGGGGCTTTGTTGTTTTTGAAAGGGTGCATTCAGGATTTCCTTGGGGGCTGGAGCAGGTTTGTATCTTTGACAAAAATTCACCAAAGATCTCCCATGAATAAAAACAGATGGAATCAACACAAATGAAGAGAAGAAAGAACACAAGAAAAAAAGAAGGAATTTCTTTTGGTCTTTTAGTATAAAAAAAAGGAAGCAAAAGATTCCAAAGTAATGTGTTATTGCAGGTTTTATTCTCTTGTTTCTTTCCTTTTTTATTCATTCTTTATTCCAGTCCTCTTATTTCTGTATTCATTTCCTTCTCTACTTTATTCATTCATTCATTTCATTCTTCTAATTTTCATTTTATTTCTATTTTCATGTCTTCCTTCTCTTTCATTCATTCATCCCTCAATTCTTTATCTTAATTCTATCTTCATCTCCTTCTTCTCCTTCGTTCATTTTTTGCTATCATTCTGTTATTCCTATCTTCATTTCATTCTCCATCTTTTTTCATTCATTCATTTCATTCTTGCAATAATTCTATTTCTATCTTTAGATCTCGCTTTTCATTCATTCTTACAGTCTTTCTCATATTCTGTTTTCTTCTTTCTTCATTCTAGCTGTCTTTCTCTTATTTTTATCTTTATTACCTTCTTCTTCTTCTTCTTCTTCTTCTTCTTCTTCTTCTTCTAATACTTTGCTAATTTCTATCTTTATTTTCTTCTTCTTCTTCTTCTTCTTCTTCTTCTTCTTCTTCATTCATTCATTTTGTTCTTCTAATACTTTGCTAATTTCTATCTTTATTTCCTTTTTCTTCTTTATTCATACATTCATTTCAATCTTGCAGTACTTCTCTTATTTCTATCTTTATGTTCTTGTTTACCTTCAATCATTCTAGTAGTCTTTCTTTTATTTCCATCTTCATTTCTTCTTCTTCTTCTTCTTCTTCTTCTTCTTCTTCTTCTTCTTCTTCTTCTTCTTCTTCTTCTTCTTCTTCTTCTCTAATTTCTATCTTCATTTCTTCTTCTTCTTTATTCATTCATTTCACTCTTCCAATACTTCCCTAATTTCTTTCTTCTTTTCTTCTTCCTTTTCTTCTTCCTCTTCTTCTTCTTCATTCATTTTGTTCTTCTAATCCTTCTTTTATATCTGTCTTCTTCTTGTTCTTCTTCTTCTTCACTCATTCATTCATTTCGTTCTTCTAATACTTCTCTAATTTCTATCTTCATTCCCTTCTTCTTCTCCTTCTTCTTCTTCTTCTTCTCCTTCTTCTTCTTCTTCTTCTTCTTCTTCTTCTTCTTCTTCTTCTTCTTCTTCTTTCATACATTCTTCTAATACTTCTCTTATTTTATCTTCATTTCCCTTTCCTGCCTTCATTCTAGCAGTCTTTCTCTCATTTCCTTCTTCATTCATTCATTTTTCCTATCCTTTTTTTATTGTTATCTTTATTCCCTTCTTCTTCATTCATTCATTCATTTATTCTTATTCTTTGAATGAAAACAGAGGTGTAACCAGGCTTCAAAGACAGGTAAATAAACAGGCGCACAAAGGCATCAACCAAAAATTCTCTCTAAAATTTTATTTTGTATTTAAAATTTTAAAAATCATACAGTACTTTTGGGAATATATAACTGTAATGTTAAGAATAATATGATACGATTAAATATGATACAAGCAATTCAGTTTAAGTAGATAGTTTAGTTCTATTTGACCCATAGATAAGACTCTTTTAATATGATACAATTTCCTGTGCTTTATCAGCGTTTGTCGTCTGGGCATCCCTATATTGTTGTACTAGTCTACAAGCCAGCCTCACAGAATAATTATGTTTAATAAGTGAGTATGATCCTCACTAAGTGCCTCATATTTACAGCCCTGTGCCAAATCTAACTTGAGAGTGCCTGATAGGAGGTGTTCAGGATTTAATGATTATCAATTGAAGGAAGTGAACTCAGATACCTAAGCTCAAACTCTGAACAAGTCTTTTTTTTAATTTTACAAAACAAAAGTACCTTTTTAAAAGTATTATTTCTGCTATTCTCCCTCCATCTACTGGTAAATAGTTGGGCAGACTGTGCTCTTTTACCTAGGGATGGCAATGGGTCAAGGAGAAGGAAAACTTTGAATTCAAACCAGATGTAAACCTGGAGAGGGATGGGCTCCATTCGGTTATTCCTATCCAAGACATGCTGCATGTGTAGCACTCCCACAAACAAACCAGGTCATGCGGATAGTTTTTTTTTTCATTATGAGAAAATGTTTAGCGAGTTTGGTTTTCACTGGTTGCCCCATACTGCTAGCCTTGAGTTATATTAGGCTAAGCTCAGTAAAGGACACATGTTATCTCGTTACAAAGTCTAAATATCAAGGGGTGTCCTCATGGTGTAATGGTTAATGAGCAGGACTGCAGCTTCAAAGAAAATGAATTCAAACACTACTCGTGCTATTACATTCAATTTGGGACTTATAGCCTTGGAAAAAGTATGAACCTCCTTATCCTGCCGACTAAGGGTTAAATGATAACACTGCTGTTATTTAAAAAGGATGTCTTTGGCATTAAATTACCCACAAAGGTTGATATACCATTAAACAAAGAAACAAAACTAAACCATCTTTAATAATTTAGACATAAGGTATTTTGTATCAAATTTAAAAAAAAACACAAAGATAGACTTTTCAAAGGAATAGATAATTGCTGCAATAATATATTCATGTTTTAGGTATTTTTATCAGCATAGGACACTTTGTTGTCAAAAATGCCCAAGTTTGACATTTGACTTGTATATAAATTTTTATCTAATGACACAGTAGTGTCTATAGAATTTTACCCTGACGGAATTAAAACAACTTGATGCTATTAGCACAACCCAACAATGTTGTCCCGCCCTGTCAGCTGGTGCTAAAGAATACACCAACTGAACCATTGCAGTGAGTTAAGACCTCTCAATGAGTGTTCCGCTAAACTGTATCTGATGGTGAGGCTCCAGTCCTTGTTCTTTGGGGAATGGGGAGTACTCGTTTGTTACCCTTACTCCCACGTCTACTCTGATCCGGAGTGGTAGTACCTGTTAGGGTCCCTTTTACGAGTCAAATAGAACAAATCAATTGTATACTAGACTAGAAACTATTTAATTATGAGCACAAAAATGAAAAATATCAAATAGAATTATTAGTGTTACATATCATAAACTGAAATCATTTAACTGTGTGCAAACAAATAAGCACTGGCTAGCTTTAAAATGATTTTGCCAACAGACTATTGGCTAAAAAATCATATATATATATATATATATATAAACAGGATTTGGCATTAAATAACCCACAAGAATTGATATGCCATAAAATACAATTAAACCAAACCAACAGTGTTGTCATCCCACTCCTAATTACAACTACCTTTAATTCGGTAATGCATCATCATTATCATTAAGATGTGCTGGCAGCACGGATTCCTTTTACTATCTCTCACCATCTACCCCTACCGGCTTTCACATTTGATGGGTCTTCAACACAACATCCAATATTCGCATAGAGCAGATCAATGTAAGTTTTTACTGGTGTGTCCCTACTTCACCCGCACAGCGCAGCATGTTTTGCTCGTACTACTTGGATGGTTCGTGAGATGAGAGAGACGAGAGATCATACATCCGCTGTTTTGTAAAATGCTGTTTCCAGGATTTGTTAAAAAAAAAAAAAGATGGTTCATTGTGTAGATCCTATCAAGCTTTTCTCTAGAGTCCAAGTAGTGCAGCTATTTGGTAGTACTGACACGGCTACAGATTCGAAGAAACCCCATTTTATTTTATCTAAGAGAAGAGATATCCATATGATCGATAATCTGTCAAAGCAATTGGGTCATATAGTCAAAGTATTCACATCTTTATGTTGTAACTAAAAGTAATTTAATCACTTTAATAATTTGTTACTTTACACAATTCATTTTATACAATTGGAGTGTTTGGTTTGGTTTGGTTTGGTTTTATAGCATATCTACCATTGTTGATATGCTATAAAACCATATCAACCATTGTTGATATGCTATAAAACCAAACCAATAAAGTTATCTAATGCCAAATCCATTTTTATACATATAAACAGTTTTGTTTCAAACAATTCAGTTTAGCATAAGCACACTGCTTAGTCCTACTTAACCCATAGACAGGACCCTATCAGGTGCTACCACCCTGGGCTAGAGTTGACCAGAGAGTGATGGCAATAAAAGTGTACTTCACATTCCCCAAAGTTCCAGTATTACTGAAGCCTTACCATCAAATTGTTTAGTGTCATATCAGGACATTCGTTGGGAGTGTCTTACCCTTCTGCAAAGATGTAGTCGGTGTATTCTATAGCCCAAGCCAACTGGGCTAGGGGTATTTGGTGGTAGTGAAGCTATTAAATCAAGTCCTCACTCACCGAGGACCAATATTAGCATATCCATGATATACTAATATTAAACATAACACATTGAAAGACAAGATAAATTCTTTAAAGCAACAGCCAAGTCGACTGGGGCTATAGAATACACTGACTGCATCTCTGCAGAGGGCTTAGACCTCCCAACGAGTGTCCTCGATATGACACTAAACTATCTGATGGTGAGATACCAGTAATGTTGAAATTTGGAGAATGCAGAGTACCCTTCCAGTGCCATCGTTCCCGGTTCTACTCTAGTCCGGAGCGGTGGCATCTGGTAGGATCCTATCTATGTAAAAAAATAGAACTAGTTTGACATTTAAACACTGTGCAAACAAATGACTAATGCAAAATTGAATTTATAGAAATAAGTCTTTGATCATTTACCTGTTTGTAAATAAATGACTGGTGTTTAATTGAATTGTCAGTGATACATAGCAATACTTGGAACCATTTATCTGTGTGGTAACGAATGAGTAATGTTGAATAGAATTATTAGTGTTAAATAGCTATACTTTAAACTCTTTAACTGTGTGCCTAAATTGAATTATTTGTATTAGATAGCAATAATTGAAACAATTTTACCGTGTGCAAATAAATGAAGTGATGAGTCGAATAATTAGTTTTAAATAGCAATACTTGTTACCACTTGACTGTGTGCAAACAAATTATTAATATCGAATAGAATTGTTAGTGTTAGATAGAATTGTTAGTGTTAGATAGCAATGATTGAAACCATTTAACTGTGTAGAAACAATAGCAATACCGGTGTGCAAACTCATTTAAAAAGGAAATTACCAACAAACGATGTATGCAAAGAAATGACTGATGTTGAATTGTGACTGTTATGTAGCAATACTTGAAACCATTTTACTGTAAGTAAATGAAATAAGCTCACGCTTGTTTAAAAATGTTATCACGAAAATGTGTTCACAGACCATATATATTTAATATGTATGTATAAATATTTGACATTAAGTAACCTACAAGCGTTTATATGACATAATACCCAACCAACCAACCAAATCATTTACACAGACGAGAACACAGTCGAACACAGACTAACCTTTTATATACATTATAAGCACACAAGTAGAATTAAAAGTAAGAACATATAAACGCGTCCTAAGATAGAATTATACACACATTGTTGCATGAATAATCAGTATCTTTAGAGAGTACAAAATGGAAAGAGGCTTACTTGATGAAGGTTGGTAATCTAACCATTTACCATTCACTGACAGAGCCAAAGATCATACCGCCACTATTCAAAGAATAGAAGTAAACAGAAATCGAGAATACAAACCTTCGTGGTTTTAAATAAATGCCAAAGTCATCCTTGTAGAAAAAAAAAACAGCAGTGGTACTATTTAACCAATACCCAGGGGAATAAAGGGGATTATAACTTTCCTGAGGGTATTAATCCGAAAGTGAATGGAGTTCGAATACGCTTACTACGATGTCGCAGTCCAGTACGTTAGCCACTATGACACTATGAAAAGAAAGAAAAAATGTTAATTGGTAAAGGTGAGAAATAAGCACATGAAGAAAATGAACAAATAGAAAGAAAGAAAGAAAAAAATCAGAAATAAGAAAGAAAGAAAGAAAGAAAGAAAGAAAAGGGAAAAAGAAAGAAAGAAAGAAAGAAAAAAAGGAGAAACAAAGAAGAAACAAACAAAGAAGAAACAAAAAAGGAGAAAGAAAGAAAAAAAAAAGAAAAAAGAAGAAAAAAAAACAAGGAGCAGAACGACGTCGGTGGGCGTACAAAAATCCGTATTGGACAATCGATGGCCGTCTTACTGGTTGGTGTTCCGACCGCCAAGAAACATTTAACAAAACAATAATAAACGAAACATGAGACGTCGTGTATATTAACTTATAAACCTGACGAAAGATACACGAAATGATGTCCACCTCTTGAGTAACAAATAAAATCAGCGCTGTGACGATATTCCCTTTCTAAACGAGACCCGCCATTGTGTAGACAAATAAAAACCAGTCGTGGCTAGTTTATTACATGCTTCAGTATTCATTCATAAAGAAAGAATATCAACTCTTTACGTGTGACAATTACGACGAATTTATTTTTTAAATTCCGTATCACTTCAGTTAAAGAGGAAAGGATTTACCAATTCAAAGGATTTATACAAACATTAAACAGATCAGTTACTAAATGAAACACTTATAGAACAAACAAACCAATAAAAAATATTCTTCTTGTTATTGAAAAAAATAGGTTCAGAAGATTGCGTTTATGAACTATTCGACTCTTGGTTTAACGGCTAAGAAAACACCAAAGAACTTTATTCAATTTTATAAAGCTTTTGTTGAGTATCAACTGGATATGTTCGTTACGATAACAAGATGATGATTTGCTATATATAGAATTACCAACGAGAGGCATCCAGTCGACGGGACTTACAATACGCCGACTGCAGCCTCTACAGAGAGATAAGAACCGCACCCCAGACCAAATGAGGGTGTCTTGTGTATAAAATAACTCTGCATCGAGTGGTAACGGTCCAATCCTCGAACTTAGAGGAGTTTGGAGGGACCCTTCATTGCAATTACTCCGAAGTTCACTCTATCTCGAAGTGTTTGGTTTCCATTACTGGATATAAAAAATCAGTTTAAAAATTGTTAATATTGGTTTGGTTTCCGTTTTTTAAGGGCATATCAACCTTCGTGGATTATTTAATGCCAAAGCCATATTTCTAGAAGAACAGCAGTGATGCTATTTAACCCATTGTTGGGAGGATAAGGGGGTTCATACCTTTCCCAAGGGTATTTGTCCGAGAGTGAACGTAGCGGCTGGAGTTCGAACTCGATTACTACGATTCCACAGTCCAACGCTTTAACCATTACACCACGAGGACAACCCCCTGTTAATATTGGGTGGGAATACTTGATACCATACAACTGTGGGCCAACAAAGGATTATTATTATTACATAGAAATACTTACTTGAAGCCATATGATTGTGTATCGATTATTAGTATTAGATAGGGTTCGGTTTCTTTGTATAATTTTTAGCCAGAGTTTTTGTAGGATAATTTTAGCTGGAGAAGTTGGTTTGTTAGTTGCGAGGGAAAGTTTGTTGTTAGCGAGGAAGATGGGTGTGTGTTTACGTTGAGTTGTTTCCTCGCTTAGTGTTGTTAGTCCTCTCGCTAGGTTGTGAGAAATAAAAGGTAGAATGATGAAGAAGTAAGATGGCGAGAGTCGAAAGGTGTTTTTATGAATAGGTTTTTATTTGCAGCATGGAATATTGGGTTTGCTTTTGGTGCTGCAAGACTCGTGGTGTTTAAGCTTGTGAGTATTGAGACGAAATGGTGTTATGGTGTGTTGAGAAGGTTGAGATGGCAGCGTGTGTCGTTGGACGTGTGAGGGATTGTGTTCGTTGCATCTTGACGAAAGACATGTTGCAGTTGTAGGAATTGAACTTTGGATGTCACCGTGAGTTTCGTGTCTGGTATTTGGGGAGAGTATGCGTTATCTCCATTAAGGTGGCCCAGAGGGGAATTGAGAGCTAGCGTGTCGAGATCGGGATTACGCGTCAGATCGACATAGCCAATTTGGGGGTGACATAAAGTTGTGCCTGTGCGAGGCATGTTGAATGCATCTAATTTATATTTAACTGGGATTCCTTGTAAGGAATCCATAAATTAGATGGGTTCCCTCTTTGTGTCCATGCTGCTGCTGCTGCTATTCTAGAGCCGCAGTGAGATGTCTGCACTGGGCGGCGTTGTCCAGCTAAAAATCATCGCTATTGAAGAACGGCCAGTGTGACGTCTGCACTGGTCGGCGTTCTCCAGCCAAAGAGAGTGTTTGGCAGCTTACAAGATTTGGTGGCCGGAAATGAAGGTCCGGGCTGAATAGGATAAGTCATCCTGATTGGGTGAAATTAAGTGTCGAATTATATTGCGCGCCAAACCAAAATACGAAATTTTTCCTTTCTCAACAAATGGCATATCGACTTTCATGGGTCATTTTATGCCAAAGTCATCCTTGTCGAAGAACAGCAGTGGTACTACTTAACCCACAGCTGGATAGATAAAGCGATTCACTCCTTCATCAAGAGTATCAGTTCGAAAGTGAATATAAAAGTACGACTGGGGTTCGATCTTACTTACTATGATGTCGCTGTCCATCAACTTAGCCATTACGCCACGGTTTCCACCTATCAAATTAGATATCTTATAGTATTAAGGTTTGTTTAATGACATATCAAATTTCATGGGTTATTTAATGCCAAAGTGGTACAATTAAACCCATTGCTGGGGAATAAGGAGGTTCATGCCTTTCCCATGGGTATTTGTCCGAAAGTGAATGTAATAGTATGACTGGAGTTTGAACTCGATGTCGCAGTCCAGCTCGTTAACCATCACTACTGTTGTATTAGATAAGTATAATTGCTACAATACAACTATGTGCAAACAAATGATTATTGCTATTGAATAGGAATAGTTACTTGAAATCATATTATTGTGCATAAATTATTGATATTTGATCGGAATACTTGAAACCATATAACAATGTGCAAACAAAAAATTATCGTTAAATAAAAAAAATCCTTTTAAAAAATGCAATGGAATATTGATAATACAGTCATGATAACAAAAATGGATCAGTTTGAAAATTTTTAGTATTGGACGGGAATACTTAAAACCACATAACTGTGTGTACATTATTTGTATAAGACAGAAATACTTGAAACTTTTATCATTATTATTTTCACTCTGAGAGTTTTCTTTCGACAGTTTTATCTGGTGGTTTTTCACAGAAGTCTGAGTGACAGCAAGTTTCGCAAGGTCTACAGGACATTACTCAGTATTCTTGCTGATTTTTATTGTGTTGTTGTCTGGATAGTTTCAATTTTTTTCCTCGGATCTCTAGTTCCCCCAGGCTTTTTTTCCAGGCCTTTCGGGGCCGTTCTAACTACAACTGGAATCACCGACAGCTTCATATTACGCAGTTTTTTCAGCTCTCTGGCAAGATCTAAGAATTTGTTTATGTTTCTGTTTTATTTCATTTTCATTCTGTATGCTACTATAATGGCAAAATCCTTTAAACTATAAGTTTTTTCTTCTTGTGAATTAATTCTATCTGTCTTCTGTCTGGGATTAGGCGATCTGTTAGTATTTCAAAGACTCTGAGAATGATTTGCATCTCATTTTCAAAGATAGATTCTAGTTTATGCATATACCATTTATTACGGTGGTTAAATTTTAAACTCTTGCACAATTACCAGGGGATCACCTTTCCAGCCCAGCCGTGTCTTGTATTTCTTTTGTACCAGTTTGCTTCATTCGCTTATTAAATGTTTAACTTTTTCATCTGTGTCCTCACATAACCTACACTTACTATTCTACGAATTATCCGTTTTTCCAGCTCATTAGTCTAGTGGGTAAGAGTTCGCCAATGATCTGGGAGACTGGGGTTCAATCTCAGGTCGAGTCACACCAAAGACTTAAAAAATAGTACTTGTTACCTCCTTGCTTAACACTCAGCATTATAAGGTACTATCAAGGGTAAAGTGGAGCAATCGAGGGAAAAGTAGCGCCCTCTCCTACACCTCGGTGTAGCAGCTATTGAAAAAATAGCCTTCGGGTCACCCTCGACTACAGTCGCCAACCTTACTTTACTTTATTAAAAAAGATTCTGTTTCTTTCTTCAGGTTTTCCCTTGGTATGTATTTGTACTTACCACTGCCTCCCACCAGACAGGGCTTGACACAAGGTCAATGATCCGAAGGCCGATTATAGTGAGGATTTAGGGGAGGGGAAGGTCAGGCACGAGCCGAGGCCCGAGCCCTGCTGGTCTGTACAGCTCATTGACCTACTAAGTGCAATGTGGGTCTAACGAGTCAAGCAGTTTCATGAACCCAAATCTGGGTCCAGGCACGGATGCCGGTTTATAGCTTGAACTAGACAGCAAGGTCTAGTGCTATACATAGGGGACAAAGGTGTCAATGTTGCGGCTCGCCACCCGAAGGTGGCCCAGTCGAAGTTGGGGGACTTTCGGCCTCGAATCTGCCATTTATTTCGATACCCCATCCGGCACGAAAGCCAGACGACTCAGCTAAAGCCGGGGAAGCTTTTCCCTTGGTCGCGATGTTTAGGTCATTTTGAGTGCATGAAGTATCCGTATTGTATTTTTCTTCCTACTTTTGTTTTCTAGATTGTTTTTATTGTTTTTCTGTTTCTTCCTGTTATTTCTGCTGGTATTGTTGCTACAGACTTTCTTTGTTCTTCTTTATATATTACTCGATTCCCTGAATTGTTGCATAGAAATGTTGAATATTGACTTGAAGATCCTTTGTGATATACCACGTAAATTGTGTGGGTGGTATGCTAGAAGGATGTCGGATGTTGGAACAAATTGATTCGATGTCTATGAATGGCTGTGTACGTGAAAGAGGAGAAGTGAGGAGAAACAAAGATGTTTCGATGCCTTGAGGTGGCCCTGTGCAAGACTCGCGAAAGTTAAAGAAAGAAGAGAACAGGTTTCACTAATGATTTGTATCTCGCCCCTGCGTGTGTAAACTCTGCCGTCTTCGACTCTCTCGCTTTCTTCTCATACGTACATTTCGTGTAATAAAAGGAAAAGATAAAAGCAGATTATATTTTTTATACATTAACATCGTTGTCTCTCTCTGGATACAACAGAAATAGTTATTTTAAACGACATAAAAGTAAAGTTGTCGACGATGACTCAGAGGCTCCCTTTTCAATAGCTACTACACCGAAGTGTAAGGGAGGGTGTTACTCCACTCTACTCTTATATTGCTGTGGGTGTCCTCGTGGTGTAATGGTTAAAGCGATGAACTGCGGAATCGTAGTACGCGAGTTCGTACTCCAGTCGCGCTATTACGTTCACTTTCGGGCAAATACCCTTGGGAAAGGTATGAACCCCCTTATTCTCCCTCCAGCTATGGGTAAATAGTAGGACGGACTAGGTTCTTCAGCCTTGGTGAGGCAACTGGTCTAGGAGAAGGAAAACTCTGAATTCAAACCTGTTAAACTCCGCTTAAAAATTGACCTTGTGTCATATCCTGCCCGAGCGGAGGGGTTGGTAAATAGTACCTTATATTGCTGAGTGTTTAGCAAATAAGTATCAAGTACCATTTTTGAGTCTTTGCTATGACTTGACCTGGGATTGAATCCAGGTCTCCCAGACCACTGGTGAACCATCTAACCACTTGGCCAATAGGGTAGTTTAAACGATAAACTGTGTATGAATTATCATAATTGGATAAGAGGAATACTTGATATAATATATTCCGGTATTTTTTTTTTATTTTTTTAGTTATGGGTTGGTTGTTTTTTTGTTTTTTTTTTTGTTTAATGACATATCAACTCTTATGGGCTCTTTAAAGCCAAATCTTGTTAAAACGTCTTAAGTATAATACATTGATCAATTTTGGAAGCGCTCGTGGTGTAATGGTTATCATCGTAGGAAATCTACACGGTGACCCAAGTTCAAATCTGGAAGAGGATGTTTACATTTCACTGAGCACTAATACCCTTTAGAAAGGTGTTAATCCAGCTATTCTCCCTCCAGCGATGGGTACAATAGTAGGACAGATTGAACTCTTTAACCTTGGTATGGCAATCAGTCAAGAAGAAAAAACTTTGAATTCAAACCTGCTAACTCCGATTAAAAATTGGCCTTGTATCACATCCAGCCTGTGACGGAGGGGTCAAATATATAAGATTTTTGTCCACATAGATAAGAGCCATAAGAGCAGAAAGAGGGACAAAAATTCGCCAGATGTATCTTTAACCCTTAACTGTTAATGATGAAAGCTGAACTTCTATAAGAGAATATTTTAAAATTGAATAAAATAAAGTTTTAAAAAATTATCTTCCGGCCAGATTAAACATAGTCAAAAGCTGGAATCGGCGAGTGGGTCGAATGTTTGACACCCGAAGGGTTAATAGACCAATAACCTTTTTTTGTCCAGAAGCCCAGATAATTTTTGTTCACACACTGAGATCAACTTAAATGCATCGGCACTTGATCCTATGAAAGCAGAGGTGACTTGACGGTTCATGGTGCCCTTGGCAAACTGAATTATTGAATTCTGGTGCCATGTATATATCATTAATATTCTCATTATATATATATATATATCTGTGTCTGTGTCTGTGACCGTAACTGAGCTCAGACGGTACATCATAGCGTGATTTATATTAGAGCAATACACCTGAAATTTTCTTAGAAAATAAAACCATTTCCAGCTCAATTTACAATTGAATTATAATTTGAAGGACTGATCATCATTTTTTAATCATCGAAATTTTCGATCTCTATGAGATGTCAATCAAAATCTTTCACTTCTTTCTAAAACGAAGCGTCAGTGTCATCATGGACCGCTGTTTCAAACAATAAGTTCATGGATCGCCTAGTTTAATGTGCAGGATTACTTATCTCTGTTTTACCGAAATACAATCCAGTACATGAATTTAGTGACTTTTACTTACCTGGCCTGTATACAAAAAAACCCCGGTTTGGTTTGGTTTATTTCTTTAATGACATACCGACCTTTGTGGGTTATTTAATGCCAAAGCCATAATGAGAGAAAAACCGCTGTTATACAAGCAGGGGGATTAGGAGATTCATACCTTTTCCAAGGGTATTAGTCCAAAAGTGAATGTCATATCGCTACTGAGTATCGAACTCGCTTATTCCAAACCTGCAGTTTAACCATTGTACCATGGTGAGATTTATACAAATGGTCGAGGAAATACAAATATATAATTACATTAAATTTTGATTTGTGCTGTTATCTTACACGAGTTAAATATAGAAGATTAAAAAAAAGATTGATCCATACAGCGACGATGTTATTGATAACATTTAACAGAACACAGATTCACATCATTGGCACCTCACACCCGACAAGAACACAGACTTACTCTTGAGCCTAATAGATCTGTTTGAAAATTATTCTTTAGATATATATTTACCCAATCCCTTCGCACAAGCAAAATGTGACACAAGGTCAATTATTTAAGCGGAGTTTAACAAGTTTGAATCCAGAATTTTCCTTCTCCTAGACCAGTTGCCATACGAAGGCTAAAGAGCTTAACCATTTACCTATACGGGAGGGAAACTAGCTGGATTTATACCTTTTTCAAAAGATATTACCAGTATGGGAAATACAGAGTCGTCCAGGATTTGAACTCTGGTCGCTGTGTACACTTTCTACGGCATTAACCATTATACTACGAGCGTTTATTTCATTGGTATTTGTTGCGTTCTGGTTTGTGAACGCTTATAATATTAAATAAAGGACAAACCACGATATGAGAGGGAATAGAGATATATTCCCAGGAAAAAGTATATACAATAGAGAGACTATTAGTAGACAAGAACATAGGATTAGTGAATACAGAATAAAGATATAGTCCAACGATAGTATTGGCTTCCGTTATTACGGTAGCAAGTAAGGTGATCTAGTGCGATCTCCAGTCTCCAACGCTCTAATACTATTCCTATAAGAATCTGCTCTTCACCTTCTTGTCTGCCCTGGTATTAGTAGCTACTGCTATAAATGGCAGATGGACTAGTTCATTGTGTGGGAAAAGTTGGGTGATACCCAACAGTATTAGAGAAGAATAGGTACCATATAACTGTGCAAAAAGAATTTTGAATGAATAAGTTTGGTTTGATTTAGTTTGGTTGGCTGGATTTTATGGCATATCAACCATTGTAGGTTATTTAATGCCAAATCCTCTTCTTAAATATATATTGAATATATACATATCCTTTATAAACTTATTTTGAAGATAACATTCTGAAATGAGTCAGAGCTCTTTTTCGCACACAGTTAAATGGTTTCGAGGATTGTTATATAACAATCGCAATTTAACATCAGTCATTTGTTTGCATAACGTTTGTTCTATTTGACCCATAGATAAGTCCCTATCAGGTGCTACTACCCCGGGTCAGAGTGGACTTGGTAACAATGGCAATGAAGGGGTACTCTAGATTCCCCAAATCTCAAAAGCCGAAACCTCACCATCAGATGGTTTAATGTCATATCCAGGACACTCGTTTGGGGGTGGGGCTCTTACCCCTCTGCAGAGATGCAATCGGTGTATTCCACTGCGCCAGCAGACTGGGTTTAAACGAATAAAAGTTCAATTTTAAAATCCTATTCGTCTATCTTTGGTTTTATGTATGAGTTTTATTTGCAACATGTAAGTTTTTTTTGTTTTTTTTAGTCGTTAAACACTGTTTGTGGTCGAATATTTCATGCTTACCCATTCCGGACCCTAAAAACCGAATAAAGTATATTCAAGTTGCTATTACAGGGGAATAAGATGAGAACTAACACCTGCTATATTCTACTTCGTTCTTCCAAGGTTACATTCCTCTCACCAGTCACTCCTTTAAACTTGCGTCATGCTACTTACCTCCCGGAGAATCACTTCAAAGAGCACCCACATATCTTCAATCATAATCAATTCTCCAGGATACCCGCACACGCGACGACATTGTTAACCCCATAATTCACAGAAAATTTCCATATCGTTACAGAAAAATAAAAAAGTTTCCTGATATAAAACATAAAAGAACACAGTTCCGATGCATCAGTTTTCGCTTTTCATTTGATAAATAAACATTATCACCCATAGATAAATGACAATGTGCCAGACTAAGATTATCAAGGGTTGTAACATAAATAAATAGACCCCGCTAACAATTTTTTTAATAAAAAGTTGATGTTTTCTAAACCAAAGGTACCAAAACTTTATCATTTTTAGTAGTGCTGGAGCTTTGGGGAATGCGGAGCACCCTTTCATTGCCATTGTTCCCAGGTTACCACTCTGGCCTGGCGTGGTAGCACCTGATAGGGCCCCATGTATGGGTTTAATAGAACTAACGGTATACTTATGCTAAACTGAGTTATTTGACAAAACTGAATTGCTTGAAATAGAAATGTTTTTTTGACAATTAAACCGTACTTACATTTAAACTGCGTGCTTATGCTAAACTGAATTATTTGAAATTGAACTATTTTTTGACATTGAAACTGTATTTACACTAAACTGATTTGTTTAACATAGAACTGCTTTGACATTTAACTGTGTGTAAACAAAATCTGTACTTATAATAAACTGAATTAGCCGAATTAGAACTGCTTGACTATACTGAATAGCTTGGAATAGAAATGTTTTTCACAATCAAACTATACTTACATTTAAACTGCTTAATCATCCTAAACTGAATTGTTTGAAATAGAACTATTTTCATAAAAATGGATTTGGCGTTAAATAACCTACAAAGGTTGATATGCCATAAAACCCAAACAACCAACCAACAGATTTACTTTTATATCAAGTACACTGTCGTCTTACACAACAGACAAGCAATTAATTTGTCACCATCAACGTATGACCCAAGAGAACTTAAACAGAATGTAGCAGTAATTGGTTCTGATTTGATTTTATACCCGTGTAGCAGCCACAGATCTATTTCCTTTCGCGAATCAATGCCCTCGCCAAGCGATTCGGTTATAACCGACCAATCACCAAGCAGAGCGCATTGATTCCTTCTCCCTCTCTAGAACTATTTTTCTAGTCCTTTTGGTAGTCACCGGACAACCTCAGGTAGGACCTAGCTATCGGCCATGACGGACCTCTCTCGCCTTCACAGAAGGACACGCGGCCACTAGCTTCTCACAACGGAAGAACTAGCCTTGCGGTTAGTCACGCGAACAACCCGATACAGTGACACACATACATGGTCAGATAGTACCTAGCTAGCGGCCATGGCAGACCTCTCTCGCCTTCACAGAATGACACGCGGCTACTAGCTTCACACACGGAAGAACCAGCTTTGCGGTCAGTCACACAAACACACTTCCTACAAGCTCAAGGATAAACACACAAACCGGCGACACCAAAAGGGACACTTTTTCACTCTTACTCTTTTACACCTGCTACTATAATAAACCTTTCGTTGTTGTGTTTTCAAAAGAATTTTCGTTATTCATTTGTGTTGTCAAATAATTTATAGTGTTACAGAAACCCAATTAAAACACTAAACCCGCGTAGTGGCAACTTGAATGTTCATTCGCTGGTTGTCAATACATGCATTTCAGTTTGATCGTCAAAATAGATAAGTGTTCGGTTTGGTTTGGTTTGGTTTTATGGCATATAAATGAAGTTGGCGACCGTAGTCCAGGGCGACCGAAGGTTTCCTTTTCAATAGCTACTATATCGAGGTGTAGGAGAAGGCCTACTTCATTCCCAGGATTGCTCCACTTTACCCATGATCCCTACCTTATAATGCTGAGTGTTAAGCAAGGCGGCATCAAGTACCATTTTTTGAAGTCTTTGGTATGACTCGACCTAGGATTGAACCCCGGTCTCCCAGCAATTGGCGAACACTCTACTCATTTGGCCAGGTTTATTTGATACCAAATCCGGCTTATACATATATATCAGGTATATATGATAGGTAAGCATGAATCAAAGTGAAGTGGTTCCAAGTATTGCAATGTATCACTAACAATTCAATTAAACATCACTCATTTAGATTATCAAACAGTTCTATTTCAAACAATTTAATTTAGCATAAATCATTTGTTTAAATACCCGTTTAAATATCAAACAATTCTGTTTGATCCATAGATAGGACCCTTTCTGGTGATACCACTCCCGGTCAGAGTAGACCTGGGAGCGATGGCAATGAAGGGAAACTATACATTCCCCAAATCTCCAGCATTACTAGAGCCTCACCATCAGATTGCTTCGTGTTATATCCAGGACATTCGTTGGGAGGGTACCCTCTGAGAGATGCAGTCTGTGTATTCTACAGCCCTAGCCGACTCGGTTATGTAAGTGTTAATGAAAGATAGTTGAACGTATAACAAATATATATAAAGAATACTGCAAAAATGTCGGACAAATAATAACATTAGATAACTTAAAAAGAGGATAGATTTAAAGGTAATAAGAAAATACATTTGACATAAAATACTCACGTCACAAAAAAAGAAGCAAGAAATTCCCTATGAAGCTTTCACTTGGAAAGTAAACAATCCAGCTTGGCTACCTGATTGATAGACTGATTGATTGATTTTAATAGCATATCAACACCACTAGGGTTATTTTAAGCCTCGATGTTTGGGAATCACGTTCATTGTACGTTCATTGTCTCATTTTTCGTGGTTGTTTTATTAGTCTCTTTTTTTTTCATGCTTACGATCCTATCGAATGTGAATAATTTTCAAATTGATCTATTTTAAGTATAGATGGAATCCTAAAAGGTGCTACCACTCCGGGTCAGAGTGTATCTGGGACTAATCGCAATGAACTGGATCAGATGCAGTTTAATGTCATACGTAGGACAGTCTTATTTATTCATTTGGATGGAAAGTCTTACTCCTCTTCAGGGGATACAGTCAGCATATTCTAAACCCCTCCACCCCGTCGGTGGGTCTCTTGGGTAAGGGATATGATATTAAAAACCCGAACCCCTATTCCCTGGTCAACTGAGAAACACTAGTGACAGAAATTTTTGACATGTGTCTTTATCAAGAAAGAAGAACGTCACTTATAAGTCCGTCATTGCTTCTCCAGTAATTTCCCATAAAACTTCTTTATCTTACTTGGTTGGTTTGTGAGATGGAAGGTAAGTGGTCGTACAACTGCTATTTTTAGGGTGTTACTTCCAGGATTTGTTCAAAAAAGTACGTAGCCTTCTTGTGTAGTTCCCATTTCGTTTTTTTTTTTTTTCATACGTTTTGTTAGAATCCATGGGGTGCATTCATACAGCTTTCTTCTCTTTGTAAGTTGTGACGCATTTAACGACCATTCTGAACCCAAAGTGTTGAAGACCAAATAAAGAATATTACGTAAGAGCGAAATTAGAACCAATTACTACTACTTTCCGTTATGGTCAAGGGGAGGTTCAAATGATAACACGACTCGGAAATATGTGATAAGAAATATATTGAAAGGAAATAGTACATACATAAACGATAGCTGGGAGAAACCCCTCCTCAGTTTAACACAATCATGAATATTACCGTTCTTGGTGACAGCTCGCCGAGTCTGCTCAGAAGAGAGCTTAGTCGGTATATGTCACATGAGGGCGAGTCCATCTGTGGGCGATACACCCCAACACACTGGTAACTCCTTCAAAACTAGATGAGCTAAACAATATAACTCCCAGAGAATACTTCATAGAAAGCTACCATATCCTCACAGGTTCTTTCATGTTGATTTTTTAAAAATCTATTCAATGGAGAGCATAAAAAACACGAGATTGCTGTGTCAATACCACTGTATGGATGCACCGCCAACTTTACTTTTTATATAAATGAGGTTCAGAGTGTGTGTGACCCTAAGCTACAGCTTACTTAGTTTATAGCTAAGTCCAGCACTGCATATAGACCAGTTAGATTGCTACACAAATATTCAACATGGCGAGGGTCTTCCAGCCTAGAAAATCAGTATTCGACACTTGGCTTTAACTAAGTACGAATATCGGCCTCTGGACCAACCAGTTAAGCCAATAAGTTGGCATTTGTCCAGATTATGGCACAAGGTTTAATATGGAGAAACGAGAGAGTGGAAAGCTTGCCTTAAAAATCAACATTCAAAATCCTACTTTTTGATCCCCAAAGTTTGGCATCGATGAGATATTCGTTATTATCTCAACTACTAAGCAGTCTGTTCTTTTTTTTTTTTTCTTAATCTCGTGAATACGTGATTAAAAAAGACCAATAGAGTAGGTAAGGAAGGAAATGTTTTGGTGATAGACGATTTTGCCGAGCGAAGCTAAGCGCAACACATCTGATTCATCCGGAAGTACAGCACATGACAACATCCAGGACTTTGCCTTTGATATATAAATGATATCTTCAATGACATGAACCTCTCTTGACACTCATTTCATCCACACGATCATTGAAGGTTCACGGATTCACCAAAATAACCAAAATATGGAGTCAGATATTCAAACGGTAACACAGCCACGCCCTTTGCTCATGACCTTCAGCCTCACTTACCCCTCACACAACATTTATTTAATGTTATTGTTGGGTTTTATGACATATGAACCCTTAAATACGTAAACACCTTTTCGTGATAACATTTTAAAACGAGCCTGAGGTTATTTTTTTCACTAAGTTAAATTGTTTCAAGTATTGCTACTTAATAATTGAATATTATTCATTTCTTTGAATACATCGTTTGTTGGTTATTTCCTTTTTAAATGAGTTAGAGATAACTTGTTTGCACACCGGTATTGCTATTGTTTCTACACAGTTAAATGGTTTCAAAAATTGCTACTTAACAATTGAATATATAGCGGTTTGTGGGAAATGGTTATTTGTTTAACACTATATTTTTTAAGACAACAAATGAATTACGAAACTCTGCTGTAACAACACAACAACGAAAGTTCTTTATTTGCAGCATGGAATATGGTTTGCTTTTGGAAGCTGCTTGTTTAGGCTTGTTGGATGTTTGAGACGAAATGGCTTAGCGGGATGTTGAGATGGCAGCGTGTTGTTGGACTTGTGAGGGATGTGTTTAAAGTCACCGTGTAGTTTTGTATCTGGTTTTTAGAGGAGAGTCTGCGATATCTCCATGTTGTCGAGAGCGGAGTTACGCTCGAATCGACATGGTCAATTTTTGGGGTGACATGAAGTGGTGCCTGTGGAAGGCATGCTGAATGTTTCTAATTTATGTTCAACTGGGATTCCTCAGAAAGAATCCATAAATTAGATGGTTCCCTCGTTGAGTGTCCATGTTGCTGCTGCTAGTGTTAAAGCCACGTTGAGATGTCCACACTGGGTGGCTTGTCAAGCTAAAAAGCATCGCTAAGCAGGGACGACCAAAGGCACGTCTGTTCTGGTCGCCGTCTCAAGCCGAAGAGAGTGGATTTGGCCGCTCACCCGTTTTGCTAGCCGGAAATGAAGGTCCGGGCTGAATAGGATAAGTCATCCTGATTGGGTGAAATTCAGTGTTGAATTAAATAGCGCGCCAAACCAAAATACGAGATTTTCCTCTTCTCTACAAATATTATTCATTTCTTTGAATACATCGTTTGTTGGTTATTTCCTTTTTAAATGAGTTAGAGATAACTTGTTTGCACACCGGTATTGCTATTGTTTCTACACAGTTAAATGGTTTCAAAAATTGCTATCTAACACTAACAATTCTATCTAACACTAACAATTCCATTCGATATTGATCATTTGTTTGCACATAGTCAAGTGGTAACATGTATTGCTATTTAAAACTAATTATTCGACTTAACACTGTTCATTTATTTGCATACAGTAAAATTGTTCCGAGTATTGCTATCTAATACTAATAATTCAATTTAGGCACACAGTTAAAGAGTTTAGAGTGTAGTATCACCTCCCTTACTAAGGTCAGTAAATGGGCAGTCAATACTAACTCAACAGAAATCTTGGTCCTTACTTCCACCTCGGTCAAGGAATGCTATCCCAGAATCCATCGCCTCTCACTCTTCTCTCTTCCCTTCTTTCTCCTTTTCTCTCTCGCTTTCCCTCTCCCTCTGGCCAATCAGCGGAGATAGTAGCAGTTGCCGAAGACGACCCAAGACAGAAGAGGAGGCAGTTGCTGAAGAGATTCCAAACACTAAACACACGTGTTGACCGCCGGACATTTTCTAGCCAACACGTGGTGTTGTATACGAAGAATAAAATTCATATTTTAAAGTTAATATTTGTACTTCTCATTTATTATCTCAAATAACATAACCCAAGTACATATATTACAAGAGTATTGTTATTTAACACTAATAATTCTATTCAACATTACTCATTCGTAAATGGTTCCAAGTATTGCTATGTATTACTAACAATTTGTTGGGAGACATGTTATTTTGGTAGTTATGCTTAGTCCCCCAAAATTTAATGTTGTTGTTTTATATAGTGTTTGTTTATTTTAGTTTGGTGTATGTCAGGCTTGGAAAAAGGCACATGGAAAAAGATAGTAAACGAATGAAGCAAATGAATGAGTAAAGGATATGAAACGGCGCGGACAAAAGGAACATTCAAAACAAGGCGAAAAACAAAACAAATTTATATCTATAACAAAACAAATTTATATCTATAACAAAACATACATTGATACATTAAAAATATCGCAATGGCTCTATTAATAAAATAGTCATGTGTATATATATGTGTGTGTGTGTGTGTATGTGTGTGTATATATATGTGTGTGTGTGTGTGTGTGTGTATATATATATATGTGTGTGTGTGTGTATATATGTGTGTGTGTGTGTATGTGTGTGTGTGTGTGTATGTGTGTGTATATATATATGTGTGTGTGTGTGTGTGTGTGTGTGTATATATGTGTATGTGTGTGTATGTGTGTGTGTGTATATATATGTGTGTGTGTATGTGTGTATATATATATGTGAGTGTGTGTGTATATATATATATGTGTGTGTGTGTGTGTGTGTGTGTGTGTGTGTGTGTGTGTGTATAACTAACACAACTACAACTACTGAAAGGTTAAATGTAAAAAGTGTCCTATTCATGCTGAAGTCATGTTTTAAAATGTTCATTTCTTCCTATGATTCGAAACAGTCGGTGTTTCCGAGACAGAGTTAGTTAAAGTATTTTGTAGGAATGAATGCTTGCGAGGCTCATCCATGTTGTTGCTTTTTGACGTCTGTGGGTGAAATAGAGTCACACTGGAGGGAGTGTGTTGCCGCTGCAATGGAAATTGGGTAAAAGAAAAAGAGTGTTTGAAGACGACGTATTTATAGAAAATACGTGTCTTGGAATCGGCTCCAAAAAACGCAGGACAAAATTTACGCGGACGTAGTTTTACGCAGGTTACGTGTTCTCCTGGCCAATGGTTTCCCGAGACTGAATATATGTGCGTCCGCCATCTTTGTTGTGGGAACAAGTGGCATACCGCCCAAATTAAATTATAGGAGTGTAAAGTCCAATAAATTCAATTAAACACCAGTTATTTGTTTACAAACAGGTAAATGATCAAAGACATTTCTATAAATTCAATTTTGCATAAGTCATTTGTTTGCATAGAGTTTAAATGTCAAGCAGTTCTATTTGACCCATCAATGAGACCTTATCATGTGCTAGCACTCCTGGTCAGTGGACCTGAGAGCAATGACAATGAAGGGGTACTCCATATTCCCTAAATCTCCAAAATTGGAGCCTCGCCATCAGATTGTTTTGTATCATATCCTCGACACTCCTTGGGGGTGGGGGCTAACCTTTCTGCAGAGATGCCGTCGCTGTATTTTTACAGCTCTATCCGACTGGGCTGACAACTTATTTGCTAAATCAGTTGAGCCTAAGGCTGATGTTCAAACTAAGTGTTAATGCTGTTTTTCAAGGCAGGATGACCCTCAACATTACAAATATTTGCAAAACACTCTCATCAGTTTTATATATACATATATATATTGATGAATTAGTGTTAAAGAATATATATATATATATATATATAATCCAGTCCCGCTGATAACCATGATTTCCTTCACTCCCTCTCGCAATTCGTCCCCATCATCTATTGCTGTTGGGAGGTCCTCTACACAGCATCAAGTGTCAGCACAGAACTGACGTGTATAATCTTTTGCTGTTCGACTAACACTGGTTTGTCCCTGTGTAGGAATCCATGGAAAATATCGCTTATGTATCTCCAATTGGAGCCAGCATATCTTACTTATCTTACTTAGATGGTTTGAGAGATGGAAAGTAAGTGGCCGTACTGTCACTCTTTTGTGGGGTGCTGCTTCCAGTATTTTTTCGAAACAGCACAAAGCATTCTTTTGCATTTTTTATTTAATGTTTCGCTCGAGTCTAAGAGATGCAACCGTACAGTAGTAATGAAAGATCTGTATCTAGAAAGAATTTCCGTAATATATATATATATATATAGAGAGAGAGAGAGAGAGAGAGAGAAAGTAAGAGAGAGGTGCTTATGGCGTAACTGTTGTCACTGTAGGATGCTGACTCAGCTACCAGTGTTCAATTCCTATACAAGGCAGTTTGCATTTCACATGACGCTAATACACCCAAGAAAAAGTATGAATCTAACTATTCACCCCCTCCAGTCATAGACAAATAGTAGGGCAGTCTGGGTTCTTAAAACTTTGTATGCCAACTGGTCTAGAAAAAGGAAATCTCTCAATTCAAACTAGACCTGGACAAGGATGGGCTCGACCTGGCAATTCCTGCCCAAGACAAGCTACAGGACTAGTACCTCTACGAGCCAATCAGGTTACAGGATTAATATAAAAAATGTATTTGTTCTGGTGAGTCAAAAGTTTTGCAATATCATGGTACCTGCTACTTTATGACATATATTTAACCTAAACGAAGAAGTTCAAGCTGATGGGGGTACCATTGTGGTTGGTAGTATTGAGGTAGTTAGTGCGCTGACAAGGGTATTGCTTCACTCTGTATGTGATTTGAAAGCTTCGCAAAAGAAACGCGCAACGTAATCTAATTCAGGAACTTATGCTTTTAAAATTCAAACTGGGCCATAACGCCATGGAAGAAGCCAATAACATTTGTTGTGCAAAAGGTGAAGGCACGAGTAGGCAAGGTCAGGTAGGCCTAAAACCATAGATTCCGAGACCATTCTCAAAGCCATTGAACCAAATCTGACGAATTGTGCTTGGAGAGTATCAGGCGAGCTCGGCATCTCACAGCCCAGTATGGTTCGTTATCTTCATAATCACGGCAAAACTATCCAGAGCTGCCGAATTGTGCTCTACTTTATCAAAATATGGCAAAACTAGCGGCTCACCCAAATATATATGTGGGTTCTGACATCGTAGTTAGTGAGTTCGAACTCCAGTCGCGCTATTACATTTACTTTCGGACTTATACTCTTGGAAAAAGTATAAACCCCTTTATCCCTCCAGCTATGAGTTACATAGCAACGCTACTATTTTTCTACAAGGTTTTGGCATCAAATAACCCACGAAGGTTGATATGCCATTAAACAAATATACCACTGGTCTCGTGGGTAGAGTGTTCGCCTAATGGCCCGGGAGACCGAGATTCAATCCCTGGTCGAGTCATACCAAAGATTCAAAAAATGGTACTTGATGCCACCTGGCTAAACACTCAATATTATAACGTACGTCTCAAGGGTAAAGTGGACCAATCCAGGGAAAGGAGTAGCGCCCTCCACTACACCTCAGTGTAGTAGCTGTTGAAAAGGGAGCCTTCGAGTCGCCCTCAACTACGGTCGCCAACTTTACGACTATATATATACAATTTTTGTCTTATTCATTAATATTAATATAAAGATATTTTCTTTACTATATCTTATATAGCTTAAGGCCTCAGCAGGTCTGGTCCTGTCAATATGGCAGTAATTCCGACCATTATCTTCGGTGATTTTTTTTCTTTAATTCATAAGAATAATCAGTGAAGTCAACAACGTCATTCAAGTGTCGCACGGCAAATATGTATATATATATAAATACATATATACCGCTGAGAGCTTTCGACCAGAACAAAACAAATTACCATTTAACGCAACACTGGAACGATTCCACGTCTTATGTTGTTCTACCTGTTTCTTGGCATCGGTAGTATCCACTGGGAAAGATCAAATCTAGATACACTTAACGACGGACAATAGCCGGGGGCTTCCTTCTTTTCCTGAAAAACAATGTGTATCCGTTTGGCGAACGCGGTCGATGCATCAACTGGTCTGTTGATCTGTCAGATTCCTTTTCATTCCTTCCTTCCCTCCTTTCGGTAGTTGGTATTTGAAACAGGCCATCGCGTCAGATATTGATACCGACCGTCTTCCCATTCACCTGTCTGACCTTGTTCCTATTTATTACGAATAGTATTAATTCATATGTTTATCTAAACATCAGTCCAGCTTTTAATCACCGACTTCAGGTCCGGTGAGTTGGGTTGTCGCCTGGCTTATCTATCAGGCGCATTCGTGGTCGGCTTTTATGGGGACATTGCTGGTGAAGGTGCCAGCGATTGGCATTTGAAACATTTAATGTAACCAAAAAGCTGATTTTCGTAGAAATCTCGCTCCACCTCCGTACGAACCTGCCCTGGGATTAACCATAGATTTCTCTCTCTCTCTCTCTCTCTCTCTCTCTCTCTAACTATCTATCACCATCTACCCTGATTGTTCATCGCTCCTGGCAGGTCTTCTAGACTGTATCTAGTCTCCGTACAGAATAGGATACGACACAAAGTCAGTTTTTTATGCGGAGTTTAACTGGTCTGAATTCCGAGTTTTCCGTCTCCTAGACCGGTTGCCATACCCAGGCTAAAGAGCCAGTCTGCTCTACTATTTATGCATGTAAGGCGTCTATTTATGTATGTAAGGGCGTCTTTGCCGTTGAAGAATTCTCACCGACAACACAACAATATTAGAACATCAAAATAATAAACAATAACTTCAGATTCTCGAAGCACTACATATTAGAAACCTGCAACCAACACTTAATAGAATTAATTTTCAAACCAGTGCTAATGTACTTAAATGTCTCTAGCTACTGGCACTAATTATAGAATTACATTTAAAAGCAAACGCCATAATCTTCAACGGCAAAGACGCCCTTTAACAGTAGTAATATGCTAAAACAAAAGTTACATCACTTTTGTAATAGATCCTCCCCTGATGATGGCCTAAAGTCGGGCAGAAAGTACTAGGGATACATACAACTATGGACAATACATAAATCAATTCCCCCGAATACGATAAAAGTAATACGGGAATTCGAACGGATCCAGAAGAAAATATGTAGACATAAAATGTCTATTATGTTTAATGAAATTTGCATATATATATATGTATATATATAAAATGAAATGTAAAAAATGTTTTTCTTTTTTTGTTGTTGTTGGTCCAGAGAGAGAAAAAAAGTAAATATTTCAAAATGAAAAGGTCCTTTAAGCGATTTGTATTTTTTAAAGAAATATTATTTCATTCTTACAGACGTTTATGTTTCCGGCTTGTTTTCGTCAGAGAACAAATGTGGCACAAGGCCATAGGAATGAGGCACCCAATGGCACTCGAACTAACAAACTTACACGAGTGAGTTCGAGTCTCATTGGGTGCCCCATTCATATGGTCTTGTGTCACATATGTTCTCTGACGAAAGCAACCAGCTGGAAACATACACATGTGTGAGAATGAAATAAATAATTCTTTAGATAATATAAATTTCTCTGTGTACTGATTCATTTTGAAACATACATATAAGCGTTCATTCTGTAAGAAAATGAACACGGTGACACAAGTTCAAATCCTGGACAAGACTGTTTGCATTTCACAAAGCGCTAATACGCTTTTAAACGTATTAATTCGAGACTGACTTGCATAACTTGGCTAGGACTGGAAGTTGCTTAAGGAATTCAAATTACAAGATCATTCCATAATTTCTTCCTCAATATTAGGTTATTCCATATTTTCCTTTGCATGGCTTAGAAAGAATAACATCAATTTAAATAATTTGATCTACTTGATTTAAGGTATATTTTTTTAAAACCAGAATATTTGGATGTTGAATAATTATTTTTTGAATCTTATACTATGGCTATGGGTAAATGGAAAGGTAGACTAATTTTTTAACCTTTAATGGGAACCAGTCTAGGAGAAAAGAAACTCTGAATTCAAACCAGTTAAACGCAGCAAAAATTATTGACCTTGTGTCACATCCTACTCATGTGGAGGGGTGAATATATATATATATATATATATATATATATATATAAAGTAAATAAAGTTGGCGACTGTAGTTGAGGGCTACCCGAAAGCTCCCTTTTCAATTGCTACTACGCTGAGGTGTAGGAGAGGGCGCTACTCCTTTCCATGAATTGCCCCACTTTAACATTTAAATGTACCTTATAATGCTGAGTGTTAAGCAATGAGGTATCAAGTAACATTTTTTGAGTGTTTGGTATGACTTGACCTAAGACTGAACTCCAATCTCCCAGGCCATAGGCAAATACTCTACCACTAAGCCAATATATATATATATATATATAATTTGAAAGGGAATAGTTTGATGGTAACATCACTTTTAAATAAGCCAGAGCTTATTTGTTTGCACACAGTTCAATGATTTCAAGTATTGCTGTTATAGTTTGCACGCAGTTAAATAGTTTTAAGTATTGCTGTTTTATATTAGTTATTCTGTTTATCAAGTATTTGATTGAAGACCAATCATTTGTTTATACACTAATTTAATATTAATCACATGTTAGCATACAGTTAAATGGTTTCAACTATTCTATTCAATAGTAATGATAATAATCCCTAGAAAAATATTGGACAGTTAAATTTGACCCATAGATGGGACCCTAACGGATACTACCACTCAGGGTTTGAGTGGCAATGAAAGAGCATTCCACATTTCCTAAGACTGGAATCTCACCATCTGATGGTTTAGGATCATATCCAGGACACTCATTTGAGGGGTCTACCCCTCAGCAGAGACACGGTCACCTCTAAGGACAGGTCTTCCCAAGAGGATTAGAAGTACGCATCCATGTAATTATTATCAAGGCCAAGGATATAGACCATGTCCTCTTTAAAGAATACCAATGCAACTTGCAAGACACATTCAGGTTAATTGGCTGCGCAATTACCATGACAAGTTAATTTGGCGTCACTTTTGTGTGATATGGGTTGATGGTTCCATTGTAGAGTTTTGGCTCTGCAATCTGTGGTCGCTGGTTTGATCTCCAGTGGTGGAGATCATGGTATACACAGCTAATGAGACCTAATAAGGTCAAAATAGCAGTCCAGTGTTTCCGTATGTCAAGCGTAAGTGTTCGCCGGGTTTTCAGGTCATGGTAATTCAATTCACAATATAATTCCTCTACTTAAAAAAGAAAATGTAGACTTATTGATTTGAGTTCTAAATCCTAATTCTTTCATGTCTTTAACTGTGTATGTTTTCCTTTTTTAACCACCCCATTTCTTTTATATTTGCACCCAGGACTATAAGGGGCTATAAAATCACAAAAAGATAATTTTTATTTCTAAAACTGCTTAGGGGGTGTCCTCATGGTGTAATGGTTAAACCAATGGACTGCGGAATCGTAGTAAGCGACTTCGTACTCCAGTCGCGCTATTATGTTCACTTTCAGGCAAATACCCTTGGGAAAGGTATGAACCCCCTTATCCTTCCAGCTATGGGTTAAATAGTACCACTACTGTTCTTCTAGGAGAATGTCTTTGGCATTACATAACTTACAAAGGTTGATATGCCATTAAACAAAGAAACCAAACCAAACCAAACCAAACCAGCTGATTGGGAACAACTAGTGCCTTTTACTACACTCCACTGAGGATTATCTTCTTGATGGAGTTTCATAATCCTTCCTAGTTCTTTTGCTGGAGTTAAATTTTCTTTCAATTAGTTGTGCCCAACTGTTTGTTGAGGTCTGCAAGAAATGTCTTTAAAGTGCAGACTTACTTGCATAACCCAGTTTGGACTGGAAGTTGCTTAAGGAATTCAAATTACAAGATCATTCCATAATTTCTTCCTTAATATTAGGTTATTCCATATTTTCCTTTGCATGGTTTAGAAAGAATACCATCAATTTAATAATTTGATCTACTTGGTTTAAGGTATATTTTTTTAAAACCAGAATATTTGGATGTTGAATAATTATTTTTTTAATCTTATATTAGTTTATTTACTGCTAAAAAACACGAAATTGAATATCCTCTAAGTCTGCTAATTCCATAATTTTTAGCAGAGGTTTTATACACGACAAAATGGCCTTATATATATATATATATATAAGTAAAGGAAAACATGAACAGTAGGATATCATTTTGCATTTAAGACAAATTTACACTTTGATTTCCTAAGAACAAATATTTGTAACAGAATATTTGTTTCATTAATAGCAAAAAAAAGAGTAAATTGTAAAAAGAAATTCAATTAAAAATAAAATATTAAAACAATTGTATCAAAAAATAGAAAAAAATCAAAAATAAATATAATTAGGTATTAATATTTTTTTAATTAAGAAATTGAAAATTATAAATTCAAAAAGATATAAATAAATAAATAAATAAATTTTAAAAATTAGTAAAATAAGAAATAACAAAATTTGAATTATAAAAATTTCTAAATTTAAAAATATAAAAAAAAATTAAAACACTTTAGAAAAAATGAAATCTGAGGATTTTTCTCATAATTTTTTTCTCACTAAATATGTCTCATATTCTGTTGAGCTAAAAGTGGAGCTAAAAATCTTCACATTTTGGAATTAGAACAAAAACTAGACAATGAGTGAGTAACTCCTGAAAATTTATAGATCAACAACAAATTCTTAGAATTTTAGAAGGAAAATGTTTGTCTCTGAATCAATGTGTGTGTGTGTGTGTGTGTGTGTGTGCTGATGCAAATATGTGAGAATATATTATAGGTATTAATTTGCATGAAAATGTACATATATCAGTATGTACATAAATCTATATGCAAATATAGAATATCACCTTTTAAAAAGAATACCCTGAACAATTTTTTATAAAACCTGATCTTCTCAACCAAAGATACCACGAATATATCATTTTAAACAGAATATTAGACCAAGAAAAGTGAAATTATAGTGTATAATTTTTTTACTTGACTCTACACCATATAACTTCCAAAGCAAAAATATAAATATGGAGCGGTTTTTAAAAAATACACCCCTTATGTAATTTTATTTTCACTTATTGCAGTGTTTCAATTTGACTTTTGGTATTATCACTGCTGTAGAGTTTGGTGATGAAAAGTGCCTCATAACATCCGTTTTTATTGTTTATTCCCACTAGAAATAATAAAATCTTTGTTCCAGAAGAAAGTTAACATTTTATTAAAAAAATTGGTTGTAAGAGTCTAATTATTTATAACTGATAATGAAATACTTAATATCCATTTGGTTTGTATAATGTTCCACTAGAAACAATAAAATCTTTGTTTTTGAAGAAAGTTGACATTTTATAAAAAAATTGGTGGGGTCTAATTATTTATGGGTGAGACTGTAATTCTTAACAATATCTATTTTTATTGCCTAATGTTCCATTAGATATTTAAAAATCTTTGAATAAGAAGAAAAATAAGGTTTATAAAAAATTGATTGGTATATATCTATTTATAGACGAAATGAATCTATGACACTTCTTTAGCATAATGGATATTGTCATAGGACTCGGAATTGGCAACCTGGGTTCAAATCCTGCTCAAGCTGTTTACATTTCACTTGGTTCTAATGCCATCGGGAAAGATATAAATAATCTTTTTTCTTCTTCAAGCTATGATTGGTTGGTTGGGTTTTATGGCAAATCAACCATTGTAGGTTATATAATGCCAAATTCTCTTTATAAATATTCAGGGTGTCTCAAAATAGATGCAACCCATTAATATGATAAAGATTTATTACTGAGACAAGCACAATAGTCATCATTTGGAACATGTCCTGTACAAAATGCATCCTTTGAGCTAGAGATATCAAATCAATGTTTTTTTCTAAAAGTTATTATATCAGCTTCCAGGAAAAGCAATGTTTTTTGGAGTTTCTTGTCTTTAATAAATCATTATCATATTAATGGGTTGCATTAATTCTGAGAGAGTTTTGAATGATTTTGTCTCCAAATAAGTAATGATGCAAAATGTCTTTTCCTCTCTTGACCAAGGCATTGTCGATCAAGGATTAATAGTTGTTATATTTTCAAATCTGAAACAAAAAAGAACACAATATTATTATTAGTAGAGTTATTAGCAGTCACATGGGTCCCATGTATATTATGATATCTTATACATTAAATATATATGATTTGTAAACACTTTGTAAATAACATTTTTAAATGAACCAAAGCTTGTACTTTTGCACACAATTAAATAGTTTCAAGAATTTCTCTCCAACATGAAAAAATTTTTATCAATAAGGGTTTTCAGACTATTGTCTTCATCTTTATTTCCACAACGTTTCGACCAATATGTCCTCTGGCCTTCTTCAGGTGTTTGTCGAACTCAGGAACCTTCACAGAACTTCAAACTACGTCCTTTATTGAATCCACGGGGGTCGCCTGTTCTGATTGTGTTGGCCATAAATGGGTACAAGTGTTAAGTATTCCTGTATTGTTACTCGCCTGTAGTGAGGATTGAACCTGCAACCTCCAGATGATTGTCTCCTTAAAAGCTTAGGGAACCAATGCCTATAACCATTACGCCATGTGTCCAGCTGGACAATTCAGAGTGAATTTTTGGGACTTATTAACTTAACACCTGAAGAAGGTCAGAGGACATATCGGCCGAAACGTTGTGGAAATAGCAATAAAGATGAAGACAATAGTCCGAAAACCCTTAATGATAAAAATCAACAAGCTTCGTCTCAGAAATTTTGACAACTAATATGAAAAAATTTTATTTACTATTAATCATTGGTCTATGCACAGTTAAATAGATATACATATGATTTGTAATTGAATAGTTTGTAGGTAATTTTATTTTTAAATGAGAAAAAAATAATTCTATTGCATATTAGTATTGCTACTGTTAACTGATTTCAATTATTGCTATCAATCACAAATAATTTTATTCAATGTTAATCATTTGTTTGCACACAGTGAAGTGGTTACAAGAATTGCTATTTAACACTAATCATTCTACTCAACACTATTCATTCATTTGCACACAGTCAAATGGTAACAAGAACTGCTATGCAATACCAATGATTCAATTCAACATAATTCATTTGTTTCCACACAGTTAAATGGTTCCGAGTATTGAAATGTATCACTAAATATTCAATTAGACATTAGTCATTTGTTTACATACAGTTAAATGTTCAAACAGTTCTATTTCTAACAATTCAATTTAGCATAAGTCATTTGTTTGCACAGAGTTAAAAAGTCTAACAGTTCTATTTGAGCTATAGATAAGACCCTAACAGGTGCTACCACTCCAGGTCAGAGTGGACATGAGAGCGATGTCAGTAAATAGGTAAACCACATTCCCCAAAACTCCTGGACTGGAGCCTTGCCAGCAGATAGTTTAGTGTCATATCTAGGACACTCGTTGAGGTGAGGGTCTTACTCCTCTGAAAAGATGGAGTTGGTGTATTCTACAGCCCCAGCTAACTAGGCTGTTCAAGCTTTGTGTAAACATTAGGGTAGAGCGGCTCATTGGCTTAGAGGTAGAGTGTTCGCCAATGGGCCGGGAGACAGAGGTTCAATCCCAGGTTGAGTCACACCAAAGACTCAAAAAATGGTACTTGATACTTACTTACTTAACACTCAGCATTATAAGGTACGTATCAAGGGTAAAGTGGAGCAATCCAGGGAATGGAGTAGCGCCCTCCCCTTCACCTCGATGCAGTAGCTATTGAAAAAAAGGGGGCCTTCTGGTCACCCTCGACAAAGGTCGCGTACTTTACTTTTACTAGGTAACCAGACTATGATTAGGTAACCAGACTTAGATTACATCTAGCCATTAATGGAAGGGTCGGTTGAATACATATTTATTGATTGATTATACTCTAATACTTAGAAATGTTAGTATTTGTGGTTTAAATGTTCTACAAAAAATAAGAAAATGCCAGTATCTGTGATTTGGAATAAAATTAACTTTTTATAAAAATTTGTTAGGGGTCTCCATATTAATGGTTGATACTCTACCTGTTATATCGCCACAATGAATGAATATGCAGGGATAGATGAAGAATGACTATTACACTTGGTTATATAAATATAATTCTCTTTATTCTTCTTGGAGTTAAAGCTTCAGTGGTATGAGATAGAAAGATGGATAGAGGGTGATGAATAGAGACTGTCATATTGACCTATAACTTCTTCTTCTCTTGACCATACCACATCATGTTATCTTCTAGGCCTTACATCTTCTCTTTTGATAAGACATATTCAACCACTCTTTGCCAGGAGGCTGCTTGGCCCCTTGTGGCCATGCTTCTCTGTCTGCCAACTCAACTGACCACTGTAAGCTGGCACTGTCAGACTGCGATTCCAACTGAAACTCTCATGTGGGCATCTGCATATATCATTTCATAATGCCCACAATTTCCGTTCAACACATGACTGTTTCCGCTTATTTTCACTAGTGCGTTCTGTGCAAAGAATATCTGATTGACCGCTCGGTCAAGGGTCAATATGCAACATACCTAATTATATCAATTTTGATTGTTTAAGGGATTTTTCTAACTTCTCACCAAATCAGAATTGACATAAATTCATTTTATCATTGGGTCCATGCACAAATTGAGATATCTGTGGTTTTCAAGCAAAAGCTAGGTCTCCTTGCTATTCCCTTTGAGGAATTAGGCTCTAATGTTCCTCAAGAAATAATCAAATCCTGGTATCTGATCTTGAAGAAAATTAACTTTTGATAAAAACTGTAAGAGGTCTTCTTATTTATGATGATACTATATGTTTCTTTTATGTATGTACTGATGATTGGGTTTTTTTACAGCATGTCAATCCATATTGGATTATTTTATACCAAAGGCAGTCCTTTTTCATTCAAGTGTTCATCTATGAATAGATACTTTTCTAGAACTAATTTTTACACATCCAATACATACACACACACACACACACACACACATATATATATATATATATATATATATATATATATATATATATATATATATCATCATTATCATCAAGTCATGCTGCTAGCACAGATTTCCTTGACTCTCTCACCATCCGTCTTAATCGCTCCCGGTAGGTCTTCCAGGCTACATCCTGTGTCTGTAAATAGCTGTTGTTGATAAGTTCTAGCTAACCATCCTACACTTGCACTTTCATGTGAAAGGGTCCATAGGAGAATGTCACTTATGAGTTCATTGTATACATGTATATATACTTCATGAAATCTGGGTAAACAGTTTATTACATTATATTTAGAAGCCTAAACAATAAACTGTTATTCTCTAACACAACATATTATCAAAATGTATGTATATAAGAGTTATAACCCAAAAGTTATCTATCTATCTATCAATCTGTTTGTACATCTCTATCTCAGTTTATTCATGTCAATCAATATATATGTAGAGGGTGTCCTCATGGTGTAATGGTTAAAGCAATGGACTGCAGAATCATATCAAGTGAGTTTGTTCTCCAGTCACGATATTACATTCACTTTCAGGCAAATCCCTTTGGGAAAGGTATGAACCCTCTTATCCTCCCAGCTATGGGTTAAAGACTACCACTACTGTTCTTCTAGGAGAATGGCTTTGGCATTAAATAACCTGCAAAGGTTGATATGCCATTAAACAAAGAAACCAACCAAACCAAACCAAACCAAAAGCTATGAAAATTGAAAAGTGTGCAGACTATACAGACAAATATGCATCGACCACACATACAAATCATCATCATCATCATCATGTCATGCCGCCAGTATGGATTTCCCTAACCCTCTCCTGCCATATAGGTGCTAGCTGGTTGTCCTGCCTTTGCCTGTCCATGTGAAAGGGTCCACAGGAGTATGTCACTTATGAGTTCGTCCCTACTTCTCCAGCAGTGTCCTGCTTGTATGGTTTGTCTAACTTGGATAGTTTTCATGATGGGCGGAAGGTGGCCATACAGCTGCTGCTTTTCCAGGACTTGTTTAATATTGCTCACAGCATTCTTATGTAATTGCCATCAAGCTTTTTCTCCATATGTTTAGTTAGCATCGATGTAGTGCATCCATATAGCAGTATCGACACAACTGCTGATTGGAAAAAACTGTGTTTTATTTCATCGGTCAGGACTGACTTCTATATGACCAATAGCCTATCAATAGTTGTCAATGCCTTTGCTAGTTACGTGTTGATGTCTTTCTTGATTGATGAGACACTGCTTCCTGGGTAGGTAAACATGTCCACTAGTTTCAGAGAACTACCATTTAGTGTGGAGATGTCACCTCTTTGATTAAAGCACGTATTCTGTCTTGTCTGCATTGACATGGCGGCTTATGCCAGCAGCTGCTCATTCCAGACAATGTAGCTGGGTTTTGACTTGGGCCAGTGTATTTTCCAGAAGCACTATGTCATCGGATTAGTCCACGTCCATAATTGTATGTGCGGTGTATCTTCTGTTTCTTTCCTTTGTCAACTTGAAACCGTTGTCTTTCATTTTATCAATAAATGTTCGAAGCACGTAGTCCAGACAGATGATAAAGAGGTATGGGGCTAATGTTTCTCCTTGTAGCACACCTGCTTCAATGTTGAAGTATTCTGTTCTCTATTGTAGGCGAGTAGTATTTGCTCTATCTTCCCTCTGTGTATGGAGTCAAAGGCCTTGGAGAATCGACAAAAAAAATTATTGCCTCTAGGTTTTTTGCACGTACACCTTCAAGAATTCGATGGATAGTCAAAATTTGAGATGTTATGGATCGATTTCTCTGGAAGCCATTTTGGTTCTTCCTAAGTATGTTCTCAATTTTTGGTTCTATGCAGTTGCATAGAAGAGCATTGTATATCTTGGCTGCTATTGATCTAAGGGTTATACCTCAGTAGTTCTTGGCTCATCCGAGGTCACCCTTCTAAGGGAAGTGGGGATGCATCCCTTTGTCCATCTGTCTATTTTGTTTTGATTATATACGGCATTACAGTGTCTGAGCAGTATATGTGGTCGAATTCCCTGGTCTTCCATACTTCTGGGGTATTTTATCAAGCCCTGCTGCTTTTTTATATTTAATTTTTCTTAGTACTGAGTCAAGTTCTTCTTGTATTAACTGTCCTAGTTTGATGTCTAATTTTTTACTTATAATTCTTGTGATTGGTTCACGAGTAACTTTCAGAGGGTTTCTGAGTAAATTCTCAATATGTTGTTTCCATAGTTGTATTAGTTCTTGTTGGCTGGTAGCTTTCAGTTTAGCTTTGGTAGTGTTCTACCTTCTTCTCACTTTGTTTACTGTTTGCCATGATATCCTAGATTGTTTATCTTCAACCAAGTCTCTAATCTTATTGATCTGATTTTGTATGGATTCTGTTTGTTCTTTTAGGTATATGTTCTGAATTTTCCTGTAGTGCATCAAATTCGTTTCTTAGTGTTGATGTTTATTTATCTCTAATATCCCTGTTATTAAGCAGGGACCAGTCATAGTGTACAGTGGTTGTTTAGGCCGTATTCCTTCATAGGGTTAGTTGTATCTTTGCTGTGACAATTCGGTGATCAGAGGACACACCCTCAAAAGAGGAAAATGCCTTGCAATTCAATGCACTATTATTCCATTTCTTATTTATAAAGACATAATCTATCTGTGCTTTAGTATTATTTGCATAGGTGTAGGTCTATAGTTTTCCCTTCCTTTTCTGAAATTTTCTTTTGAGGCATGTTAATCTATTTTCTCGTGAGTAATCTGTTAGATTTTCCCCATTTCTGTTTGATGAGTTGTGCGAGCTGAATTTGTGGTTTATGTTTTTACCAATTAGGGCATTCATGTCTCCGCCAATAACGAGAACGTTGTGTTTCAGGATGCAACAAAAAACAGCTATTAAAAGATTACCATGACCCACACTCAAACCACACATGCAAATAAACACACACAAACACATAAAAACAAATTCACATACATATAAACACACATACAAACTAATGTATCTCTTATAAATAAATAAATATTTATATATCAATAGATATACATACATATAAGAGATGCATTAATGTATAGATATATATATATACATGTATACTGATTATCTACATATATATACATAGATAAGTAGCATGTATGAATATAAATATACCAATCTATCAATATATATATATATATATACACAGGAATATATGCATGTTAGTATATATATATATATATATATATATATATATTAAATAGTGGTGTCTTTGATCCTGAGTTTTGTATTTTACACATTCATCTGAGAGAGTCTGCTGAATGCATGAACCGAAGAATTAAAAATAGGAAAGCGGCGGGGCTAGACGAGATCCCCCCAGAAGTGTGGAAGACGAGACAATTCGACGATATACTGCTCCGGCAATGCAACGCAGTCTATAGTCAAAATAGGATAGAACGATGGACGAAGGGATGCATCCTTCCATTCCCTAAAAAAGGCGACCTCGGACTAGCCAAGAACTACCGAGGGATAACACTTACAACCATAGCAGCCAAAATCTACAATGCCCTACTACGAAACCGCATAGAACCCAAAATAGATAACATCCTTAGGAAAAACCAAAATGGCTTCCGGAGAAATAGATCCACGACCTCACAAATACTGACCATCCGTAGAATCCTGGAAGGCGTTCGGGCAAAAAACTTACAGGCGACATTACTATTTGTCGACTTTACCAAGGCATTCGATTCCATACACAGAGGGAAGATGGAGCAAATCCTACTAGCATACGGCCTACCAAAAGAAACCGTAGCAGCGATAATGATTCTCTACAGAAACACCAAAGTGAAAGTACGTTCACCAGATGGAGACACGGAATACTTCGACATAGTTGCAGGAGTACTACAAGGAGACACACTAGCCCCGTACCTCTTTATCATCTGTCTAGACTATGTGCTTAGGACTTCGATCGACAAAATCAGAGAAAATGGCTTCCAGCTGACTAAGAGAAGAAGCAAAAGGTACCCCGCAAAAACAATCACGGACGCCGACTACGCAGATGACTTGGCGTTACTAGCGAATACGCCTAATCAAGCAGAGACATTACTGCATAGTCTGGAACGAGCCGCAGCTGGCATTGGCCTCCATGTCAATGCAAACAAAACCGAATATATGTGCTACAACCAAACGGGCAACATTGCCACACTAGACGGAGCCTCTCTGAAACTAGTCAACAAATTCACCTACCTAGGAAGCAGCGTCTCATCAACCGAGAAAGACATCGACACACGACTGACGAAGGCATGGACAGCTATCGATAGGCTCTCGATCATATGGAAGTCGGACCTAACGGATAAAATGAAACGAAGTTTCTTCCAGGCAGCGGTTGTGTCGATACTGCTATATGGATGCACCACATGGACGCTTACGAAGCGGCTGGAAAGGAGGCTGGACGGAAATTATACAAGAATGTTGAGAGCAGTATTAAACAAGTCCTGGCGACAACACCCCACGAGACTCCAACTATACGGACACTTGCCCCCCATCACAAAAACTATACAAGTTCGACGAACCAGACACGCAGGACACTGCTGGAGAAGCAAGGACGAGCTCATAAGCGATGTACTCCTGTGGACCCCCGCACATGGATGTGCAGGAGTGGGACGACCAGCACGAACCTACATACAGCAGCTGTGTGAGGACACGGGATGTAACCCTGAAGACCTACCGGAGGCGATGGATGATAGGGAGAAATGGCGGGAGACGGTCAGGGATATCCGCGCAGGCGGCGCGACATGATGATGATGATGATGATATATATATATATTACATTGCTGTGTCTGTGACCCTGAGATTCATGCCTTATGTATTCATCAGACTCTGTCTGCTTATGCATTCATTAGACTCTCTCCGATGAATGAGTAAAACATGAAACTCAGGATCACAGACACCACTATTTAATATATATACATATATATATATATATATATATATATATATATATATATATATATATATGTAAGTTGATATATTTCTATATCAGTATACATGTAAATATGTACATATATACATGTATATCATCTATCTGCATATATCAATGTAGATGAGTAGTATTCATGAATATATATGTATATATACATATATATATATCTATACATATATATATATACATATATATATATATATATATATATACATATATATATATATATATATATATATATATACATATATATATATATATATATATATATATCAGAAATTAGTACAAGACTCATATGCACATACACACACACACACACACACATATATATATATATATATATATATGTATATAATGTAATTAGAAGAAAACTCAAACCTGGTTCAATTGTCATTATAAATTCATTCCTGCAAAGAATATCATTATACTCTTCATCTCATCAGATGACTTCACACGTTTAATTTGTGGTTGAAAAACAGCAAATACTCATTGTCTTTGGATGACTGGATATTACTGAGATATATATATATATATATATATATATATATATAATTTATATATATATAGGGAATCAATGTGTCCTCAATTGACATAAAAAATATATATATTTGGATTGGAGATTTTCTCTGTTAAAAATTTGATATAAAGTAGAAGGTAATCGACAAAGAGGGAGATTATGTAGAAATATAAATATTTATTTATAAAATCAATATCCTATTATTAAATTATGAACTTATCAAATTATGTTATATATGTATATATTTATGCGTGTGTATGTGTGTGTGTGGGGGGGGTGTATACACATAGACTCATAAAAATGTGGCAAATGTATCTCTTCACATAACTCAAAAAAGTACAACTATAAACATGACTATAAAAATAAATTCTATTTTATTTAAATATTTAGACCATTGGATATTTAACAATGAATATTTTTGGAAATAGTGGAAACCTCACACTCTTTCTCTCTGACTATATATCTATATCTAAATCAATATATATATATATATATATATATATGGCAAAAGAGAAAGAGAGAGAGAGTGTGTGAATGAGAAAGAGAGATACTATAAATAAAGTATAAACACATAAACATTAGCAGAAAAAATATTTATATGTATAGATTAGCAATTGGTTAATAAATGACAGGTTACATTTCAAAACTGAAGGTGTGTGAATGCCTTGGGATTGGCTTCTCACAGAAATGAAACATGAGAGTTAAAACTTAACAATTTAAACATTCAACTTTGCACATGTTTATAGTATAGTTTTTCCGGGAAGATTTTGTTAAGCAAGAAGATCAGTATACAGTGTAATGAATGACCGAATAATATATATATGTATATATATATATATAAACGGTCTTGGAGAATGATCTCTCAGAATTAAATGGACCAGTAGGCTGGGGCTATTGAAGACACGGATTACGTCACTACAGAGGAGTAAGACACCCTATGAGAGTCCTGTTTATGACACTAAACAATCTGATAGTGAGGCTTCTGTAATGCTGGAGCTTTGGGGAATGTGGAGTACCTCTTCATTGTCATTGCTCCCAGGTCCACTCTGCCCTGGAGTGGTAGCACCTGATAGGGTCCAATCTATGGGGAAAATAGAACTGTTTAACATTTAATCTGTATACTTATGCTAAACTAAATTGTTTGAAACAGAACTGTTTGATCATTTAAACTGTATACTTATACTAAACTAAATTGTTTGAAATAGAACTGTTTGATCATTTAAACTGTATACTTATGGTAAACTAAATTGTTTAAAATAGAACTGTTTGATCATTTAAACTGTATACTTATACTAAACTAAATTGTTTAAAATAGAACTGTTTGATCATTTAAACTGTATACTTATGGTAAACTAAATTGTTTAAAATAGAACTATTTGATCATTTAAACTGAGTGCAAACAAATGACGTATGATGAATTGATTTGTTAGAAATAGAAATGATTGATCATTTAACAAAGGTGTAAACAAATGAGTGATATTTTCTTGAATTGTTAGTGATACATAGCAATACTTGAAAACATTAAAGGGTGTGCAATCAAGTGATTAATAGTAAATAGAATTATTCTTATATGCTAGGAATATGCAAAACCATTTAACTGTGTGGAAAAAATGAGCTCAGGCTCATTTAAAAATGTTACCTCTAAAATTTGTTTATATTTAATATAAATGTATAAAAAGGATTTGGCATTAAATAACCTACAATGATTGATATGCCATAAAACCCAACCAAACCAAATCATATATATTTAATAGATATATAAAAAGAGGATTTGGCATTAAATAACCTACAATGGTTGATATGCCATAAAACCCAACCAAACCAAATCATATTTATTTACTATATATGTAAAAAGAGGATTTGGCATTAAATAACCTACAATGGTTGATATTATAGGTTGTTTTGTGGGAATTAGTTATTTTCCCGAACACTATAGATTTTATGGCACAAGAAATGAATTGCGAAACTATTCTTTGGTAACACAACAACGAAAGTTCTTTATTTGCAGCTTTGAGGAGGTTTGTTCTTGGCGCTGCAAAACTCGTGGTATTTAGGCTTGTGGGTTTTTTGGAGACGCGATAGCTTAGCGGGATGTTGGAAATGGCAGCGTGTCGTTGGACGTGTGAGGGAAGTATTCAAGGCCACCGTGTAGCTTCGTGTGTCTGGTGTTTCGGGGAGAGGCGTGCGTTGTCTCCATTACAGTGGACCAGAGGTGAAATGGGAACTTGTCGAGAGCGGAGTGGCGCTCGAATCGACATAGTAAATTTCTGTGGTGCTTGTGGAAGGCATGTTGAACGTATCTAATTCATATTCAACTGGGATTCCTTGGTCTAAAATATATTAGACGCAAAGAATCCATAAATTAGAAGGTTCCCCCGCTGAGTGTCCATGTTGCTGCTGCTAAGGTTAAAGCCACAGTTAGTTGTCCTCACTGGGTGGCTTGTTTAGCTAAAGGGCATCGCTAAGCAGGGGCGACCAGAGACACGTCCGTGCTGGTCGCCGTCTCAAGCCGAAGAGAGTGTGTTTGGCCGCTCACCCGTTTGGTAGCCGGAAATGAAGGTCCGGGCTGAATGGGATATGTCATCCTGATTGGGTGAAATTCGGTGTCGAATTAAATAGCGCGCCAAAACAAAATATGAGATTTTCCTCTTCTCTACATAGGTTGGCCCCAGAATTTCAGGTATGGAATACCTGATATTCGATACACAAAGTTGTAAGAGAAGAGAAAAGAAAGAAAAGAAGCCACGAGTGTCACAACACGAAAGAGCAAATACAAACAATGAAATATAATACATACATATATAAAGAAAAACGAACAAAAGCAAATTAATAAGAAAAAAGGGAAAGTGTCCTGTTTAGTTCTTTTTTTGTGCACCTAGTGGTACGTTTTTTTTTAAAAAAAACAAAATGTCACTGAGAAAAAAGTTCATGAGCCGAGAAATTGGCATACAGGAGTAGCAGTGTACTTCAGAGGAGTAGTGTGAGTTTTTTCTTTTGGGTCCTCTGGAATTGATAGCAGTCGCTATAGGTTTTAGTGAGGTGGTGGGAGAGGTAACCCACGTTGCTGTAGAAAACAAAATAGGAGTAGGGTGAGAGAAAGTTAAAGTTACCTATTTTGCGAGTTAGGAAGTAAAAAAAAATGTGTTGATAGTTTTGCTGAAAAAAAATTCCACCTTGTTTGGATAGTCCTTGAAGATAATTCGGCGGGACATTTGAAAATTTTTCTGGATGTTTCGCTGTTTTTGTTTCTTTCGTGGGGTTGATTAATGTTCGTAAGGCTGTGTTTGTTATCAGAAGGTTAATTTTAGTGATGTTTGAAGTTTTTGTTGTTGTCAAGCGAGGAAAAGGGTGTAACGTATGTGTGTCTACGTTGTGTCGTTTCCTCTCTGGGTGCGGTAAGGTCCTCGCCAATGCTTGTTGGAAATAATAAGGTGGTTGAAGATGAAGTAGGTCGAAAGGTGTTGTTATGAATAGTTTTTTTTCTTTGTCTTGCAATTCAGAATGTGCCAAATCACGTCGAGTTCACCATTTTATAGCGTGTTTTGTGGGAATTAGTTATTTTCCCTAACACTATAGATTTTATGGGCACAAGAAATGAATTACAAGACTTTGCTTTATAACAACACACAAGAACGAAAGTTCTTTATTTGCAGCTTTGAGGAGGTTTGTTCTTGGCGCTGCAAAACTCGTGGTATTTAGGCTTGTGGGTTTTTTGGAGACGCGATAGCTTAGCGGGATGTTGGAAATGGCAGCGTGTCGTTGGACGTGTGAGGGAAGTATTCAAGGCCACCGTGTAGCTTCGTGTGTCTGGTGTTTCGGGGAGAGGCGTGCGTTGTCTCCATTACAGTGGACCAGAGGTGAAATGGGAACTTGTCGAGAGCGGAGTGGCGCTCGAATCGACATAGTAAATTTCTGTGGTGCTTGTGGAAGGCATGTTGAACGTATCTAATTCATATTCAACTGGGATTCCTTGGTCTAAAATATATTAGACGCAAAGAATCCATAAATTAGAAGGTTCCCCCGCTGAGTGTCCATGTTGCTGCTGCTAAGGTTAAAGCCACAGTTAGTTGTCCTCACTGGGTGGCTTGTTTAGCTAAAGGGCATCGCTAAGCAGGGGCGACCAGAGACACGTCCGTGCTGGTCGCCGTCTCAAGCCGAAGAGAGTGTGTTTGGCCGCTCACCCGTTTGGTAGCCGGAAATGAAGGTCCGGGCTGAATGGGATATGTCATCCTGATTGGGTGAAATTCGGTGTCGAATTAAATAGCGCGCCAAAACAAAATATGAGATTTTCCTCTTCTCTACAATATGCCATAAAACCCAACCAAACCAAATCATATATATTTGATAGATATGTAAAAAGAGGATTTGGCATTAGACAACCTACAATAGTTGATATGCCACAAAAGCAAACCAAACCAAATCATACTTATTTAATATATATGTGTAAAGAGGATTTGGCATTAAATAACCTAAAATAGTTGATCTGCCGCCAAAGCAAACCAAATCAAATCATATTTATTTAATATATAAGTATAAAGAGGATTTGGCATTAAATAACCTACAATGATTGAAATGCCATAAAACCCAACCAAATCAAATCATATATATTTCATATATATATGTATAAAAAGGATTTGGCATTAAATAACCTACAATGGTTGATATGCCACAAAACCAAACCGAATCATATATATTTAATATATAAGTATAAAGAGGATTTATCATAAAATAACTTACAATGATTGATATGCTACAAAAGCAAACCAAACCAAATCATATCTATCTATCTATCTTTCTATCTATCTAATGTAGTTTAGTATCATACCCAGGATACCCCTTTCTGTGAGGTTCTTACTTTTCGGCAGGGGATACAGTTAGTGTATTCTAAGCCCTGCCGAAAAAAAACATTTGGAGTTGGAAGTAGAAATAACCTTAGATTGAAAGTTGATATTCACAGGCTTTCATGTATTTGAAACTATATCTATTTACATGTGTATATGTATTTACATATGTACACACCCACCCACCACACACACATACACACACACTCACATATTTATAGAAAGAGAGAGAGAGAGAGAGTATATGTGTGGATGGGTGTTTTATTCACTTCTCTCTTTGAGACTAATACCTATTAGGAGATTATATTTTATTGTATTTCTTTCTGTTTATTTTCTTGGCTTTTTATTTTCTTTTCAGTATATATATTTTTATTTCTTTAGTTTTACTTTTATGATCCAAACCAAAATTGGCTCACTAGTTTCCTACTGGGATTATTTGTATACCAGATTCTTAAGTATATTGGAAGAATTCCAGCCAGAAATCTCACATCTGACTTGAAACATAAGAAGGCGCCGGCCACAAATATTGCTGTAGACAAGACAAGGCTTGATTGCTTCCAACACAATTCTTTCTCCTGCTAGGATCCCAGTGGTCAGTCTGCTGGCCATTATCTAGTTCAAAATGGCCAGAAAATAGGAAAGAGGAGTGAACTACAACATGTCATAAACAGAGGAAAGAGAAATAACTTAGATAATGGAGAAAGGCTCGGAGCTGTAGATATATTTCAGAATTACAAAAACAAATATAACTGTCTTCCTGATATTAATATTTTATTAGGAGGTCAAAAAGTATTTATTTATTTATTCATTTTTACAAACATTTTCTCCAAAGATAATTTCATGTTCACATTTGAAGAATATCTATGACTTCAAAATATTATTAATCTTATTATTAAATACATTGGGTGTGTGAAAAAATGTTTGTTTAATCTGAGTTTTAACCTGAGACATGTTTTATGTACACATCTAAAGATTACCTATAGCTCAACTTCGTTATTTTCCCTCTATTTGAGTTTTTCCAGACAGTTTTAATTAGGGATCTTGTCTTTCACAAGAGACTGAATGACAGCAAGTTTTCCCTAGTTTCCAGGTCACTTCAAAGTAGCCCAGTTGACAAGGGCTGTACAATACACTGATTGCATCTCTGCAGAGAAGTAAGACCCCATTCCCCTAATAGTGTCCTGAATATGACACTAAAATATCTCTCCAGTCCAAGAGCATTGGAGAATGTGGAGTACTACTACATTGTTATTACTCCCTGGTCCACCCTGACCCAAAGTGCTAGTTCTTGTTAGGGTCACATCTATGGGTCAAATAGAACTGTTTGACCATTTAACAGTATGCAAACAAATGATTGATGATAATTTGGATTGTTAGTGTTACTTATCAATATTTAGAACCATTTAACTGTGCATCAATGAATGAGAAGAGTTGAATAGAATTATTAGTGTTGAATAGCAATACTTGAAACCCTTTAACTTTGGGCCTAAAATGAACTATTGGTATTACATAGCAATACTTGAAACCATTTGACCATGTGCAAATGAATGAATAGTATTGAATAGAATTATTAGTGTTGAATAGCAATACTTGTAACTACTTCACTGTGTGCAATCAAATGATTAATATCAAAATAGAATTATTAATATTAGATAGGAATACTTGAAATTATTCAACTACATGTAAGCAAATGAGCTCCAGCCCATTTAAAAATGTTATCAACAAACTATGTTTTACGAATCATAAATGCTTTATATATTAATCTATAAACAGGATTTGACCAAAAGAAACTACAAGAGTTGATATGACATAAAAACCCACCAACCAACCAACCAACCAACCACTTCTAAGTATTCTACTTGATCTTAAAAATGGTGTGCGTTTGTTGGATGTTTTTGAGTCTTTTTCTAATTTCTATTCCTCTAGTTTTTTATCCAAAATCTTTGGGGGACCACTCCAAAACCTCCATCTATAATTGGTATCACCATCACTTTCATTATTATCGTTGTTTAATTGTCTGCTTACAATCCTTTAATAGGTCTTTACCCAAGACCTAGCATGAGGGAAGGTAATTATTATATGTATACTATGTATTCATGAGTTTTGCTGCCTCTTTTTGGCATTATTTCTCAGTCACATTGATACGCATTAATAAGGAAAAAAGCAGTTCTCTAAAGTGTAATTTTTTTGTATTTCATATAGGCTGGGACAGCCAGGTATCTTGTTCATATGTTAATCTGTCCCGCTCTTGATCAAACCCAGTGCTCCCACTATTACTGGCATGTCTTTGTATTTGCTTATTCATTGTATTCTTAGACTGATATGTTATTATTATTGTTATGGCTTGTGAGTTTTTCATACCAGCATTACCAGATGGTCTTTCACCAAGTGACAGCAAGTCTCCTCAGGTTTCCAGGACTCTTTTCAGTATTCTAGCTGATTTTAATAATGCTGTAGTCTGGATGGTCTCCACTAATCCCTTAATTTCTAAGTCTTCCAGTCCCTTTGCTAAGCCTTTCGTGATTGTTCCAAGTGTACCAATTACCAGTGGTATCACCTTCATGTCTCATAGCTTTTTAGTTCTTTGGCAAGGTCTATGTACTTTTCTCTCTTTTTGCTTTCTTCTATTTTCACTCTATGGTCTGCCAGGACGGCAAAGTCAACTATTCAGCAGGTTCTCTTTTTTTGGTTGACTATCACTAAGTCTGGTCATCTGGCCGAGATTAGATGATCTGTTTGTATTTCAAAATCCCAGAGAATTTTATGCGTTTCATTCTCCAGGATGGATTCTGGTTTGTGCATATATATTATTATTGTTAATACTCATTAGAGTTTTTCACATCAGCGTTAACTGATGGTCTTTCACAGGAGATTAAGTGACAGCAAGTCTCCTCAAGTCTCCAGGACTCTTCTCAGTTTTCTGGCCGTTTTCAATAATGCTGCTGTTTGGATGGTCTCCACTCGGCTGCCAAATTCCAAATCCTCCAGGCCCTTTAAAAATCCTTTAGTTACTGCGCCAAAAGCACCAATCACAATTGGTATAATTGTCACCTTCATTTTCCTTAGTTTTTCAATTCTCGAGCAAGGTTGAGGTACTTATCTCTCTTTTCACATTCTTTCAGTTTTATTCTGTGATCAGCCGGAACAGCAAAGTCGACAATTTTGCAGATTTTCTTTTTTTTTGTTGATTATTATAAGGTCTGGTCTTCTAGTCGAGATTAGGTGATCCTATGGCAAAGTCCCAGGTTTATGAAATTGTTTTCAATTTTCTCAATCTTAAGGACGAAATCTTGTTTTATGTGTACATCAAAAGACAATCTATGACAACACTATATCATCTATGATAATGATAGAATAACATATGAACACATGTTCGAATGTTAAACACTTTCATCATCCCAGAAGAAAAAGAAAACATGATGAGTCAGAAATAAAAAGAAAGTAAATATAAGAAAGAAAGAAAGAAAGAAAGAAAAGAGGAACTGATAACACTGTACAACAAATGCTTATGATCCACTTCAATGAAATGGAAAGAAGTAAGAAAGGGAGGTAAAAGAAAGGAAGGAAAGATAGACAGAGAGAAAGAAAGGGAAAAAATGGATAGATATGAATAGAGTGAGTTATCATATACATGTATGTATTCATATACATGTATATATACATATATAAGCATACATATAAATATATATATGTAAGTAAATTAAGGAAAGGAATCTGACAGTATGGAGAAAATTTAAAAAAAACAAAGTAATCCAAAAGTGGTGAATTTATTAAGAAGAAAAGTTGATGTTAAAACGTTTTGTTTTTAATAAACCTTCATCAGGACTTTGAAATGGTGAGGCAAGTATTGATAGAACAACGATGGATCTTTAATAAAATACAAAAGCAGGGGAAGAAGAATATATACAAAAAAAGATCTTAAAACCTTTCAATCATTCAATCAGCATTCTTTTTCAAAAAAGTATCACGAGATTGGCAAAGGTAATGATGTTAAATAAATGGAACCACTAAGAGATACGATAGTTTAAAAAGAAGAAAGGATAAAAGAAGAAAGGATAAAAGAAGAAAGCTCTCTCCTCTCTTTTTTCTTCTCTATCTTTCTTTTTCTTTTTTCCTTTTCTTTCTTTTTCTTTTCTCTTCTTTATTTCTTCCCTCCTTTCTTCTTCTTCTTTTTAATCCATTGTATCTCTTAGTGGTTCCATTTGTTTAAACATCCGTGAGAGTGTGTACATGAGTGTGTATGTATGCAATTATATATGTGTTCATGCGTGTGTGGGGGGGGTTCATGTGTATGTGGGGGGGGTTCATATGTACATGTGTATGAGAAAGTGTGTACATGAGTGTGTGCATGTGTGTTTGCGTGAATTTTAGTGTATTCATATCTGAGTGAGAAAGTGTGTGCGTGTATATGAGCATGCATGTGTGTGTGAGAGTGTATGTGTATGTGCATATTTATGTGTGTGAGTGTATGTATGTCCGTGTGAGAGTGTGTGAATTTGTTTGTGAATGTGAATCTATGTGTGTGAGAGGGAATGTTTGAGCGTTAATGTGTGAATGTCTATGTAAGTGTGTGTGTGAATGAGAGCGTGTATGTATGAATGTATGTGAGTGTGAGGGTGTTAGCTTGTATGAGTGTGATTGCATGAATATATGACACTGTGTGTGTGAATGTGAGTATGTATGCATGAATGTATATGACTGAGACTGTGAGAGTGTGTATGTGTGAGTGTATGTATGTCTACGTTAGCATGTGCAAATGTGAGTGAGTGTGTAGGAATGTGTGTGAGTGTGAATGCGTCAATGTATCTCTGTGTGTGTGTGTGTGTGTGTGTGTGTGTGCATCATCATCATCATCATCATTAAATTGCACAAACAGCACAAAGTTCTCTGACTCTCTCTCTCATCCATCACACCAGACAGACCCTCTTGGCTGCATCCAGTGTCTAGACAGAGCTGATGTATAGTGTATCACAAAAGTGAGTACACCCTCACATTTCTGCAGATATTTAAGTATGGGACAACAGTGACAAAATGACACTTTGACACAATGAAAAGTAGTCTGTATGCAGCTTATATAACAGAGTTAATTCATTTCCCCCTCAAAATAACTCAAAATATAACCATTAAAACCTAAACCCCTGCCAACAAAAGTGAGTACACCCCTTAGGGAAAGTTATCAATATTAACATACACCAAGTCAACTGTCAATATTTTGTGTGGCCACCATCATTATCCAGAACTGCCTTTACTCTCCTGGGCATGGAGTTTACCAGAGCTTCACAAGTAGCCACTGGAATGCTCTTCCACTCCTCCATGACGACATCGCGGAGCTGGCAGATATTTGAGACTTTGCGCACCTCCACCTTCCGCTTGAGGATCCCCCAAAGATGTTCTATTGGGTTCAAGTCAGGAGACATGCTTGGCCAGTCCATCACCTTTACCCTCAGCCTCTTCAGTAAAGCAATGGTCATCTTGGAGGTGTGTTTGGGATCATTGTCATGCTGGAACTGCCCTGCTACCCAGTTTCTGGAGGGAGGGGATCATGCTCTGCTGCAGTATTTCACACTACATGTCGGAGTTGATGTTTCCCTCAATGAAATATAACTCTCCAACACCTGCAGCACTCATGCAGCCTTAGACCATGACATTCCCACCACCATGGTTGACTGTAGGCATGACACACTTATCTTTGTACTCCTCTTCATTAGAGAACATTGCTTATGAGTTTATCCTTACAGTGTCCTGCATGTCTTGTTCATCTTATTTGGATAGTTTGAGGAAGCAGGTGGTCATGCAGATGCTGCTTTGTGAGGTTTTGTTTCTGGGATTTGTTCAGAACAGCATGTAACATTCTTGTGTAGTTTCTATTAAGGTTTTCCACATTGAGTTTTGTTTGTATCCGTGCAGTGCATCCATACAGTACAATGGACCCAGTCACAGCTTAGAAGAAATACTGTTTTATTTTATCAGATAATCAGATTTCCATATGACTGATAACGTTTCAATAGAATTCCATGCTTTCACTAGGCATATTTTAAAATCACTTTCCACAGATGAGATGTGGCTGCCAAGGCGTTTGAACTGATCTACTATTTTTAGAGACTTGTCACTTCAAAGTGAAGATGGCTCCTTCTTGTTTAAAACTGCCTTAATAAAACCCTTTATTTTTCCAAGTGCCAAGTTAAAAGCAATAAAAGAAGTGATTACTTTCAGTCGTATAGCCAAAATTGACTTTTGTTAGCACCCTACCCAACAAGTCTTCTTTTGAACATTACCCTGGTCATGTATAAACATTTATTGCCTCTATCTCCATATTTACCAACCCCTCCACTTGGACAGGATATGACACAAGGTCAATTTTTAAACTGAGTTTAACAGGTTTGAATTCAGAGTTTTCCTTCTCCTAGACTAGTTGCTTCACCAAGGCTGAAGAGCCTAGTCTGCCTTACTATTTACCCAAAGCTGGAGGGAGAATTATTGGATTCATATATTCATATATATTGGATTCCTTTTCTAAGGGTATTAGTTCTATGTGAAATGCAATCAGTCTCGTCCAGGATTTGAACTTGAGTCACCGTGTCCATTTCCAACGGCGATAACCATTACACCACGGGCACCTCCTCTATCTCTGAGCATATACATCTTGAGATACTCAGTTACCAGAGATCTCATTCTTCCTGACCTATTATAAGCATAACTTATACATTTGTAGCTGAATTTGTTATGCGACTGCCTTTCAGTAAATCTCCACTTGACAACTTGTGTCTTCATTCTTATCTACCTCCGCCCGGGAACAATCAGTTAATACCTTTGTCGAAACTAAATCTCCCAGAAGACACCATTTATCGCTGACACTTATCTCTTGCCTTTCCTTGCTATCTATATTATCTTTTCACTTAAGACAACAACAGTAACAATGTTATTATTCTCTAGTGGGTATAGCTCAAATGTTAAAGTGTAAGAATCAGGTTTGGTTTGGTTTGGTTTCTTTGATTAATGGCATATCAACTCTTTTTAGGTTATTTAATGCCAAAGCCATTCTCCAAGAAGAACAGTAGTGGTACTATTTAACCCATAGCTGGGAGGATAAGGGGGTTCATGCCTTTGCCAAGGGTATTTGCCTGAAAGTGAATGTAATAGCGCGACTGGAGTACGAACTCACGTATTACGATTCCGCAGTCCATCGCTTTAACCATTACACCAGGAGGACACCCCCTCTTGTTTGTTTGGTTTTATGGTATATCAACCTTTGTAGGTTATTTAATGCCAAATCCATTCTCCAAGAAGAACAGTAGTGGTACTATTTAACCCATAGCTGGGAGGATAAGGGGGTTCTTACCTTTCCCAAGGGTATTTGCCCGAAAGTGAACATAATAGCACAACTGGAGTATGAACTCGCGTACTACGATTCCACAGTCCATCGCTTTAACCATTACACCACGAGGACACCCCGTAAGAATCAGAGACGAAAGATCTAAGGTCTTGTTCTTTTGACAGGGATAGTGATGCCCCTTAATTTTATTAAAAAGTACTGTTCAAATAAAAAGTTACTCTTTTGGCATATGTTCCAGAAAGATATTTGATATAAAACAAGGTACTGTAAATTGCGGCATTCATGTTGACGTTTTAACTGGAAAAAAATCTCTACAACAATAGGGAATGATAGTTGTCTAAATTTCTGTGACAAAGCTTGTTGATTTTTATCATTAAGGGTTTTCGGACTATTGTCTTTATCTTTATTGTTATTTCCACAGTGTTTTGGCTGATATGTCCTCCAGCCTTCTTCTTGGGAACTTTCATGGAACTTTGAACTACATCCTTTATTGAATCCACAGGGGTCGCCTGTTCTGATTCCCTTTAGCCATAACCATGTACAAGTGTTGAGTATTCCAGTAATGTCGCTCGTCTGCAATCAGGATTGAACCCACAACCTCCAGATGATTGTCTCCTTAGAATGGTCAATTAGTAGAATAGTACTAAAAACTCATATATACAACTTATGGTAATGCCAGCAGACTGTGACAAATATTTCCAACTTAAACTTGTGCTTGGTGAACATATTTAACAAATTATCACCGAAATTAATTTAAAGAAATAAAACTGTAATTCAAATAAAGTATTTTGTTAACACTATATGATGCAACATTTACTACAGTTAATGTACTGACTGTAAACACTTACAGGAATGTCACAGCACTCAGATGGTTGGTCAGATAACTACAGTATATTTATCTGCACAATTTCATGATAGCATAGTAGACTGTAAATTCATATGATTATAAACTGTAATGTAAAAGATTTGCACATTTTATATGTGAGTGATGTAATTCTGATTTTTAAAAAAATTGCAGGATTAATGACAGTTTAATTAGAAAGGCTTGACAGTCAATATCTATATGCAAGTAAGTCAGTAAAGTTGGCGACCATAGTTGAGGGGAACCAGAAGGCTCCCTTTTCAATAACTACCACACCGACGTGTAGGAGAGAGCGCTACTCCTTTCCCTAGATTGCTCTACTTACCCCTCGATACGTCCTTTATATTGCCGAGTGTTAAACAAGGATGTATCAAGAACCATTTTTGAGTCTTTGGTATGACACAACCTGGGATTGAACCCAGGATATGCTTTTGCGAGAATTTTTATCATTAAGGGTTTTCAGACTATTGTCTTCATCTTTATTGTTATTTCCACAATGTTTTGGCCGATATGTCCTCCAGTCTTCTTCAGGTGTTTGTCAAACTCAGGAAACTACATGGAAGTTTGAACTACGTACTTTATTGAATCTACAGGTCGCCTGTTCTGATTCCGTTAACCATAACCAGGTACAAGTGTTAAGAATTCCTGTATTGTTACTCACCTGCAGTCAGGATTGAATCTGCAACCTCCGGATAATTGTCTTCTTAGAAACTTACGGAACCAACGCCTATAACAGTTACAGCATTCAATAAAGGACATAGTTCAAAGTTCCATGTAAGTTCCCAAGTTCAATAAACACTTGAAGAAGGGTAGAGGACATATTGGACAAAACGTTGTGGAAATAACAATAAAGATGAAGACAATAGTCCAAAAACCCTTAATGATAAAAATCATAAAGCTTCATCTCAGAAATTCAGACAACTTTTCCAAGAAGTTCTCATATCCTATCTTCATTTAAGCCAACTGGATAAGTTTTGGCTACCAGTAGCCAATCATATGTAAGCAGTTTAACCTATAAAGTAGATCTAATGCAGAATTTCAAGCTTAAAGTTTTTAGTTTGACTAGTACGCCAGATAGACTTGTATCCTGCAATTTAGATAAGTATGAAAACAAAGCCCTAGCAAACTATGTATATTCAAGCAGCCTGATTTAAAACCATGGAATTCCCATTTCTACATCACTGTTGCCTTGCAGTAATATAATAAAGCAGGTTGTTGAATAACAGATTGCAACATTTTACATTTTCAGCTATTTTTCAGCCTGGAGCCCTAAGTTTTGGTTGGAAGAGGCATGAGAAAACCCAAAGATATGAGGAAGGCAAATGGACTCTGTGATGGGGATGAGGCATAGGTTGCCCATAGTTGTTGGGGAATGAGGCATAAATAATTTTTCAATATAGTCCTTCTTATGGTTCACACACTTCTTCCATTGATATTGCAGTGTTTGGATCCAATTGGTCAAAAAAGTTGACAGCAGATATGGTATCATTACACAAACATTTCAGTTGAAGAACTTTTCAGCTCAGTCCTGTTAAACTGGAGCCGGGAATAATTCTGTCAGGACAATAAAATCATTCAACTATGAACATTTAAATTTTCCTGGTAAAGAGCTCAACGTAACTGACATAACAGAGTAATAATTCCTTTAAAAAAATAAAGACAAAAACCAGTCACATTAGGATTATAAGTCTTGTTATTTTTGGTGCTAATGATTCCTATCAATACCCATAACAGGATGGAAATAAATTTATAATGCAACCGTTTTCTTGTTTTTCTTATATATAAGTTGGCTGACTATTGTTGAGGACAACCTGAAGGCTCCCTTTTCAAAAACTACTTCACTGAAGTGTAGAAGAAGGCACTACTCCTTTCCCTGAATTACTCCACTTACCTTTGATCCATACCTTATAATGTTGTGAGTTAAACAAGGTGGCATCAGTTAGCATTTTTGGAATCTTTGGTATGGCTTGACCTGTGATTGAACCATGGTTTCATGGACCAAAGGTGAACACTCTACTACTGTGCCAATGGGCCAGTATACAAGATCATTGAAAAGTGAATCCCAATTTAGAAATACTTATAATTCATTTCTTGTAAAAATTATAGTTAAGAAGTATATTATAAGAATTTTTATGTAGGGAGTTACTTTTCTATCACCCTGTATATGCACATATTACCAGTGTATATATACCGGGCCATTCAACATATGAGTAAAGTGTTCAACAATGGTCCGGGAGACTAGGCTTCAATCCCCGGTTGAGTCATACCAAAGACTCAAAAAATGGTACTTGATGGCGCCTTGCTTAGCACTCAGCACTATAAGATAAGTATCAAAGGTAAAGTGAAGCAGCCCTGGGAATGGAGTAGTGCTCTCCTCTACACCTTGGTGTAGTAGCTATTGAAATGAGAGCCTTTGGGTCACCCTTGACTAAAGTTGCTAACTTTACTTACTTTTTATATATATATATATATATACATATTTTTTTACCCTGTATATACATATACATATTACCAGTGTATATGTATATATGTGCATGTATATGTATATTATCAGTGTATATGTATATTACATAAACATATCCATGTTAGCAGTGATTGCAGATAAGCATCCATGCTATAAAATATATACAGTAGAGTTGGCGACCGTAGTCGAGGGTGACCTGAAGAGTCCCTTTTCAATAGCTACTACACAGAAGTGTAAAGGGAGGGCGTTACTCCTTTCCCTGGATTGCTCCACTTTACCCTTGATACGTACCTTATATTGCTGAGTGTTAAGCAATGGGGTATCAAGTAGTGTTTTTAAAGTCTTTTGTATGACCCGACCTGGGATTGAAGCCAGGTCTTACGTACCATTGGCAAACACTCTACCCACTAGACCAAAGAGCAAATGTACTAAATATATGTATAAACTATTTATTATCATATATATGTATATATATATATATATATATAAGAGAGAGAGAGAGAGGCATAGGTAGATGTGAAGAGCCTGAGCTAAAAATGAACAGAATGAGTTTGATAGATAAATAGATTGATAGATAGATGTAGGCCAAATTTGATATTATTATGTCCTAAATACCTTTTGTTTTCTAACCTGTTGTTTTATCTTATTTCTCTCTCACCTAATCCCTTGACATAATTCATCAAATGTAAAGATCTTTGTCAGGGCAATTTGCTGTACTCAAAGCAAAAACAATTGAGTCACTAATCTTTCATCTTTTCTTTGCCAATTTGTTGAAGAATAAAAGGAAGGAGGAGAGAGAGGAAAAGAAGGAGAAATCCAATATGGCTGCCAGTTTTGATATGACTTCAGTCAAGATTTCTTTGAATAAATACCTCATTATCATCCAAGCCCTTAAAGAATAAAACAACTTCATATTCTCCTTTTAAATCTAATTTTTTTACAACTTTCGCTTCTTTCAAACAGCCACCATCCCCATCAAATGTATTCTCCTCCATACTTCCATTTCTCCACCATTTACAAGTTGGAGAATAAGTCTTCCTGTCCAAGTATTTTCATTCTTTCTCCATCTTTCATTTCTCCTCATCATTTTCTTTCTTTACTTTTCTTATCTCTCTCTCTCTCACTCCCTCACTCTCTCTTTTACTCATACTCTCTCTTACTCTCACACATAGCTTTGTATCTCTTTCTTTCCAGCTCACTTTGTATTTCTTTCTTTCTCACACTCTTCTTTCTCTCCTTTTCCCTCTCTTTAATACTCTGTTTCAGTCTTCCTCATTTTATTTCTCAATCTTACTCTCTTTCAAACATTTACTCTCTCTCTCTCCATCAAAAGCACACACCCTCACATTCATACACTCATACACAAATGCACACACATTCATTCTTTTACTTACACTTTCTTTTCCTTACACTTGTTATATGATTAAGGAATGATTTTTTTTATATTAATCATTTTTCGTTAATTATATTTTATCATTCACTTTGGTTGGGCTTTGAACAATTCAAGTCTCTTAAGTTCAGGTGCATAGTCATTGGGTGCAGTTACGCTTGCACAAAAAGGATATGACAATCACCATTATCATAATAAACCCCCAGACAGGAAATGGGGTTGGAGTGTGGATGACATCATGCCCGGAAGATGGTCCCGAGAATTTGAGGATTTTGAAAAAGAGTCAGTTGGGAGTTGAATTTGGGCCATTGAAGATGTAGTTGGGTTTTTCAGATCGCAACTGACAGAGATCTTAAACATCACAAGATGCACCAAGCATTGGGGAGGGTTATCATAGTAAGAATTGTGTCTCTCTTCTCGTGTCGAAGAACCGAAGTCAGAAGTTAATAAGACCGTTCGTACCTGAACAACAGAGTCCACCTGTTTTTATTTTCTGTTTTTGTATCTGTATTGTTATTACAGACATCACCAAATCGAAATTATACAACACACTAACTCTTATTCACACAATCTTCTAGATCTCTTTCTCAAATTGTATTTTTCTCCTCTCACTAACTTTTCTTTCTCTCTCACTTTATTTCTATTCCTTATTTCAATTCTCTTTCTCACACATTCTCTCTGTCTTACACACACAGAGATAGACACATTCTCTTTTTCTCTCACTCTCTCTCTCACTTATACTTACTCTCATTCATATTCCCTTTTTCTCCCACATAATTCTCTGTAATTATTTCCATCCACCCTGTTGACTGAAGCTGTGCCTCTGCAGCAAGGTAAGATTCCTTCCACCTGCAACAAGGTTACCTGTTGGCCATGGGTAGCAATGAGTAATGCTTGAGAATAGGAGTCTGTTTGCAGAGCAGTTCTTGACCCAACAACCAAAGTGGTCAAATGATTTATAACACTCCACTTTGCCCCTTTGACGAGCAGTCTTAGAGGCCTGATCTGATCAAACAACTGGTCATGTAAATCCATAACACTTAAATGATTGCCCTGATCATATTCTTCAAATTGCTTTTGTGAAAGACAAGTACCTAACCCTATTTCATCTTTAAGATGTTTGACCCAATCAGCTGGAGCTGCAAAATACACAGACTACATCTCTGCAGAGGGGTAAGACTTCCCAAATGAGTGTACTGGATATGACACTAAACAATCTGATGGTAAAGCTCCAGTAAGGCTGGAATTTTGGGGGGATGCAGTGTACCCCTTCATTGCATCGCACTTTGGTCAACTCTGGGTAGCACCCAATAAGGTCCTATCTATGGGTTAAATAGAAGTGTTTGACATTTAAACTGTACTAATTCTAAACTTAATTGTTCGAAATAGGACTGTTTTTACATTTAACTGTGTGTAAATAAAAAAAACTGTACTTATGCTAAAATGAGTTGTTCAAAATAGAACTGTTTTTAACATCTAAACTGTGTACTTATGCTAAACTGAATTATTTGAAATAGAACTGTTTAATGTATAAAAATGGATTTGAATTTGGCATTAAGTAACCTATAAGAGTTGATATGCCATAAAACCAAACCAAACAAAACAAAAACTTAAGGATGTTAGAAAGTGGTGGCTGAGGGTCAACTACACTCAGATACCAGTGCTCTCTAAACTGTGTGCAAACAAATGATTGATATTACATAGAATTTACTGTTAGATAGCAATACTTGAAACTATCTTAAACTGTGTGCCAACAAATGATCAATATTAAATTGAATTATTAATGTTAAATAGCAATACTAGGAACAATTTTATGTTCTAGATATGACATTAAACTGCACATGATGGTGAGGCTTTTGCCCTGGAACTTCAGGGAATTTGGAGTTCACCTTTATTACCATCATTTTCAGGTCACCTGCAACCCAAATTGGTAGCACTTGTTAGGGCACTATCTATGGGTCAAATAGAATCGTTCAATTGTTTACAAGGGATTATCAAAGATTTAACACCAGACAGCAGTGTGCAAGTTGTTTGCATTTGATAGGAATACTTGAGAAATAGAATTACTAACATTAAATAGAAATACTTGAAACCATTTAACAGTAAGGAAATAAATAAACTCAAACTCATTTAAAATCAAAGTTACCTACAAACTATTCAATTTCATAAACATTTATATATATATATATATATATATACATACATATATATATATATATATATATATATACCAGATTTGACATTAGATAACCATGAAGGGTTGGTATGCCATTAAACCAACCAACCAACCAACCAACCATCCAACCAATCTTTCTCTCATTATATTTCTGTCTGTCACTTACTTACTCCCTCCTTTCCCTCTCTCTCTCTCTCTCTCTCCCCCCTCTCTCTCTTTCTCTTTCTGCATTGCACTCTTCCTCTTATTATTTCTCTAACCTATTCTCGCTCACACATTTACTTTATCACTTTCTCGCACACACACTCACTCTCTCTTTTACTTACTCTCTCTTTCTTACTCTCTCACATGCCTCTGTATTGCTTTCCTTCTTCCTCACATTGATATTCCCTTTTTCTTTCTCTCACTCACTCTTTTCTACTTGTCCCTTTCCCCTCTCTCACTCTTCTCTACTTTATTTCTGTATCTTATTTGCTCTTTCTCTCCCACACATTTACCCTCTCTTTATCTCATTGATTTTCTCTATTTCAAACGTTCTCACTCAATTTCAGTGTCTCATGATCTATTTCTCATTAATGTCAAAATGAAAATTAGAAATATTCTCCTGGTTTTTTCACATTTTCTTACCTCTCCTCTCTCTCTCTCACTCTCTCTCTCTCTCTCTCTCACTCTCTCTCTCTCTCTCTATCACTTTCTCTTACTCACTCTCTCTCTCTCTCTTTCTCTCTCGCTCACTCTTTCTCTCTCTATGTATATATATATATATATATGTATATATGTATATAAGACATTTGTATTATATATATATATATATATATATATATATAATACAAATGTCTTCTCCATTTATTTAGAAAAGAAAAAGATGAAAATCTATTTCTTCTTCAACACTTTCTTCTTTTATAAGTTCTTCTTGCCCCCCACTTCTCTCTCTCTCCCTTTCTCTCACTCTCTTTCTCTCTCTGTTTCTCTTTTCTCTCTCTCTCTCTCTCTCTCTTTCTCTTTCTTTCTCTCTTTCTTTCTCAGTTTCATTCTCTATATCTCTCTGTCTCTCTCAGATGAATATCATTCTCATTCACAAACACTAATTATATCTGTGTTTTCTATATATCTTTTTTCTGCATTTTCTATTTCATTGGGGAGTCCCCTTGATGTTGTGGCTAACGAGCTGAACAGTGACATGATAGTCATCAAGTTCAACTTTCAGTCACACTATTGCATTCACTTTTGGACTAATACCCTTGGGAAAAGTATGAACCTTCTTATCCCTCAATCTATGAGTTAAATATCACTTCTACAAGGATGACTTTGGCATTAAATAACCCATGAAGGTTGATTTACCATTAAACAAAGAAAACAAAACTATTAACTTTTTTTTTCTGTTGTCTTTGTCTTATTCTTTCATTCCCTTTTTCTCTCTTTCTCTACCCAATATCCCTCTCTCTTTCTTTCCACTTTTTCTTTTACTCTTGTCTTTTCCTCTTTTCCTCTTAGCGGGTGTCCTCAATGGTTAAAGCAATGGATCGTGTAATTAATGTAAGCAAATTTGAACTCCAGTAGAGCTATTATGTTCAATTTTGGACAAATACCCTTGGGAAAGGCATGAACCCTCTAATCTTCCCAGCTATGGTTTAAATAGTACAGCTACTGTTCTTCTAGAAAGATGGTTGAGGCATTAAATAGTCTACAAGAGTTGATATGTCATTAAACAAAGAAACAAAACCAAACCATCTATTTCTCTCCTCCTTTTCTTTCTTTTTCTCCTTTTTTGTCTCATTTCTCTTTCATTTCCTTTTCTCTTTCTTCTCTTTCTCTCTTCTTTTTCTTCCTTTTTCTCTTTTTATGTCTTTTTTCTTTCATTTCACTCTCTCTCTCCAACTCTCTCTCTCTCTCTCATATCGCTCTCTTTTCCATTGTTTCTCTTCCTCTCTTTTTGATTTTTTCTTTCTCACTCTTACACTCTTTGTCTCTCTTTTTCACTTTTCCTCTTACCGCCTTAATCTTTTCACATCCCCTCCACTCTCTCTTTTACTTTTTCTCTCTCTCTTTCTCATCCTCATTCTCTTGCTGATAAAATTATCATTCAAAAAGTTTCACTTAATTTAGCACCAGACCAAAAGTATTAAGCACCCAGTATGGATACGATTCACCAATGGTCCTGTAACCAAGTTCGCAACCTATTACACCATTGCGCTCCTCTTGCTAATAAAGCCCTCTCTTTTATTGATATCTCTATTGAACACACTTTCAGTCTCTCTAAATATCTTGAGGAATAAGTCTTCCTTTCTTATTAGTTTCATTCTCTTCACTTTCATTTCCTCCTCAGCACTTTTTTCATTTCCTTTCTTCGTTTCTCTCTCTCTCTCTCTCTCTCTCTCTCTCTCTCTCTCTCTCTCTCACATTCTTTATTTCTCTTTCACTCATTTTCTCTCTCTCTCTCTCTCTCTCTCTCTCTCTCTTATTATTATTCATCTCTCTTCCATTCACTTTTCTCTCTTTTCATCTCTCTTTCACTCACTTCCTCCTTCTCTCTCCTCATTCTTTATGTCTCTGTCTCTGTCTGTATATCTCTCTCACGCTCTATTCTCACTCTTTATCTTTTTTTCATTCGATTCCTTATATTGTCTTAGATTTTTATTTCCTCTCCAGAGGCTATTTTTTTTGTCTGTATTTCCATTGGCAAACACACACCCAAGAAGCAAAAATCAGATTTACTTTGTTATTTTCTCATCTCCAACATAAAAGAGTTCCATGCCAGGAGACTTGGATCTGCTATTTTTAACAACTTCTTCAAATTCTCCTTTTTCTGCCCTATAATTCCTTTAATTTCATACTTTGCTTCCATCACTCTTACTTAGTGTTTTTTGAGGGTTTTTTTCTTTTCATTTGTCTTCATGATTCTTCTTTGAAGAATATTGCTTTCCTAAATTTCTTTTCACATTCTTTCTACTCCAGAGAATTTTTCCAATGTTTTTCAAAAATTTTCTCATCAAACGTTCAGCATTCTGCACAAATCATCTTGATTTCCTTCCTTCTTTCTGCTTTCTTCATCTTCAGCAAAATATCCATTCAACTTCAATTTTTTTTATTTTTGTTCTTATGTATTCTTAAAAGGTTTTCATTAAAACATTGAGTGTAGGGTTCAAAAAGATGGATGAAAACTGCTAGGGAGGATATATTAATTTTTACTATGTCTTCCTTACCACAATTTTTGATTTTTTTAAAAATATGCTCAATACTCTCGAGCAGTTTTAAAAACATATTTTCTATTTTTTTATTACTGAATAAGTTATTATTATTATTATTATATTATTATTTCACTCGTTGCAAGATTTTTACAGTGCCTTTAATGTTACATAATAGATAGGTGAGATCTTTTTTGATATGTAGTGTAATATTCAAATTAAGTCCTGAGCCATTAAATGTGTGGGAAAATACAACAGTTAATCAGAATAATGGACAACTGTTGGTCTCAAGGTCAATCTAAGACAATGGTTTTCATTGGATGGTTTCAGTCAGGTGGCCAAAACGGTTCTAGAATTAGAAAAAGTTAGTGAGAGACAATCAAGTTGAGAGTTGAAGGCTCCATCTTCCTATCTAACTGTCTTTTTAGCTGAACAGGTGATGAAATAAGTTAGTGAGTGACACTCAAGTTGAGTAGTTGAAGGTTCCATCTTCCTATCTAACTGTCTGTTTAGCTGAACAGGCGATGAAATAAGTTAGTGAGTGACACTCGAGTTGAGTGGTTGAAGGCTCCATCTTCCTATCTAACTCTCCATTTAGTCATACATGTAATGGAATTGTAGCCATCAAGAAATAAAGGTAAAATATTCATTTAAAATTGTGGTTATGTTATCATTCATCATTCCATCATAGAGAAGAACTTAAAACAATAGGAGATAACAACCAAGAACAAAGATAGCAAAATAAAAAAGGCAATACAAAAGAAACATAAAAATTACAAGATATACATTTTTTTTAAATTTAAATAGAGGGCTTATATTCTAAATTTGAATTACTATGACCAAAAAATCCAGTTAGCACTGTGCATGACATACAGGACCACTGGATAGCAGTTTCAACTTGATTAGGTCTTATCAACTGTGTATACACCAATGGAGATCAACTGTGTATACACCAATGGAGATCAAACCAGCAACCACAGAATCCAGAGCCAAAACTCTATTACTGAGCAACTGCTCTTCATTGCACACAAGCAATGCCAAATTCACTAGTGACAGTAAATGTGTGGCCATTAACCTAATGAGTCTTGTAGTTACATCCATACTCATACAGAAGACATGGTCACCACCAGGACTACGTCTTCACAAGAAGATTGGTGATACTCATCCATGTAATCATGGGCAAGGAAATAGATGTACATTTTTTTAAAATTTTGAATAGAGGAATTATATTCTAAATTTTAATTACCATTATCAGAAAATGCAGCAGGCATTGCACACAACAAATGACATTCAAATTTAGAATGAGAAGATGATTGACCAGAGAAAAGGCAATATAATGTAAAGAAGTAAAATGAGATATAATCTGGATAATAGCTGAGGTTATATAACATCAACTAGTGAGTGTTCACGGGAGCCTGAGTGAGAGTAAGTCTCCTTAGGTCTTCAGGACTTTACTGAGTATTCTAGCTGATTTTAACAAGGCTGTGATCTTGATGGCCTCAATTCTTCCTCTAAATTCCAAATCATCCAGTCTCTATTCTAAGCCTTTGAAGATCATTCTAAGCATACTAAATGCAATTAGTTTCCCATCATGTACCACAGCTTTTTCAGCTCTCTAGCAAGATCCAAGTATTTGTGAATGTTTTCACTTTTGTTCATTTTCACTCTGTGATCCACTGAAAAAACAAAATCCTCAAGAAAATAAGTTTTTTTATTTCTTGTTAATTAACACTAGGTCTGGTTTTCTAGGTGAGGGTTCTTCTAATTATTATTTTACTCATTGTCAGTTTTCAAACTAAAACAAGCTGGCTGCCTTCAAAGTCCAAATTTTGTCCATACAGTTCAATGCTATATACACAAACTAGAATCTTTCCTGGAAAAAGGGACACAAAATTTCTCTGGAATTATGAAATAAAAGTGAATAACTGTAGTAGTAATGCCACGAACAATCTTACCTCGAAGAAACAGAAGGTGTGCACTCTCTGCTGCCGGCACGTGGAAATCAGAAGAAGAAAAGACTTGTTTTATGAAGGAGAATGAAATAAGTCTACGTGAAGTGTCGAGATTTGATGAAGATAAAAGAGACTAAGTTTGAAGTGGAAAAGGGCAGTATTTTGCTGATGTCTGATTGGTGAACATCCATCAGTTTATTTTGCATGTTGAATAATTTGACTACCCCCCCAATAGGTTGATTCCACTTCAACTAGACCTCCAAACTTCAAACAATAACCCATATCACATTCTGGAAGACAAAATCTTGTCATTGTTATCAAGTTTGGTTTGGTTTATGACATATCAGACATTTTAGGTTATTTAATGCCAAATCTTCTTTATATTTATATATCAAATATATAAGATTTGGTTTGGTTTGCTTTTATGGCATATCAACCATTGTTGATTATCTTATGCCAAATCCTCTTTATACATATATATTACATGTATATGATTTGGTTTGGTTGGGTTTTATGCATATTAACATTTGAAGATTATTTAATGCCAAATCTTTTAATACATATACATATCATACATGTATATTTGATTTATAAACATTTTGTTGATAACATTCTTAAATGAGCCTGAGGTCTTTTTGCATACAGTTAAATGGTTTCATTTGCACAATTCCCAGTGTCCAGTTGATCACTTTCCCCCACAACAATTCATGCCTGTACTTCTAAGCAAATTTGCAGCATTTACTTTTAACATTTGTTTCATCTCTTTCTTCACATAACCTTAAAAGGTAGAACCTGTTAGGGTCTCATAAATGGATTAAATAGAACTATCCGATTATTTACTATACTTGAAACCATTTAACTGCATAGAAACAAATGATTAATATGAAATTGAATTATTAGGTTTGGTTTGGTTTCTTTGTTTAATGGCATATCAACTCATTTTAGGTTATTTAATACCAAAGCCATTCTCCTAGAAGAACAGTAGAGGTACTATTTAACCCATAGCTGGGAGGATAAGGGGGTTCATACCTTTCCCAAGGGTATTTGCCCGGAAGTGAACATAATAGCGTGACTGGAGTACAAACTCGCGTACTACAATTCCGCAGTCCATAGCTTTAACCATTACACCACGAGGACACCCCCATGAATTATTAGTATTGGATAGAAATACATGAAACTATTTTACTTTGTCCAAACAAATGAGTAATGTTAAATAGAATTATTAGTATTAGCAATAATTGAAATGATTTGTGTGGCATTGTATTAAACTAAATCTGATCATAGGTCTCCAGGCTTGGAGTTTGGGAATGCAGAGTATCTCTTCAGTGTCATTATTCTTTGGTCGACTTTGACTTTGAGTGGTCATATCAATTAGGGTCTGATCCATGAGTCAAATAAAGCTGTTCCATCTTTTACAAGCAATTATTATTGTTCGTTACTTGAAACCAAATGGCTGCATGCAAGTTATTTGTATTAGATAGGAGTACTTGGTAAATAGATATATTAATGTTAGATAGGAATACTTGAAACCATTTTACTCTGTGCAAACAAATAAGCACTAACACATAAAAAAAATAAAGTTATTAATCATCTGTTTGCTTAAAAATCATATATATGTATAAAGAAAACTTGACATTAAATGACCATTGAGGGTTGATATGCCATTACACCAAATAACCTTGTCTAATCACATAGCCGGTACACTTGTTTTCTCCTTAGTCTTATGTATTCTACTTCATTTTACTCCGTAGGAGCTGTGGTGGGGAGTCGTCATAGTATTGGAGTGCGTCATTGTAGTAAGCAAGTTTGAACACCAGTCACATTGTTGCATACTGACCCTTGACCAAGCTGTCAATCACAGATGTACCAGTGTAAATAAATGGAAGCAGATCATGTGATCTTATCAGAAGTTGTAGGCATTATGAAATAATATATGCAGATGCCTGCTGAGCAGTTGGATCAGTGAGGGCCTGAGAAGGAGCCAGCTAGCAGTCAGTGAGAGCACCCTGCTGAGGGCCACTTCCCTCACTGGCCTCTGGTTGAGCATCCCCGGCTGAGAAGCAGAAGAAGTGCTAAGTCAAGTTTTGAAGATCACACAGCATGCTATGGTCAAGAGAAGAAGAAGTTATGGGTCAATATAGCAATCTGTCTTGTCTCCCTCTGTCCATCCGTCCGTCTCACATACAACAGAAGCTTCAACCTCGAACAAAAGAATAAAAAGATGTAAACATTTTCATAAAGAGAGTTATGGTCATTCTTCATTCATGTACATCCGTCATTATGAGTATACAACAACATTAATATGTTCACTTTCAAACTAATACCCTTAAAAAGGTATAAATCCATTTATCCCTTCAGCCATGGGTTAAATAGTATCACTACTATTTTTTACAAGGTTTGGTTTGGTTTGATTTTATGGGATATCAACCATTCTAGGTTATTTAATGCCAAATCCAGTTTATACATATACATTAGATATATATGATTTGTAAACACATTTTTTTTAGATACACATAGTTAAAGGATCAAACCGTTCTATTTCTAACTATTCAATTTATCATAAGTCAACAAAGTTAAATGGTTCTAAGCATTCCTATGTATCACAAACAATTCAATTAAACATCAGCCATTTGTTTATACACAGTTAAATTATAAAACAGTTTATTTCTAACTATTCAATTTAGCATTAGTCAACAAAGTTAAATCATTCTAAGCCTTGCCATGCATCACTTAAACATCAGTTATTTGTTTACACACAGTTGAATAATCAGTTTTATTTCTTAAAATTCAATTTAGCATAAGCTTAAATGTCAAACAGTTCAATTTGACCCATAGATAGAACCCTATCAGGTGTTACCACTCTGAGTCAAAGTGAACCCGGGAGTGATGGCAATAAAGGGTTACTCTGCATTCCCCAAATGTCCAGCATTACTGGAGTCTCACTGTCAGACTATTTAATATCTTATCCTTGACACCTATCATGGGGAGTGTCTTACCCCTTTGCAGAGATGCAGTCAGTGTATTCTGCTGCTCCAACCAACAGGGCTACTATTTTTTTAATGAGGATGTCTTTAAATAATCCACAAAGGTTGATATGCCATAAAACAAAGAAGCTCGCTGCATTTACTTATTTACTTATTGTGAGTTTTTTACACCAGCTCAAACTGTTGTTTTTTCCCTGAACTCAATGAGACAGCAAGTCTCTTCAGGTGACCAGAACTCAGTATTCTTGCGGAACAGAACTCAGTATTCTTGCGGAACAGAACTCAGTATTCTTGTGGAACAGAACTCAGTGTTCTTGCTGAAATGACTGTTCTCAAATAGTCCAGGAAGACATTCCTTGCTACAGAGTAGCCATCCACAAACCCAAACAAAATAAAGTTGAAATTCAAAACATATCTCCTATCTCTTCCTCCTTCCTTTTCTTCCTTTGCAGCCTTCACAGAGAAGAAGACACCAGCGATTTAAGATGGAGTAAAAAGAAACCAACAGAGTCAGATATAAAAACCCAAACCAAACAAATGCACATGGAAACCCTTTTTTAATAGGACCATACATACAGTTTAACATTGATTACCAAATTTTCTAGAGGGAGATGATAGTCTTGATAATAAGGAAGGTTGTAAACACCTTACTGAGATTGATGACAACCAAGTGAAGGCCTTCTTAAATCAAATCTCATACAAACTTAAGAGCTGCTGAAGAACTACATATTATCAATTTAGCAGTTGATTGAAATTTTCACCAAAATGAAATATTAAAAATGTATACTGCAGAAGCTTTTGTCATATCCTCCATATTGCAAAGGGATTGTGTAAATATGTACATAAAAGATGTTATTCAAAACAGTTTTAAAAATTTTCAACAGGGTATATTGACCAAAGGTTGTATAGGCCTTTGCAGCAGTAACATATCTACAAAAAATAACACCTATGATGAGCACTCGAATTTCACCCCCACCAAAATATTTAACACCCATTTTCAAAAATAACTGATATAAGTAAAGTAAGGTTGATGACTGTAGTCAAGGGTGACCCAAAGGCTCTCTTTTCAATAGCTACTACACTGAGGTGTAGGGGAGGATGATACTTCATTCCCTGGATTTCTCCACTTTACCCTTGATCCTTACCTTATAATGCTGAGAGCTAAGCAAGGAGGCATCAAGTACCATTTTTTGAGACTTTGGTATGACACAACCTGGGACTGAACCCCGGTCTCCCGGACTATTGGCAAACACTCTACTCATTAGGCCACTGGCTCGATGTTAAAATCACTTTATTTTATTAAGTTAACTTATTTCATTAAAAATAACACTTTTAGGATGAGAAATAAACATTTTTGACAGTGACTAAATACTTTTGCCAGGTAGTGCATAAGGCACCCAGGGAGGATCAAACTCAGTTTGGTTTAGTTGCCCCTTATATTCTTTTTTATTCTTCTTTCTCTTTTTCTTCTTTTTCATATTTTTATCTTTTTTATCTTCTCTTTTTGCTTTCCACTTTCTCCACCTCTAAGGAGGCGTGCTTAGCATCATGATTATTGTCATAAAAAATGGAATCTGACTTGAGTTCAAATACTGGATGAAGCTGTTTGCAATTTACTTCATGCTAATGCATTTGGGAAAGGTATGACTCCATCTCTTTTTTCCCCACCCCTTGACTCAGTCAGCTGGGGCTGCAGAATACACTGACAGCATTTCTGCTGAGGAGTAAGACTCTCTCTCAGAGTGTCCTAGATTTGACACTAAACAATCTGGTGGTGAGGCTTCAGTAATGCAGGAGCTTTGAGGAATGTGGAGTATCTCTTTACTGCTATCACTCCCTGGTCCACACTGACCTGGAGTGGTAGCACCTGATAGGGTCCTATCTATGGGTCAAATAGAACTACACTGTATTATTATGCTTAACTGAATTGTTTGAAATAAACTGTTTTTACATTTAACTATGTGTAAACAAAAATCTAAGGAGGTGCCCATGGTGTAATGGTTATCGTCGTTGGAAATGGACACGGTGACACGAGTTCAAATCCTGGACAAGACTGATTGCATTTCACATAGCACTAATACCCTTGGGAAAGGTATGAATACAATTATTCTCCCTCCAGCTATGGGTAAATAGTAGGGCAGACTGGGTTCTTCAGCCTTGGTAAGGCAACTAGTCTATGAGAAAGAAAACTCTGAATTCAAACCTGTTAAACTCCGCTTAAAAATTGACCTTATGTCATATCCTGCCCGAGCAGAGGGGTTGGTAAATATGATAAACAAAAATCTGTATACTTAGGCTAAACTGAATTATTTGAAATAGAACAGTTTGATCATTTAACTGTGTGTAAATGGATGACTGATGTTTAATTGAATTGTTAGGGATAAATGACAATACTTGGAACCATTTAACTTTGTTGACATGCTAAACTGAGTTGTTTGAAATAGAACTGTTTGATAGTTTTACTGTGTGTAAACAAAAAAACTGTGTACTTAAGCTAAACTGAATTGTTTGAAATTAAGAGAAGCCATATAAATGTGTGCAAAAAAATGACTTCAGGCTTGTTTAGAAATGTTATCTTCAAAATGTGTTTAGAAATTGTATATCTAAAATATGTATAAAAAGGATTTGGCATTAAATGACCTACAATAGTTGATATACCATAAAACCAAACCAAACTAAACTAAACCAAACTCTTCTTTCCCACCAATTGATAAATAACAGGGCAAACTGGATTCTTTAGCTTTGGTTAAGCAACTAATTGATGAGAAGGAAAACTCTGCAAAGAAATTGACCTTGTGTCAATCCTGTCCCTGGCAGAGAGCTTGTGAAAATACATACTCCTCTTCTTTGTGTTTCCTTTCATTTCATCTTATTCCTCTGCTACTTTTTTCCCATCTCTTTTCTCTTCTCTTTCCTTTTCTCTTTAGGCTACTTCATCTTCTTTCTCTTCATTCTCCTCTTTATCTTTTACTTCTTCTCCCTTTAATTCTTTTTCTGCTCTCCACCATCTCTTTTTTTCTCCTTTTTCTCCCAAAGTTTCCATCTCTTCTTTCCCTTTATTTTCCTTCTCATCCATTTTTCATCTTCTTCTTCCTTTAATTCTTCTTCAGCTTTACCCCACTCTCTTTCTCTTCTCTTTCACCTTCTTTTTCTTCTTTGGTTTCCTCCTATTTTCACTTAATTCTCTTCTTCTTCTTCTTCTTCTTCTTCTTCTTCTTCTTCTTCTTCTTCTTCTTCTTCTCTCTCTTTTCACTTTATGCCAAATCTCTCTTAGAAATGTGTTTACAGCAGCCATTTTGGTTTACAGCAGCCATTTTCTCTATGACTGCTGGCATTGCTCTTCTGACAAAGATTTTTACTTTATTCCCAGACATGTTGGCCAAATTCTTGGCTCCTACACTTGAACCAGAGCCAACCAATTTAACAACTTGGTTATCCAAAGAGCAAAAAGATTCATATACTTTCCAAGATATTTATACCAATTAGAAAAGCAGATTTTACAAGTATATGAATGTTGAAACAGACAAAAGTACATTGCTATTTTTTCTGATATCAAGAGAAACAATCTTCATCCTATTCACAGAAATTTTATTTCCAGTATTTACCTTTTTCATAATGCATAATATTTTTGGAACATCCAAATCACAACATGCATATAATCTTTTTGATGAATATAAAAGAAAACTAACATTTTATAAAATTTTATTTTTTAAGTTTCACTAGCAACAGTAGGCCTTTCTTGAAAGTTGAATAAAGAGAACATGATATTTGTTCAAAAAGAAAAATGTGCAGTATAAGTTGAATTATAATTGAATTACCAAGACCAGAAAATCTGGCAAACACTGCTTGTGACATACGGAACTTCTGGATAGCTGTTTCGACTTTATTAAGTCTCATCAGCAGTGTATACCTTGATCTCTCCAACTGGATATTGAACCAGTGACCACAGAATGCAGTGTGGTCCTGTTTGTCACATGCAGTGTTTGCAGAATTTTCTGGTTATGATAATTCCACTTATAATATAATTGCTCTATCTAAAAAAAGACTTTAAAAATGGTACTTGATACCTCCTTGCTTAACACGCAGCAACATAAAGTACATATTGAGGATGAAATGGAGCAATCCAGGGAAAGGAGTAATACCCTCCCCTATACCTCGGTGTAGTAGCTATTGAAAAGGGAGTCTTCTGGTCGCTCTTGACTTTGGTTGACAACTTTACTTACTCACTATATCTATATGTTGATTGTTGTAATCAAACTAACTATCAAGTTAAGTACTCAGTTAACTTAATTATGAGCAATTATTATCATGATGGTTACAGTGTTTGCCTAATGGCCTAGGAGATCGGGGTTCAATCCCAGATCAAGTTATACCGAAGACTAAAAAGATGGTACTTGATGCCTCCTTGCTTAACACTCAGCATTATAAGGTATGGATCAAGGGTAAAGTGGAGCAATCCATGGAAAGGGGTAGCGCCATCCCCTACACCTTGGTGTAGTAGCTTTTGAAAAGGGAGCCTACAGGTCGCCCTCAACAACAGTAGCCAACTTTACTTTACTTACTACAATTAGTTTGTAAAATCTAACCACTGGGTTTTTTCTATCTAGCCACATTTTGAATCGGATTGATTTTAATGGCATATCAATATATCTTGGGTTATTTAATGCTAAGAAGTGAGGAAATCACATTCCTTACATGTTCATTTTTAGTTTTTTTAGTTGTTGTTTCCTAAGAAGGTTTTTTTTACACACAGTCATTTTGAATATAAATAATTTCTAAACAGATCTATTTGACTCATAGATAGGAACCCAACAGGTACTACTACTCCAGGTCAGAGTGGACCTGGGAGTAATAACAATGAAGGGGTTATGCCATGCACCCCAGATCTCTATAACTGGAATGACACCATTATATTCAGTTTTGTGTCATATTCTGGTCACCACTTTTTGTGGGGAGTGAGGATCTTAATACTCTGCAGGGGAGGCAGTCAAGCCCTTCAACTGGGGAATTTTGTATCAGAAACAATAGACTAATTTATTTGATTGGATAATTTTTATATTTACCAACCCCTTCACTCAGGCAGGATATGACACAAGGTCAATTTTTTTAAGCGAAGTTTAACAGGTTTGAATTCAGAGTTTTCCTTCTCCCAGACCAGTTGCCTCACCAAGGCTGAAGGACTCAGTCTTCCCTACTATTTACCCATAGCTGTAGGGAGAATAATTTGATTGGATAATATATGAGCATAACTTTTTAATAGAATTGTTTATTTGTATCCATGAAATAATGTGTGTCGAGGGGTTGAATTGACTGCGAAATTGTGACGCTCACAAGAAAAAGAGTGGGCGTCAAATTATTATATAACCCTGACGACAGGAAGTGCAAACCATTTGGAGAGAAGATGCTAGAATGAGGAACATGTCCCAGAGAGGCTGGGCCCCCAGGCCCCCGGCTGAGCAGCCCAGGAAAACGGGAAGGAAATGCTGTTATGGCCAAAAGAATAGGGGTTAATATGTTGCAGTTCTGTTCAGCCTCCAACTCACCTCTCACACAGTAAAACCTTTAGTAACCCTTTCAAACCCTTTCAAATAGAGTGAGAGGTATATTTTTCTAAAGAACTGTGTCACTCGTCTTCATAGCGTCGTTATGTATTATGTGGCTATGCAACATAAAAAGCCAACTTTTCTAACTGATTGCTTTTACCTAAATTGAATGATATTTTTAAATCGTTATCATTACCACTTTTAAGTGTCTAAATCATCTAGAATTATTAGTTTTTAAAATGATCTTAAATTCTAATCAAAATGGTGCTATCTCTTCAGTTCACATACCTCAGTAGCAATATCTCATCAATGGAAAGCAATGTCAACATAGCATGGACTGCTATTTACAGGTTAACAACCATAAAGAAATCTGATCTTTCTCATAAATTAAACAGGAATTCTTCCAAGTAATAGCTCTGCCAGTACTATTGTATGGTTGCACCACTTGGTCTTTAACAAAACACATGAAGAAAAAGCTAGATGAGAACTATACCAGGATGCCTTATGCTGTTTTGGATAAATCTTGGAAGCAGCACCCTACAAAAAGGCAGCACTTACCTCTCATCTCACAAACTATCCAATATAAACAAGACATGCGGGGCATTGCTACAGAAGTCAGGATGAACTCATAATTGACATTTTTTATGGACTCCTGCACATATACACACCAGTGTTGGCTGATCAGCAAAGACTAAAATACATCAGCTCTGTGCAGACACTGAATGCCATCTTGAGGACTTACCATGAGCGATGGCCAATAGGGATGGATGGCTTGAAAGAATCAAGAAAAACCTTGTTGTTGACATTTCTTGATGATCATCATAATGAAAGCACATTATTGGTATCAACAACATAAGGGTTCTATGGTCAACACAGGTGTATGACTGTTAAGATCTATGAGTTTGAAAACAAATGAGAAATTTGGTAGTTGTATGCTCTAGCTATAATGATGCTCTATAGAAACACCAAAGTAAAAGTCCGTTCTCCAGATGGAGACACAGACTTCTTCGACATTGTAGCAGGTGTACTGCAAGGAGACACATTAGCCCCATACCTCTTTATCATCTGTCTAGACTATGTGCTTAGAACATCTATCAAAAAAATCAAAGAAAATGGTTTCAAGCTAACAAAAGAAAGAAGCAGTTACCGACAGGGACTACACCGATGATATAACGCTTCTGGCAAATGCACATGCCCAAGCCAAAACCCTACTACATAGTCTGGAATGAGCTGTTGCAGGCATTGGCCTCCATGTCAATGCACACCAGACAGAATATATGTACTTTAATTAAACTGGCGACATCTCCATACTAAATAGTAGCTCTCTGAAACTAGTTGACAAGTTCACCTACCTAGGAAGCAGTGTCTCATCAACAGAGATACATCAACACATGACTAGCAAAAGTATAGACAGCTATCAATAAGCTATTGGTCATATGGCAGTCAGGCCTGACTGATAAAATGAAACACAGTTTCTTCCAAGCAGCTGTCGTGTCGATACTGCTACATGGATGCACTACATGGACACTAACTAAACATATGGAGAAAAAGCTTGACAGCAACTACACAAGAATGCTGTGAGCAATATTGAACAAGTCATGGAGGCAGCACCCCACAAAGTAGCAGCTGTATGGCCACTTACAACCCATCATGAAAACAATCAAAATTAGACAAACCAGACATGCGGGACACTGCTGGAGAAGTAGGGACGAGCTCATAAGTGATGTTCTCCAGTGGACCCTTTCACATGGACGAGCAAAAGCAGGCCAACCAGCTCGAACCTACATACAGCAGCTCTATGCTGATATGGGATGTAACCGTGAAAACCTGCTGGAAGCAATGGACGATAGGGAGGGTTGATGAGAGAGACTCAGGGCTATCCATGCTGATAGTGCTACATGATGATGATGATGTTCTGTAACATGATTTTCTCAACATTTCCACCTTAGCAGATGTTATAATTTGGTTCTATGCTTAAAAGACTTTTAAAAATGGATTTTTCTCTCATTTTCCTAACAGCTCAGTTGGCTGGGGCTTTAGAATACACTGACTACATCTCTGCAGAGAGATAAGACTCCCCCAAAGAGTGTCTTGGATATGATATTAAACTATGTGATAGTGTGGGTCCAGTCTTGGAGCTTTGGGGAATGTGGAGTACTCCCTCATTGCCATTGCTCCCAGGTCTACTCTGACCTGGAGTGATAGCACCTGATAGAGTTCTATCTACGGGTCAAATAGAACTGTTTGATTATTTACCTGGGTAAACAAATACCTTTCCAAATGAATTGTTAGAGTTATATAGCAATACTTGTAACTTCGTACAAACAAATGACCTCATTTAAAAATGTATCCAGAAAATGTGTTTACAAGCCATATATTCAATATATGTACTGATCATATATTTAATGTATATGTAAAAACAGGATTTGGCATTAAATAACCAATAATGGATGACATGTCATAAAACTCAACCAAACTAAATTGAATTGTTAGAAATAGAACTATTTGATCATTTAACTCTGTGTAAAACAAATAACTGATGTTTAAATAAGTGTTAGTGATTCATAGCAATACTTGGAACCATTTAACTGTGTGCAAATGAACGAGTAATGTTGAATAGAATTACTCGCATTACATGAACCTCATTTACTATTGTCTAAATTGAATTATAGGTATTACATAACAAATGTTTGGAACCATTTCACTGTGTGCCAATGAATGAATGATGTTGACTAGAATAATTAATGTTAAATAGCAATACTTATAACCCTTTCTCTGTATGCAAACAAATGATTTATATTGAATAGAATTAATAGTGCTAAATAGAAATAATTGTAACTGCTTAAATGATTTTAAAAAATAACAATACTCATATGCAAACAAAAAGGTTCTAACTCATTTCAAAATAAATTTACCAGCTAATTATTCACTTACAAATCATATGTATTTCCATTAAACTATGTGCAAAAAATGATTAGTATTATATAAAATTATTCGTGTTAGGGTGAAAACCTTGAAAACATTTAATTGTGTGCAAAGATTGTGCTTAGGCTCATTTAAAAATGTTATCAACAAAATGTGTTCACAAATCATATAAATTCACTACATGTATAAATAGAATTTGGCATTAAATAACCCACAAGGGTTGATATGCCATAAAACCAAATCAAACCAAACCAAATCACATATATTTAATATATATGTGTAAAGATGATTTGGCATTAAATAACCTACAATGGTTGGTATGCCATAAAAGCCAACCAAATCAAATCACATATATCTAATATATATGTATAAATAGGATTTGGCATTGAATAACCTACAATGGTTGTTATGCCACAAAAGCAAACCAAACCAAATCATATATATATATATATATATATATATATATATATATATATAAAGGATTTGGCATTAAATAACCTACAATGATTGATATGCCAGAAAACCAAACCAAACCAAATTATATATATTTAATATATATATATATATATAAAGAGGATTTGGCATTAAATAACCTACAATGATTGATATGCCAGAAAACCAAACCAAAACAAATCCTTCTCCGTGTAGCAATGCTATACTCAATTTTATATATATATATACATGTATACAAAGTCCTGTTGGAAGAATCCTCTGTTGTCCCATTGTTTATTGATGTTAGTTTTTGTTTTCTTTTGGCCCTAACACATGCATGCAACATAAAGTGTAATAATTGTTGAGAAATTGGTTTCATTTTGTTGGTTTATCTTCTCAGGAACATGTAAGAGAAGAAGGCAGAGATGTCTAGATAGTATAATAAGAAGGATTTCATTATACACTCTAAGGCATTCATATGGATAGTGGGTGAGAGAGAGAAACAAGGATAGATAGATAGAGACAGTGAGCGAGAGAAACTAAAGGGGGTGAATAAAGAAGTAGACTGGGATAAATAGGGAGAGGGAGAAAAACAGCCTGGGATAGATAGATAGATAGATAGATAGAAATTAACTGAAAAAAGTGAGAGAAAAATAAAGTGAGTGAGATAGATATATATATATATAGAGAGAGAGAGAGAGAAAGAGAGAGAGAGAGAGAGTAATAGACACAAATGAATGGAGAAATAGACTTGGATAGATCCTATTTACCAACCCCTCCGCTCGGGTAGGATATAACACAAGGTCAATTTTTAAGCGGAGTTTAACAGGTTTGAATTCAGAGTATTCCTTCTCCTAGACTAGTTGCCTCACCAATGCTGAAGAACCCAGTCTGTCCTACTATTTACCCATAGCTGGAGGGAGAATATTTGGATTCATACCTTTCCCAAGGGTATTAGTGCTATGTGAAATGCAATCAGCCTCGTCCAGGATTTGAACTCATGTCACCGTGTCCATTTATAGACTTGGATAGATAGACAGATAAACTAGGAGAGGTAGAGAGATACAAACAGACCGAAAAAGAGTGGGATAGAGATAGAAAGAGAAACAGACATATATACAGAGTGATTGAGAAAGATAGAAAGAGAATGGGAGGAATAAATAAACTAATTGACAGAGATCAATAGAGGCAGACAGACTGGGATCAATAGATAGATATATATAGATAGGTTGATACAAACAGACTGAAAAATACAGGGATTGATAAAGAGAGAGAGAGAGAGAGAGAGAGAAACAGACTGGGATAGATAGATTGGTACAAATGGACTGAAAAATACTGGGATCGAGAGAGAGAAAGAGAGAGAGAGAGAGAAAGAGGGAGAGAGAAACAGACAGGGCTAGATAGATAGATAGATAGATAGATAGATATTGAAAAATGCTGGGATAGAGAGAGAGAGAGAGAAAGAAAAAGAGGGAGAAAGAAACAGACAGGGCTAGATAGATAGATACTGAAAAATATTTGGATAGAGAGAGAGAGAGAGAGAGAAAGAGGTAGAGAGAAACTGACAGGGATAGATAGATAGATAGATAGATACTGAAAAATACTGGGATCGAGAGAGAGAGAGAGAAAGAGGGAGAGAGAAACAGACAGGGCTAGATAGATAGATAGATACTGAAAAATACTTGGATCGAGAGAGAGAGAGAGAGAGAGAGAGAGAGAGAGAGAAACAGACAGGGCTAGATAGATAGATAGATAGATAGATAGATACTGAAAAATACTGGGATCAAGAGAGATGGAGAGAGAAACAGACAGGGCTAGATAGATAGATAGATAGATAGATACTGAAAAATACTGGGATCAAAAGAGAGATAGACAGAAATTTACATATACAATACATTCAATTTTGGGAAGCAACCAAATGCAACACAAAGGAATGGATGTTCAAGTGAGGTTAGCAAATGTTGAAATCATTATAACTGCTTTTGTTGTTGAGTAGAGTATTGCTACTTAATTAATATATACCCATAAATTTTTTTTTTCTTTTTGTTTAATGGCATCTCAAACATCAAGGGGTATTTAATGCCAAAGCCGATTTTGTAGATGAACAGCTAGGATACTATTTAACTCATAGCCGCAGGAATAAGGGGAGTTCATACCTTTTCCAAGGATATTAATCTGAAAGTGAATGTAAAAGAACGATTGGAACTCTTTTATTTTGAGGCTGCAGTATGGCATTTTAGTCATTAAACCTCAGAGACTCTTTCTCATAGAATTTATGTCTATGCAAATTCTACTCTCTGAAACCTACAATAGGTTTCTTTAGGATACACTGTATATAATGCCAGAATGTAAAGCGATTAAATAAAAGAATGTTTTGTACTATATTTGTTATTAGCTTATTTACTGCTAAATAAAAACCCTAAGGAAAACTTCCTTAAAGTGTGTTGATTCCATAATTTTTGCCAGGGTTGGTACAGTGCTATGGATAAAAGATTATGATTTTACAAATGTGTATTCATCCAGTTCCAACAAGGATAGATGTGGCACAAGGTCATTTTCTAGTGGGTAGAACACATACAAATTGAGACTCATACATAGCCATCACAAAAAATGCTATGCTAGGTTCTCTCAGCCCCCCCTTTTAGGGTGCCTCATATGTCAAGCAATAAACTCAGCTTTGCTAAGTCGGTACTACCAAGGAAGAAAACCCCCCAACTCCCCCAGGGAACAGGTTATGAATAAAACATCACCAATGCGGCATAAATGCCAGGTGAGTCACAGAAAGGTCAGTTAAGTATTGAAAGGTTTTTATTTTGAAAGTTCTATCAAGGAATGGCAACTAAGTATTCCTTTTATTTATTTCTCTATAGATTCCATATTTTTTCTTCAATATTGGATTATTCCATAATATTTTCCTCTGTATGGCATGAAAAAAATTATACCATTAATTTAAGTAATTCCTTTATTTTAGTGCATGTTTTATGAGGCCAAAATATTCAGCTATTTCATAAAAGTGTTTTGCATCTTCTCTGTTATTGATTTATTTACTGTTAAATAAAAAAAGTTAAGTAATCGTCCTCTAAGTATGTTAATTTCATAATTTTTGCCAGCAGTTGTATAATTCAATAGATAAAAAAATACATGAATCAAACAACTGGATTTTGATGTATCAGTATTTGAACTCTACGTTCAAGGGTTTTATCTCATACTATCAACCACTAAGCCATCAATACAGACAGCACAATCATTCCAATGTTTGGATACCATATTATCAAATAAATTGAATGTAAATCAAAATCTACCGTAAAATAAATATCATGATTATAAACAGTGATACTTTTATAAAAAGACATAAACCCAACTGGCAATTGTATTCACATTGCTATTTCTCGAAATAAAATTCCTAATTCAAGGATACATTAAATCTCTTTCAAATGCATCTTACCCTTCCAACATATTAGCCAAACCTAAAAGCTAAAATGTCTACATAGAATGGATCGATACAGAATACTTTTATTTATTAAACTTTGCTAAGTCAGGCAAGCATGCCTCAGGTTGCTCACAGAACATATTTATCCAATCTCTCAGCCAGGGACAGGATGCAACACAATGTTAATTTTTAAGTAGAGTACAGCTGGTTTTGAATTCAGGGTTATTCTTCTCCTCCTCTACCTCTTGCTCTACCAAGGATAAAAAGCCCAGTATGCCAAATTATTTTACTCATATGTATTTACCTAACCCATCCATGAAAGACTGATCCAGTCAGCTGGGGTTATAGAATACACTGACTGCCCCTCTGCAGAGGGGTAAGACTCCTGGAATGAGTGTCTTGTATATGACACTAAACAATCTGATAGTGAGGTTTCAATAATGCTGGAGCTTTGAGGAATGCTGAGTACCCCTTCATTGCCATCATTCCCAAGTCCACTCTGCCTCAGAGTGGTAACAACTGATAGGGTCCTACCTGTGGTTCAAATAGAATTAAACTGCATACCTATGCTTATGTGAATCACTTGAAATAGAACTATTTTGATATTCAAATTATGTACATATGCTAAACAGAATTGTTTGAAATAGAACTGTTTTTGACATTTAAAAAGTGTACATATGCTAAATTGAATTATTTGAAATAGAACTGTTTTTGACATTGAAACTGTGTACTTATGCTAAACTGAATTGTTTGAAATAGAACTGTTTATATATATAAAAAAGATTCAGTGTTAAATAACCTGCAATAGTTGATATGCTATAAATTCAAACCAAACCAAACCATAATTACTTAAATTAAATCACCCAAAAAAGGTTGATATGCCATAAAACAAAACAACCAAACAATCCACTAAAGACTGGATGTAATACAAGGTCAATTTTTAAATGAAGAAGTGTTGGTTTGAATTTGAATTTGATTTTTCCTTCTTCTAGACCAGTTGCTGTACGAGGAATAAAAAGCCCATTCTGCCCAACTATTTACCCATAAATGTTGGAAGAAGAGATATTTTCATGCCTTTCCTTTGGGCATTGGCACAAAGTAAAGTGCAAACAAGCTCATTGAGATTTTGAATTTGACTCACCGATTTCTTTTAACCACTATGCTCAATGCATCCACTTTGATTTCCTGTTGTTTCTTAGAGGTCACTCATCGTAGAATTGTACAGGCTCATCATTGGCTAACTTTGATGACCAGATGGGAAACAGTGGTTTCAACATGACTTGACTATACATCATCCTATAAAGTGTGTTGTTTACATACTGTCAAATAACTTATCAATAAACAGAAATTATTTTTCTCAGATTAAAAAGTTGTTATATACCCGACACTGGACATTTGCATGATGGTTAGAGTGTTCACCAATGGCCCAGGAGACCTAGGTTCAATCCTGGGTTGAGTCATACCAAAGCCTTAAGAAATGGTACTTGATACCTCCTTGCTTAACACCCAGCATTATAAGGTATGGATCAAGGGTAAAGTGGAGCAATCCAGGGAAAGGAGTAGCACCCTCCCCTACACCTTGGTGTAGTAGCTATCGAAAAGGGAGCCTTCGGTTTGCTCTCAACTGTGGTCAACTATATCTCCTACCTTTAAATATTGGTGATTATGTCCTATTCCTCATAAATACATTGGACACTTTTGAAGCGTGTAAAAAAATATGCACTATTCATGATGACTTGTCATGAATAGTAGTGAGTACTTTCTTCATGCTGCTGGCAAGTATTGTATTTTGTTGATGTTATAAAGATTTCATTTCCATCCTCCATCTTGATTATTACTCATTTAGTAACCTTTTGTTAGATTAAAACGAAAGGAAAAAGATGAGCGATTAAGTTAATTATCACCCTGACTTTTATAGCCACCCTTGCTACATTCAAAACAAGATAGACGAGTAGAATCTTGAATCGTTGTTCTTATCACATAAATCATTCAAATGAGAATCTGCATCCTAGTTATTTTTATTTTTAAGTTTTAGCCAGTGTGTTCTTCAGCTTCCTTCATTGTCTAATATCATCACTCTAGTCATTATCTTTACTGAATAAATTATTCAGATGAGTATCATTGTTGTTTTTATCATCTAGCTTCAGTCAATTTTTTTTTTAACTTTCTTTATTGTCTAAAATTCTGAATTCAGTTATTATTGCACAATGATATTCCTTGTTATCTTGAAACCAGATCTTACAGACTGTGGGAGAGATGCTGATATAAGAGAGTAAAGTTCCAAAGAGACTGACTTGAACACCACTGCCCTAGGTAGGCTATTTTTATTAATATTAAATGCCAAGGTCGGGATCATTTCTGGATGGACCTTGGATAAGATCACCATAGGCACAGATCAGCAAGTAGAAAATAATTTAAACCCCCTTGATATTTTCAACATATAATCAATATCAGTCCATTATTATTGTTTACATAGCTACAAGATGCAGCTGTTGGATGTTGGAATGGTTGCCAAGGAAACCCACCCCCTACCACATCATAAAGTAGCCAAATATACAATACTTTCTTAACTTAATTTGTTATTCCATTACCCCCAAAGACAGGGGTCAACTTATATAAGCTAATGATTTGTTGGCTAAAAATCAAGTCTCGACTCTCACATGATGGACTTCATCATAGCAAGCCTGAATAATCAAATTGCTCATTGCCAAGTGCATAAAATATTTACTAAGATTAGCTTACTCTGGTACTGTGTCTCAGTAGATGGACACACAGTGAGGGTTGATCTCACAATACAAATAGTTTTTTGCCCAGTCAACTGAGGCTGCAGAATACACTGACTGCACCTTTGCAGAGGGGTAAGACCCTGCCCATGAGTGTCCTGGATATAACACTAAACAATCTGATGGTGAGGTTCCAGTGATGCTGGAGGGTTGGAGAATGTGGATCCCCCCTTCATTGCCATTGCTCCCAGATCCACTCAGGCTCCGAGTGGTAGCACCTGATAGAGGCCAATCTATGGGTTAAATAGAACTAAACTGCATACTTATGCTAAACTGAATTGTTTGAATTAAAACTGTTTGACTAAACTGAGTAGTTTGAAAGGAAAATGTTCTTGACAATTAAACTGTGTACTTACATTTAAACTGTGTACTTATGCGAGACAGAATTGTTTGAAATAGAACTGTTTTTGACATTTAAATTGTACTCACGGAAAACTGAATTTATTAATATAGAACAGCTTTGACATTTAACTGTGCATAAGCAAAATCTATATTTATACTAAACTGAATTGGTTGAATTAGAACTGTTTGATGAAACTGAATAGCTTGAAATAGAAATGTTTTTGATAATTAAACTGCGTACTCATGCTAAATTGAATTATTTGAAATAGAACTGATTATTTGTATAAAACTGGATTTGCCATGAAATAACCAACAAAGGTTTATATGCCATAAAACCCAAAAAACCAACCAACTACTTGATTTGGTAGATGTCCTTCCTAACCAATGCTGTATTGTAAATAAACTGCACTATGTCATGCATACTCTCAGAGGGTGTACGGTAACAGCTTCACCTTGAAGCTGTAGCTTAAGCAAGTGGTTCTGAATTTAAAGCTTTTCCTACTAGACCAATTGCTTTACAAATTCAAATCCTGGGCATGATAATGGCCTTAAGAAAGGTATGAAACTGTCACTTTTCCTTGAGTTATGAGTAAATAAAAAAAAGGTCTTAAGCCTTGCAAAGACAACCAGTCTAGAAGAAGGAAATCTCTGAAATCAAAACCATAAGAGTATTATTCAGAGAACCTAGTTTGGTTTGGTAGTTTTCTTTCTTTAATGGCATATCAACCTGCATGGGTTATCTAATCCCAAAGCCATCCTCATAGAAGAACAGTAGTAGAAATATTCAACCCATAGGTAGGAGAATAAGGGAGTTCATGCCTTTTCTGAAGATATTATTCCGAAAATGAATGAAATAATATGACTGTAGTTTAAACTCACTTACTATAATGTTGCAGTCTAGCTCATTAACCACAACACCATGGGGACTCTTCGAAGAATCTGCAACACACAATACTTCTGTTATCAGCTCATTGAAAAGTGTGGTTGGTCTTACTCAAGCCTCATCCGCTATAAACAAACTACCCATAGTGTAATGGTTATTGTTGTAGGAAATGGACACAGAGATACAAGTTCAAATCCTGGATGAAAATGTTTGCATTTCACATTGCACTAATACCCTTGGGAAAGGTATGAATCCAATTATTCTCCCTCCAGCTATGGGTAAATATTTGGGCAGACTGGGTTCTTCAGCCTTTGTGAGGCAACTAGTCTGGGAGAAGGAAAACTCTGAATTCAAACCTGTTAAACTCCACTTAAAAATTGACCTTGTGTTGTTGTATAGCCACATACATATACAACTATACGTGTACATTTACAAATATACACCTATATGCAAAAACATCATTAACTGGTAATGACGAACGTCAATGAACGAACACACTTCTTTATAAAAATATAAATCTCGCACACTTTATTTTCAAAAGGTGATGTTTGTTGTGTGTGAGAGATGAGTTGGAGACAGGGACAGACTGCTATATTGACCCAAGTTCTTCTCACGCGATAGCAGCACTTCTTCCTCATCTTGGCTGGGGTTGCTCATCCGTGGGTCACTGAGGACACAAAGCCCTCTGTCTGCTGCTGGCTCTCACTTCAGCATCTTATCTCCAACTGTCTCGAACTGTCTGTGCACCTGGTTATATTATTGTTTAACACCCACCTGCTTCCGCTGTTCTTCTGCTTATTTACACTGGTGCATCTCTTGATTGACAGCCCGGTGGAGGGTCAATATATAACAGTGTCATATCCTGCCCGAGCTGAGGGGGTTGGTAAATATGATAAACAAAATAGCTCTGTACTTCATTTGCTAAGTTTTCGTTTTGTTAGTTGTCGTAATTGAATTCAATGAACAAACATTATTCATAGTGAAAAGTGAAATGCAAATTGCCTTCTTCAGGATTTGAACTTGTCAAGTTGATTTCCTAAGATGACAACTATTATATATTACATTTCCAATGGGATGTCCTGAATATGACACTTAACTGAATCTTTGCCCAGTCAACTGGGGCAGTAGAATACATCAACTGCATCTCTGTAGAGGGTTAAGACCCTAGCCCATGAGTGTCCTGGATATAACACTAAGCAATCTGATAGTGATGCTTGAGTAATACTGGAGCTTTGGGGAATGTGGAGTACTCCTTTATTACCATTGCTCCCAGTTCCACTCTGGTCTGGAGTGGTAGCACCTGATAGGGTCCTATCGATGGGTCAAGTAAAACTAAACTGTGTCCTTATGCTAAACTGAACTGTTTGAAATAGAACTGTTTTTGACATTTAACTGTTTGTAAACAAAGAATTATACTTATACTAAACTGAATTGTTTGAAATTTAATTTTGCATTAAATGATCTGGAAAGAGTCGATATGCTTAAAATAAAACAACCAAACCAAACTAAACCAAACCAAACCTAAACTGAAACTTCGGTTCCAGTTCTGAAGATCTGGCAAGAGTGGAGTACTCCTACATTGGCATTACACCTACACTCACTCTGACCCTGAAAACCTGTTAGGGTTGTATATATAGATCAAATGTTTTGGATTCTTTGTTTAATGGCACGTTAACCTTTTATGGATTATTTACTACCAAAACCGCCCACATAGAAGAACGGTTGTGGTACTATTTAACACATACATAGCTGTGTGAATAAGGGAGTTCTTACCTTTCCCACGGATATTAATCCAAAAGTGAATGTAATACCCCTGGGTCAAAAAGATCTTTTTATAAATTATTTGTAATAGATAGGAATGATTTACGCAATATAATTGTAAATTATATTAAGTATGATTACTTGAAGATATAATTGTTTACTTATAATTATTATTAGTATTTTCAGTAGTCACATGAAACCATATCATCATCATCATCATCATGTCGTGCTGGTGGCATGGATATCCCTGACCTCTCTCTCCATTTCTCCCTATCATTCATCGCCTCTGGCAGGTCTTCAGGGCTACATCCCGTATCCTCACATAGCTGCTGTATGTATGTTTGAGCTGGTCGTCTGGCTTTTGCTTGGCCATATGTGGGGGTCCATAGGAGTACATCACTTAGGAGCTCGTCCCTGCTTCTCCAGCAGTATCCTGCATGTCTGGTTCGTCTAACTTGGATAGATTTTGTGATGGGATGTAGGTGGCCGTATAGTTGGTCCTTTGTGGGGTGTTGCCTCCAGGACTTGTTCAATATTGCTCGCAGCATTCTTGTGTAATTACCGTCTAGCTCTTTCTCCAGAAACCATATAATTGCTTGCAAATTATTCATGCTTGATAGGAATACTTGAAACCAGAAGTGTACAGACAAATGATTATTATGAAGTAGGAATATTTACCAAAAACTACATAACTATATATGAATTATTACTTAGAGATAAAAATACTTGAAACCATTGAGAAGAGTGTTTGCCAATGGTCCAGAAGACTGGGGTTCAATCACAGGTCGAGGCATATTAAAGACTCAAAAAATGATACTTGATGCTACCTTGCTTAGCACTCAGCATTATAAGGTAAGGATCAAGGGTAAAGTGGAGCAATCCTGGGAATGGAGAAGTGCCCTCCCCTACACTTCAGTGTCGTAGCTATTGAAAAGGGAACCTTCAGGTCACCCTCAACTAAGGTCACCAACTTTATTTTATTAGATAGAAATTATCATCATCAACACATACTAATAGCATGGATTTCCTTGACACACTCTAGCCATCCATCCCTATGGGCCAGTCCTCTATATTGAAAATATTGTCATGATTATAATGTAAAATTTAGAAATTAATCAAATTTTGGCATTAAATAACTCATAAGGGGTTGATATGCCGTTGAACAAATAAACTAATCTGAACAAAATTATAGTTAGGATTATAATCAGAAATTTGAAATTTAAGCAAATTTCAGTGTTAAATAACCAATAAGGAGTCTAATTGGAGGTGCTCATTGGTGAGGCAACTAGTCTAAGAGAAGGAATACTCTGAATTCAAACCTGTTAAACTCTGCTTAAAAATTGACCTTGTGTCATATCCTGCCCAAGCGGAGGGGTTGGTAAATATGATAAGGAGTCTGATTTGAAGTCTAAAAAGTCAACTAATAGACATCTCTTTTCTGAACAGAACAATTTTTTAACTGAAAAATCAGTCTAATTCAAACTCTAAAATAGTCTAAAACGCATCGCTTTTTCCAATCTTGAGAGTATCATAGCTTTATCAAAATGAAAAAAATCAAAGAGAGATTTGGAATCGAGAAAGCTTAACTTTTCTGAATCTCTGAAGTTTAACAATTCTTTTTTAATTAAAAAATCACAGTGGGACTTTAAAAAAATCCCCCCCAAAATACTTCTTGATCATTTACCTTGTGGTGAGAAAACTTCAGTAACCAGCTGATATGAAGAGCTTTACATGTTGGTTCAACCGATTTAGTTAGATCAATGGGGAGAGAGTTCATATCAGAATTTGATCCCTACACAGGAAGAGTCACATGGTTTAAAATTATATTGTCTTTTAGTACAGATTATGTCTTATATTTTGGTTTGGTTTGGTTTTATGGCGTATCAACCTTTGTAGGCTATTTAACACCAAATTCACCTTATATTTTGTTTAAAGAGAACTTTCTTTTTGTCATATATATAAATTAATTCAAGCATGGTGTATATTCTTTTTTTTTTACTCCAAAAAGGAAATTCAGTGAGAAAAAGTTTCATGAAGCCTCATTTCATTAGAGAAATATTTATGGGGAATAGAAGGTTTAGTTTGGTTTGGTTTGATTGTTTTATGAGTTTCGTTGGTAGTCGTTATTGTCATTATTGGTCTATGGTTGTTGGTTTTGGGTTTAACGTATCTAACTCCTTTGTGATTCTTCTTACCCCAATTAACTTGTCGGCTTCTTTGTCTGTAAAAGGCTGCAAGAGAATTTAAGGAAGGAAGGAAAGAGACAAAGATACCTTTTAAATTCCAACTTTATTTTTGGGTTTTAATGACAATTCTATGGTGAGGAGAGTTTTCCTGAATCAGTAGAAATATGTCATGTTTCCCGGACAAGGTGTATATAAGTAATTTTTGGTGGAGTAGGAGTTTAAAATCGGTGGTTATGTCCAGTAAGTATTTTTCAGTGGGATATGATCAGCAGTGGCGGCTTGCTTGCAGCAGATACAGCCTGCTGCGAAGCCCCAAGACTTAGAAAACATGCGTGCTACCTAATAGCTGAGTGAAAGAGGGTCCTTCCAGTATTAGCAGTGAAGGCTGAAGTGAGAATAGATTTCTCTTTGGTGCCAGTAAGTCTCTCTTTCAGACATGAGTGGATTTTGCTTCCTGTCAGAAGCATCTGGGAACTGCTACATTTTTTAATTTATCTTATTCTATTTATTTTTTTTTTTAATTTTTTCTAATCCTGATATATTGTACTATGTGTAGCTGAAAAACAAGTAAATGCAAAAAGAGGTTTCGAGTTGGGTGTATTTAGTGTCACTCTCCAAAGTAATATTGTTTCTAAGAAAGAATTATGCCCTCTTCCTCAAATAAATGTTTGAAGAAGGGACACTGCTATTGTAAGTGGAGCTTGGAAAATCTGCATGGTAGACATCAAACTAATTTACATTGGAGCATTCCTGGTTGGATATTGGCAAATAGTCTGAGGCCAGACAAATATATAAGCCTGAGATTTCATCAGTCAAAATAAAGTGTTCCTGGGGTGCAGACAGAGAGAAAGACCAGTGGATATTCGGGTATGAAGATCAACACTTTTAGTTTTCATCACCACAACACTATCTTAAGTCCCTGGATAGGATAACAGGAATGTCATTACTATAGCATACATTCTAGAAGCCAATATTACAGTTATCAGCTGAGATTGGCGTCCAACCAAAATGGATATTTTTGTAGGTGTATTAGTAATCATGGCAAAATATGATTATGTTCACTTGGAGTAATCACTATTGTTTTTATTTTAAAATGAATGATTACTTTCTATTATGCTGTTATTTTCTGCCCTATTACTTTTTCTCCACCCTGTATATCACTTTCCTCTTTCAAATATTGATTAGCAGATTGTGTCGAGTATAAGTCAGACTTTAAAGATTAATTTTTAATATAAGATATAGGGAGTTGACTGGAATATGAATAATTGCATTGTTTAAGTCAATATGCAATGCAGGAACGACTGTTTGCTGTGTTGCCAGGGACAAACCCCCATCCCCTGTTGTTGCCTTGTCATAACAAGAGTAATGTATATAACCAAATAAATGGTGCTTTGTTATCTTAATTTATTGTTCCATTGTCAAAGACAGGAATCATCTAAATTAATGATTCATTGGACAAAAATCAATAGTTAGCCAGTAGAAGTTCAGCTTCTATACATGTTTCTTCATAGCAGACCCAAAATATCCAAATGCAAAGAACCAATTTAAAGCCACTTAAAGCCATAAACACTGCCCAAAAATGATGCCCCTTCATTCGTCCTCAGATAACTACTGCATGTAAAGTTATGGCTTTGAATTTGGTAAAACAATAGGATCATATTGTTAAAACATCTACTTTGTCATGTTGTAAGTTGGCGACCATAGTTGAGGGTGACCCAAAGGCTCCCTTTTCAATAGCTGCTACACCAAGGTATAGGGGAGGGCACTACTCCTTTTCCTGGATTGGTCCACTTTACCCTTGAGACATACTTTATAATGTTGAGTGATAAGCAAGGTGGCATCAAGTACCATTTTTTGAGCCTTTAGTATGACTCAACCTGGAATTGAACCCCGGACTCCCGGGCCATTGGCAAACATTCAACTCATTAGGCCAATGGCCTGTTTTACTTGTCATGTTGCAACAGTAATTTAATCAATGATTGATTCAAGAACTTGTTATTTTACCAAATTCATTTTATATAATTGGAATGTTTGGTAGGAGGGAAGATATTTAATCAAGTCCCCACTCACCAAGAAACTGTATTAACATTAGTATATCCATTATATACTAACATGGAACCCAACAAGAAAAAAAAAGACAAGATAAACTCATTTCCACACACAAGAATATTTAACCTTTTATCTATAAAATAAACATGGTAAGGAAGATACTTAATCAAGTTCCCACTGACTAAGGACTAATATTAACATTAGTATATCCATGATATACTAACACTGAACCCGAAAATTTGGTTTGTTCTTGGTTTCTTTCTGATTTCTTTGTTTAATGGCATATTAACCTTTGTGGGTTATTTTATTGGTTAGTTGGTTTGTTGGTATGGTTTTTATGGCTCATCAACCATTTTAGGTTATTAATACTGACTCCATTTTTACACATATAAACAGTTCTATTTTAAACAATTCAGTTTAGCATAATTACACAGTTTAGTTCTACTTGACCCATTGATAGGAACCTATCAGGTACTACCACTCTGAACCAAAGTGGACCTGGGAGCGACAGCAAGGAAGGGATACTTCGCATTCTTCAAATCTCCAGCATTATTGGAACCTCACAATCAAATTGTTTAGTTTCATATCCAGGACACTTGGTGGTGGTGTTGGGGTGGGGTCTTACCCCTATACAGAGATGCAGTCAGTGTATTCTACAGCCCCTGCCAACTGGGCAGTATGGGTTATTTGATGACAAAGCCATCCTTGTAGAACAGTTGTGGTACAATTTAACCCATAACTGGGGGAATAAGGGGGTTTATGCCTTTCCTAAGATTATTAGTCTGAAAGTGAATGTAATAGAGCAACTGGTGTTTGAACTCACAAACTACAGTGTTGCAACCCAGCATGTTAGCCAATATGCCATGAGGACTTCCCCTGAACACAATGGAAGGAAAACCTAGATAAACTCATTTATAAGAACATTTATTGTTTTATCTACATAATATACATGCTAAGGTAAATATTTGATAGAGTCCCTACTCGGCAAGGATCAATATTAGCATAAGTATATACATGATATACTGTACTGAACATAACAAAAGGAAAGACCAGATAAACTAATTTACACATACAATAACATTCAACTTTTTATATACATAATATAAACAATCAGCATCAAAAGAAAGAAGGGGAATTCCTTGGCATAATAGACTGCAGCCTTGAAGTAAACAAGTAATTCCAGTTACGCTATCACCAAACCCCCCAAAAATATATACAAAACATCCCATTGTATAATTATGTACATATTGTCCCATTAAGAAGTCAGATATAAGTAAGTTGGCTGACCGTAGTTGGGGGCGGCTCAAGGCTCCCTTTTTCAACAGCTATTATAGGGGAGAGTGCTACTCCTTTCTCTGGAAGCCATACTTAGAAGGCTGGCTTTGGTTTGGTTTCTTTTTTTTTAATGGCATATCAACCTTCATAGGAAATCTAATATCAAAGCCATCCATGTGAAAGAACAGTAATGGCACTATTTAACTCAGAGCTGAGGGATAAAGTGTTTCATGCCTTTCCGAAGGGTATTAATCCAAAAGTGAACCTAATAACACAACTGGAGTTTGAACTTGCGTACTATGATGTCACAGTCCAGATGATTAGTCACTACACCACAGGGATTCTTCCGTTATATGGAAAGAGTACAAAATGGAAAAGTCTTATTTGACAAGAGTGGGTAAAATAGCTTTACCATTCCCTGGCTGGGTCAGAGACAATGTCTCTACTGTTTAAAGACCAGAGACAACGTGTAATTACAGCCCTCTTAATAAGTATACAAATTTTATATATATATATATATATATATATATATACAGTGTATCACAAAAGTGAGTACACCCCTCATATTTCTGCAGATATTTAAGTATATCTCTTCATGGGACGATACTGACAAAATGACACTTTGACACAATGAAAAGTAGTCTGTATGCAGCTTATATAACAGAGTTAATTTATTTGCCCCTCAAAATAACTCAAAATATAACTGTTAAAAGCTAAATGCCTGCCAACAAAAGTGAGTACACCCCTTAGGGAAAGTTGTCAATATTAACATACACCATGTCAATTGTCAATATTTTGTGTGGCTACCATCATTATCCAGAACTGCCTTTACTCTCCTGGGCATGGAGTTTACCAGAGCTTCACAAGTAGCCACTGAAATGCTCTTCCACTCCTCCATGATGACATTGCGGAGCTGGCAGATATTTGAGACTTTGCACACCTCCACCTTCCACTTGAGGATCCCTCAAAGATGTTCTATTATCTGTGTACTCCTCTCCTGGTTGCCGCCACACATGCTTGAAACCATCAGAACCAAACAAATTAATCTTCATCTCATCAGACCATAGGAATTGGTTCCAGTAATCCATGTGCTTTGTTGACATGTCTTCAGCAAACTATTTAGAGGCTTTCTTGTGTATCTTCTTCAGAAGAGGCTTTCTCCTGGGGTGACAGCCATGCACACTAATTTGATGTAGAGTGCGGCATATGGTCTGAGCACTAACAGGCTGAGCCCCCACCTCTTCAATCTCTGCAGCAATGCGGACAGCACTCCTATGCCGATCTTTCAAAGAAAGCATTTGGATGTAATGCTCAGCACATGCGCTCAGCTTCTTTGGATGACCTACCCAAAGCCTGTTCTTAGTGGACCCCGCACTTTTAAAACGCTGGATGATCTTAGCCACTGTACTGCAGCTCAGTTTCAGGGTGTTGGCAATCTTCTTGTAGCCTTGGCCATCTTCATGTAGCACAAAAATATGTCTTTTAAGCTCCTCAGAGAGTTCTTTGCCATGTGGTGCCATGTTGGAACTTTCAATGACCAGTATGAGAGAGTGTGAGAGCTGCACTACAAATTTGAACACACCTGCTCCCTATGCACATGGGCTTAGTAACACATGGGCCTCATAATACTAATGAGTCACATGACATTTTGGAGGGAAAATGACAAGCAGTACTCAATTTGTACATTTAGGGGTGGAGTTTCTTAGGGGTGTACTCACATTTGTTGGCAAGGATTTAGCTTTTAATGGTTATATTTTGAGTTATTTTGAGGGAAAAATAAATTAACTCTGTTATATAAGTTGTGATACACTGTATATATACATATATATATATATATATATATATATATTTAATCTAACATTTACTAAATAAAGGGTCTGCTGAAATAAATATTATTACAAAAAACCTGTGTGATTTTAAAGGTTTTGCTTTTATATGGTATATTTATATATATATATATATATAGAATTAACTTAAATCACGAGTCGAAAATCTTCTACTAAAGTTTCACCTTAACGGATCATCAGGAAGCCTAAGTTCGACTCTAGTAATTATAGCTTTGCAGCATTCGCAGAGGGTTTTTTGGTTTTCTTTTGACCACTGACTGCGTACCCCTTGATTTTTTTCAAGGAGTCGGACGAGGCTGGCCTTTTCTTTCTTTTTTACCCAGAAAACTTTTTCCTTTTCCCCTGGGCGGTGATTCGAGGTACTTTTATCTCTTGTTCCTGACCAGGGTTTTTTTGTTTTTCTGATACCGTGAATACTGGTAGATATTAGATTAGTAAATATATATATATATATATATATATCATATAAAAGAAAAACCTTTAAAAAGCACTCAGATTTTTTTGTGATAATATTTATTTCCGCAGACTCTTTATTCATAAAATGTTAGATATGCATCTTCAGACAAAGAAATGATGAGAAATTTCAAATGAAAATTTAGGAAAATCCACAAACTTTCAGCCACCCTATCTCCATAACCCAAATTTCACTTTCTTTCTTTCTTTTTTTTTTATATAGTATAAAAACCAGATCATTTGTTTTTCCTGTCTGGTTGACAAATGTCATACAATTCATGTAGCAAATTGGATTTTGAATTACATGGATATTGAAGAAAGAAAATCCTGAAATAGAATTGATCTCACCATTGGCTGACTCGGCATTGGATAATACAAGAATATATATATATATATATAAGTGTAACCATGTAAATGACACATCATTGGAAGATTTTAGGGAGGTGCCTGTGGTGTAATGGTTATCATCGTAGGAAATGGACACGGCGACACAAGTTCAAATCCTGGACGAGACTGATTGCATTTCACATAGCACTAATACCTTTGGGAAAGGTATGAATCCAATTATTCTCCCTCCAGCTATGGGTAAATAGTAGGACAGACTGAGTTCTTCAGCCTTGGTGAGGCAACTAGTCTAGGAGAAGGAATACTCTGAATTCAAACCTGTTAAACTCCACTTAAAAATTGACCTTGTGTCATATCCTGCCCGAGCGGAGGGGTTGGGTAAATAGGATCATTGGAAGATTTTTATTGCAGAAATACTCTTAAAATACTTTTTGAGAATAAGGCCATTTCCAGCCCAGTTTGCAGTTAAAATATTGGTTCCTTTATGTTATAAATATAAAGTAATTTAATCAATGATCAAGTTAGAACTTGTTACTTCATAGAATGAATAATATACCTTAAAATCAACATATTACAGCAAGAGACTGAGAGCAGACTGGGAGTCAAAGTTTCCCGGAATGTTCTAAAGTGTATTTAATATAAAATCACTATTCATTGAGATACAGGTTCTTGAAATAATAATAACAATTATAATATTAATAATAATAATCAAACTATATAGCAGAAATCTCATCAGAGGGATAAACATCGGGGCTGTCCCTGTCATAAGAAAAATACTTGGACCATCCCCAAAGAAGATGAGAAAAGAACTTCAGCAAATGGAACAAGAAAACTCATGACAATGCATAATGCCTTACATTATAGAGATGATATAAACAGACTGCATGTGTCAAGGAAAGAAGGAGGAAGAGGACTTACCAGCATTGAAGATAGTGTCGATACATCAATAAGACATATTGAAGACTACATAATAAAGAGCAAAGCAAAATTTATGTGACCAGAAACAACACAAACAACACAAGGATCAAGAGAACAACAATAACTAGAAACCAAAAATGGGAAGAAAAACAACTGTATGGATATTTCAAGAGATAAACAGTCAAAATCTCATACAAGAAGACTTGCACATGGCTAAGAAAGGGAAACCTTAAGAGAGAGACTGAAGCTCTTCTAATTGCAGTACAAAACAATGCCATGATGACTAACTATGTGAAACCAAAAATAGACAAGACTCAATAAAATAGTAAATGTAGGTTATGTGGTAATAGAGATGAAGCGATCAGTCATATAAAAAGTGAATGCAGTAAATTAGCGCCAAAAGAGTATAAGATAAGAGATGACTGGGTAGGGAAGGTAATCTATTGGGAATTGTGCAAGAAATTTTAATTTGACCATACAAACAGACTGGAGAATGAGATGCTGGTCTAGTGGGTAGAGTGTTTGCTAATGGCCTGAGAGACCAGTGTTCAATCCCAGGTCAAGTCATATCTAGTTAAAAAATTGTACTTGATACCTCCTTGCTTAATACTCAACATTATAAGGTATGTATCAAGGGTAAAGTGGAGTAATCTGGGGAAAGGAGTAGCACCCTCCCCTAAACCTTGGTGTAGTAGCTATTGAAAAGGGAGTCTTCGGGTCACCCTCGACTACAGTCGCCAACTTTACTTTACTTACAAATGGATCAACTAATTTTGGTCAGACAACCAAACCTAGTAATAGTCAACAAAAAAAAGAGAATCTGTCAAGTAGTGAACTATGCTATTCTGGCAGACCACTGAGTGAAAATAAGAGAAATCAAAAAAGATAATCAAATACTTGAACCTTGCAAGAAAAAAACAATGGAACATGAAGGTGATGGTGATACCAGTTGTGGTTGGTGTACTTGGAACTGAAGAAGTCAAATGACTCACCTTCTAACATGGCTGCCTTCTTGAATCTTCTTGGTAAAACCAAGTCAGCAAAGCTTACCTTTTATAGGAGAGCACCTAATGCAGCAGGTGAGTTGTTCTGTGATGCCAGGATCACCTGCCCAACACATTTGCATGAGTGGTGTCTATCTATGGTGCCATGATGACCTGCCCAACACATTTGCATGAGTGGTGTCTATCTGTGAACACAGGATGACCTGCCCAACGCATTTGCATGAGTGGTATCTATCTGTGGTGCCAGGATGACCTGCCCAACGCATTTGCATGAGTGGTGTCTATCTGTGATGCCAGGATCATCTGCCCAACGCATTTGCATGAGTGGTATCTATCTGTGGTGCCAGGATCACCTGCCCAACACATTTGTATGAGTGGTGTCTATTCACCCATATATTCATCCAGTAAATGGCAATGGGATCATTTTTGTGTGTCAGACCACTCTCAAGTCAACCAATATTCATCAGGAACAATCCTCAAAAGATTGGTAAGGCGACTGGAAAGTTTGGAAATAAAAGGACAAGTAGAAACTATCCAGACAACAGCATTATTCAGATTGGCCAAATACTGAGATGAGTCCTGAAGACTTGAAGAGACTTGCTGTCACTCAAATTCCAGTGAGAAACCATCAGCTAAGGCCACTGTGAAAAACTCTCAAAGAAGTATATAATAATGATAATATAAAAATAGTATTAATAGTTTAAGAATCCTGCAAGAAATAATTAAAAGGGAGTCTTTGAGGCATAGTGACTAATGTGCTGGACTGGGACATTGAAGTAAGTAAGTTCAAACCCCAGTCGTGCAATCATGTTTACTTTTAGACTCATACCCATAGGAAATAGATAAACTCCCTTATCCCTCTATCTATGAATCAAATAATACCCCTAATGTCCTTCTGTAAAGATGACTTCAGCATTAAATAACCCACAAAGGCTGAAATGCCATTAAGCAAAAAAAACAAGATAACCAAAGGTTGAAATGCCATTAAGCAAAGAAACCAAGATAACCGAGAAATTATTAACCAAGAAATTTTTTATATCATTTTTCATGGCTGTTTTATATTAGCTTATTTGATTTTACTGTAAATATAATCTGACCACTTCAAGGCATAATATAATCATGAAAAAATATTGTAGTGCCCCCACCCTAAACCATTTCTTTTTGGCACTTATTTTGTTTTATGGTTAATGCACAAGAAGTTACAGTTTTGATAGCTAAAGGCAACTCTTCACATAAGGTGTAAAATATATTCACCAGTTACAAATAGAAGAGTGGCTGTATGAACGAAGATATGAGTGAAACAAAGAAAGAAATAGCAATAAAGGTCAAAATTAGAATAAAGAAGACAACAGATAAAAAAAGATGAGACACAAAAATAAGGGTAAAGCAGAGTTATCTCTTCTTTGGAAATGATATACAGAAAACATTTAACCCTTTTGGTAGGCAGGGACTTGCCATGGCATAGTGGCAAACATACTGGACTGTTACATTGTAAATTTGAGCTCCAATTACACTATTACATTCATTTTCATGCTAATACTCTTTGGAAAGGAATGAACTCCTTTATCCCTCCTGCCATAGGTTAAATATTACCACGAGTGTTCTTCTAAAAAGATAGCCTTGGCATTAAATAACCCATGATGGTTGATATGCCATTAGAACTAATCAAACCTGTTAACAGGGCTTAGAATACAGTGACAATATCCCTTGCAGAAGGATTAGTCCCTACCATACTGGGCCATTGGTCTAATGAGAAGAGTGTTCACCAATGGTCTGGGAGATGTGGTTTCAATCCCAGGTTAAGGCATACCAAGGACTCAAAAAATGGTACTTGATGCCACCTTGCTTAGCACTCAGCACTATAAGGTAAGGATCAAGGGTAAAGTGGAGCAATCCAGGGAATGGAATGATGCCTTCCCCAACACCTTGGTGTAGTAGCTATTGAAAAGGGAGCCTTCAGGTCACCCTCGACTACGGTCGCCAACTTTACTTTACTTTAGACCCTACCCAAAAGTAGGGTTCTGGGTATGGTACTTAACTGCATCCGATGATGAGATTCCAGTTCTGGATATCTTAGGAGTGTGAAGTACCCCTTGATTGCCATTACTCCCTGGTCCACTTTGACTCAGAATGGTAGTACCTATTAGGGTCCCATCAATGGGTCTAATAGATATATTTTTAGAGAATTACTCATAGTAGATGGGAGTACTTGATACCCTATAACTACTCAATAACATAAGGTGATGAAATGAGGCAAAATTGAAAGGCATGAATCTAACTGTACTTCCTCTTGCAATGGATGAATAGTAGAGAAGATTAGGCTATTTGGCCTTGGTCCAGCAACCAATCTAAAGTAAAGGGTATAATTAACTTCAGAAGTTAATTAACAAACAATATATATATTTACACCTCCTCATGAGCAGGATGTGACACAAGGCCAATTTTAGGCTGAGTTTAACAGGTTTGTAATCAGTTTTCCTTCTCACAAACTAGTTGCCATACCAAGGTTAAAGAGCCCAGTCTGCCCTACTATTTGCCTGTAGCTGGATAGAGAATAGTTGGATTCATACTTTTCCCAAGGGTATTAGCACAATGTGAAATGCAAACAGTCTTGTGGGAGATTTGAACTCATGTCGCCATGTCCATTTCCTCGAATGGAAACCATTACAACACAAATACCTCCTTAACAATCAATATATGTAACAGTGTATATACTACTATTATCACCTTTAGAAGAGAAAAATATTCTTCAGTAAAAAATGGATATAAAATCTTTGGTTTTGGTGTCTTTGTTTAATGGCATATTAAACTTCATGGGTTATTCACAGTCAAAGCCATCCAGTAATGGCACTATTTAACCCATTGCTGGAGGGGGTTGGATAAGGGAATTGATACGTTTCCCAAGAGTTTTAATCTGAAAATGAACATAATCACATCACAGGAGTTTGAACTCACTTACTTCAAGACGGCAATCCTGCACATTAGCTTCTACACCATGGGACTCTGTAGCTATTAACAAAGAAAAGATGTGAAGCTCATCAATTTATTCATGGCTAATTTACTCAACAACATTCTTTTTTAGTCAAAATACATAACATGGATGAGCTTATATTACACACAATATCACAGTGACCAGAGAATCACATGTGGTATCACAGTAACCACAGAATTATAAGTAGTTTCACATTAGCTAAAGAGTCACATGATATCATAAACCTAGAATCACATGTGATATTGCAGTGGCCCTAGAATCCCATGTGGTATCACAGTAGCCACAGAATTATGAGTAGTTTCACATTCGCTAAAGAGTCACATGATATCATAAACCTAGAATCACATGTGATATCACAGTGGCCCTAGAATCACATGTGGTATCACAGTAGCCACAGAATTATAAGTAGTTTCACATTAGCTAAAGAGTCACATGATATCATAAACCTAGAATCACATGTGATATTGCAGTGGCCCTAGAATCACATGTGGTATCACAGTAGCCACAGAATTATAAGTAGTTTCACATTAGCTAAAGAGTCACATGATATCATAAACCTAGAATCACATGTGATATCGCAGTGGCCCTAGAATCACATGTGGTATCACAGCAGCTGTAGAATCATGTGGGATCACATTTGCCATAAAATTACATATGGTATTACAGTGACCAGAGAATCACATGTGATATTACTGTAGCCATAGTTTCATATTTGCCATTGAATCACCTATGATATGTCAATTGCCATAGAATCACATGTGATATTACAGCAGGCATCTTCTATCACAGTGGCCATAGAATCACATTTGCTGGAGAATCACATTAATAATCAGCCCAGTCGGCTTGGGCTGTAGAATGCACCTCTGCAGAGGGGTAAGACCCCACCCCACCCCAATAGGTGTTCTGGAAATGACACTAAACAATCTGATGGTGAGGCTGGAGCTTTGGGGAATGCAGAGTACCCATTAATTGCCATTGTTCCCCGGCCCACTCTGACCTGGACTGTTAGCACCTGATAAGGTCCAAGCAATGCAACAAATTGAACAGTTTCACAATTAGACTGTGTACAAACAAATGTCTTATGCTAAATTGAATTTTTAGAAATAGAACTGTTTCATCATTTAACTATGTGTAAAAAAATGAGTGATGTTTAATTGAATTGTTTGTGATACATAGCAATACCTGGAACCATTCAGCTCTGTGCAAATGAATAGTGTTCAATACAATAATTAGTGTTAAATAGCAATACTTGTAACCACTTCCCTTTCAGCAAAAAAAAAGATTAATATTGAATAGAATTAAAATGTTAGAGCGAAATATCTGAAATTATTTAACTATGTAGAAATAATAGTAATGATTGCGCACAAACAAATGAGTTCTAACTCATTTTTGCCCTGTCAGTTGGGGCTGTAGAATACACCGATTGCACCTCTGCAGAGGGGTAAGACCTCCCCAAATGAACGTCCTGAAAATATGACACTAAACTATCTGATGATGAGGTTCCAGTGATGCTGGGGCTTTGGGGAATGTGGAACACCCCTTCATTGCCATTGCTCCCAGGTCTATTCTGGCCCGGCGTGGCAGCACCTGATAGGGCCCTATGTATGGGTTGAATAGAACTAATGGCATATTTATGCTAAACTGAATTGTTTGACTAAACTGAATAGCTTGAAATGGAAATGCTTTTAACAATTGAACTGTACTTACATTCAAACTGTGTGCTTATTCTAAACTGAATTATTTGAAATGGAACTGTTTTTTGACATTGAAACTGTACTTACACTAAACTGATTTCTTTAATATAGAACTGTTTAGACATTTAAATGTGTAAACAAAATCTGTACTTATACTAAACTGAATTAGCTGAATGAGAACAGCTTGACTAAACTGAATACCTTGAAATAGAAATGTTTTTGACAATTAAACTGTACTTACATTTAAACTGCATACTTATCCTAAACTGAATTGTTTGAAATAGAACTAATTTCATAAAAATGAATTTGGCGTTAGATAACCTACAAAAGTTGATATGCTATAAAAACCCAACAACCAACCAACCAACCAACCAACTATCTTACCCCTTTAAAAAATGAAATTAGCAACACATTATTCATTCAAAAATCTTGCATATATATATATATATATATATATATATATCCATTTAAGTGAGTGCAAACAAATAACTGATGTTAAATCATTACTGTTACATAGAAATTCATGAAACCATTTAACTGTGTGCAAACAAATGATTAATAGTTAATAGAATTATTATCGTTTGATAGAAATACTTAACCATTTTACTGTGCATAAAAAATGAGCTCAAGTTTGTGGAAAAATGTTATTAACAAAATGTGTTTGCAAATCATATTCAAAATATATGTATAAAGAGGATTCAGCATTAAATAACCTACAATGGTTGATATGCCACAAAACTAATTCAAACCAAATCATATATATTTAATATAAATGTATAAAAAGAATTTGGCATCAAATAACCTAAAATGGTTGATATGCCATAAAACCCAACCAAACCAAACCAAATCCTATTTAAAATATATGTATAAAGAGGATTCAGCATTAAATAACCTACAATAGTTGATATGCCATAAAACCCAAGAAAACAAAACCAAACAGCAATCATAGAATCCCATGTGGTATCATGAGGATGTAGAACCACATGTGGTGTCACCACAATTGCCATGGATTTAAAGAAAATAACTTTTGATATTTTTGCATCCAATAATATAATCCCTATTAACCTGTTAAACCAGCTTCCATCATCTTATATGAGTTGTCAGTGTTGATAGTGCAGACCCCACTGTCCAGCCACTAAAGTAATCATATAAATATTTTCTTTCCTATTGTCAAAAATAGAGTTTGATTTATCTTGATTAATCATTCATTGACCATAAATCAATAGTCAACCAGCAGGAGATCAATAGGTATGAATGGTATACTAAAAGCAATAAAAGTAGAAATAAAGATATATGAAAGTACCCAGTGATTTTTTGATGCAGACCCCACATCTCCTACAAGAAACAAAAAAAAAATACGAAAAGTAACAATATGATAGCAAAAGATGATGGAAAGCATAAAATTTGACAAGAATTTCCTGAAACATGTTTTATACGAGGATCATTAAATAAGTTTCCTGACTTTTTTCATATGGGCACTTTTATTGATAGTACACACATAAAATTCTAGTCCCCTTCAAAGAAATCTCCTCTGGCTGCAAAGCACTTGTTGTACCGTTCCAATAACTTCTGGAAGGCCCCATGGAAGTCCTCTTGTGTGAGTGTGTCAATGACCTTCGTCACAGCCTCTTTCATCTCCTCAATTGTCTCATAACGACAGCCTCTGAGCTTAGGAAATAACCAAAAGTTACAGGAAGCAAGGTCTGGACTATAGGGAGGCTGAAGAACAGTCTTGATGCCCATCTTGGTCAAATAGTCTGTGACAAGGATGGAGTTGTTGACTGGTGCATTGTCCTAGTGGAAATCCCACTGACCCGATTGGAAGAGTGCTGGTCTCTTCTGACGGAATCTCTTCCAAAACTCCCTTAAAACCTCAACATAGTAACCCTAACCCTAACCCTAACCCTTTGGCCAATCAACTCTAGTATATTGACTTCCTTACTCCTCCCACACTTCTCATCATCCCTCACAGACTCCCTGCCTTCCTTGAATCTCTTATGCCACTCAAAAACTAATGCTCAATTCATGTAAGATGGAAGAAAAGCAGTCTGAAGCATTCCATACGTTTCTGTGGCATTTTTTTCCAAGTTTAAAACAGAATCTTATTGCATATCATTTTTCTAAAGTGTCCTGATGTGCAGATTGCATTTTTTAAATTAACCAGTTGTGACAATCAGGCTTTAGTAGGGTGTATTTCAATTGCTGCTGTAGCTGTTCATTTGAAGCTGAAATCATAAAAATTGGTCAGTCATCTTATAAGATGTATAGCAATAACATACTGAATTTTCAAGAGTCTACAACAATTTTAAATGCCTGTACAAAAGAGTCTGGAAACTTACTGAAGGCTCTACGTAGTTTCTTTGAGAAATTCCAGCAAGTTTAAATAATACTAAATGATTAAGTCCATGATAAGGCTATGATAGTGTAATGGTTAGTGAGCTAGACTAGCAAACCTTCATAGGTGAGTTCAAGTCTCATTGAGTGCTCCATTCATATGCTCTCGAGCCACATCTGAGCAAAAATCTTTGTGAATTACTAAAATATTTCTAGATGAGTTGACATGCTGTTGAGATCAATCAATGATCTTTATGGGATTTTATGATTGCTGGTGGATGTAAACTCAATCCAGAGGGTGCAGGTGCTTAGAAAATATTCATTATGCTTAGTGACTGGAAGATAACAAAATTAACATTCCTTATGAAAACAGACACTTGAAGAAGACTTATTATAGTTTTCTTCTGAATATTTGTCCAAATGTATCAGTGAATAGTAATAACACCATCAAACAAATTTTTTACTTTTTTCTTTTTCCTGGACAGAAAATATTATTTATGAATTGCTTATGCCTAAAGTAAATGAAAAAGATCTATTTTTTGTTCCAATTTAGCTTTTGTGACCAAAGTGCATATAACGAAAACATGAGAGACTATATTTGAGACTAATAATGGAAAACAATTTACATTACATTAAACAATCTCAAAAAAACTACCCAGTTTTAAAGATTTCTACTTGTTTTTACATTTATATAGTTTTATTTAGGCTTTACTTAAATGAAAATGTTCAAATTTGCTCTTTTTTACATAGAAAATGTTAATTTCTAAATCTTATTATCCATTATTATTTGTGTTAGCCAGAGCAAAATTTTGGGAGGGAATGAGGGCCATTTTCTGTACTTATATGAAATAAACAATTAAGAAATAGTAAATACTATCCAGAAACAATATTTGTTTTACATAGTATTATCCAGGACAAAAAAGCAAAGTTTGAAGGGAACAGTCGCCATTTTCTATACTTTTACAACATAAGCAAATAAGAAATAGGAAATGCTATCCAGAAACAATATTAGTCTTAAATCATGTTATTCAGGGCACAAAAACAAATTAGTAAAGAAATAATGACCATTTTTTATACATCCAGCAAAGACTTGCATAGATCAGGTCTGAGCGGATATTAGATGCAATCTCGAAAACCTGCAAAGAGCAATGGATGATAGGGAGGGATGGCTAGAGAGAGCCAGGGAACTCTGTGCTGTCACTGCAAATTAGTGATGGTGATGATGATGATGTATGCTGATCTTGATCTAACATTAGCTAACCGGGTCACATTAGGATTCTTAGATGGTAAGGATTTCTGTATATACTTCGATCTTGATTTCAGACTTGCTTATTGTGTCAACTAAAAGTAATTGTTGGTGATTCCTTGGATAGTGAGGTTTTCTGTATATATTTTGATCTTGATTTCAGACTTACTTATAGGCTCAACTAAAAGTGATTGTTAGTGATTCCTTGGATAGTGAGGTTTTCTGTGTATATTTTGATCTTTATTTCTGATTTGCTTATAGGCTCAACTAAAAGTAATTGTTGGTGATTCCTTGGATAGTGAGGTTTTCTGTATATATTTTGATCTCTATTTCAGACTTGCTTATGAGGTCAACTAAAGGTAATTGCCTTTAATTCTTTAGGTGATGAGAATTTCAGTACATATTTTGATCTTCATTTCAGACTTATAGGGTCAATCAAATGTAATTGCTGATGATTTCTCTGATGTGGAGGATTTCTGTTTATACGCTGATATTGGTTTCACATTTGCTTATTGGGTTAACAAAGAAAAAATGCTGATGATTCCTTGGACACAGAGGACTACTATATCTATTTAAATCCTGATTTCAGACTTGCCTATCAGGTCAACTAATGGTGATTGCCAATGATTCCTTGGATGCTGAGGACTTTTGTATATATGCTGATGTTGACTTCATACTTGCTTAGTGGGTCATCTGAAAGCAATTGCCTGTGATTCCTTGGATTCAGATGATTTCTGTTTATATATTGATCTAGATTTTTGACCCATAAATCATTAATTCCTTAAAAAGTTCTGTATTCACTTCACTACCAGATTTTGACTATCACCAACAAAATGAAATGCATTTGTTGCAATGGTGTCAGGGTGTCTGCCCTAGCAATATTGCCTACACTTAACAGCTGCCGGTGCATCATACATCAATGTAAACTATAATAAGAGGCTGTTATGGGCTATAACAATTTGTATATTTTTATATTTGGCCAATAAATTATTTTATCTAATTTGATTCCTGTTTCTGACAGTAATAAAGCAACATATTAGGTTTGCAAAGTACCAGACACTTGATGACCTTCAGCTTGTTTTAATCTAGAATAAGGTTTTGCCCAGACAGCTGTATCAGTTACTTTATGAGTCAGTCGCATCTTATGACATTATTTTGAATTTATTATAAGATGAAGTGCTGTCAGTTATACTGTGTAACACAAATTTTGTCGGTGGATAGAGAAAAGAGATTTATTTTTAACTTGGTTTGGTTATAGGGTGCTACTCATGTAGCTTGTCTTGGGTAAGATTTGCCTAGTGGAACCCATTCTTCTGCTAGTCTAGTTTGAATTCAGACTTTTACTTTTTCTAGAGAGGTTGCCAGACTGAAGTTAAAGAGTCAGCCTGACCTACTATTTACCGATAACAGGAGGGATAATAGATAGATGTATACCTTTCCAAAGAGTATTAGCATAATGGGAAATGCAAATAGCCTCATCCAGGATTTGAACCCAGGTAGTAGAGTTTATTTCCAATGAAGATAATCCTTATCCTATAAGTACCTCCTTTTATCTTGTAAATTGATGTTATTGACATTATTCCCTTCAAACTTTGCTTTTGTGCTCTGGATAACACTATTGAAGACAAATTTTGACTCTGGATAATAATTGCTATATCTTAATTGCTTATGTTGTAAATGTTGGCCAACACTGGTGTGTCCATATGTAAGAGTCCATAGGAAAATGTTTGAGGAATCACTAGCACTTACCCTTAGTTGACCCAAAAAGCAAAGTTTAAACTAAAACTACAATGCAAAATATTTACCAAAGGAAGAAAATATTGAGAAAATAAGACGTACATATAATTTGTAATAATGATAATATTTGGAAAATATTTTTTTAAATTTCATCTGTTTAAATTTCCTCAAAGTTATCAAATTGATTGATTGATTTTAATAGCATATCAATTAGTCAAGGTTTATTTTATGCCAAAAGTTAAAGAAAACAAGCTCATTATACATACATATTTACGTTTCTAAAAGATTTGGTTTGGTTTGGTTTGGTTTGGTTTAGTTTATGGCATATCAACCATCGTTTGTTATTTCATGCCAAATCCTGTTTTTACATATATGTCAAATATATGATTTTTAAACATGTTTTGTTGATACATGCAATTAAATGATCCAATAGTTCTATTTATAACAATTCAATTTAGCATAAGTCAACAACATTAAATGGTTCCAAGTATTGCTATGTATCACTCACAATTCAACAAAATATCAGTCATTTATTTACAAACAGTTAAATGATCAAGCAGTTCTATTTCTAACAATTCAATTTAGCATAAGTCAACAAAATTAAATGGTTCTAAGTATTGCTATATACCACTAACAATTCAATTAAATATCACTCATTTATTTACACACAGTTAAATCCTCAAACAGTTTTATTTCTAACAATTAAATCTAGCATAAGTCATTTGTTTGGACTCAGTTTATATGTCAAACAGTTCTATTTGACCCATAGATAGGACCCTATCTGTTGCTTCCACTCTGGGCCAGAGTGGACCTAGGAGTGATGGCAATGAATGGGTACTCCGCATTCCTCAAAGTTCCAGCATTACTAGAGCCTCACCATCAGATTGTTTAATGTCATATCCAGAAAACTTGTTGGGAGGAGTCTTACTCTTCTGTAAAGAAGCAATCAGTGTATTCCACAGACCCAGCTGACTGGGTCAATTTTTGGAACAGACCAAATTATTTTAATTTTTTCTTACTTTTCTGGGGGGTTGGGGGCTCTTTATTTTTACTTATTCTGGAAATGGATGATCATTCTACATTGAATTAAAATGGGTTAGTGACCCCCCCCACAACCACCATAAAATATTTTTGAGTGAACTTACAAAGGTGCCCATGGAGAATAAGTACCAGTGATATCTTGGGCGTTCTCCTATAAACTCCAACACATGTACTCACTTGTGTTAGTCAACCAGCAGAGACTTGCATACATCAGCTCTGTGCAGACACTGGATGCAGTCTAGAAGACCTGCCAAACTAGTACAAAAGAAATACAAGAACAGACATGACTGGATGGATAAGGTAATCCACTGGAAAAGTAACTACCACTCTGTCTTCTATCTAGAATCAGTATAGTATTTGTGCCCTAGGTCTAAGATCAAATTATCACTCCTTGGTTTTGAACCAAGAATCAATGTAGCATCTGTGTTCTATGCCTAACTCAGGGAATCAAATCTGGCCTCAGTAGTAACTGAGGACTAGATTATAGAATGTTTTGAAAAAGAAATATGTACAAAATATAAAGAGTCAGCTTACAAGGTGACTGTAAATGTGACTGTTTTACAGTTTCTAAACTCATTCAATAATATCTCCATACTGACTGCATAACCTCATTGAGAAGAGAAAGACAACATATTTCATCAAGGCTGCACAACTGGTTCTCTAGAAATTTTTCAGACAGTTATCCAAAATGATGTTAATAATTTGAACATAGTCAACTAAAAATATTATTTCACATAAAGACAACTTTATATACGAAAGTAAGTTATTATTACTTGGTAAATCTTCTAAGTCTCTCTATATCTCATATACTGGTAGTAACTGTAATTGCTCTTCCCCAATCCCAGTATAAAATACCAATTAAAAAACTATTTACCTGCATAGAGATCTCCTTTCTCCCTGACAATATCAAAGATTATTACTAAGATATCAGTAAAGTAACAAAACTCTTGTCTAAAACCCTTGGGAACAGATACATTTCAGAATGGGAGAAGAAATTGCCATCATTAATTTATATGGGAAAAAAAATTTTAAGCATTACCAAGCCCCAAAGATATTTTCAGCATTACAAGGCTCCTAAAATATTTTCAGCTTTACCAAAACCCTAAAATATTCCCAGCTTTGTCAAGCTTCTAAAATATTTTCAGTTTTACCATGCCCTTAAAATATATCAAGCATTACCAAGCCCCTAAAATATTTTAAGCATTACAAGGCCCCTAGAATATATTCAGCTTTACCCAACACTTAAAATATTCCCAGATTTACCAAGCCCTTAAAATACATTGTCAACTTTACTAAACCCCTAAATTATTTTGAGCATTACAAGGCCCTTAAAATATATTAATCTCTACCAAGCCCCTAAAATATTCCCAGCTTTATCAAGCTCCTAAAATATTTTCAGTTTTAACAAGCCTCTAAAACATTCCCAGCTTTACCAAATGCCTAAAATATATCCCCAGCTCTACCAAGCCTCAAAAATATTCCTAGCTTTACCAAGACCCTAAAATACATTCCCAGCTTTACTAAACCCCTAAAATATATCCAAGCCCTGAAAATATTCCAAGCTGTACCATGCTTCTGAAATATATTCCCAACTCTGCCAAGCCCCTAAAATTTACTTCCATCTTTACAAGCCCCTAAAACATATTCACAGCTTTACCAAGCCCCTAAAATACTCATTGCTTTATCAAGCCACTAAAATATATTCCCAACTCTACCAAGCACCTAAAATATGCTTATATCTTTGCCAAGCCCCTAAAACATATTCACAGCTTTACCAAGCCCCTAAAATATTCACAGCTTTACCAAGCCCCTAAAATATATTCAAAGCTTTACCAAGGCCCTAAAATATACTCCCATTTTTACCAAGACCCTAAAATATATTCACAGCTTTACTAAGGCCCATCAATATATTCTTACAGCTTTACCAAGCCCCTAAAATATATTCCCATCTTTACCAAGCCCCTAAAACATATTCACAGCTTTACCAAGCACCTAAAATATACTCCCATCTTTACCAAGCCCCTAAAACATATTCACAGCTTTACCAAGCCCCTAAAATATTCACAGCTTTACCAAGCCCCTAAAATATACTCCCATTTTTACCAAGCCACTAAAACAGATTCAGAGTTTTACCAAGCCCCTAAAATATTCACAGCTTTACCAAGCCACTAAAATATATTCACAGTTTTACCAAACCCCTAAAATATATTCCCATCTTTACCAAACCCCTGGAATATTTTCAGTCAATTTCAGATATGTGTTTTATTTTCATGAGTTGTGTCTTTGGATGGGAATAAGTTTAGGGAGGTGTGCTTAGCATAATGGTTATCATGGTAGTAAATTAAATCAGTAACCTGAGTAGAAACCCTGTATTTGGCTGTTTGCATCTATCTTTGCACTAATGTTCTTGACGAAGGCATGAATTCATCTGTTCTCTCCAACTGCTATATGAAAAACAGTCAAGTAGACTGGGTTCTTTAGGCAACCAGTCAAGGAGAAAGAAAACTCTGAAACCACACCAGCTTTACTCTGCTCAAAAATTGACTTTACGTCACTGCCTGCCTGTGGCGGAGGGGTTGGGTAAAGGCATACATGATCGAGTTAGATTTAATATCTCAATAATCTAAGCACACAGAAATAAAAAAATTTAAAAAAAAGCTTAAGCTTTAATAAAAGTTTGAGCTTTTGCGCATTGTTTTTCTGCACACCGTCTGGCATTCATGCCGGATGGGTATTGAATATCAATGGCAGACTTAAGGCTGAAAGGCCTCCGCTTTGGCTGGGCCACCTTGGGGTGGGCAAGCTGCAATACTGATACCTTTTCCCCCCTGGTATAGCACTGGACCTTGTTGTCCAGTTTAAGCTATAATCAGGCATACGTGCCTGGACCCAGATTTGGGTCCAAGTCCAGCTAGGCTCATCAGGCCCACATTGCACTAAGTGGGCCGATGACCAGTATAGACTAACAGGGTTCAAGCCTCGGCTTGTGCCCAACCTTCCCCTCCCCTAAACCCCCACTATAATCGACCTTCTGGTCATTGACCTTGTGTCAAGTCTCGTCTGATGAGGGACAAAGACAAATATCACAGATATACGATATCATATCAAAATTTGAGTATATATGATGGAATGTTGAAAAGTTCTCATCTCAACCAAAAAAGAAATGACTTTTCATTATTATTGTTTTATAGTTGAAAACCAATTCCTTGTTTACCCTTGAGAAAGGTATAAACCTTCTTATTCACCCAGTTATGGGTGAATAGTACCACTACTATTCTTCTGCAAGGGTTGCTTTGGAATTAAATAATCTATAAAGGTTGATATGCCATAAAATAAAGAAACCAAACGCAACCATTCTCTTTTGGCTGGGTGAGTTAACTTTCCAGTACCATACGAACACACGCATACATACATACATACATACATACATACACATATTTGTGTGTGTATATATGGGATCCTGATCTATTAATTCTACTCATAAAAATCAATACTAAATGACTGCATAGTTAAGTACGATATCAGCTGCACATAATAAACACTCTCATTCAAAATATTGACTGATCTCATAAAACATCAAATAATCCATGGCATAGTCACACACTCAACCTTGACAATGACCAGCGAAGCCAGAAAGTATATGTACTCTGGCCCTAAAATTGGAGATTTCAGACAATTACTAACCAGCCTTCATTTTCATTTGCAACATCTCAGTGATGAACAAGAAAAGGTTAATAAAAAAAAATCGACACCAAATTTTTGCTTGTGATCTTTAACAAAATATGCCTACAAGAAAATCTACAGCCTAAGAACAATATATATATATATATATATATATATATATATATATATATATAAAATATCCAAAGAAGATGAGTGGGAATGATTCTATTTGAGAATATATAAGAGGATTATAATAAATCTCCAGGAGTGCTCAATGTATGATGATTAACATATAAATTTCATTCAGAGTAAATTTCCATACAATTGAAAAAACTCAACAAACTGTCATTTGGCTATTATAAATTTATTTCAGCTGGCAACTCAGTAAGAGAAACCAATCTCTTCAGGTAGTCATCACACAATCTATATATATATATATATATATATATAACATGATAATAACATCATATGCAAATGCTGCTTCAAACAAACAACATCAGCTCCACCAACAAAGGCTTCATCTAATGATAACTAGTATCAGTATTATGGAGGTGCCCGTGATGTAATGGTTATCGTCGTAGGAAATGGACACAGCGACATGAGTTCAAATCCTAGACAAGACTGATTGCATTTCACATAGCACTAATACCCTTGGGAAAGATATGAATCCAATTATTCTCCCTTCAGCTATGGGTGAATAGTAGGACAGACTGGGTTCTTCAGCCTTGGTGAGGCAACTAGTCTAGGAGAAGGAATACTCTGAATTCAAACCTGTTAAACTCCGATTAAAAATTGACCTTGTGTCATATCCTGCCCAAGCAGAGGGGTTGGTAAATATGATAACTAGTATCAGGCCAAAGTATTACTGTCAGTCTGCTTGACACTCAGTCAGACAGCACAACAGGACACATGTTGGATGGCTGTATTGTTATACCATGGTTCTGGCCGGGTGTGTCTTGTCACTTGGTCAAGGCCACCTGGCATGGGTGCTGAGGAAGTCTAGCACTCATGCTGCATGGCTGTGACCGATATTTCCTAAAGCCTTAGGGAGCTGTCTCCAAAGGCTCTAACCTTCTCTGGCAGGCCCAGGTTTATGTAATGCATCCATATAGCAGTATCGACACGACTGCTGCTTGGAAAAAATAGCATTTTATTTTATCAGTCAGGTCTGACTTCCATATGACCAATAGCCTATTGATAGCTGTCCATGCCTTTGCTAGTTGTATGTTAATGTCTGTCTCGGTTGATGAGATACTGCTTCCTAGGTAGGTGAATTTGTCCATTAGTTTCAGAGAACTACCATTTTGTATGGAGATGTCGCCTCTTTGATTAAAGCAAATCTTGTCTGCATTGACATTGAGGCCTATGCCAGCAGCTGCTTTTTCAGTCTATGTAGCAGGGTTTTGACTAGCAGATGTATTTGTCTAAAGCGCTAGGTCATCGGCGTAGTCCATGTCCATAATTGTTTGTGGGGGTATCTTCTGCTTCTTTCCTTTGCCAGCTTGAAGCTGTTATCTTTCATTTTATCAATAGACATTCTAAGCACGTAGTCTAGGCAGATGATAAACAGGTATGGGGCTAATATGTCGCCTTGCAGTAATCCTGCTGTACAATGTTGAAGTAGTCTGTGTTTCTGTCCGGGGAGCAGACTTTTACTTTCATATTTTTATATAACATCATTATGGCTGTGACAATTTCTTTGGGTAGGCTGTAGGCTAGTAGTAATTTACTAAGCTTTTTGCTTAGATGTGGCACAGGGCCATATGAATGGGGCACCCAATGAAACTCGAACTCACCCATGTAGATTTGCTAGACTAGCTTGCTAACCCTTACGCTACCCAAGGTGCCCTAGGCTGTAGGCTAGTAGTATTTGCTCCATCTTCCCTCTGTGCATGGAGTCAAAGGCCTTGGAGAAGACAATGAATAGTTCCTAATTTTTCTTCAAATTTTGTCTTTACAATTTTCTTTTATTTTCTACTAAAAATACTTTCAGATACTAACCAGTACCCTGAAATAATAACTTTAATAGATAAACTTCAAAACCCTACTTTAAAAAATCAAATAAATAAAGTAATCATAATAATAATAACCCAGCTTAAAAATCCGTCTGACTTGATAAGTTTTTCTTGCAGACTGTATAAGTTTTTCTGCTGACTGCATAAGTTTGGGTTGATTTGGTTTGATTTAGTTTGGTTTTTTGGCAGATCAATCATCGGAGCTTATTTAATGCCAAAGCAGGTTTATTCATATATATTATATATATATGATTTGTAAACATTAGTCAACAAAGTTAAATTGTTCCAAGTATTGTGATATATCACTAACATCAGTCATTTGTTTACTTACAGTTCAATGATCAAACAGTTCTATTTCTAACAACTCAGTTTAGCATAGGTCAAAATTAAATGCTTTCAAGTATTGCTATGTATCACTAACAATTCAATTAATCATCAGTTATTTATTTACATGCAGTTAAATGATCAAACAGTTTTTTTTTCAAACAGTTTTTTTTTCAAATTTTTTAGCATTAGTAATTTGTTTGCAGTTTAAATGTCAAACAGTCCTATTTGACACACAGATAGGACCCTATCATGTGTTACCACTCTGAGCCAGAGTGGACCCAGGAGCAATGGCAATGAAGGGGTACTCCACATTCCCCAAAACTCCAGAATTACTGTAGCCTTACCATCAGATTGTTTAATGTCACATCTAGGACACTCATAGAGGAAGTCTTACCCCTCTGCAGGGATGCAGTCGGTGTATTCTATAGCCCCACCTGATAAGGCAAAAGTATAAGTTTAACCTTATCTAACCTCATATATATATATATATATATATCATCATCATCATCATATTGTGCTGGTAGCACGGATATCCCTGACCCTCTCTCGCCACTCCTCCCTATCGTTCATCGCCCTAGGTAGGTCTTCAGGACAACATCCTGTATCCTCACATAGCTGCTGAATGTACGTTCGAGCTGGTCGCCCTGCTTTTGCGCGGCCATGTGTGGGGATCCATAAGAGTACATCTCTTATGAGTTCATCTCTGCTTCTCCAGCAGTGTCCTGCATGTCTGGTTCGTCTAACTTGAATAGTTTTCGTGATAGGGGGCAGGTGGCCGTACAGTTGGTGTCTTGTGGGGTGTTGCTGCCAGGACTTGTTCAGAATTGCACGCAGCATTCTTGTGTAATTGCCATCTAGCTTCTTCTCCAGCCGTTTTGTTAGTGTCCATGTGGTGCATCCATATAGCAGTATCGATGTGACCGCTGCCTGGAAGAAACTGCGTTTCATTTTATCGGTGAGGTCTGATTTCCATATAATCGATAGCCTATTGATAGCTGTCCATGCTTTCGTTAGCCTCGTTTCGATGTCCTTTTCGGTTGATTCGACGCTGCTTCCTAGGTACGTGAATTTGTCTACTAGTTTAAGTGGGGTTCCTTCTAGAGTGGAGATGTCCCCCGTTTGGTTATAGCACATATATTCCGTTTTGTGTGCATTAACATAGAGGCCTATGCTTGCTGCTGCTCGTTCCAGGCTATGCAGAAGAGTTTCGGCTTGGTCAGGTGTATTTGCCAGTATCGCTATGTCATCGGCGTAGTCGGCGTCGGTAATTGTTGTTGCGGGGTATCTTCTGCTTCTTTTCTTCGTCAGTTCGAAGCCATTCTCTTTGATTTTGTCAATCGATGTTCTAAGTACGTAGTCTAGACAGATGATAAAGAGGTACGGGGCCAGCGTGTCCCCTTGTAGTACTCCTGCTACAATGTCAAAGTATTCTGTGTCTCCATCCGGTGATCGTATTTTTACTTTAGTGTTTCTATAGAGAATCGTTATTGCCGCTACGGTTTCTTTAGGTATGCCGTACGCTAGTAGGATTTGTTCCATCTTTCCTCTGTGAATGGAGTCGAAAGCCTTGGTAAAGTCGACAAATATTAATGTCGCTTGTAGGTTCTTTGCCCGTACACCTTCAAGGATTCTGCGGATGGTTAATATTTGTGAGGTCGTGGATCTATTTCTTCGGAAGCCATTTTGGTTTTTTCTAAGTATGTTGTCGATTTTGGGTTCTATTCGGTTTCGTAGTAGGGCATTGTAGATTTTGGCAGCTATGGATGTAAGTGTTATGCCTCGGTAGTTTTTGGCTAATCCGAGGTCCCCCTTTTTAGGGAAGGGGAGTATGCATCCCTTCATCCATCTATCTATCGGATTTTGATTGTATACTGCGTTTATATATATATAGCTTTTTTTAAATTCTTACCTGGGTTGGTAGTTTCTGCCTCTTTTAAGTATTCTATATATGTATAACATTAACTTTATTGTACATTGAAGTCTTCTTTTTGGATGACCTTGTTCTTCAATTCTCTCTCTCTCTCTCTCTCTCTCTCTCTATATATATATATATATATATATACAGATATATATATATATACATATATTATGCACACACTTACGATAAACACATAGATGAGTGTGTGTCTTATGTGTGTCAAGGAATCAAGTATTTATAGATTTGTGTATCATTTAGACAAATTCTTGATTATCAAATACTCAGGATTCTTTTTTCAGCAACTTTGTTTGATATATATATATAGAGAGAGAGGGGGGAGAGATAGACAGACAAACACAGAAAGTGAGAGAGAGTGATAGAAAGGGGCATTTTCAGTAAGTGCTCTGAAAGGGGTCAAATAACACTTCCAAAATCTATTCTTGATCTTCCAAAACATCAAATGACTTATGTTTAATTGAATTGTTAGTGATACATAGAAATACTTGGAACCATTCAACAGTGTGCAAAAGAATAAGCTTAAGCATGTATGAAATGTTATCAACAAAATTTGTTTACAAATCACATATATTTGATATATATGTATAAAGAGGATTTGGCATTAAATAACCAACAATGGTTGACATGTCATAATACCCAACCAAACCAAATCCTACATATTTAATATATATGTATACAGAGGATTTGGCATTAAATAACCAACAATGGTTGATATGTCATAATACCCAACCAAACCAAATCCATTATATTTAATATATATATATATATATATATATATATATATATATATATAAGAGGATTTGGCATTAAATAACCTACAACGGTTGATATCCCATAATACCCAACCAAACCAAATCCTATATATTTAATATATAGGTATTAAGAGGATTTGGTATTAAATAACCTACCATGGTTGATATCCCATAAAACCAAACCAAACCAAATCCTATATATTCAATATATATGTATAAAGAGAATTTGGCATTAAGTGACCTACAGTGGTTGATATCCCATAATACCCAACCAAACCAAATCCTATATATTCAATATATATGTATAAAGAGGATTTGGCATTAAATAACCTACAATGGTTAATATGCCATAAAACCCAACCAAACCAAATCCTATATATATATTAGGTTGACAAGAAAGTTCTTGCGGAATTTTTAATTTTGATTTCAAATGGTGTATTTTCAAATAAGTTTTCGTTATAATACCTTTACTTTATATATCATTTTAAAGAGCGTTTTTCACTCTATCTAATCGTTTAAATTACAATTGTTTTAAAACAATTATGTCTTCTTTTCAAAACGTTGAATACAAGATGGAAAAAAATCAAATTCGCCCAATTTTCTTATTTTAATTCAAGCTAGATCGAAAAGCTTCTGAAACAACTCGCAATATCAATGAAGCGTTTGACCAATGAACCACTACTGAACGCACTGCACAATAGTGGTTTAAGAAATTTCGTGGCGGCGAAGATGATGAGCATAGTGGTCGGCCATCGGAAGTTGACAACGATATATTAAGAGCCTTAGTCGAAGCCAATTCACACACAACTGTTCGAGAACTTGCTTCTGAATTAGACATAACGTATACGACGATTTCCAACCAATTGAGAGAGATTGAAAAATTGATAAATGGGTGCCTCACAAATTGAATGACAACCAAAAGAAACGCCGTTATGAAGTGTCATCTTCCCTTCTTTTACGCAACAAGAACAACCAGTTTCTTGACCAGGTTGTGACTTGCGATGAAAAGTGGGTTCTTTACGACAACCGGTGATGCTCAGCTCAGTGTTTAGACGCCAGCGAAGTTCCACGACACTTCCTGAAGCTAGAGTTGCACCAAAAGAAGGTCATGCTGACAGTTTGGTGGTCTGCGACCGGTCTCATCCATTACAGTTTTTTGAAGGCAGGTGAAACCATTACAGCGGAGAAGTACTGTCAACAAATGGATAAAATGCATCAGAAACTTCGACAACACGCAGCATTAGTCAACAGAAAAGGCCCAATTCTCCTCCATGACAATGACCGACTGCACGTTGCTAAACCGACCCTGCAGAAGTTGAACGGATTGGGCTACAAAACTCCACCTCATCCGCCATACTCTCCAGACATCTCACCTACCAATTACCACTTTTTCAAGCATCTTGACAACTTTCTGCATGAGAAATGCTTCAAAAACCTAAGCAATATCAAAAACGCCTTCAGCGACTTCATCGCCACCAGAAAGCAAGATTTTTATGTTACTTGCATAAATACACTTGTTTTGCGTTGGCAAAAGTGTGTTGATTCTCATGGTGCTTATTTCGATCAAAAAATTTTTGTTTTGAGCCGAGATATGTTCATCTGCATTTAAAAGTTAAAAAACACTAGAACTTTCTTGTACTTGTCTTTAATTGGAATCATTTTGAGATGAGGCTTCTTAATCTGAGAATTAATTTTTATTTATTACTGCCTTCCATAGTTGTTGTCTATCGTACCACGGATAGAGGCGTTGAGTCTCTACCGTTCCAGGTGAGCATTGTCAGACGATAGCGGTTTCAAATCCTACCCAAGCCGGCCAGAGGTTTACTTGGTCAAAAATGTGGTGCGATAGACAACAACTATGGAAGGCAGTAATTACTGGGGATACGGTTACAAGACTCAGCATTCCTATCGAAGGTCGCGGTAAATCACCTGAAGAAGGCCAGAGGTGAAATTTGGCCGAAACGAAGTGAAAGAAGAAACAATACAAAAACTGCCAAGATGAGGACAAAGAGTCCGCAATAAATAAAAATTAATTCTTAGAACTTTCTTGTCAACCTAATATTTTATATATATATATATATATATAAAGAGGATTTGGCATTGAATAACCTACAATGGTTGATATCCCATAATACTCAACCAAATCCTATATATTTGATATATATGTATAAAGAGGATTTGGCATTAAATAACCTACAATGGTTGATATGCCATAAAACCCAACCAAACCAAGTCATATATATTTAATATATATGTATAAAGAGGATTTGGCATTAAATAACCTACAATGATTGATATGCCATAAAACCTAACCAAACCAAATCATATATATTTAATATATTTAATGGTGAGGTTTCAGTCTAGGAGCTTTCCATTGCCATTACTCCCAGGCCCACTCTGACTCAGAGTTGTAGTACCTGTAAGGATCCCATCTATGGGTTAAATAGAATTGTTTAATCATTTACCATACTTGAAACAATAAAACTGTCAGCACAAAATGATTAAGGCTAAATTGAATTGTATTACGTAGCAATACTTGAAACCATTTATCTGCGTGCAAAGGAAAGAATAATGTAGAAAGAATTATTTGTGGCGAGGCAAACAAATGACTGATATTAAATTGAGTTAAAAGTGTTTGATAGCAATACTTGTACCATTTAACAAATTTATATATTTAGCAAATGAAGTAATAATTTTTCATTGAATTATTCATATTAAATACTTGAAACCATTTAACTGAGTGCAAACAAATAAGTTCTGGCTCATTTAAAAAAGTTACTTACAAACTACTTGTTTGAAAATCATATATATTTGATGCATACATGTATAAATAGGATTTCGCATTAGATTTTGGTTGGTTATTTGGGTTTTATGGCATATCAACCTCTGTAGGTTATTTAATGCCAAATCCATTTTTATGTAAAAAGTCAGTTCTATTTCATACAATTCAGTTTAGCATGAGTACACAGTTTAATTGCCAATAAGTACAGTTTATGAAAATAGTTCTATTTCAAACAATTCAGTTTAGTATGAGTACGCAGTTTAAATGTAAGTACAGTTTAATTGTAAAAAACATTTCTATTTCAAGCTATTTAATTTAGTCAAGCAGTTCTAATTCAACTAATTCAGTTTAGTTTAAGTACAGATTTTGTTTACACACAGTTAAATGTCAAAACAGTTCTCTATTAAACAGATCAGTTTGATGTAAGTACAGTTTCAATGCCAAAAAACAGTTCCATTTCAAATAATTCAGTTTAGCATCAGTGCGCAGTTTAAACAAAAACATTTCTATTTCAAGCTATTCAGTTTAGTCAAACAATTCAGTTTAGCATAAGAATGCTGTTTGTTCTATTTAACCCATAGATAGGGCCCTATCAGGTGCTACCATGCCGAGCCAGAGTGGACCTGGGAGCGATGGCAATGAAGAGGTGCTCTGCATTCCCCAAAGTTCACTGGAACTTCACCATCAGATTGTTTTGTGTCATATCCAAGACACCCATTTAGGGGGTATTACCCCTCTGCAGAGGTGCAGTTGGTGTATTCTACAGCCCCAGCCGACTGGGCAATTGGCATTAAATAACCTTCAGGGGTTGATATGCCTTAAAACACAACCAACCAATCATGTATTGATTAAAGGAATCATTTTCAAAGTTATTTTTAATCTTATTGATATCATAAATTTGAAGGATAAAATCAGGTCAAAATGAAGTATCAGTTTATAACTTACTCATGATTTATTGTTGATCCCTCAATTTAAAGAAAAAAATTAAATATTCATTTGCTAAAGAATAATTTTCTAAGTTATTTTCATTGTCTCTAGATAATAAAAATATTTCAAATCTAATCTTTCCAACAAATGGAGGATCTGTTTTTAACTTATTTATATTATAAAACTGATCCTTCACTTTTGGTCCACAATTAGCAAAAAATATGATTTACTAAGTTACTTTCATTGTCTCTAGATAATAAAAATATTTCAAATCTAATTTGGCCAACAAATGGAGGATCAATTACTAACTTATTTGTAATACAAAATGAATCCCTCACTTTATCACATTCAAGCACTTTGTCTTGTTAATCAAATATTGGTTACTAATATTTAGATAAAACTGAAGTAGATGACATTAAACAACACATTTGATTTTGAAAAATGCATTAATGTGAAATTAGTACATTCTTTTTTATTTTATGAGGACTAAAAGCTCATCAGACAAATAGGACAAATCTCGAGATGGTACTATATTTTCTTCTTTTTTTTTTTTGTAGTATTATACATAATAGAAATCAATATTCAAAACTCAGATAATCACTATAATAAGAATAATAAATTTGATTATCAAGGGAAGAACAGAATAGATCATAACAATACCAAATATAAGTAATAACAAGAAATAAAAAAAATTTACAATCAGTAAGAATCACCTCCCTTGCCCTTAGTAGACAAACAATAGAAAGCGAATCCGGAAGACGAAAGAATATTCATCATCAACAGATTGATTCATCACAAGACAGAAAAAGACCAAAGTAAAAAAAAAAAACAAGAAAAACAAAAAAAAAATCAAAAGGAAACAAAGAAAAATGATCAGAAAAAAGGGGAGTTGATCCGTCAAAGTGATTATCTCAAAACATCAATTCATCCCAGGTTTTGTATTGGAGAATTTACTTACTGATTTGAACCCACTTGGAAATGGCCAGATGTCCGGTCATTTCCCCCTAGTAGATAAATTGGAATGTCTTGGACATCTGCCAACTTGGCACCAATCCCATATATCTAGCCGTCCTGACCAAAGAGGAAATGATAACATGATGGACTCTTTCTCTATCTGAGAGAAAATCAGTCAACTTAAAAAAACAAAGCAAAAATAAAAATAAAAAGAATAGATAGATAGATAGATAGATAGATAGATAGATTATTTTTATGTATAAGAAAAATCAAAATGCTTTGTCTGCATATGTGACCAAATAAATAGATAATCTTACAGATAGTGATCAATAAATACATATATATAAATAGATATATAGAGACATATTGACATGTAAATGGACAGATATATTTCCATGAAAATAAAAAAAAGGATATAAGAATAGACTCAAATGTCTAAATAGTTATACAGAAATTTGAAAATTATTCTGTTTTGAACTGTTTTAGGATCTCAGCCATTATGAACACCTGGCAGTGAGATCTGTACATGGGAGACATTTGTCAGGCATAAGTAGAATATGTTTCAATTTAGCTGTGGCTGTTTTAGTCAAATATTTAATTTGGACAATAGTTTATTTAGATGTTTACATGGCAACTAATTGGTCCATTCTATTTGAAAGGCAATGTTTTAAGAACGGTTAAGTTTGATGTTAAAGACATTTGCGAGTCAGTGTTTATAAAAGGTGTGGTCCTAATATTTAGTCTTTGTCTAAATAAGCCTGTACCAATTTGAAAACATTATGATACTAGCATTATTACTTTTTTTTATTTTCTATATCTTCTTCATTCACTGTTTTTCTTTTTCTTTTATTTCTTTCTCGGTTTTGTTTTCTACATTTTCTTTTTCTTTTTCTTCTGTCTGTCTTCTAATTCTTCTTCACCTGTTGCTTGTTGTTGTTGTTCTTCTTCTTCTTAGGGATGTATGTACTGATTTCTTAATCAACTGACTAGACTATAGATTCTCTGAAGTTATGATGCAAATCAAATAAACTTCAATCACCCAAAAAGTTCTAAACGATTATTTAAAGTCAACTATTTCCATCCTGAGCAAAATAATGAGTAAGGCCTGGCAGACTAGCAGTACACTTGTTGGCTATGTCAGTGGTTAGGTTTGGTTTGGTTTTATGGCACATCAACCATTGTAAGTTATCAATGTCAAATCCATTTTATACATGAGACAGTTCTATTTCAAACAATTCAGTTTGGTATAAGTAAAGTTTTTTGTTTACATGCAGTTAAATTTCAAAAACAGTTCTATTTCAAACAATTCAGTTTGGTATAAGTAAAGTTTTTTGTTTACATGCAGTTAAATGTCAAAAAAAGTTCTATTTCAAACAATTCAGTTTAGCATAAGTCCACAGTTTCAATGTCAAAAGCAGTCCTATTTCAAGTATTTCAGTTTAGCATAAGTACACAGTTTAGTTCTATTTGACCCAAAAATAGGACCCTTATCAGGTGCTACCACTTCAATTCAGAGTGGACCCGGGAGCAATAGCAATGAATGGGTACCCCACATTCCCTAAAGCTCCAGCATTACTGGAACCTCACCATCAGATTGTTTAGAGTCATATCCCAGACACTTGTTGGTGGTGGTGGGGGTCTTACCCATCTGCAGAGAAGCAGTTAGACTGGGCAAATGTTGATGGTATATAGACCGGTTCATGGTTTCATTCAACCTGGTCTAGCTTGTTAGCTGAGTGAGTGTCTCCTTGGCCCCAAGGGGCTGTTCTCCCCTAGGCTTTCTCATGTTTCAGCAAGAACGAATTCATTGCTTGGTGCCAGAGGCACCCCATTTGGAGAATGCCAACAGGGCCAAGAATTTCTGGCACTGCTGGTCATGTGAGCTTTGGCCTGTGTCTAGCTCCTGCTTTAAAAACGCCTTGTGCTGCACTTCATTTTGGTGGGGTGATGAACAAATACTACCCTTAGTTAACTATATAACTAAATTTTCTGCTATTTTTAATGGTTAACTTTTAAGATATTTGGAATTTACAAAAATGGACTGACGGAAGTTGATATGCAGATTAAATTAATATTACTTTGAGACTCCTTAATTCTAATAAAAACTATTTTTTCTTTTGGACCATAATAGATGTTGAAATATGCATATTTACCAACCCCTCTGCTCGGGCAGGATATGACACAAGGTCAATTTTTAAGCGGAGTTTAACAGGTTTGAATTCAGAGTTTTTCCTTCTCCAAGTCTAGTTGCCTTTCCAAGGCTGTAGAACCTAGTCTGCCCTACTATTTACCCATAGCTGGAGGGAGAATAATTGGATTCATACCTTTCCCAAGGATATTAGTGCTATGTGAAATGCAATTAGCTTTGTCCAGGATTTGAACTCGTGTCGCTGTGTCCATATCCTACGACAATAACCATTACACCACATATGTTGAAATATGGGTAAAGGAAAGAATCTAATAACAGCTGGAAAACAGAAAACAATAAAATTATTAATTGAGGGAATGTCCTCTTTGGAGATATCAAAGGAACTTTGCAGAGATCATCAAATGATAAAGAAAGCTGTTGAAAATATAACTTAGTTGAGAACTTAAAGCAAAGGAAAAGAACTTGTTTCCTCAAGATGAACATAAACTAAAATTAATTATAGCAAAACAACCACGATTGACCAGTGGTCAGATCTTTGAAAAGGCTGGAATTGAGGGAATCAAGAAGTACAAAAGGTATAGAATACTTTATGAATTGGGATCTGTAAAAAATCTCCCTGACAACCCCCTCTCACTAAAGCAAATATTCTAAAGTGTCAAAACTGGACCAGGAAATATATGAAAATCGATTTTTCTTAAGTAATTTTCACTGACAAATCTCAAGTGACATTTAATGGTTCTGATGGATGAGCCAAAAGATGAATTTTATCCAATTCAGACATGCATGTAGCTAAAAGAAAGCAAAAAGGAGGCAGGATTTTAATGATATAGACTGGAATTGTTGACCAAGGGTGGAACGATAAAATTGTTGCCCTAGAAAAGATGACATGATTCCATTTCCGTTAAATGAAAAGCAGTTTTCTTATTTTGTTGCAGACCATCTACTAGTTGGCCAGTTGTGTACAAATCCCAAGAGTGATAAGAGCCTTCTATCATGTCTGAAAGTGACACAATGTTCAATGAGCGAGATCGGAGATGCGCCGTTGTACAACTCATGCTCTCTACCGATCGAAGTTATGACAACAGGATCATTGCCAGCACCCTCAAAATGCAAATCTGGATTGCCACGAACAACAGGGACATGCCCAGGGTGATGAAAACAAAGTTTCCGGCTACGGTTATAGTCTTTGGTGTGGTTTCAAGTGAGGGCCACATCATGCCACCTCACACCTTCGAAGTTGGCTTGAAAGTCAACACCAAAGTGTACCTGGATGTGCTGAAGAGTGTGGTGATTCCCTGGTGCAATTAGGTAGCCGGTGGCAGACCCTGGGTGTGGCAGCAAGACTCTGCGCCAGCCCACAAGTCCAAAGAGACTCAGGCTTGGCTTTAGAAGGAGTGCTACAACTTTGTACCCTTCTCTCACTGGCCCCCTCCTCCCCCGACCTGAACTTGCTGGACTACTTCGTTTAGTCGTATGTTGAGAACATCACCAACATGACCTCTAAAAACACCAAAGCCAGCCTGATCGCCGCCATCCACCGAGTATTCGCTGAGCTTCTGACGGCGCATGTGGAAAAGGCATGCTCCCAGTTCCAGATACATATCAAGGTGGTGATTGAGGCTGAAGGTAGCTACATTGAATAGATGTCAGCTCTACTACATAATCAAGTTATCTGAATTGATTTTTTTCAATAAAAGTTTTAAAATAAAGATGTAGTGTTGTTTTCTTTAGGACGACAATTTTATCGTTCCACCCTATATTGAGCCATTTAAAGTCAATGAAAGGGTTAAACTGAACTGTGCTAACAATTGCGATTTTATGGAAGAGACTTTCTTTTCATGGTATAAGTCCCAGTCTCACAATTTCTAAGTGAAGAGTGTATTTATGTATGACAATGTTCCTTCTCATGGATCTAAGCAAACTAATGTATTCTTTAAGAATAAAAGTTTTACTGGAAAGATGATAATGGAATGGCCATCATCAAGTCCTGATCTGAATCCAATCAAAAATTTATGGTCAATTTGGAAGGCGAAATTATATAAAAGAGGCAAATAATATCCCAGCAAAGCAGACCTTGGGAAGTAATTAAAACTAATATGTTGAAAATTGAACCTGTTGAAGAAAAAAAATTGACAAAATCAATGGATTACTGGTTGTTACAAGGAAATATCACAATATTAAAATGTAAAGGATTCAAAGACTCCCTTTTCAATAGCTACTACACCGAAGAGTAGGGGAGGGTGCTACTCCTTTCCTTGGATTGCTCCAATTAACCCTTGATATGTACCTTATATCACTGAGTGTTAAGCAAGGAGGTATCAAGTACCATTTTTAAAGCTTTTGGTATGATGCGACCTGGGATTGAACCGTGGTCTCCAGGACCAATGGCAAATACTCTACCCACTAGGCAAATGAACCGATATTTTTCTATTATAAGTGTACATTAATCTCTTATGATTTTATTACCTTTTTTTAAAGTAAAATGTGATTATTTGGTTATGTCTAACTTCAGTTGGCAGTTTTTAGAATACATTAAATAACTTCAATGAAACATCTTGATTTTACTTAAAATTTTAACTCACATTTTGTTTTGATGTCAAAATTGATTGTTTAAAATTTGACAATTTTTTTTCCAAGCCAAATTAGAATTATTGAAGTTTATGTGATTTGCTAAATAACTTCAGAAAGAGTGTAAAATACTCATCTATCATTTTATAGTCTGGCTTAACCTTCAGATTTTTATGGGCTGAAGAAAACATTTAAAAAAATACAAAAGAATTCCATTTTGGTAGGATTATGATTTATTTATCGATTTCAGTTAGTTCCTATATATGAATATATATATCTGTGTGTGTGTGTGTGTGTGTGTGTGTGTGTCCATACCTATCATTGTTTTAAGAGCAAATATTGTTGAAAATCCTTTTAAACATTATCTTAACAAGTTCATAGATAGAACCCTACCAGGTACTACCACTCAAGGTCAGAGTGGACCTGGAAGTAATGACAATGACTGGGTCACCCAAGAACTCCAGGATTTGAGCTTTATCACTTGATGTAATTTAGTGTCATACCAAGGACACCATTTTTTTTTTTGAGTGGATAAGGAGTCTTACTCCTGTGCAGCTAAAAATGTATTCTCGCTCTTGACAACAGGTGAAGTGAGCAGTGCGTGTTTATCCAGCCATTTCAACTTATAAAAGTTTTCGTAATTTATTCATGTGTGTATCTTAATAATAAATAATAATAAAAAGTCTCTAAAAAGAGGCAAAATAAAATATGTATGTATTTTTCGGGATATAATTTAAGTTTTTATTCCTCTGCCAATTTAGTCCCTGATTTCTCTTCTTTTATTTATAAGGTGACTCGGAAATGCCTGGGACAAACAAGAAATCTGTTTCCAGTCATCAAATACATTTCTTTTTTTTATACACTTTTTTCTGTTTAATTTTTTTTCTGTTATTTTCTTTGATAAAGAAAAATTGTTTTAAAAAATCTGAACCTTACTAAATGTTAACAACAAAGTTATTTTTTCTTAAGTTTCTTCTTACACTATTCTTTAAATATATATATATATATATATATATATATATTATGGGGGGTTGAGAAGTAACCCATTCTAATCTTTCTTCTCATATTCATATCTTGTATAATTACATATATTTGATATATATATTTAAATAGGATTTGGCTTTAAATAGCCTACAATGGTTGATATACCATAAAACCAAACTAAACCAAATCATATATATTTAACATAAAAGTATGAAGAGGATTTGGCATTAAATAATCAAGAATGGTTGATATACCATACAACCAAACCAAACTAACCCAAATCATATATATATGATATATATGTATGAAGAGGATTTGGCATTAAATAATATACCATGGTTGATATGCCATAAAACCAGACCAAACCAAATCATATATATTCAATATATATGTATTAAGAGGATTTGGCATTAAATAATCTAGAATGGTTGATACGCCATAAAACCAAACCAAACCAGATCAGATATATTTAATATATATGTATAAAGAGGATTTGGCATTAGATAACCTACAATGGTTGATATGCCATCAAACCAAACCAAACCAGATCATATATATTTAGTATATATGTATAAAGAGGATTTGGCATTTAATAACCTACAATGGTTGATATGCCATAAAACACAACTAAACCAGATTGTATATATATATATATATATATATATATATATATATATATATGTGATATGTGATTACGTAAGAAACGGTTACTGTAAACGCGTAATAACATCAACTGCAGAAAGTAAATGCGTTTTTTAAATCACAAACTGCACTCAGAAAATGAAGATTAACGTCCAATATAGTCTCTGCATTTAATTGATCTGGCGTATATATATATATATATATATATATATATATATATATATATGATTCTCTTAATACCCTGTCCGGTGGCAAAAGCTGCTTAGTAGCGCCAAGGGCGGCAGTACCGCCTTGAGCAACCGAAACTGTGTTATCACCCCTGGATGGCGGCTGATGAGGATATGGTATCGCACATGCTTTCACATGTTGTATGATGAAAAAAAAAAAAAAAATATATATATATATATATATATATATATTTAATATATATGCATAAAGAGGATTTGGCATTTAATAACCTACAATGGTTGATATGACATAAAACCCAACCAAACCAGATCATATATATATATATGATATATATGTATAAAGAGGATTTGGCATTAAATAACCAACAATTATTGACATATACCATAAAACCCAACCAAACCAAATCATATATATATATATATATATATATATATATGTATAAAGAGGATTTAGCATTAAATAACCTACAATGGTTGATATGCCATAAAACCCAACCAAACCAAAAACGATTTAATGCTCATGAGCTGATATCTGTACTCAACAAACCATCACACATGATATCATACCAACCAAAAAACACTAAATCAATCCAGCATTCCACAACACAGAAGTACTTACGTCCTTAAAAATAACTGAAGATTGTCAAAAGTACCTGAACTTGGACTTAACTAACAAAAACTTTGACAATTTTTAAACTACCAATTGCCGCAGTTGTGACATCTTCTTTGCCAGCAAGAAAAGATGCATAAAAAGCTAAACACTAATTCCTTGTATGACATTTTCAATAAACCTTCAAGAGAATCTATTACTTAAATATAAATCATATATATATATATATATATATAACGAAAGCATGGACAGCTATCAATAGGCTATCGATTATATGGAAATCAGACCTAACCGATAAAATGAAACGCAGTTTCTTCCAGGCAGCGGTCACATCGATACTGCTATATGGATGCACTACATGGACTCTAACAAAATGGCTGGAGAAGAAGCTAGACGGCAATTACACAAGAATGCTGCGAGCAATCTTGAACAAGTCCTGGCAGCAAAACCCCACAAGACACCAACTGTACGGCCACCTGCCTCCTATCACGAAAACTATTCAAGTTAGACTAACCAGACATGCAGGACACTGCTGGAGAAGCAGGGACGAACTCATAAGTGATGTACTCTTATGGACCCCCACACATGGCCATCCAAAAGCAGGACGACCAGCACGAACATACATTCAGCAACTATGTGAGGATACAGGATGTTGTCCAGAAGACCTGCCTGAGGCGATGAACGATAGGGAAAAGTGGCGAGAGAGAGTCAGGGATATCTGTGCTACCAGTACAACATGATGATGATGATGATATATATATATATATAATGCAATTATAAGAAAACTCAGACCTGGTTAAATTGTCATTATAAATTTATTTCGGCAAAGAATATCATTGTGCTCTTCGTCTCATCAGATGACTCCGTATGTTTAATTTGAGATTGAAAAATAGCAAATATGGATTACAGTCTATATATGTACATGAAAGGAAAAAAAAACTTTATAAATTTAATTCTCAGGTGAAATTAATGGGGTCAAAACAATAAAGTATTAGAAAAAGTAAGAGACCAGGAAAAGGGTGTTCCTGTAAATTAACCCACCCTAATTTGAACATATGCCAGATCTTTTCTAGCAGGTGGAATTATATGAAAAATGTAAGCTTGTAAAGTAAATGATTATCTTCATATATTTTTCTGTTTACTTCTTTTACATATGTAAATTCCCTCAGCTAATGGGGTTGTAGCCTTTCTCCTAAAAAAAACCCCCATTCGGCAGCCACCATGTACCTTTAATTAACCCCAAAAATAGTCAAAGGGAATTAACTACTCCTGAAGTTAAAAACCTTAATTTTGAATTAATATCTAAAGTTACAAGAATCTCCTTCTCTACATACCCACACCCTGAAATATGATACTAGTGACGGCTGAAATAAATGCTATTATTTCCAGTAAAAATCATCCAATATCGATACCCCTGCTATTGTCTAGAGTAGGAGCCTCAATGTCCCCCAGTCAGGATAATTTAAATTTACTTTGATGTCTACATTTAAACACAAGCTCGTTACATTTATTCATCAGTAGTCTGCTATCTTTAAAATTAATGATACTAATTTTTTCATCGATTGATAAATTACATCAACTATTGAAGCTATTTGTGGTTGAAGACTGCTTGACTATTTTCTATTTTATTAGCGGGTTATCCCCTGATCCTTAAGGTTCCAAAAATATTTAAATAGAGCGGTCTGGTTTCAATGTTGCAGATTGGAGAAAGAATGTCTGTGATTATACAATCTTTGTTTCCAGTTCCCAGCAGAGATACCAACATAGACCATCTCTCTATCATCATTATGTTCCATGAGGGAAATGCATACTAGGTATGTAAAGTTCTTGCATCATCCACCCAAAGGGCATTCCCCTTTTCTTCTACAGTTACAGGACACCTCATCTGGTTCCTTACTATTCCTAATTGTATTTTTTCATGTCACTTTGTAATTTTTCTTGTGTCAAGATCTAGGTGGTAAAGAAGGGTGCCCCATTCATTCGGCCTTGTGCCGCATCGAAGCAAAGAGCTTCGTAAATTACATCTAGGTGGTAAAGAAATTGTCCCATATCTTCTGCCCAAGTCCTTGACCACCAGAAAAAGTCCCAACACAAGAAAAATAACAAGAAGATATGAAAACATAAAATTAAAAGTAAATAACAGTGTTCAATCATCTTTAACAAAACTTGCTTGAATAATAACTTGCTGCCTAAACATTCACTCTTCAATATATATATATATATATATAATTGAACTCCTTGTGTATTAATTTCAGAGTATAAACCAATGAACCAGACTTTTTATATCAGTTAATTAATATCAAAATAAAAGGGAATATTAATTCCTCAATTATAATATTCAGATATATTTAGTACAGAAGGTTGTACCGGAAATAATGTCTGGTTTTAGAATAAATTTTTGCTCCCAAATCAATGATTTTAAAAACTGTTTTAATCAGTCAAAATATGATCCCTTAACTTCTATGTATTTCTACTATTGATTAACAAGGTTATTTTTTTGTTTGCATGATAAAACTTTCAAAGTTTTTGATGCCAAGAAATCTTTAAATGCAGTTTTTATTTCTCTTTGTAACAAAAGTTTTTGCCTGAAAAATGCCTAGATACTTAAAGAAAATGGTACTTTTGAATGATCCCTGTATAGTAATGGTTATCGTCGTAGGAAATGGACACGGCGACACAAGTTCAAATCCTGGACAAGACTGATTGCATTTCACATAGCACTAATATCCTTGGGAAAGGTATGAATCCAATTATTCTCCTTCCAGCTATGGGTAATATTGTAGGACAGACTAGGTTCTTCAGCCTTGGTGAGGCAACTCGTCTAGGAGAAGGAAAACTCTGAATTCAAACCTGTTAAACTCCACTTAAAAATTGACCTTGTGTCATATCCTGCCCAAACGGAGGGGTTGGTAAATATATATATGTATATGTATAAAATGGTGACCAATAGAAAATTCAAGAGGTAGGTGAGAAAAACACACAAATTTCTTTTTAATTAAATAAAATAAATGGAGAAAAATTTTTTTTTTTAAATAAAAATAAAAATAAATGTTATTATAAGCCTAAAGAGTTTTATTTTTTGATTTTTAAAAATCAAAAAATTTTCCATGTGTTTTTCTTACCCCTCTCCAGGATATATATATACATATATATTATAAATTATATTAGTTGTCTAAATTACTGAGACAAAGCTTGTTGATTTTTATCATTAAGGGTTTTCGAACTATTGTCTGCATCTTTCTTGTTATTTCCACAACGTTTCGGCCGATATGTCCTCCTATAAATTATATATATCATATATTGCATATATTATGTATATTGGCATGATGGTTAGAGTGTTCATCAATGGCCCGGGAGATCTGGGTTCAATCCAAGGTTGAGTCATACCAAAGACTCAAAAATTGGCACTTGATGCCTCCTTGCTTAACAATCAGCATTATAAGGTACAGATCAAGGGTAAAGTGGAGAAATCCAGGGAAAGGAGTAGTGCCCTCCCTTATACCTTAGTGAAGTAGCTATCAAAAAGGGAGCCCCAGGATCACCCTTGACTACGGTCGCGAACTTTGCTTACTTACTAATAATATATCAATAAATTACTTTACATATATATATATATATATATATATATATATATATATATTGGTTTTAATTAGTCATGCTCATCTTTCAATGGTTATTTTTCTCATCAACAAATGCCACTCTAAGAAATGACTTGCAATAGTTCCTAACGATTTACCTATGAGACTCCTACTCCAGCAACAGATGAAGCATACTGTTATCCCACCTTTGATTTCATCCACCTTGCTTCATATCCACTATGCTGAATTACAAGGTTTCCAAAGTTATATGCTTGTATGACATGCATGATACTCTTCTCCTTCACAGTCAGTTATCCAGTGACAAGCTAAAGAAAGATAACATTTTGATTATTGAGGTAGCATGCTTAATTATCATGGAGTTTTTACCTCTCTTGTTTAATCTTGGTTTCATTGTCACAAAGTTAAATGTCTCTGGTGCTACACTTATAAGGAGTTGATGATGGGAATTTTCTTTTGAGTCAGAGAACTCAGAGCTGTCAGCTCAACTTAATGATAATGATAATGATATATCATCATCATCATCATGTCATGCCGCTAGCATGGATATCCCTAACCCTCTCTTGCCACTTCTCCCTATCGTTCATCGCCTCTGGCAGGTTTTCAGGGCTATATCCCATATCCTCACATAGCTGCTGTATATATGTTCTAGCTGGTCGTCCTGCTTTTGCTCGGCCATATCTGGGGGTCCATAGGAGTACATCACTTATGAGAACGTCCCTGCTTCTCCAGCAGTGTCCTGTGTGTCTGTTCCGTATAACTTGGATAGTTTTCATGATGGGAGGCAGGTGGGCGTATAGTTGGTGCCTTGTGGGGTGTTGCCACCAGGACTTATACAATATTGCTCGCAACATTCTTGTGTAATTGCCATCTAGCTTCTTCTCAAGTCATTTTGTTAGCGTCCAAGTGGTGCATCCATACAGCAGTAATGATATATATTTTATATATATCATATATATTTAAGCATGTTTGATTAAATAATGAAGACCCATTTTGTCTATATAATTTTATTAAGATCCTTTCAAGTTTCCTGATAAGTGTCTTAGTTTTTGGTCAGAATTGGTAGATGAATTGACTAAAATTGTCTCAAGCATATTCGGACCTTTCATAGGCCATTACTAGAGGATGTGAAAGAGAGTGTTTTTTAAAAGAAATTTTTAGTTTGTTTTGTTTTGTTTTGTTCTTTAATGGCATATCAACCTTTTTTGGTTATTTAATGCTAAATCCATCCTTCTAGAAGAACAGTAGTGGTTCTATTTAAACCATAGCTAAAGGTATTTGTCTGAAAGTGAACATAATAGCATGACTGGGAGTTCAAACTGGCTTACTATGATTCCGCAGTCCAACACTTTAACCATTACGTGATGGGGACATCCCAGAGTTGTTTAGGCTTTCTTATAATATTACAAAATTATGAAATAAAAGACCGCAGCCCAACTACACATATCCTATATATTTATATACTATATATTTACATATTTTATATATCATTGGGTTGATGGGTACACGGTTTGCTAATGGCATGGGAGACAAGGTTCAATCCCAGGTCGAGTCATGTCAAACACTCAAAAAATGGTACTTGATGCTTTCTTGCCTAATACTCAGGAGTATAAAATATGGATCAAGGGTTGAGTGAAGCAATAAAAGGAAAGGAGTAGCACTCTCCCCTACACCTTGGTGCAGAAGCTAATGACTATGTTTGCCATCTTTACAATTACTTTTTATATATTAAATATTATATATACATATATTTATCTATGTTATATATCTCTTAATGATATAAAACATGAGTGATCTGTGGGTACATCTGTGTATCTGTATACATAATATTTAAAAAAGAAAGAAATAAAAGAAAGAAAGGAAGCAAAAAGAAAGAATGGAAGGTGAGATCGCTGACTTTTATTAGAATTTTTGAAGAAAGAAAGAATCTCGTTATTTGTAGCTTGCCGCATCGAAAGAGAAAAGAAAAAAAAGCAGATTAGGTGTCAAGTCAGCAGTCGTAACAGCAGGCTAACTTGAGAACTAGAAAGAAAGAAAGAAAGAAAGAGCGGAAGGTGAGATCTCTGACATTTTTTGTTGTAATCTTTAAAGAAAGAAAATTAAAGTGAAAAAGAAAGAACGAAATAAAAGAAAGAAAGAAAGAAGGGAAGATGAGATCTCTGATGTTTTTGTAATAATCTTTAAAGAAAAAAAATTACAGGGAGAAAGTAAGAAAGAAAGAAAGAAAGAAAGAAAGAAGGAATCATATGATTTGTGGCTTGCCACATCGAAAGAGAAAGGAAATGAAAGCAGACAAGTTGTCGGGAAAGCAGGTTTACATCACAACGGAACGGTTTCTTCAGTTTTTGAGTTCGTCAACTTGAATATGTATCTTTTGAATCTACAAGAAAAAGAGAGAAAGAGAGGGAAAGTGTGAGTCTCCATTTTTTAAAATTATATAAAATTCAACCATTATCATTGACGAGTATATTCTAGTATGGTTATAAATACTTATATATTATATATCTAAAAATTTTATAAAATACATATATATATCATATATTTAAATATATCATACGTAATGTATATAAGATATTTATATTATATATATGTATAACATATATATTGCATATATATACATATCATATATATATATATATATATATGGTTATATAGATTATGCATGATATTTATAATATACATATACATAATATACATATATTACCTTTTAGGAATATATATATATATATATATATATATATATATAACAAATATAGCCCCCTTCAAAGTAATCTCCTCCAGCTGCAATGCACTTGTTATACCGTTCCAACAACTTCTGCAAGGCCCTATGCAAGTCCTCTTGTATGAGCGTGTCAATGACCTTCGTCATAGCCTCTTTCATCTCCTCAATTCTCTCATAACGACAGCCTCTAAGCTTAGGGAATAACCAAAAGTCACAGGGAGCAAGGACTTCAAGGAGTTGTGGACTGGTGCATTGTCCTGCTGGAAATGCCACTGACCCGATTTGAAGAATGCTGGCCTCTTCCCTAGGAATCTTTTCCTGAACTCCCTTAAAACCTCAACATAGTAACCCTTTGGCCAATCAACTCTGGTCTATTGACTTCCTTACTCCTCCCACACCTCTCATCATCCCTCACAGATTCCCTGCCTTCCTTGAATCTTTTATGCCACTCAAAAACTGATGCTCGATCCATGCAGAATGCTCCAAAAGCACTCTGAAGCATTCTATCCGTTTCTGTGGCATTTTTTTCCACGTTTAAAACAGAATTTTATGGCATATCGTTCTTCTAATGTGTTAGATTGCATATTTGAAATTCACCAGCTGTGACAATCAGGCTTTAGTAGGGTGTATTTGAATTCCTGCTGATGTATAGCAATAACATACTGAATTTTCAAGAGTCTACGACAATTTTAAATGCCCATACGAAAAAAGTCTGGAAACTTATTGTGTACACATCATATATATCGTCATCCACAGACAAACTGTTTCCTTGTATTAGAACTCTTCAGTGTGTCTAGACACGTAGGACGCTTCAAGCTGGGATTGAAACCCGCCCAACTTTATGTTAGACGTAGTATCATACCGCTCAGCCACTGTGAACATACGTCAACCCGGGAATTATAAGTAGCTTTCGTTTCTTTACATTATATATATATATATATAGTCATCCACAGACAGATCTGTTTCGTTCTATCAGAACTCATCAGTGTGGCTAGACAGTAGCAACCCATAGCTGGGATCGAAACCCAGTTTGACTCAAACGCCAAGCTGAAACTTCTAACCATTCAGCCACGAGTAGCCATTAGCTGCGAAGTAAATTTTAAACGGTTATGAATCACAATTACTATTGTTTACATACATCCGTTCAACGGCTGCCGAGACCTCAATTCAAATACGAAGAGGCTTGCAATGAACGCTAATGGCAACACGATTACTTCTTCGCCAGAGAACTCAACCCTATGGGGGTAGGGGAGTATATATATATATATATATATATATATATGTATAATCTATGGAAAAATAGGACTTCAAAACTAAAATTCGGTGATGTCTTTAATATTATATTTCACTTATATATGATTTCATCAGACAATGATTTTAAAAAAATTACTATCTTTATCTGATGAAGCTTATAATCAAGTAAAACATTAAAAATATAATTTACCAATTTTTGGTTTTCAAATCATATTCCTTCTACTGTGTCATACATTTAATCCAATATATACATATATATATATAAGATGAACAAAAGTGATAAGGTAAATAGAAATATTTCTGTCACAGTTTACTTGAGAAGGTAACTGTAATAAATTCAACATGAGATTCCAGTCTGATAGGTTGCTTTTAAGAGAGAGTCTTTTCGCCTTTTTGTTGAAAAAAAAATATGGCCGAATTAGTATTTCTGTTTCCCTTACATTCTGGTTTCTTAAAACTCAAGAATCAAATTACACCATTTTCTTTGAAGTTATTTATTTTTTTAAACTGTTCTCAACTCGTTTAAACCTTAGGTCATCATCAAAAGAAATGTTTTGTGAAGAAAACTTGTTTTTGTTTTTTAGTTTTAAAATAGATTTTAGAAGAGTTGATCTGCAACAAAAGAAGCAACAAAAAATGAGCTTGTAACATAGAATATCGTTGCCCAGTCGGCTGAAGGAGGGCTGCAGAATACACCAACTGCATCTCAGCAGAGGAGTAAGACACCCACCCCCAAACAAGTGTCCTAGATATGATACTAATAAATTTGATGATGATGTTCGAGTAATGCTGGAGCTTTGGAAAATGCAGAGTACCCCTTCATTGCCATCGCTACCAGGTCTACTCTGACCCGGAGTGGTAGCACCTAATAGAGTCCTACCAATGGGTCAAATAGAACTAAGCTGTCTACTATTGCTAAACTGAATTGCTTGAAATAGAAATATTTTGACATTTAAATTGCATACTTATGCTAACTTGAATTGTTTGAAATGGAACTGTTTTTGTACGTTAAACTGAATAGTTTGAAATAGAACTATTTTGACATTTAAATGTGTCTAATCAAAAAACTGTACTTATACTAAACGGAATTGTTTGAAATAAAACTGTTTGACTAAACTGAATAGCTTGAAATAGAAATGTTTTTGACAATTAAACTGTGTACTTATGCTAAATTGAATTATTTGAAATAGGACTGTTTTTGTTTAAAAACTGATTTGGTATTAAATAACCTACAAAGGGTCATAAGCCATAAAACTCAAACAAACAAACAAACAAACAAACAAACCATATCTATTTGTTAAAGTAAAATTAATTTTTTGTATCCAAGTGTTTTGAACTGATCATTCTATGATCTCTGCGATTAGGAAAACCTGGCAGTGATATCTACACAAGGGAGATATTTGTTAGGCATGAGTGGAGCTTCAGATGAGCTATAATATTTGACTAAAACATCTAAATAAACCAATGCCTATGTGATAATCCAACTGTTCATTTTATTTTACAGCAGTGTTTTGAGAATAATTTATTTTGATGTTAAGGCCATTTGGAGTCAGTGTTTGAAGACGTAATGATTACAAGGGACAGCAACAAGTCTAAATGATAATGATAATTAACTGAAGGTCAAGGGCCTGTTGACCAGGCAGCACTTTCTCACAGTAATTTCCTGATTTTGACAATAAGAAAAAATAGAATAAAAATTGATCAGTCAGAAGTCGAGAATTATACAAGAGCGAATCAAAGGTTTTGCAATATTTTAGTAACTGGAGGCACAATTTCGGCAGCTCCAGATGCTCTGGCCTAGCTAGTGAAGGTGGCAAGCAACATTGTGATATACTGATCTCCCCTGATACTCTCCGTGTGCTACTCGCTGGATTTGTATCTATGGCTTGGAGTGCTGCCTTGGAATCCTTGGTTTTAGGCCTTCATGACCTCACCAAATTATCTGAAATTCTTACAAACTACGCTAATGTTTTGTTTGCTTACACAACTTTATGATTCAGTTTGAACCCGTAAATTCTCGTGGCTTTCAAGTAATACACGAAATGAAACAATGACCAACCACTACAATACTACCAACCTCAGCTTGAACTGCTTCGGTCACGGGATATACATGTCGCAAACTAACACGTTCCAAAATGTTGTAAAATGTGAAGAGTAATAAAAAGAATTTTTTTTAAAAATGAAATAAATAAATAAAATAAGTTAAAAACGTGTAGCAGTTTCCAGAAGATTTCTGACAGGAAGCAAGAACGCTGCATGCCTAAGGAAAGGTACTTCCGGGCACTAAAGAGAAATTTACTCACTTCAGCTTTACCCTTGATACTGGACGGACCTTCTTTCCCTTGGCTGCTAAGATGTAGTTCACGTGCTCACCCGGTCTTAGACTGAGGAGGCAGGTTGCGTCTCCTTTTGTAGTGGCCTCTATTGAAGGCACTTACTGAACATATCACAAACTTCGACTTCATAATCCCACCGAAAATAACTCTTAATACATTTTAAAACCGTGTCTGGAAAACGTGACAACTTATCAGGGTTTAGGAAGAATGTCCTCGCTCACAGAATAGTCGATGAATCCAGAAATAAAGTTTTGTGTTAAAGGGTATCTTTGTCTCTTTCCTTCTTTCTTCCCTTCCGTAATTCTCTTGCAGCCTTTACAGATAAAGAAACTAACAAGTTAAATGGGTTTAGAAGAACAAAGGAGTCAGATATGCTAAACCCAAAAATCTACAATCACTACAACAAACCAACTAATAAAATAACAAAACATTATTTTGGCTTTATAAAAACTTTTGACTCACCCTAGTAATTTGTTCTGATGACCCCCAGAGGAAATTGTGGCACAAAGTTCAAAGTATTTTATCCAGTAAGTCAGTATTTAGATGTGAGAATTTTTAAATCAGGTTTTAATCGCTTTTTTTTTTTTTTTTACCAGTCTAATCACAAGCACTGAATTTCCCTAATTGTCGTAATCAGTTCAAACAAATAAAAATAGGAAAAAGTCTTTCAGAAAAAGATCAAGAAAACATTCGTACATGCAATAAAAAATACAAAATAAAAAAAATTAAAAATACTGTTTGCTTCCCAAGTGCACACATGATTTTATGTTTGTATTGAACACACCGTTTGATACAAAAAGATTACGGTACCGAATTGAAATTCGTCCAATCTAAAATTGACTCACTTCTTTCAATTTTCTGCTGAATGCTCAGGAATTGGTTATAATCTTTACAATTTACTCAAAGACTAAAAGACAATGCTGATTTCTAAAGGTTTGGAAAAAAACACCAAATTCTTTACTTTCTTCAGATGCATTCAAATAATCAAAAATGGTAATCAATGTATAAATTTTCTGCGTACGTGCGTGTATTTTGTGAGTGTATTCTAAAGCATTGACTGGAGCTATAACCACTCCATCTTATTGATGAAGGAGAAGGCAGTTGCAGTCAGGACTCACAAAAAAGCTAGAATTCAAGAAACGATTCTTTCAGAAAGGTGTGAAGATCAATGAACTTCGTGAAACTAACAATAGCATAAGGGACATTTTCGCTGTTTGTTATCTATTTTTAAATTCGTTTTTAGATATCAGCTTTAATCCCCATTTGACAATTTTACCCTATATGAGTCTCTCTACCTAATAAAGATAAAAACAGTGAAGTTTTATATATATATATATATATATATATATATATATATATATATATATATATATATAAGCTTGGATAGCGTAAACACGGAGTCAACGGCATTTGCTGACGGTTAGTTTCTCGTCTATTCGATTATCAAGTGGCTTCCACTTAATATATATATATGTATATATATATTTATTAGGGGTTCAATCCCCAATCGAGTCATACCAAAGACTAAAATATAAATGGTACTTGATACCTCTTTACTTATTCCAAATTTATAGGGTACATATCAAGGTAAAGTGGAACAATCAAGGGAAAGGAATAGCACCCTCCCCTACAACTTGGTGTCGTAGCTATTGAAAAGGGAGTCTTCGGTTCGCTGTCGACTACGGTCGCCAACTCAACTTTTACAATGTGGAAAAATAGTAGACCTAAATACAGATAATGGATTAAATAATCTTATTGAATCCATTGCCTATGATTCGGTTTATGAACTTTTCCACGTATTTTTTCACTTCATATCGGATTTACCAAAATCAAAATATACCATTTCCCTATATATATATATATATATATATATATATATATATATATATATATATATTGGGCTGTCGAGTTTACGTGGCTATTGATGATTTGTAAATTTCCTTAAACAACCATGTTTAAATTTCAACTTTCTTTCTTGGTATTATTTTTGTTGTTGTTTTATCATATCGTTTTTAATTAAACGATATGATTCTTTGGAATCGTTAATTTTCGGATAGTTTTGCGGAAATTTGTTTCCATACACACCCACACACACACACACACACACTCATGAATTTGTATTTCCTGCATATAGATAGATAGATAGGGAAAGAGAGAAGGTTTGGTTTGGTTTGTTGGGTTTTATGGTATATCAAACTTTGTAGGTTATTTAACGTCAAAACCATTTTTATGTAAATAATCTGTTCTATTTAAAACAATTTAGTTTAGCATAAGTACACAGTTTAATTGTCAAAAACATTTCCATTTCAAACTATTCAAGCAGTTATATGTAACAATTCTGTTAAGTGTAAATACAGTTTTAATGTCGAAAAAACAGTTCTATTTGAAATAATTCAGTTAAGCATAAGCACGCAGTTTAAATGTAAGTACGGGTTAATTGTCAAAAACATTTCTATTTCAAGCAATTCAGTTTACTCAAACAATTCAGTTTAGCATAAGTATGCTGTTAGTTCTATTTAACCCATAGATAGGGCCCTATCAGGTGCTACCACTCCGGGCCAGAGTGGACCGGGGAGCGATGGCAATGAAGGGGTACTCCGCATTCCCCAAAGCTCCAGCACTGCTGGAACCTCACCATCAGATTGTTTAGTGTCATATCAGGACACTCGTTAGGTGGGGTCTTACCCCTCTGCAGAGGTGCAGTCAGTGTATTCTACAGCCCTAGCTAACTGGGCAACGGAAAGAGAGAAGGGGAGGCTTGTGGTATAATAGTCACTATGGTAGGAAATAAGCACAGTGACCTGAGTTCAAATCTTGGACGAGGCTATTTGCATTTCACATAACGTTAATACCCTTGGGAAAATATGCATTTTCTCTCCAGCTATGGGTAAATAGTAGGGCAGACTATGATCTTTAACCTTAATATGGCAACCAGTCGTGGAGAAGGAAAACCTCAAACCCGATAACTCCGCTTTAAGAATTGACCTTGTGTCTCATCCTCCTCGTGCAGTAAGGTTGGTAAACACATAAACGAACAAACACACGCACCAAAGTGAAAGTACGTTCACCAGATGGAGACACAGAATATTTCGACATTGTAGCAGGAGTACTACAAGGGAACACGCTAGCCCCATACCTCTTTATCATCTGTCTAGACTACGTGCTTAGAACTTCGATCGACAAAATCAGAGAAAATGGCTTCGAGCTGACAAAGAAAAGTGCAGAAGGTACCCCGCAAAAACAATTACCGACGCCGACTACGCCGATGACATAGCGTTACTGGCGAATACACCCAACCAAGCCGAAACACTACTGCGTAGTTTGGAACGAGCCGCCACAGGCATTGGCCTCCATGTCAATACACACAAAACTGAATATATGAGCTATAAGCAAACAGGCGACATTTCCACACCAGACGGAACCTCTCTGAAACTAGTAGACAAATTCACCTACCTAGGAAGCAACGTCTCATCAACCGAAAACGACATAGACACACGGCTAACGAAGGCATGGACAGCTATCGATAGGCTCTCGATCATATGAAAATCAGACCTGACCGATAAAATGAAACGCAGTTTCTTCCAGGCAGCGGTCGTATCGATACTGCTATATGGATGAACTACTTGGACGCTAACTTGACGGCTGAAGAAGAAGCTAGACGGCAATTACACAAGAATGTTGCGAGCAATATTGAACAAGTCCTGGCGGCGACACCCAACAAGGCACCAACTATACGGCCACCTGCCTCCCATCACGAAAACTATTCAAGCTAGACGAACCAAACACGCAGAACACTGCTGGAGAAGCAAGGACGAACTCATCAGTGATGTACTCCTATGGACCCCCGCATATGACCAAGTAAAAGCAGGACGACCAGCTCGAACATACATACAGCAGCTATGTGGGGATACGGGATGTAGCCCTAAAGACCTACCAGAGGCGATGAATAATAGGGAGAAGTAGCGAGAGAGGGTCAGGGATATTCGTGCTAGCGGCACGACATGAATGATGATGATGATGATATATAAATAGAGAGAGAGAGAGTGAGAGAAAGGGAGGGGGTGACTATAGACATATTGAAAAGTAAAAGTTTGTAAATAAAGTTCTGTTTGATTTTTTCAATGACAAATAAAACCAAATAGAAGTTTTTATAGATCTATTTAATCATTTATATAGTCACCATTGCTTTCAATTATCTTATCTCATCAGTCAACAGACGTTTTGATGCCACGAGTATTGAATTCTTTAGGTTTTAAGTTAAAATAAAAGACCAGCTCATTTTCGACTTCTACAAATGATTTTACCAACTTCTAAGCAGATGGTAATAGGAAAGAGCAAGTTGCAGGATATATGGTTGATGAAGCATCTTTTCCTTAGCTGAGTTCTTCCAGTTCTTTGGTAATTCGTACAATATGGAGTCGGGCATTATCATGGTGAATGATGATTCCTTTTCTTTTGATGGACTTTTTTTGTCCAAAGATGCTTTAAAACGTTTTGGCTGTTGGTTGTAAATTTCGGCTGTGATTGTTTGATTATTGTTTAACAGCTTCTAATAAATGATTCCTTGCATATCGCACTAAACACTCGAAAGAATCTTCCTTGGACACACGCCCGTTCTTGGCAGCTGTGCAGGTTTTCCACCATAGCTAAGTCAATGTCTCTTTCGCTTGAGATCCACCTCTTATCCCTCGTAATGCCTCTGTCCAAAAAGAAGGGTGTTTGTAGCTGATGTGTATGCAGTGATGCACAATAATCGACATGTTGTTTGCGATTCTCTGCTGACAAGTCACATGGAACCTACTTTCCAAACTTTGATACTTTTCCAAACCTTTTTCATGCATTCATGGACAGTCATATGGCTTACTTTGAAGGGCCCACAGGTTTCCTTAACAGTAATGGTAGGGTTTGCTTAAACAGCTACTTTCAGTGCATCATAATCATACTCTTGTGTGACCTTCTCTAATTTCATCCTTTAGACTGAACATGATGAAGGACTAGACTCCATTTATATGTGCAATGTGATGGTTTTGTATTTCTACTAATCGTTGTTGTGTTTAACTGTGGATATTTGATTACCTTGTTTTTTTTTTTTGTCTCAAGAATGGGAGTTGAACACTTGTAATGCTTGCTGATACTATTTACCCAACCCCTCCGCTCTGGCAGGATATGACACAAGGTCAATTTTTAAGCAGAGTTTAACAGGTTTGAATTCAGAGTGTTCCTTCTCCTAGACTATTTGCCTAACCAAGGCTGAAGAACCCAGTCTGTCCTACTATTTACCCATAGCTGGAGGGAGAATAATTGGATTCATACCTTTCCCAAGGGTATTAGTGCAATGCTTGCTGATAGTCTTTCGGTCAGTGTTTCTTGGTAAGCCGAAAGTTTCAGGAATTAACGGGTTATGAGACCCAGACATGAATTCCTTCATTTGGGTCACCTTTAAATAATTCTCTTCGGGTTAGGATGGGAGTAGGCACACTTTACAGGCGAAGTAGTATCGAAAATACGTTTACACTGGAAGTTACGCGACCGCTAGTCCCATATCCTCATAGTCATATCCTTGCCACTAAAATACATCCATTTGTCACCCTCTTGGAAACCAACAGCACTAATGTTTTTAGTAAATCCATCAAAGTCTATCACAGGAGCTTCGTTTTTAGAATTGATATCAAACATTCAGATGTGGTGAAAGAAAATTAACTCTGGTTATTCTATTATGTCAAAGAATGTTAATCGGCAGTAGAAGTTGAAACTTTCAGTATATAATCAATGACATAGTTTGATATTTTTGACCAAATCTAACTGACCGATACCAGTAAAATCAATTAATTTTGAGTCTATGCATATGTCTATTCCACGTTTTAGTTTGTTTGAATTTCTTTGCTAAATGGCATATCAACCTTCATGGGTTATTTACTGCCAAAACCACCCATATAGAAAAACAGTAATGGTACGATTAAACTCATTTTATGGGTTCTTGGTTTTACATTCCTCGCACACACACACACACACACACACACACATATATATATATATATATATATAAAACAAATTATTTAGACACTTATGTGATTCTATCCTGAATTTTGATAATTGTCACTAAAACTACGCTAGTATTGTTTTAATCGTTACAATATATATATATTTATATATATATATATATATATATATATATATATATATATATATATATATAAACCTATCCAAAAAAATAAACACCAAACTTGAAAAGTTTACGGAGAAAGAACTTGACACTATATTGAAAAACATTAAAAACAGAAATGATGCTAATGCGTCTCCCTGTAAGACTCTAGTAACAATGTCAAAGAAACCAGAGTTATCATCGAGCTGGCCACTTACCTCCCATCTTGCAAACCATCCAAGTATGATGAACAATACATGCTGGGCACTGCTGTACGAGCAGGGACAAACTCATTTGCAAAGTTCGTCAGTGAACTCCTACATATGGACACACCAGTGTTTGCCAACAAGTAAAAACATTATAACCTATCAGGATCAATGGTTAATGGGGAGGGATGACGTGAGAGAGAGTAAATGGACTCCATACAATGTATGCGCCAAATGGACGCCAACAAAACGAATAGAAAAAAGGCTCGATATGAACTACACAAGAATGCTATGAGCTATCTTGAACAAATCCTGAAAGCAACACCTTACGAAACAACAGCTGTACAGCCACTTACCTCCTATCTCAAAAACCCTCCAAGTAAGACGAATAAGAAATACAACTCATACGAACTCATAAGAGACATTCTTCAATGGACCCCTACACATTGACGTGCCAGTGTTGGCCAACCAGCAAGAACTTATAAGCTCTCTGTGGACACAGGATGTAATTTAAAAGACCTGCCGGTGGCGATAGATAATCGGGACGGATGGAAAGAGCGTGAGTCAGGAAAATCTGCGCTGTCAGCGAGATTTGATGATGATGATATATGTCTGTGTGTGTGTGAGTTAGTATTAGTGTTTGTGTTTGTGTTTACGTGTGTATGTGTTATGTGTGTATATGTTAGTATGTGTGTTTGTGTGTGTTAGTGTGAGTATGTGTGTGTGTGTGTGTGTGGATACGTCTTTTTATATGCGTATATATGTAACCGGGCCATTGGCCCAACGAGTAAAGTGTTCGCCAATCCCAGGTCGCGTCATACCAAAGACTTTAAAAATGGTACTTGATACCTCCTTGTTTAACACTCAGCAATATAAGGTACGTATCAAGGGTAAATTGGAGCAATCCAGAGAAAGGAGTAGCGCCCTCCCCTATACCTTGGTGTAGTAGCTATTGAAAAAGGAGCCTTCGAGTCACCCTCGACGACGGTCATCAACTTTAGTTTCATCATATATGCAACAGAGAACGCGGCAAGCCAAACTACTACACGGCTTATGCTTGGCAAATTTCTCGAACCTAAAGACGATCGTTATTCTAAAAATGTCGGTTTCTCATGTAATATATATCAAAGATGCAGATAAAAGCAATAAATAACAGGATACATCAGTTACCTGTATATCATTAATATTACATAGGAACGCTTGCAGCTATATAACAGTGCAAATTATTTCTATTAAGAATAGTTACTAAAAGCTATCCTCATATCCCCGTATCGACAATACGGCCTCTCTCTCTCTCTCTCTCTCTCTCTCTCTCTCTCTCTCTCTCTCTCTCTCTCTGCTATCGCTCTAAGTAAGTCTTCTAGATAGCTATCAATGTTCGCACATTGATGTCAGTAGGTTTTTGCTTGTCAGCTAATACGAGTGTCTCCATGGGTAGGAGTCGAGAGAACGTCGTTTATGAATCACTCCAGACTTCTCCAGCAGTGCCCTGTAGGTCTTGTTGAACTTTCTTGGGTGGTTTATGAAAGGAGAAGTAAGTAGTCGAATAACTGCTGTTTTATAGGCTGCTGCTTCCAGCATGTGTTTAAAACAACACGTAGCATCTAGTTTTTAATCCAAGCACTTCGTTTAAGGTACAACTATACAGTAGTACTGATACGGCTACACCATGAAAGAAATCCCGAGAGATCGAATTTCTTTATGGTCTATAACCTGTCAATAGCTGTCCATGCTTTAACTCTAACGATATTATTGACTTTTTAAAGACTTATTTTATTTTGAAATAATCCAACAAGGGTTGACATTCTGTAAAAGCAAGCAACCAACAATCATTCCTGACCTTGAACTTAGTCACTTTCAAGAAGCTGGCGATTATCGAACTGACTCACATTTGGTTGGTTGGTTGGTTGTAGTTTTTCGACATATCAGGCCATGAAGGTTATTCAAAGCCAAATTATATATATATATATATATGATTTGTAAGCGAATAGTTGGTAGGTAGTATTTTTTAAACGAGCCAGAGCTCATTTGTTTGCACTCAGTTAAATGGTTTCACGAATTGCTATTTATTGTTTGCTCAGTTAAATGAATTTAAGTATTGCTATTTGTTGTTTTCACAGAGTTAAATCATTTCAAGTATTGCTATCTAACACTAATAATTCTGTTCAACATTATTCATTCGTTTGTTCATAGTTAAATTATTTCAAGTATAGCAAATGATTAAATAGTTCTATTTAATCCATAGATATACTCTACATTCCCCAGAGTTCCAGAAATGGAGTCTCACTATCAGATGCAATTTAGTGTCATATCTAGGACGCTCGTTTGGGGGTGGAGTCTTATCTTTCTGCAGAGATTCAGTCGGCGTATTCTGCTGTCCAGCCGACTGGGCTGTTGTCATTTGACAGCATGTGTCATGAGAATAGCTACCTTTTAATTTTGGTATTCGAACCAGCTATGTTAATGCTCTTGATATATCTTCAAGAGAAATGACAATGTTAAAATTTGGCACATACTGTGTAACATGATATTTGTTCATCCACTATTTATGGCCCACTAAAAGTGTATTTTCAATAATATATATATATATATATATATATATATATATATATATAATGTATATATATATATATATATATATATATATATATATATGATTCTTTTGAGTCGGTTGTGCTTCAACTAGATAAACGGACATAGATAGTCTATGTATCAATTCAATAATTTTTATCCGAGATATTTCCAAGATAGATAAAAGAAACCATCCAATACAACTGTTCTGACGATTGATAGATACTATTGACAAGGGTAGCCTGGTTTGGTTCGGTTGGGTTTTATGGCATATCAACTATTGTTGGTTATTTAATGTGCCAGATCCTATTTATACATATAAGTAAAGTTGGCGAGCTTAGTCGAGGGTGACCCTTTTGAATAGCTACTACACTGCGGTGTAAGGGAGGGCGCAATTCCATTCCCTGGATTGCTCCACTTTAACCTTAATCCTTATCTCATGATGCTGACCGTTAAACAAGGTGGAATCAGGTAGCATTTCTGAGTCTTTGGTATGACTCGACCTGGGATTGAACTCTAGTCTCCCAGACCATTGACGAACACTCAACTCAAGCACATATATATGATTTGTAAACAAATTTTGTAGATAACATTTTAAAACGAGCCTGAGCTCTTTTTTGCACACAGTTGAATGGTTTCAAGCACTGCAATATAATAGTTACAACTAAATACTATTCATTTGTTTGCACACTGTTTGTTCTATTTGATTCATAGATAAGATCCTATCAGGTGCCACCACTCCGGGGCAGAGTGGTCCTGGGAGTAATTGTAATAAAAAGGTACTCACTATCCCCAAAACTTCGGGGCTGGAGATTGTTTAGAGTCATATCAGGACACTCATTGTGGGGAATCTTACCCCTCTGCAGTTATGCAGTCGGTTTTTTTCTACAGCCCCAGCTGACTGGGCTAAAGGGTGACAAGATGTCTAGCTTTTGAGTCGGTCATTCTCTATCTAGCGCTAACTTAGGCCAGCTTTGTTTTGATCTTCACATTCTATAAAAGGAATCTAATTTGTCATCATGGTAACAAGCTTTTCCGGCCACTTAAAGACCCCATATGGAATGGACAACAACGAATTGTAAATGGGTGTTCAAATGCAATCTTCCACTTCAGTCATGTCTAAATTACAAAGTCGGATATGCCTCCTCCCATCAATTCTTACACGCAGGTTGAATCTCGGCAGCGAGCATTTAATATTTAAGACTTATGTGGTTATTTACGCCCCTGAAAAATGCCCCCCCCCCAAAAAAAAACAAGTTTAACTTTGAACGGACAAAGAATTTGAATTTATACCAAGAAGCAGAAAAGATTTTCATGTCTTATGATCTGTATGCCGTTGTGATGTGGATATTCGTAGTAAAAAGAAAAGTGCAGTTTTGCGACACCATACAATAGATAAGTCCTCCTTCGTGGATTCCCTTCCCCACATTGAAATGACCTTTGTCAAATCTGTTTTGGTAGAGGATCGGATAAATCCTTCAAGCTCTCTTTTTCCTCTCCAAATCCACCTTTTTAGATAAGAATATCCTTCTTTAGAAAAATTTGTTAATGGCTATCCTATAAATACATTTTAAAGAAAAAGAACGTTAAAATTTGGAACATGCTGTGTAACATGATATTAGTCCGTCTTCCATTTATGGCCTGCTGAAGGTGTATTTTCAAATATATATATATATATAATAACATTATAGATCAAACATGATTCTTTTAAGTAGGGATCGCTACAACTAGATAAACAGACATAGATACTCTAGGCATCAATTAAATAAATTATCCAAGATATTACCTAGATATATAATAGGTAGACAGCCATCCTAGACAACTGTTTTGACGATTGATAGATACCTTTGACTGTTATACAAGAGATAAAAACCTACATCCAAGACTTAAGCTAGGTAGTTATATATTGCAGGAATTAGTTCAATAAATATACCAGAAAATTGTTTGGTAAATTTTGCACCCAGACAGAGGGCTTCATTGATAGATACTCAACCATGCAGATAAATAGATTGATGTGATGCTGAAACAAATAAATGTTCTTTTTTTATTATTTTGCAGACTGACAGAACAGACTGTAGTTTTTTCTTTGCTGTATTTTTTTTATATTCATTTTTGTTGACTTCTTTTCTGTTCTTTGTTGCAGCAAAACAATAATCATGAGTGACTATATTCAGTCTGACCACTTATTTTTCTCCTGCTCAAGTCATTGTTATATTCCCTTAAGCTAAATAATCTTTCATGTGGCATTTTCTGAACTTAGTTTATCGTTTGTATGACTTTTTAAAAAATATCTACTTTCATTTTCACTTTCACTCTCTCCGTTCATTTTTCTCCTTTTGTTTTCTATTTTTTCTTTAATTTTTGCTTTCTTCTTTCACTTTCTTTGTCTCTTAATTTCACTTTCTCTTTATTTCAATCTCTCTCTCTCTCTCTCTCTCTCTCTCTCTCTCTCTCTCTCTCTCTCTCTCTCTCTCCCTTTTCACTTTTTCTCGTTTATCTTCTGTCTTTTTTCAAATATTTTTTTCCATGAACACTCTCTAAGTATTTTCTCTCTTTCTCTCTCTCTCTCTCTCTCTCTCTCTCTCTCTCTCTCTCTCTCTTTCTCTACCTCTCTCTCTCTTTCTCTCTCTCTCTCTCTTTCTCTACCTCTCTCTCTTTCTCTCTCTCTCTCACACACACACACACATACACCCACACAATCTTTATTTTATCTGCATTCTTTCTATTTCTCTGTCCCCTTTCACTTCCTCTTTCTCTCTTTTCAGTTTTCTTCTCTTCTCATGCCCTCTCTCTCTCTCTCTTTCTCTCTCTCACTCTTTCTATCTCTCCTTCTGTCTCTTTTACCTTTAATCTCTCTTTTTCTTTTGTTTATCTACTTTTCTCCCTCTCTTTTTTCATTTTTGTTGTCTCGATTCTCCTTCAATCTTCTTTTACTTTTTCTCTCTTTCCTTTAAATTCAATTATCTTCTTTCAATCTCATTTGCCTTTCACTCCCTCTTTTTCCTTTCACTTTCCTTGTCTCCATTCTCTTTCTATTCCTTTTATAATTTTTTTCACTTTTCATTTTCTCTGTCTCTTTCACTTCCTCCATCTTCCTTCTCTTTCCCTCTCCTTTTTCCTTTTTCTCTCACTTTTCTCTTTCTCTTTTCTTTTTACTTTTTTTTATTTTGTTTATCTCTCTCCTTTTACCTTTTCTCTCTCAGTTTCTCTTTCTCTGTTTCCATTTTCTTTATCTCTCTTCTTTCACCTTCTCTCTCCTTTCACTGTCATTGTCTCTATTCTCTTTCTGTTTCGATTGACATCCTCTGTTTTCTTTTTTTTC
>OY757936.1:47698176-47710676 GCA_963585895.1 Sepioteuthis lessoniana | reverse complement strand
TATATATATATATATATCGATATTCAGAGAGAGAGAGTGGGAGTTGTATATATATATATTATAACGGTGTTGGTTGTCACTATCTCACTTTGTGGGTTTGTGGAAAACCATACTCCTTCGCCTATTATGCTTGCAAGTGTCAGTTCATGTGTAACCTCCAATCATCTAAATCCCCACAATAAAAAAGACCTCAAGTCAAATTCTGCCCGGTGTGAGGCAAGGATAGATATTAATATCAATGTACGAAAAAGCAGAGCAATATTGCACTATTTTCAAGTGTAAAATAGGATCGTATTAAAATAGGATGGTATTAAAAACTGGATAAAACTTCACAACAGCATTTCTCATTGCTAATCTACAGGTGGGCTGTTAGAAAAGGAATATCTTACTTTTAGCTTTTTATTTTCCCACAAAGCAGCAGCTATACAGACACCTACTAACCATCTAAAAAACCATCAAAATTAGATGAACAAGACATACAGGACACAGCGGGAGAAGTAAGAATGAACTCATAAGCAATGTACTTCTGTGGGCCCCCTCATACAGACGAGTAAGCATAGGTTGACCAGTTAGAACCTATCTACAATAGCTCTGTACTGAGACAGGATTTAGCATGGAAGACTTGCCAAGAATGAATGATGAAAGAGACGAGTGGTGAAAGAGGATCAGGGAAATCCATGCTAATGGCATGCCATGATGATGATGATGATGATATATATATATATATATATATATATATATGTATATATATATATATATATAATGTTACTGGAAGAAAATTCAACTGCGGTTAAAGTGCCACAACAAATTTATTTCGACAAAGAAAAACTATCTTTGCTTCAGTGTCACTTTGAGTTTTCTTCTATTTACATTATTTAAGTTCCGTATGTGTGTGTGTATATATATATATATATATATAGCTAGCTATATAGTGTGAAGATGTATATATATATATGTGTGTGTGTGTGTGTGTGTGTGTTTGTGTGTGTGTGTGTGTGTGTGTGTGTGTGTGTGTGAATATTTTGTCAAAGTGTTTTGACAAGGGTTACTGTACTTTTACTGCTTTCATAATCCATGTTCAATGACACAGAACATGTATTTACCAACCCTGGGGAGGATGTGTTCAATGACACAGAACATGTATTTACCAACCTGGGGAGGATGTGACACAGGGGTCAATTTTTAATCTGAGTTTAACAGATTTGGATTCAGAGTTTTCCTTCTCCAAAACTGGCTGCCTAACCCAGGCTGAAGAACCCAGTCTGCCATGCTATTTACCCATAGCTGGAAGAAGAATAATCAAATTCATACCTGTCCTGAGGGTATTAGTGCTTTGTGAAATGCAATCAGCCTCATCCAGGATTTGAACTTGTGTCGCTACAACAATAACCATTACACCATGGGCACCTCCCAATGACACAGAACGTGTCACATGAAATGCCTTATCAATTGAATGAAGAAATCCTCATGTGTAATAGATTTCTGACAATCTGTTGAATAACAAGACAAAAGGGAATGGCATTTGATTTCAACTCTTATACAAAATTCAAACTTTTTCCAAAAGACATTTTAAAGCTCAAATGACTGGTTCCTTCTTTGACTACTGTGTGACAGAGTACAGAGACCAGAGATTGTTAATATTATGTCACTTGGTTTTAAGATTTAGGCAAACCGGCGCGGTCAGTTTTTTTAAAAATTTATTTCAAGTTTTTCTTAAAAATATATTTACACCCACGTGCACACACACACACACACACACACACACACACACACACACACACACACACACATACATACATACATACACCCACAGATATACACATAAATATACACATATGCATTCACACACACACACACACACACACATACATATATAGATACATACACCCACAGATACACACGTACATATACACATATGCATTTACATACATACAGACACATACACACATACACCTATATAAATGCCAACACACACTTACACATACACATATATATGCACATAACCATATACATACACAATCATTTACATATACACTCAAACACTCACAAATATTTACATTGATATATACACATATACAAACTGATAAACATACACATATGTATATGCATGCCCCTATACACAAACACATACATATACATACACTTATACAAACACACGACCATACAAACACATGACCATATACATACACAATCATACACATATACACACCAACATAGACATACAAATACATCCACATACACACAGATGCACACACACCCACATAAACACAAGCTCACACATACACACTTACACATATGTATACATAATTGTTGTAGTCACACTCTTAAAAAAAGTGCACAGAATCGCCTCGTCTGTGATGTTCTTGGGGTCCTTACAAGTTTTGAGTCTTCCAACATCATACTTGCTCTCCCAAGTGACCCTACCGAAACTATTGTTCCAGCCAGCGATCCTGCAGTAAAAATACGCCCAGCATGCAAAATCATACAGTTCACGCCTCAAAAAAAAAAAAAATTTTAAATGCTACTGCTAATGAGTTTTTAAAATGGTATTGGCCAATGAGAAACGACTTACATCACTTCCCTCCCAGTCGCGGCGAATTATAAAGGTAAACATACTGCAAACTTGTCTTTATTCTCTATCTTGTATGAGTACACTCACACGCACTGAGCCAGGTTTGGATCAAGATAACAGGTAATATCCTTCTGACAAGCAAGTCTTAACAAAAAAAAAAAAATAGAAAGCTTTTTCCTCCCTAACTTCTTTATGACGATGAATAAAAAAAAAATAAAAAATAAAATAAAATAAATAAATAGATAAATACCTAAATTACGATAAATAAATAAAATATATATATATGTATACATATATATATATATAATAGAAAAAAATAATAATTATATAAAAAAAAATAAAATAAAATAAAATAAAATGAATAAATAAATAGAATAAAATAAATAAATATACACACATACACACACATATGCATATATATATATATACATATCCACATAAATACATATATATATATCATCATCATCATCATCATATCGTGCTGGCAGCACGGATATCCCTGACCCTCTCTCGCCACTCCTCCCTATCGTTCATCGCCCTAGGTAGGTCTTCAGGACAACAACCTGTATCCTCACATAGCTGCTGAATGTACGTTCGTGCTGGTCGTCCTGCTTTTGCGCGGCCGTGTGTGGGGATCCATAAGAGTACATCTCTTATGAGTTCATCTCTGCTTCTCCAGCAATGTCCTGCATGTCTGGTTCGCCTAACTTGAATAGATTTCGTGATAGGGGGCAGGTGTCCGTACAGTTGGTGTCTTGTGGGGTGTTGCTGCCAGGACTTGTTCAGGATTGCACGCAGCATTCTTGTGTAATTGCCATCTAGTTTCTTCTCCAGCCGTTTTGTTAGCGTCCATGTAGTGCATCCATATGTGCTATAACCAAACAGGGGACATCTCCACTCTAGAAGGAACCCCTCTTAAACTAGTAGACAAATTCACGTACCTAGGAAGCAGCGTCGAATCAACCGAAAAGGACATCGAAACGAGGTTAACGAAAGCATGGACAGCTATCAATAGGCTATCGACTATATGGAAATCAGACCTAACCGATAAAATGAAACGCAGTTTCTTCCAGGCAGCGGTCACATCGATACTGCTATATATATATAAAATAGATAAATAAAATATTAATAAAAGTTAAATAAATAAATACACACACATATATATATATATATATATATATATATATATAATAGAAAAAAATTATATATATATCAATAAATAATAGGAAATCTATTAAAAAAATGCACCTACACATGCACATATACACACATGTACATACATGTATATTGTCTTTTTTTTAATTGGAATCATTTTTGAGATGAGGCTCTTAATCTGAGAATTAATTTTTATTCATTTATTTATTGCGGACTTTTCCCCCTAATCTTGGTAGTTTTTTGTGTTGTTTCTTCTTTCACTACGTTTCAGCCAAGTTCCCTCTGGCCTTCTTCAGGTGATTTTACCGCAACCTCGGATAGGAATGCTGAGTCTTGTAACCGTATCCCCAGTAATTACTGCCTTCCATAGTTGTTGTCTATCGCACCACGTTTTTTGACCAAGTAAACCTCTGGCTGGCTTGGGTAGGATTTGAAACCACTATCTTCTGACAATGCTCACCTGGAACCGAAAAGACTCAACGCCTCTATCCGCTGCGCCAAATCTGTTAAACTCTGAATCCAAATCTGTTAAACTCTGCTTAAAAAAAAGAACAACACAAAAAACTACCAAGATAAGGGGGAAAAGTCCGCAATAGATAAATAAATAAAAATTAATTCTCAGATGTACATACATGTTCACATTTCCACCCACATTGACAATAACATACATGTACTCAGAAAGACATACAAACACACAGTCATACACACACAAACACATGTACATACACATATACACACATGTACATACATGTTCACATTTCCACCCACATTGACAAAAACATACATGTACTCAGAAGAACATACAAGCACACAGCCATACACACACAAACACATGCACATACACATATACACACATGTACATACATGTTCACATTTCCACCAACATTGACAAATACATACATGTACTCAGAAGGACATACAAACACACAGCCATACACACACAAACACATTCACTTTTTTAGACATTGGTGAAAACTTCTCTCGTGAAATTAACTTTTTAGTAAAGTCAAATAAAAATTTGACCAACTTTAACATTCTCTATCTATCTATCTAAACTTGTATCTTTTTACTGCAGTTATAATTTGGCCTGGTTAGTTCTTCAGCCTTCTTCATTGTCTGAAATTTTTAGATTAAACATCTTCATTATACTGTGAGTTAATCAAACTAATTTTCTCATTCTTGCAGGTCTTTTTTTTTTATCTGAAAGAATACAGATACTTCCCACCTCCTCATCCAAGACAGACAGACCAAGTCATACATAAATAATCCTATCCATTTTTATTTATGGGTACTCTGCTAATGTGGTCACCCACTGGCAACAATTGTCTAAATCATATTCAATTAAATGGATGAAATTATTATCCTCTTCTGAAAATGTTGTCTCAGGCTAAGACAAGCAGTCTATATGCTTGTCTAAATTCAATGGTTCTGTAAAACTGTCTGATGGATTTAACAAAGAAGTCAATGTTTTTAGCACACGTATTCACTCCCAAAATAAATATTGTTCTGCTAACAAGATACAATGATGAGTTAACATTTTTGTTAGTGACAATAAGACACAAGGGTAAATACAAATATTTTTTCTAATTCTTCTGTATCTTGGCAAAAATAAAAGAGTATTTCATATGTGTTTGGTTTGGTTTGGTTTGGTTTCTTTGTTTAATGGCATATCAACTCTTTTTAGGTTATTTAATGCCAAAGCTATTCTCCTAGGAGAACAGTAGTGGTACTATTTAACCCATAGCTGGGAGGATAAGGGGGTTCATACCTTTCCCAAGGGTATTTGCCCGAAAGTGAACGTAATAGCGCGACTGGAGTACGAACTCGCGTACTACAATTCCGCAGTCCAACGCTTTAATTCATATGAGTGTGTGTATGTGTGTGTATGTGTGAGTGTGAGTCACTGTATTGACTCATGTGTGTCAGTGGAGGTGTACATGTTTGGACACACAAATGTATGCGCCTATACATGCATACCTGTACCCATCAATGCATGCCTGCACCCACAAGTATATATGTGCATACAAATGTGTATATATGTGCATATATGTATGAATATGTATGAGTTGGTTGGTGTTTTATGGCATATCAACCCTTGTGAGCTATTAAATGCCGAATCTTGTTATATTTATATATATATATATATATATATATATATATATGTTGCTGAATGTATGTTCGTGCTGGTCGTCCTGCTTTTGCACGGCCATGTGTGGGGGTCCATAAGAGTACATCACTTATGAGTTTGTCCCTGCTTCTCCAGCATTGTCCTGCATGTCTGGTTCATCTGTTGTCCAGAAGACCTGCCTGAGGCGATGAACGATAGGGAAAAGTGGCGAGAGAGGGTCAGGGATATCCGTGCTACCAGGACGACATGATGATGATGATGATATATATATATATATATATATATATATAAGTTGTAAGTAAATAGTTTGAAGTTAGGTTTATGAATTTGCCCAGTCGGCTGGGGCTGTAGAATACACTCACTGCACCTCTGCAGAGGGGTAAGACCCCCCCACCTCAATGAGTGTCCTGGATATGACACTAAATAATCTGATGGTGAAGTTCCAGTAATGCTGGGGCTTTGGGGAATACAGAGCACCCCTTCATTGCCATTACTCCCAGGTCCACCCTGGCCCGGCATGGTAGCACCTGATAGGGCCCTATCTATGGGTTAAATAGAACTAATTGCATACTTATGCTAAATTGAATTATTTAAAATGGAACTGTTTTTGACATTGAAACTGTTCTTACACTTAACTGATTTGTTTAATATAGAACTGTTTTGACATTCACCTGTGTGTAAAGAAAATCTGTACTTATACTAAACTGAATTAGCTGAATTAGAACTGCTTGACGAAACTGAATAGCTTGAAATAGAAATGTTTTTCACAATTAAACTATGTACTCATGCTAAACTGAATTGTTTGAAATAGAACTGACAATTAGAATAAAAATGGATTTGGCATTAAATAACCAACAAAGGTTGATATGCCATAAACCCCAAACAAACAAACCTAAGTTTATTAATGAGTTTGAGATCATTTGTTTGCACACAGTGAAATGGTTTCAAGTATTGCTAACATGAATAATTCAATCTAATATTAATCATATGTTGGCCTACAGTTACACAGTTTTAGGTATTGCTATAAAAAATAATTCTATTTGATATTAGTTATTTGTTCACACGGTTGAATATTTTCAAGTATTGCTATCTACATGTAACATTAATAATTCTGTTTAATATCAATCATTTGCCGGCACACAGTTGAATGGTTTCAAGTATTGCTATCTAACATCAGTAATTCTATTTATCAAGTAGTCTTATCTAATTCGAACAAATTGCACACATTTCAATAGTTTCAAATAACCAAAATAATAATACTTATTGAATGAGTGAACGATTCTATTTGACCAATAGATGGAGCCCAAATAAGTACTATCACGCTGGGTCAGAGAAGACCTGAGAACAAGGGTAATGAAGGGTTACTCCACATTCTTCAATTACCAGGACTGGAACCTCACCATCAGATGCAGTTTTGTATCGTACTCAGGACACTTAAAGTCTTCTTTATATGACTGAACCTCTGCCTCTGCTTTCAAACATATTTAAGATAAAATAGGGTTTGATGTTTCTTTGCCACAAGAGCATTATGAAAAATGCAGATGCCAGAGCTTGACATGACCAGATGATTGATCAGATCGGGTCTCTCCAAGTATCCGTCTAGACCAGTAAGAGCCAAAGTAGAGTGTTGCTGGTCATGTGACCACTTTGGTTGCCAGGTGACCAGGATTCCATTCTCACACATTATGATATAACACCCATGGCCAGCAGGTAGTCTCATTGTTGAGATCTTACCTCACAGCAGAGGTGCAGTCAATATATTCTACAGCCTCAGCCAATAGGGCTGATATATATAGATATGTATATATATATGTGTGTATATAGATGTCCACATATAAACATAGGAAGCAGTGTCTCATCAACTGAGACAGACATCAACATGCAACTAGCAAAGGCATGGACAGCTATCAATAGGCTATCGGTCATATAGAAATCAGACCTGACCGATAAAATGAAATACAGTTTCTTCCAAGCAGTGGTTGTGTTGATACTATATGGACGCTAACTAAACGTATTGAGAAAAAGCTTGACGGTAACTACACAAGAAGGCTGCAAGCAATAGTGAACAAGTCCTGGAGGCAGCACCCCTCAAAGCAGCAGGTGTACGGCCACTAACCACCCATCATGAAAACTATCCAAGTTAGAGGAACCAGACATGTGGGACACTGCTGGAGAAGTAGGGATGAACATAAGTGTCATACTCCTGTGGACCCCTTCACATGGACAAGCAAAGGCAGGACGAACAGCAGAAACCTACATACAACAGCTCTGTGCCAATATGGGATCTAACCTTGAGGACCAGCTGGAAGTGATGGGTAGTTGGAGAGGGTCAGCTGGAAGTGAAGGGTAGTTGGAGAGGGTCAAATTGGTCAAATTGGCCAAATTTGTATATGTGTGCACACTTGTTTGGTTTGGTTTCTTTGTTTAATGGCATATCAACCTTCATGGGTTATCTAATGCCAAAGCCACCCTTGTAAAAGAACAACAGAGATTCTATTTTACTCATAGCTAGGGGTATAAGGGGGTTTATGCCTTTATCAAGGGTGTTAGTTCTAAAGTGAATGCAACTGGAGTTCAAACTTGTTTACTTTGAGGCTGCTGTTAAACACTTTTACTATTATGCCACAGGGACGACCCCCATACATGTTTGTGGACATGAGTGTTTAGTGTAAGTATTTATCCAGCTTATCTGCAACAGGCAGGATGTGAAACAAGGTCAGTTTTTAAGCAGAGTACAGCTGGTTTGAATACAGAGTTTTCTTTTTTCTTCGAGATTCTTTGCTTTACTCACAGTGAAAAAACCCAGTCTGCTGTACAATTTACCCATAGCTGGTGTGGAAGAAAAGTTGAACTAATACCTTTTCCTAGAGCATTAGCATAAAGTGAAACAAAAACTGCTTTGTCCAGCATTAGAAATTGGATCGTCAACTCCAGTTCCTATGATGATGACTGCTATATCTACTGGTTGGTTGGTTTTTATGGCATAGCAAGCTTTGTAGGTTATTTAATGCCAAATCCATTTCAATACAAATCAGTTCTATTTCAAACAATTCAGTTTAGCGTCATTTTAGTTCTATTTGACCCATAGATAGGACTCTATCAGGTGCTACCACTCCAGGACAGAGTGAACCTGGGAGTGATGGCAATGAAGAAGTGCTACACATTCCCCAAAGTTCCAGCCTCATCATCATATTGTTTAGTGTCATATCCAGGACACTTGTGGAGGGATGGTTTTACCCCTCTGCAGAGGTGCAGTCAGAGTATTTTACTGCTCCAGCCAACTGGGCAATAAATCTACTGGTATGTATATATTTACATATAGGTGTGCATGTGTACATGCATGTATATTTCTGCAAGTCTGAATATGTATATGTCTGTGCACATGTTTGTGTGCATGATTTCTATGGGTGCTAATTCATATATACATGTATGTGGTGCCTTCAATAAGTTTCCAGACTTTCTTTTGTACAGGTTTAAAATTGACGTAGACTCTTGAAAATTCAGTATGTTATTGCTATACATCTTATGAGATGACTGGCCAATTTTTATGATTTCAGGTTCAAATCAACAGCTACAGCAGGAATTCAAATACACCCTACTAAAACCTGATTGTCATAGCTGGTGAATTTCAAAAATGCAATCTGACACTTTCGAAGAACAATATGCAATAAAATTCTGTTTTAAACTTGGAAAAAATGCCACAGAAATATATGGAGTGCTTCACGCTGCTTTTGGAATATATTGCATGAATCGAGCATCACTTTTTGAGTGGCATTAGAGATTTAAGGAAGGCAGGGATTCTGTGATGGATGATGAGAGGTGTGGGAGGTGTAAGGAAGTCAATACACCAGAGTCGATTGGCCAAAGGGTTAGGGTTACTATGTTGAGGTTTTAAGGGAGTTCAGGAAGAGATTCCATCGGAAGAGGCAAGCACTCTTCAAATCGGGTCAGTGGCATTTCCACTAGGACAATGCACCAGTCAACAACTCCATCCTTGTCACAGACTATTTGACTAAGATGGGCATCAAGACAGTTCCTCAGTCCCCCCATAGTCCAGACCTTTCTCCCTGTGACTTTTGTTTATTTCCTAAGCTCAGAGGCTGTCGTTATGAGAGAATTGAGGAGATGAAAGAGGCTGTGACAAAGGTCATTGACATGCTCACACAAGAGGATCTCCATGGGGCCTTCTAGAAGTTGTTGGAATTGTACAACAAGTGCATTGCTGCCGGAGATTACTTCGAAAGGGACTAGAGTTTCATGAGTGTACTATCAATAAAAGTGTGCATCCGAAAAAAGTCTGGAAACTTATTTAATAATCCTCGTATGTGTGTATGTATATATATATGTGTATATATATGTATGTATATGTGTATACATCTATGTATATATATGAGTATATATATATATATATATATATGAGCATGTCTACATTTGTATATATATATATATATATATATATATTCTTATGCATATATATACATACATACATTCATATGAAAGTCTGACAGTACATAGAATAGCTTTAAGAAGAGATTACATTGTGAGTTTTTAACAAAGGATCCTTTTTTTGGTCACATCTCATCTGAGAAACACCACTTCCATTTGCTGTCACCATGTTTCTCTGACGGTACATGACCAAAAAACTCCAGTTGCATTCACTTTAGAACTAATACTCTTGATAAAGGCATGAACCACCTTATCCCCCCAGCTATGGGTAAAATAGTATCACTGTTGTTCTTCAACAAGAGTGGGTTTGGCATTAAATAACCCATGAAGGTTGATATGCCATAATCTATTCTCTGCTTTATGCTATTCTAAAATACATACATATGAATATATAGGCATATGCATATGTGCACACACATATATATATATATATATATATATATATATATATATATATATATAGGGAGGGGCCCATGGTGAAATTGACACAAGTTCAAAACCTGGACCAGACTGATTGCATTTCACATAGCACTAATACACTTGGGAAAGGTATGAATCCAATTATTCTCCCTCCAGCTATGAGTAAATAGTAGGGAAGACTAGGTTCTTCAGCCTTGGTGAGGCAACTAGTCTAGGAGAAGTAAAACTCTGAATTCAAACCTGTTAAACTCTGCTTAAAAATTGACCTTGTGTCATATCCTTCCCGAGCGGAGGGGTTGGTAAATATGTATAAATATATATATATATGTGTGTGATGTGTGTGGATAGATAAATAGATAGTATAAAAGTTGATGATCTTAGTCAAGAGTAACCCAAAGGCTCCCTTTTCAATAGTTACTATACCAAAGGGAAGAGCACTACTCCTTTCCTTGGATTATTCTACTTACCCTTGATCCATACCTAATAATGTTGAGTGTTAAGCAAGGAAGCATCAAGTACCATTTTTTGAGTCTTTGGAATGACTCAACCTGGGATTGAACCCTGGTCTCCTGGACCATTGATGAACACTACTTATTAGGCTAATGGCCCAGTAGATAGTGCTTGGTAGAAATATGATGTCTTTTTCAATTCATTCAATCCAAATGTCAAATGTCTCATTCAAAGACTTGAATGGATCAAAGATAAAATGTATATGTATGTATATGTATGTATACATACTTATAAATATATATATATGTTCATTCAACTATATATGTTCACACATATATATATTTATATTTATGTATTATTATATATATGAATATATACATACCTACAAATATATATATGTATATACAAATATATATGTACACACATACATATTTTCATATTTATGTATTATTCATAACAAATCAAAGATGAAATACACAAAGTGAAGTGTCAGTCCTATTTAATCAAACATGTTTAAAAGACATACAATATATATAGGCAGCATTTTCTCTTTTGAACATGCTTGATAAAATAGAACAGACACTTCACTTCTGTTTATTTCATCTTTAATTTGTTATAAATAATACATAAATATGAAAATATGTATGTGTGTACATATATATTTGTATATACATATATATATTTGTAGGTATGTATATATTCATATAGATTTATCACATAAGATAATCAGACTATCCTCTTCACACACAACACTTCGGTCACTATTTTCTTCGGCTTTCTTCAGGTGTTTCATGTCAAACTCGGGAATCTACACAAAAATTCAAAGTGAACCCTTTCATTTAATCCACAGTGGTAGATTGCTCCAATTCTGTTTACCATGACTGGGTCTGAGAGTTAGGATATATTGTATTATTTATGATACTTGTATTTCTTAACTCTAGTTAGGATTGAACCAGCAAACTCCAGGTGCTTACACTCAGAAGCATTTTTTAACTAAACACCATGTGTCCTGACAATTCAGAGTGAATTTTTGGGGATTTATAAACCCAGGAGATACTACTAACTACTATCATCTATGATATTTTACCTTAGCTCATTTTTCTTTATTGAGCCCTTCTGATTAATGGTTCCAAAATCATATTCATTTAGTTTTTCTCATCTGGTTACTGTAGGCCAACATATGCACTGCTTCTTTAAGACGTCTCATTGTCAAGTGCTCTTCCTAATCAATTATTTTACCTTCATCCCACAAAGGCAGATGGTTTTCCTTTTCTTTCCATATATGATCAGCAATACCTTTTTCATCCCCTCCTCAACATACTGCTTTTG
>OY757936.1:47696887-47697976 GCA_963585895.1 Sepioteuthis lessoniana | reverse complement strand
GGGTGTTGCCGCCAGGACTTGTTCAGGATTGCACGCAGCATTCTTGTGTAATTGCCATCTAGCTTCTTCTCCAGCTGTTTTTTAGTGTCAATGTAGTGCAGCCATATAGCAGTATCGATGTGACCGCTGCCTGGAAGAAACTGCGTTTCATTTTATCGGTTAGGTCTGATTTCCATATAATCGATAGCCTATTGATAGCTGTCCATGCTTTCATTAACCTCGTTTCGATGTCCTTTTCGGTTGATTCAACGCTACTTCCTAGATAAGTGAATTTGTCTACTAGTTTAAGAGGGGTTCCTTCTGGAGTGGAGATGTACCCCGTTCGGTTATAGCACATATATTCCGTATTGTGTGCATTAACATAGAGGCCTATGCTTGCTGCTGCTCGTTCCAAACTATGCAGAAGTGTTTCGGCTTGGTCAGGTGTATTTGCCAGTATCGCTATGTCATCGGCGTAGTCGGCGTCGATAATTGTTGTTGCGGGGTACCTTCTGCTTCTTTTCTTCATCAGTTCGAAGCCATTCTCTTTGATTTTGTCAATCGATGTTCTAAGTACGTAGTCTAGACAAATGATAAAGAGGTACGGGGCCAGCATGTCCCTCTTGTAGTACTCCTGCTACAATGTCAAAGTATTCTGTGTCTCCATCCGGTGATCGTACTTTTACTTTAGTGTTTCTATAGAGAATCGTTATTGCCGCTACGGTTTCTTTAGGTATGACGTATGCTAGTAGGATTTGTTCCATCTTTCCTCTGTAAATGGAATCGAAAGCCTTGGTAAAGTCGACAAATATTAATGTCACTTGTAGGTTCTTTGCCCGTACACCTTCAAGGATTCTACGGATGGTTAATATTTGTGAGGTCGTGGATCTATTTCTTCGGAAGCCATTTTGGTTTTTTCTAAGTATGTTGTCGACTTTGGGTTCTATGCGGTTTCGTAGTAGGGCATTGTAGATTTTGGCTGCTATGGATGTAAGTGTTATGCCTCGGTAGTTTTTGATTAATCCGAGGTACCCCTTTTTAGGAAAGGGGAGTATGCATCCTTTCATCCATCTATCTATTGGATTTTGATTGTATACTGCGTTGCAGTGT
>OY757936.1:47526887-47691887 GCA_963585895.1 Sepioteuthis lessoniana | reverse complement strand
AGAGGAACATTCAAGCCCAAACTATGCACACACACACACAGAAAAACAATCAAACCCAAATTATACACACACACACACACACACACACACAGAGGAACAATCAAGCCCAAACTATAACCACACACAGAGAGAAGAAAAAGTAACTGTTAGTTGTATTCAAAACATTTTTAACAAAAATATGACCAATAAACTCTATAACATATCAACTATGCACACACACAATGAAAAATCTTATTGCATATCAAATATCAAAGACTAATTGGAGACACACACTGAGAAATGGAAAGAGAGGAGTAGGAAGAGAAATCTTACACAAAACAGTGACCTCTATAAAAACCAATACAAAATAGGAAAAAAACATTAAAAAACAAACCTATATGAGTGAGTTAAAGTCTCATTGGATGCCCCATTTATATAGCCTTGAGCCACATTTAAGGAAAAATACCCAGTAAATTACTAAATGTTCTCTGATGAAAGAAGCATGCTGGAAACATTCACATGTGTAAAAATGAAATAATCCATAAAAAAAGAAACTCTCTATTCATTTCAAAATATACATATATATATATATATGAAGGTCTGAATAACCTGAATAAACTAACACATTAGTTCTTATAAGGGATGGATTTGCAACCGTTGTGTCTGTTATCATAACCACCGTTTTTGAGGGTAGGTCATGTTGTATGTATGAGTGATGATAGACTACCAATGCAACACTTTTACTGTGTGGTGCATGCTGGTAGACGTCAGCAGAATTAGCCTTGGAAAAGGTATAAAGATTGCCTCAAAAGCAAGCTTTTGAATATGAAATTATATCCTGGTGACTGGGAAAAGTTGGCATTGAGTAAGACTGAATGAGGAATCCATGTAGATGATGCCTGAACCAATTTTCAGTGCAATGAGCACGCAAACCTCAAGCTTCAACTTTGGTAGGGAAACACAAACTAATTATGGTGAGAATGTGGATGGATGTAGATGTTACACATGATTGAATTTCCCTATGTCACATTTATTTCAGGCATTGTGGATCTGCCACAGGATTAACGTGAGTCCTTTGAAGGAAAATTAGTTGGGAGATACTGACAATGAGAGGTGAAATTATGAAGAAAAGCAGAGATCTATTGGAGATTGTGCAGTTACTATGTTCTTGTTTGTTTGTTATTTTAATGATATATCAACCTTCTCAGGTTATTTAATGCCAAATCCATCCTTTTTAAAAGGACAGTAGTGGTACAATTTAACCGATAGACAGGAGGATAAGAGGTTTCATACCTTTCCCAAGCATATATATAGCACAATTTGAACTCGTGTACTATGATTCTGTAGTCCAGCGCTTTAACCATTACTCTATGGGGACACCACCACCATGTTCTTATATGTATGTATGTGTGTGTGTGTATATATATATATATATATGTCTGAATGCATGTGTTTTTATATATATATATATATATATATATATATATATATTTGTATGTGTATATGTAAATATATTTGTGTATTTTTATATTTGTGTGTGTATATATATTGCATTTCACAGACAGACTGTTTTGTTGCATCACAACTCATCAGTGTGGCTATATATGGGAAATGCTTGCAGCTGGGATTGAAACCTGGCTGACTTTACCGAACTGGGCATTCTGCCACTCATCCATCTGCAAACTTAATGTAAGCGAAGAGATTTTAACGCATATGTATCACATTTGTTTTGTTTACATATATACGCTTAACAGCTACCAAGTATTCAATTCATTAGAAGAGCTTTGCATTATATATATATATATAGTCATCCACAGACAGATCTGTTTCGTTCTATCAGAACTCATCAGTGTGGCTAGACAGTAGCTTCCCATAGCTGGGATCGAAACCTGGTTGACTCAAACGCCAATCTGAGACTCTATCTCTCATCCACAAGGAACTAATAACAACGAAGTAAGTTTTATATATATATATATATATATATATATATATATATATGTATATATCAATCCAAATTTTGTTGAACATAATAGACATTTTTTGTCTACATATTTTCTGTTGAACCTTTCATATTGCTGTATTGATTTTATAATATTCGCCAGGAATTGGTAGATGTATCTTCCATAATTATCTATTTCCCAAGTACTTTCTGCCTGACTTTGGGCCATCATCAAAGGAGGATCTATTACAAAAGTTCCTGTGGTGTAATGGTTATCGTCATAGAAAATAGACACGGCGACTCGAGTACAAATCCTGGACGAGACTGATTGCATTTCACATAGCACTAATACCCTTGGGAAAGGTATGAATCCAATTATTCTCCCTCCAGCTATGGGTAAATAGTAGGGCAGACTGGGTTCTTCAGCCTTGGTTAGGCAACTAGTCTAGGAGAAGGAAAACTCTGAATTCAAACCTGTTAAACTCCGCTTGAAAATTGACCTTGTGTCATATCCTGCCCGAGCGGAGGGGTTGGTAAATAGGATTACAAAAGTGATGTAACTTTTGTATGTACATTACTACTTTATAAGAAGAAGAGCGCCTGTGCTGTTGCAGAGTGTTGTGTTTGTTGTGTTTGCTTTTAAAATTGTTTCTATAAATAGTGTCAGTAGCTAAAGACATTTAAGTACATCAGCATTGATTTGCAATGGCTACAGAGTTATCATTTGATGTTGTTTAAGGCCATGCCTGGGTCACCCCTTTTTTTTTTGTAAAGATTTACCTTTCAGCTGGGGAATTCAGTCATATTCTAAACTCTACCAACAGTGCTCTACAAATTAACAATTTTCCCCATTTTAATTAAAGGAAGCAGTTTATCGCTTCTCTCAGATACATCTCATTTATAAATGCCTTTATTTTTATGCTGTGTGGCAATTTTAAAGGAAACCTTATGAATTGTTTATTTCCAGGGTTAACTGTGTGTAACTGATTCTACAAATATAAATTCAGCAAACTACTTTCTTTCCTTCCTTATTAAGTTCAGAACATTTACCTTTTGTGGTTTCTCATTTATATACTGAATTGCCTATATCACTGATGTTGTCTTATGAGAACATTAAGTCAATATTTGGGAAACTTTCTGGATTTGATTGAAGGTAAATTAAAATCCACAAAATGAAAGTGCAAATAATTAGGACTCTTTTCTCCACATATCTAATAAACCTAACCTATATCTGGAGTGGTTGGTGAGGATCCACTTCTGAAGCTCTAGTAGGCCACTACTTTGTTGCCATGACATTCTAGTCCAACCTAACCTGAAGTGATTGTGCCGATTAGGGTCTCATCTATTGATCAAATGTATGTTTAAAAATTATTAGTATTATGCATGAATACTTGAAACCATGTGAGCAAACTGTGAGCAAATTCTTTTTATGTAGAAGAGTTACTTGAAGCAATAGTTGGGAGAGTCCTGGTGGTGTGATAGCTAAAGTACTGAAAAATAAAAATGAGTGAATTTCAACTTCAGTTGTGCTATTATGTTCACTTTCAGACTAATACCGTTGGGAAAGGTTTTGAAACATCTTATCCCCCAGCTATGGGTAAAATACTATCACTGCTATTCTATTACTTGTATATATTTACTTACCCCTCCATACAAGGGGGTGTCCTTGTGGTGTAATGGTTAAAACGATGGACTGCGGAATCGTAGTACACGAGTTTGTACTCCAGTCGCGCTACGTTCACTTTTGGGCAAATACCCTTGGGAAAGGTATGAACCCCCTTATCCTCCCAGCTAGGGGTTAAATAGTACCACTACTGTTCTTCTTGGAGAATAGCTTTGGCATTAAATAACCTACAAAGGTTGATATGCCATTAAACAAAGAAACCAAACCAAACCTCCATACAAACAGAATGTGATATAAGGTCAATTTTAAGTGAAGTTTAACTGGTTTGAGTTCAGAGTTTTCCTTTCAGACCAATTGCCTTACCAAGGTTGAAGAGCTCAGTCCGTCCTACCATCTACCTATAGCTAGTGGTATAATAATTGAATGCTTAAATTATTAACCCTTCCACGATTTGGATTCAGGTCACCTATCCATTTCTGATGATGATAACCAGTACACTACGAGCATCTCCTTTACTTGAAATAAGTAGGGAGGCTCCGTGGTGGACCTCAAAATCATAGTAATTAAGTTCAAACTCCATTGGACTTGTACCCTTGGGAATGGTATGAACTCCTTCTTCTCTCCAGTTATGGGTTAAATTGTACCACTACAGTTCTTCTACAAGGGTGGCTTTTGAATTTGATAACCCACAAAGTTTGATATGCCATTGAAAAAAGAAACTAAACCATTGACTTAAAATCATGTAACAGCTTACAAAAAAAACTGACTTCCGCATTAACTGATAAACTTAGGTTGACACAGCATAATACAGAATGTCCATGTCCTGTATCCACTATAGAAGAGTACCCCCCACAACAAGAAATGAGTATCCTGGATATGACATTTGCTCTGTTGGCTGGAGCTGTAGAATACACCACCTGCTTCTCTACAGAGGGGTAAGACCCCACCCTAACGAGGGTCTTGGATATGACACTAAGCAATCTGATGGTGAGACTCTAGTGGTGCTGAAGCTGTGGGGAATGCAGACTACCTCTTGAGTACCATCACTCCCAGGTCCACTGTAAGGGTTCTATCTATGTGTCAAATAGAACTAAACCACTTAAGCTAAACTGAATTGTTTGAAATCGCACTGTTTTGACATTTAACTGAACTCTTTTGACATTTAATTGTTTTTAAACAAAAAACACTATACTTATTCTAAACTGAATTGTTTGAAATTTTATTTGGTGTTAAATGAGCCAAAAATAGTTGACATGCCATAAAACAAAACAACCAACTAACCAACCAACCAACCAACCAACTTTCTTCTTTTAAATTTTTCTCCTTTTTTTTTTGTTTTTACTATTCTCTTCTTTTAGTACATTTCATTTTTTCTTTCATTTCCTATCCTCTCCTATCTTTCTTCTTCTTTCTTTCTTTTTTCATCTTATTTCTTATTTTCTTCTTTCTTCCTTGATTTTATTTTCCCTTTTATCATTATTTTTACTCTTTCTCTTATCGCTTCTTTCTTTTTTTTATTTCATTCATTTCTTCCTTCTTCTTACACTTTTTTCTTTTTAAGGCTTTTTTTCAATCTCCTACCCCTTTTTTCTTTCTTTTTCACCTCTTTTTTATTCTACATTCCTATCCATTGTCAATTTTCTACATTCTGTTTATCCCATAGATCAGTAGAGATTTCAGTTCATTCAATGTATCTCACTAACCTTGGGGCAAACTTGAGACGAGACAGACAACCAAGTCAAATAAGACGCATACATATTCTTCAAAACTTAATCAAAAGTGTAAATAATCTTCTTTCCTCCACTGACCCCTTTTTCCCAGATGCAATCAAAATTTACAAAACAGTGGCAAAAATAGAGATGTTCATGTCATTAACATTATCTTTGCCATCAGTCCTCTTTGGGGAGTAGTGCTTACAAATTGATTAATGTACATATATGGATGAAGTTGGATGTGTGTGCACATATAGGTATTTCATGAGGCAGCATGACAAAGCATGTATTTACCCAGCTCCTTCACTATGAGCAGAATGTACCACAGTCAATTTTGAAGTGGGGTACAGTTGGTTTGATTTCAGTGTTTCTCTTCTTTTAAACTGGTTGCCTTTACCAAAGTTAAAGAGCCGAGTCTGCCTTATTATTTACCTACAGCTAGAATGAGAACAGGTTCATGCCTTTCTCCGAGTGCATAAGCATGGAGTGAACCACAAACAGCTTTGTCCAGAATTTGAACTCAAGCTGCCATTTCCATTTCATGTCTATGAGGTCAATTACTCCCCATGTCTATGAGGTCAATTACTCCCCATGCCTATGAGGTCAATTATTCCCCATGTCTATGAGATCAATTACTCCCCATGCCTGTAAGGTTTGTGTGTCTATTTAGAGACTGATAGATATGCTTAAATTTATATGCCTTTGTATCTGTTTGAATATAAATGCACAAGTTCTTTTTAGAAACGTTTCAATTGTTTAATATTACTAATCAACCAACCTCTGAAAATGATACTTGAGTCTACTTCAAATAAATCCCCTTTGGGCTTAACATACATATCTGCAATCCCTTGTTTTTATCAAAAGAATTTGCAACATTTTTTATCTGGATTACTATCAACTATATTTTCAAATTCTCATTAATCACCTCCATTTCATTCCTATGATGACTTTTGCTTTAGAATAAACCAGAAGTCTCTGATAACTAAATCTATTTATTAGTATTATTGATTAATTCCTTTAGAGATATTTCTAGCAATATTTACATATATATATATACATATATAAAAGAAAATATGGAAAATCAGTTTCATATGTTACACTATAGAGAGTGTCATCCCTATCGGAAAACTTATCAACCTAATTTTTTTATACTGTCTTCAACTTTTCATTCCATTAGATTTCAATCCAAATTTTTCTTGCCCAGTTGGCTGGAGCTGTAGAAACACCAACTGCTAATCTGCAGAGGGGTACCCCCCACGCCATTAGAGTCCTGGATACGACATTAAACAATCTGATGGTGATGTTCCAGTGATACTGGAACTTTGGGGAATGCATAATACTCCTTTATTGCCATCGGTCCCTGGTCCACTCTGGCTGTAGTGGTAGCACCTGATAGGATCCTATAGATAGGTCTTATAGAACTAAACTGCATACTTATACTAAACTGAATTACTTGAAATAGAACTGTTTTTGACATTGAAACTGTACTTATACTAAACTGAATTGTTTAAAATAGAACTGTTTTGATATTTAACTGTGTACAAACAAAATCTATGCTTATACTAAACTGAATTGGTTAAATTAGAACTATTTGACTGAACCGAATAGCTTGAAATGGAAATGTTTTTGACAATTAAACTGGGTACTTACATTTAAACTGCGGAAAAAAGTAAAGTTGGTAATCATAGTTGAGGGTGACTGAAGGCTCCCTTTTCAATAGCTACAACATGGAGGTGTAGAGAAGGTCACGACTCCATTCTCTAGATTGCTCCACTTTACCCTTGATCCTTACCATATAATGCTGAGTGTTAAGCAAGGTGGCATCAAGTACCATTTTTTGAGTCTTTGGTATGACTCGACCTGGGATTGAACCCCAATCTCCCAGGCCATTGGTAAACTCTCTACTCATTAGGCCAATTAAACAATTCAGTTTAGCATACTTATGCTAAACTGAATTGTTTGAAATGGAACAGCTTTTGACATTGAAACTACTTACACTAAACTGAATTGTTTGAAATAGAACTGATAATTTGTATAAAAATGGATTTGACATTAAATAACCTTCAAAGGTTGGTATGCCATAAAACCCAAACAACCAACTAACCAAATTTTATCCTATATACATGGTGCATATATACATACATATATATATATATATATATATATATATACACACACAGTAGCATACTGATATATTACTAATATATAAAACTTAACACTCACCTGACAATATGTAATTTGTCTTAGTTGATAAATAACACTAACTACATGGCATCATGTGGAGTCAATTACATTCTGGTATCATTATGTGGTTTTATCTATCCAGGGCTGACCCTAATTTGTCCTGCAACATCTATAATATTGGCTCAATGAAATTTGTCTGTTTAAAGCCAAACCTGGATTGGAGAGAGGTTGACAGACCAGGTTGATTAAAAGGAGTACCTGTGACATAGTGGCTAAAATGCTGGATAGCAACATCTTAGTAGCCAAGATTAAACTCCAGTCACATTATTTGAGGGCCTAGTTGGCTAGGGTTATAGAATACACCGACTGCATCTCTGCAGAGAGGTAAGAGCCCCATCCCAATGAGTGCCCTGATATGACATTAAACAATCTGACTGTGAGGCTCCAGTAATGCTGGAGCAATTGCCAATACAGAGTATCCTTTGATTGTGATATCTCCCAGATTAAACAAAGAAACCAAACCATCCTTCATTGACATTACTCCTAGATCCACTCTAATCCTGAGTCATAGTACCTGATAGGATCCCATCTATGGGTCAAATAAAACTGTTTGACCATTTAGGTGTGGTTTCTTTGTTTAATGGCATATCAACTCTTTTTAGGTTATTTAATGCCAAAGCCATTCTCCTAGAAGAACAGTAGAGGTACTATTTAACACATAGCTGGGAGGATAAGGGGGTTCATACCTTTCCCAAGGGTATTTGCCTGAAAGTGAACATAATAGTGCGACTGAAGTACGAACTCGCGTACTACGATCCCGCAGTCCATCGCTTTAACCATTACACCACGAGGACACCCTGTTTGACCATTTAATTGTGCAAACAAATGAGAAGGGAGTGTCCTCGTGGTGTAATGGTTAAAGCGATGGACTGCGGAATCATAGTACGCGAGTCCGTACTCCAGTCGGGCTATTACGTTCACTTTCGGGCAAATACCCTTGGGAAAGGTATGAGCCCCCTTATCCTCCCAGCTATGGGTTAAATAGTACCACTACTGTTCTTCAAGGAGAATAGCACATGATAGGGCACTATCTATGGGTAAAATACAACTAAACTGCATATTTATGCTAAACTGAATAAACTGAATAGCTTGAAATAGAAACATTTTATACAGTTAAACTGTATATTCATGATAAACTGAATTGTTTAAAATAGAACTGTTTATTTATATAAAAATGGATTTGGCATTAAATAACCTACAAAGGTTGATATGCCATTAAACAATGAAACCAAACCAAACAAATGAGAAATGTTGAATAGAATTATTATTCTTGAATTGCAATACTCAAAACAGTTTAACTGTATATGAAATTGATTTTTTTATTACATGGGAATCACTTAATTCTATGCAAATAAAACTATTAGTGTAGAATACTTGAAACCATTTAACTGTGTGCCAAAATTGAATTATTGGTATTTCATTGCAGTTCTTGGAACCATTTGACTGTCTTCAAATAAATGGTGTTGAATAGAATTATTAGTGTTAAATTGCAATACTTAAATTGACTTCACCATGAGCAAACAAATCATCAATATTTGATTGAATTATTAATATTACATAATAATACTTGTAATTATTTAACTGTGTGCAAATAATAGCAATACGTGATGATGTGGCAACAAAGTAATTTTTTTAAGTATAATTATCTACAAACCATTCACTTACAAATCATATGTTTATCCATTTAACTGTGTGCCAACAAATGACTGTTAAATTGTTAGTGTTACATAGCAATACTTGAAACCATTTAACTATGAGCAAAATTGATGTATATTAGCCAGAACTATTTATGTTAAAGACATTTAACTATGTGCATCCAACTTTAAAAAAAAAAATGAAATTACCTTCAAGTATTCACTAACAAATCGTATATGTATTTCCATTTAACTGTGTATTAAATTGCAACATTTGAAAACATTTAACTGTGTGCAAACAAATGATTAATACTAAAAAGAACTAGCGAACACTTGTGCACAACATACCAAATACTGGACAGCTGTTTCGAACATTAGGTCTCATCATCAGTGTATACCGTGATCTCCACCACAGGAGATCGAAGCAGCGACCACAGATTGCAGAGCCGAAACTCTACAAATGAGCCAACAGCCCATATCGCACACAAGTGACGCCAAATTAACTCGTCATGGTAATTGCGCGGCCAATTAACATATGTGTTCGCCCGATTTTCTGGTTATGGTAATTCAATTCACAATATAATTCCTCTACTTAAAAAAAAGAAAACGTAAATGGAACTATTCATGTTAAATGGCAATTTTTGTAACCATTTAACAGTGTGCAAATAAATGAGCTCTGCTTCATTTAAAAATGTTATCTACATCAACAAATCATATACACCTAATATATATGTGTGATCAGGATTTGGCATTAAATAACCTACAAGAGTTTATATGGCATAAAACTCAACCAACATTGAATAACGCGCAAAGTTTGATATATCAGTAAACAAAGAAACCAAACCAATCCTGGTTAATCAAATTGTTGCATATTGATCCTTGATTGAACCGTCAATCAGAGATTCTCTGCACAGGACGTACCTGTGAAAATAAGTGGAAGCAGGCACATGGTTGAACAGAAGTGTGTGGGAGTTACGAAATGATATATGCAGATGCTAACGTGAGATACAGGCAGTCTATCAGTAGGAGTCTCAGTCTTGAGTCAGTCGCGAGGGCACCAGGGAGTGGCTGGGGAGCCCACAATGGGCACCCGGTAGAGTACTCCTCGGACGAGAAGCTCAAGTGTCAAGTGGGACCTTAAAGATAATTCATCGTGATCTGGTCAAGACAAATTATGGGTCAATATGGCAGTATGACATAAATACATGCATATATAGACATATACATACATATTTGTGCGTGCATATATATATATATATATATATACACACACAAACGGAGAGATCAAAAGGTCTATTTACGCATTGTACGTACTTATTCACGCGTTGATATTAATTAATGTCTCTAGAGATATTTTTAATTGTGTGTGTTCGTATATATATATATATATATATATATATATCATTGAGAAACAAGAAAATCATAAAGCATATTCCATTATAAATTTATTTCACCTATCGGGATCTTCAGATGGGATTTGAAAAATTCTCTTCTTTTAACGGTTAAATTCGAGGAATATTTTTATCTTACATAAAGATTCCCGTGTCTTGAATTTCTTTATATCTCTTTGGTTAGAAGATCCTCCAATGCGCAAAAAATTATCCTACTTGAAATGAGTGATTTCCTTTTATTTTCATGACTGTCCGTTTTTTGTTTTGTTTTTTTTATTAATGATCTCTTTTTTTTTTTCGCATATTTTTTGGTTTCATAGCTTTTATATAATTTTTTAATTTTTAATTGTAAATTTATTTTAAAGAATTTAGTAATATATCTAATTAATATTTCTTTCTGCTTTCTTTTTTTCTTAAACTTAAATGATAAACATTTCCAGAAAAACGACTCCCTAAGTAAAATCTTTAATAGAAATACCGTAAAAATCAGCTTTTCATGTACCAACAATATGTCGAAAATAATGGATACCCATTATAAAAAATTACTGACCAACTCAAACCAGGAAAGTATAGAAAAAACACGCAATTGTAGAATTAAAGAAAAGTGCCTTTTAGAAAATAACTTTAGCGTAAAGAATGTGGTTTACAAGGACAAAATTTACCCCAAAGAAAGATAAATTAATCAAACATATATTGGGATATTATCATTAAATTGCAAGTACTGATATTATAACCATAGGCAAATTTTAATGACCCTTTACTAAGGAACCAAATAGCCCAATCCAAATATTACTGGTAACTAAAAGACTAGGATTAACCCCAATAATAAATTTGGAAACTAAAAAAAATCAACAGCAACAAACAGTTTACGCGATAGATGTAATTTATGTCTAGATGAAAAAAAAATCAGTATATTATTAAATTCTTTAAAATAAATTTACAATTAAAAATTTAAAAAATTATATAAAATCTATGAAACGAAAAATATGTCTAGTGATAACGGAATAAAAATAAAAAGAGATCAATACAAAAAAACAAAAAAAAAAAAATGGACCGAAATGAAGATAAAAGGAAATCACTCATTACAAATCGGAGAATTTTTTTGTGCATAGGAGGATCTTCTAAACAAAGATATAAAACGAATTTGATTTTTATAAATATTTAAATTAAGACACGGGAATCTTTATGTAAGATAAAAATATTCCCTGAAGTTAACGGTTAAAAGAAAAGAATTTTTCAAATCCCATTTGATGATCTTGACAAACGGATGAAATAAATCTATAATTAAACATACTTTATGACTTTCTTGTTTCTCAACGATATTTTACTCGTCATAAGCTTTGAGCACTCATTCTCAAGATCTTCCCCCTCCCTATTATTTTTGTACCTCAACCCGAATCCCAGCCCGCTTTTATTGAAGATCTTGAACATTCATATGTAAAAAATCATATTACCTACTTCTATCGACCCATACCGCGTCCGACCCTTTATTTCTTTTATCTCTGTAGATTAGGATTCCCGCCCCACCTAGGGTAGGTCCGGCTTGTTTCCGGTTTTTTCGACCCGTAAAACAGTCGGCCTCCAATTTTATAGACGGGGGGATGGGAGGGAAACCAAACGGGGAATTTTTCCTAGTTTTTCTTGTATATATATTTTTTCGGGGTTTTTTCTCCCATTCCCATCATATCATTGTACATAAACCATATTTTGTAAATAAAAATCAGATACAACTTTCGGGTTTTAAGTAGGTCTTCTTCATAGAGCAAATGTGGTATTTTGGTAACTGCTGCGCGCATGATGAAGGATGAATGGTTATATATTGTACTGTTGAATGGGTCGGCAAATGTGGCTAGCTTGGTTCACTTAGATTTCTTAGTTAAAGCATGACCGCTCCCTTCCCCTCCCCCAGAAACCTTAAGGCCTTGTGCCTTCTTTGTACATGTTACAAAGAAATAAAATAAGCTTTGAGCACTCAAAGTAGATAATCCTGTTTAAGTATATCTATAGAATCTATTGATATATGATACCAAGGAGGTGCTCGTGGTGTAATCGTTATCGTCGCAGGATATGGACACGGCGACACGAGTTCAGATCCTGGACCTGATTGATTGCATTTCACATAGCACTAATACCCTTGGGAAAGGTATGAATCCAAATATTCTCCCTCCAGCTATGGGTAAATAGTAGGGTAGACTTGGTTCTTCAGCCTTGGTGAGGCTACTAGTCTAGGAGAAGGAAAACTCTGAATTCAAACCTGTTAAACTCCGCTTAAAAATTGACCTTGTGTCATATCCTGCCCGAGCGGAGGGGTTGGTAAATATGATATATGATACCAACTCATTGATCTAGTGGGTAGAGTGTTCGAATTCGCCAATGGTCCGGAAGACCAGGGTTCAATCCCAGAATTTATGATTTTATTGATTTGACATTCGTTCTTTTCGATATGTATACTTTCTAAGCTTTCATAACTTTCTGTACATTGGTATTTATTTGGTTTCTTCTTTTAAGTATAGATGCTTTTTAAAGAAATATCCCGTTTTTCTAGGACTGTTTCTGACTCCACATGAACTTGAAGAGAAAGTGGGGGTGAAATATACTGTCCAACACGGGCACTACTTCTCTTAGTTGGAATGGTTCTTTCAGTGAAGAAATATAAAAGCCAAGGCAATTTCTTTCTAAGCAGGTCTTCGAACAGGCTACCTGATATTCGTACCGAGTAGTTGGAAAAAGCCATAATCACTTGACCTCTGGGCGCCGTACCCCTAGGTCTTTGTTTGCTTGCAGTCCTAAGTTCATTGCTTGGGGCCTGAAGCGCCCCATTAGAAGAATGCCGATAGGATCAAGTTATTTTTGCCCCCGCCGTGCATGTCTCGATTCCTACACGGTCACCATGATAAAACTGCCTTAGGCCAAACTCTGGTGGAAAGCCGGAGAAATGCGAATTTTTTTCTGTTACCTTCGTGCCGGTCACCTGGCATTCGTGCCTGGTGGTAACCACCAGGCACGAATGCCAGGTGACCTTGTACACTTGGCCAGGTGTCCTTGTACACTTGGCCTCAGGTGTCATCTCCCAGGGCTTTGCCTGCTTGTAGAACTAAGTTTATTGCTAGGTGCCCAAGGCACCCGATTAGGGGAATGCTGATGAGGTCAAGTTATTTTTGCACCTGTCCCACGTGAGTCTCAATTCATGCACCGTCCCCACATTATAAAATGACCTTGTGCCAAACTCTGGTGGGAAGCTAGAGAAATACCGATTATTTTCGGTTGCTTTTCTGTTGACTAGTTTCGGTTGCAGGCCACATAGCATTCGTGCCTAGTGGCTGGAATCATTGACATGCAAAGATTCACATTGCACCGGGCCCTTTGGTCGGATGAATCGATGACGACAAAGGCTGATTTGGCACCAGACTATCAGGTCGGGTGAGGACCAAGTCACAGAAAGGCATCCCCACCAGGCAATACACGCTTTGTTGCTTGGTGCCTCAAGTGTCTCAATTAGGGAATGCAGACGGGACCAAGCATTTTTACCCGACCGCGTATGATTCCCGATGCGTGCACGGCTCCCACATTAAAATGACCTTGTGTCAAATCCTACATGACGGGAGGCTGGATAAATATCTCGAGCAGGTCACCTGGAATTCGTGCCGGGTGGTTATAATTGTCCAAGAAAACTTGGTCTCAGGGACAGTCTCCCCTGGCTTGACCTGCATTGCAGGGTTAAATTGATAGTACGGCGTCTGAGGTGCCTCTGAAGGGGAATATCGACGGGGCCAAGTATTTTTTTCATTTGCTGCACATGAGTCTCAATTCGTGCGTGATCTCCTCTGCAAAATGGCCTTGTTCCGCATTCTGGCTTGGTGGGAGGTCAGTAACGTACTGACTCCTTATGATTGGCTGGAGAACCTTTGCTATCTAATTAAAACTATAAGCTAATTTGGTAGTGGAGAGATGAAAAATGGCGAGAAAGGTCAGGTTGAGTGTTACATATTGACGCTTGATCGACCCGTCAATCAGAGATTTATCTGCACAGAACGCAACTGTCTAAATAAGCGGAACCAATCACGTGGTTTAACGGAAATGTGTGGGCGTTATAATATTATATATGGAGATGCCCACTTGAGATACGAACAGTCTTGAGTCAGATTCAGCTTGCGGCCAGAAGAGATTCGGTCAATCACGGAGAGAGCCATCGAGTGGCTTGTGGCCCCACCGGGGCAGTGTTTAACAGTGGCTAAGAAGAAAATATGGGTCAGTATGGCAGTTTGTCTCGTTTCGCTCTATCTTTTCCACGAGAATTTGCCCAGTTAGCTGGGGCTGTAGAATACACCGACTGCATCTCTGCAGAGGAGTTAGACCCCCTCGACGAGTGTCCTGTGTATGACATTAAAATAATCTGATGGTGAGGTTCCAGTAATGCTTGAACTGTGGGGAATGCAGAGTACCCCTTCATTGCCATCGCTCCTAGGTCCTCATTGACCCGAGTGGTACCACCTGAAATCATCCTATCTATGGGTTAAATAGAACTAAACTGCGTACTTATGCTAAACTGAATTACTCGAAATTGAACTGTTTTAATAATTAAACTGCGTACTTATGCAAAACTGAATTTTAAAAAAATAGAACTGTTTTTGACATTGAATCTGTTCTTACGCTAAAGGGATTTTTAAAAATTAGAACTGTTTGACTAAACAGAATAGCTTGAAATAGAAATGTTTTTGACTGCTAAACTTATTTGTTTGAAATACAACTGATTATTTGTATAAAAATGGATTTGGTATTAAATAACCTACAAAGGTTGATATGCCATAAAACCCAACCAACCAACCAATTGTCTCTCTCACACCACAGAAGCTTTGATCCCTTTCAAGAGAAATAAAGAGAATTATATTTTTATAACCAAGTGTTATGGTCATTCTCCCTCTATATATTTTCATTCCTTATGAGTACACAATATAAGAACTGGGATGTTGAAACCGTTCTGAAGTGAGGGTAATGCTATTGCTTAGCTCAGTAAAATCAACCCAGTGGCAAGGCTTCAAGACATTACGGGTATTGCCAGTCTGATACCACTCAACCTTAAAGGTGAGGCTCTTGTATATCTTGAGATGGCGGAAGAAGAACAGCGTAATGCAGTTATGATCGAATTGAGATTGAAAGAGGCATTCCCAAAAGTCCTCTTTTGTTCCATATTCCAAATTGAGTGGAGAAGTATCATCTGGGGAGTTAGATGACGTGTATGCCTACAATATCAGAAGATTGGCGGGGACAGGAGGATTTATAATGGGTTTCCAAATCAAATCTTTTTAGCTCTGCAACAGCTGACTGGTGTGCACGATATGCATATGGGTTAACTCGTACCAGAGTATTAACCAGACAGAAGAAAAAAAATCCGTGGAATGGTAGCTGCCGTAAAGAGAAACAGCGTGTTGAATTGAGCGAGTCAGCGTACTGTTGTGTTGAGCTGCAACAATGGCAGACAAGCCAATTACCACTCGCTTGGTGCATAAAGCAATCAGTATTTATGGTACTCGGGAATATCCTATTCCCACATTTGGGTAATCTCATTCCTTGAGTCCTGACTGGACACTGGTTTCAGTGTGGATATAGTGATAGATAAATATCCACCATTCTGCATTATGCTCATAATGACTGTAGTCAGTTATGGCTTGTTTGTTTGTCTGAGGACTAGATGCTCGTTGGAATTCCAATGCGATGTTGTGTACTTAACTGCTTCTACTACATCTGGGGCGGGGTGACTTTGTTGTATAGTTATTTAAACGTTCATGCATCACAACGACACAATATCAATACAGACGCAAGGACAAAGACGCAAGAAGAAAGGACGCATGAAGACTTCTTTTCAAATATATTTACCTCTCACTTTATTGCAAGGGTTCGAAAGGTTAGCATGTGAGAGGATGCTGGAGACCGAACGTAAACTTCATATTTTGACCCCACTGTTATGACCGTCATGTTGTGTCTTTCTTGTTCTCCTGATGTTGGGGTCTATTCCATCGGGGCTTTTCCGAGGGCACACTCGGTCGGGTGTGGCCTTCCCTACCACATCTGGTCTCTGGCTGTCTGGAATTCTGTTGGCAACTGCATCGGGGGTTTCCGAGGTCCCCCTCGATCGGGTGTGGCCTTCCCTACCATATCTCGTCTCTAACCTTCTGGGAGTCTGCTGGCAACTACTTGGGACCCAAACTCAACTGAGTTAAATAATAACTCAACGCCCACACGATCGCCTACTGGATGTTTGAATCGGATGTTTAATCGTCATCAAGCGGAAATAACTGTCATGCAGTTCAGAGGTTACTCTCTTCCGGTGCATGACTGTAGTGGCACAATGAGACCTTCACCTTGTCCCATATCATAAGCCTTAATCCGCCCACGCGATCTCTTTCGATTACTGGCCGTTGGAATGTGTCACTTCCTTCCGGTGTATTACCTTGGAATAGTATTTTTAGGCCGGGGCGAGGGGTCAAAATATAACAACTTCTACGCAGCGAATAACTTCAAATTACAGAAGAGGAGCCGAGAGAACTGAGGAAGCGAATCCTAAAATTGCAATGTTTTTGATACCAGAGACCCAATAAGATGAAAGACTGAACAAAGGATAGGCTTGATATTACCTGTTACCATTTTGGTCAAGTGGGCCACATAAGATACTGTCTTCGGGGGGGGGGGAACAAAGGACAGTGACAGTTCCGGTGGCTACATTAACACTGGTAAAGCTGGCTGTAAATGGTCGAAGTGCGAATGACTTTGAGGACACTGGTCACCAAGGACATATGTGGGACGAACGGTTTAGAAAAAAGGCGCGTTAAAACGGTGTAAATGATTTATAACTGACAAAATGCAATTATCAATCCAGGTAATTGTTACTGGTGTTAATGTGGTGTTACGCATGAATGTCATTAATCAACCAAAAGGGGGGTGTCCTCGTGGTGTAATGGTTAAAGCGATGGATTGCGGAATCGTAGTACACGAGTTCGTACTCCAGTCGCGCTATTACGTTCACTTTCGGAAAATACCCTTGGGAAAGGTATGAACCCCCTTATCCTCCCAGCTATGGGTTAAATAGTACCACTACTGTTCTTCTAGGAGAATGGCTTTGGCATTAAATAACCAACAAAAAAGTTGATATGCCATTAAACAAAGAAACCAAACCAAATCAACCAAAAAGTTGGGTGCATCATAGTAAATGATAATCTAGTAGTGTTCGGAAAACAATGTTGTACTTCAAATATGCGGATAGAGAAGAGTAGAATGGTGGCAGCAAATACTGCTATGAAAAAAAAGACGAACAATTGAGTTCAATGACTTCCGTACGACCTTTGATGGTAACCATTGGGAAGTTAAGTGCAGATGGAAAGGAAAGCCACCATTATTAAAAAAACAAAACAAAGAGAGTTGTTAGAAGCAATCATTGCAAGGAGAGGCAGAAGCATATTTTGAAAAGGAGATGGTGAGAGCTGGACCGAGGAAGGAATTCTGATTCCTTAAACAGGGAAAATAGATGTACTGATACAGATGGTAGTGGTTCATCCTAAAAAGCAAAAGATTTTACCGGAGCTAGATTATTTGGAATTAGATGAATACATAGCATGTTACATGGGGTGGAGTTGAGACGACGAATGTGTGTGTGGAGAGATCATGTGCGAATAGAGGCAGATGCATCGAGCTTTAACAATTGCCGACCTAGAATCTGCCTATCTACAAATCCACGTCTTCTATCAGCCGACCTAGAATCTGCCTATCTACAAATCCACGTCTTCTATAAGCCGACCTAGAATCTGCCTATCTACAAATCCACGTCTTCTATCAGCCGACCTAGAATCTGCCTATCTACAAATCCACGTCTTCTATCAGCTAGTCAAGTATAAAGGTCATACATAGTGCCTAACCTGGTTTGGATTTGCCCTGAACTCTGCACCAAAAACTTTGTCGACAATCCTTAAAATAATTCTCAAAAAGGACCAAAATAAGAAACGAGCCACCTGCTCATACATTGATGACATCCAGGTAGATGACCCAACGGCTACCGCAAAAAAGCGTCCACTTGTTGAATGAATGGTTGGTTATGTAGTCAACTAGTAATCGATAGATTTGTAGGGAGCGTATGTTTGAAGAGAAAAAGAAGTAAAATGTGCTGCTCATCACGAGAATTAAACTCACCACCTTTAGGTTATGAGAAATATTTTGTAGATATCTGTCTCCCGTCTTAGTTGGAATCATTCGGCTAATAGAGAAGTGTAAAACTTTAGGCAGTTTTTTTTCAAAAAAGGACTTATTTCTTTTGAGGGTGATGATTCCCTTGCCTCAAGGCCAGGCATCTAATATCGTGCGGATGGTTACAGTCGTCCTTTGAAAATTTGGTCTCAGGGAGCGGTTCCTCCAGGTTATACCTGCTTTGCAGGATTAAGTTGATTGCTCGGTGTCTGAGGCGCCCTAAGATTGTCCCGATTTGTGTGCGGGTCCCACTTTAAAATGGTTTTGTGCTGCATTCTGGCTTGTGGGAAGGTCAGATACATACCGACTTTTGTCTTTCAACAGGAGAGCCTTTGCCACTCAATTTAAACCAATTTTGGTTTTTGGTTTTTGGTTTGGTTTGGTTGGTATGCACTCACCTGCTGCTTCTATAATGCGCTATCTTCTCATATTTGACACATTTCCAAACATAATTTTCTGTGGGGACATTAATGCTCATATTGGTAAAAACAAAAATATTGAATACTGCTTCCACTCTTCTCTAAACAGAAATCAAGATCACTTAGAAGAGTTTTGTTTCGAGAACAGGCTTGTGTGCCTAATCACTAAATTTTTTGATAAAGAAGTAAAAATTATACTTATACCTACCCAAAGAGCTCAAACGTACAGCTTGACTATATATCTATAAACAAGGAGTGTATTGTGGAAGTTCCCATTCTATCGTACAGATTAAACAAGAACAACACTTACCGTGAGAATTAATTATTTATTGCGGACTTTTGTCCTCATCTTGGTAGATTTTTTTTGAGTTGTTTCTTCTTTCATTACGTTTCGGCCAAATTTCACCTCTGGCCTTCTTCAGGTGATTTAGCGCGAACTCGGATAGGAATGATGAGTCTTGTAACCGTATCCCTAGTAATTACTGCCTTCCATAATTGTTGTCTATCGCACCACGTTTTTGACAAAGTAAACCTCTGGCCGGCTTGGGTAGGATCTGAAACCGCTATCTTCTGACAATGCTCACCTGGAACCGTTGCTACTCAACGCCTCTATCCGCTGCGCCACGGGCATTGTTCGCGCTAAATCACCTGAAGAAGGCCAGAGGTGAAATTTGGCCGAAACGTAGTGAAAGAAGAAACAACACACGCACACACACAAAAAAAAATCTACCAAGATGAGGACAAAAGTCCGCAATAAATAAAAATTAATTCTCAGATTAAGAAGCCTCATCTCAAAATGATTCCAATTAAAGACAATTACAACACTTACCGGTTCAACAGCCTCAGCTGGCAGACAAAAAGTAAAATGGGCGGTAACCAAATACCGAACCTGTAACATATTAAGCAAGCCAGTGTATACACACACTAATATACCCATTCAGTGGACCAGCAACCAATCACTGTCCAGAGAATGGACTTTGCCACTTGAGAGCAATGGAATGACTCAATGTCCATATAATATCGCCTCAAGTCGTGGCATTGCTTTTTTATGCAAACGAGTTTTTACTTACAGATAACGAGCCTTACGAACAAATTCTAACTTGAAAAGCAATTCTGACTTGTGATATTTACTCCTCTTTTAAAGGAATATCCTCAGATCACAGAATCGTTTCAGTAAAGATTTTCTTAAGTGTACGTAGGAATAAAGAGCAAACGAATAAGGTTTTACGATATGACTGTTCCTCACTTTCCAATAACAGTATATGCAATTACTGTTCGGTAATTTTAAGAAGAGGTTTTATACTCTACAGGAGTCATCTGAAAAACCTACTTTAAAGGGGGTGTCCTCGAGGTGTAATGGTTAAAGCGATGGACTGCGGAATCCTAGTAATCGTGTTCGTACTCCAGTCGCGCTATTACGTTCACTTTCGGTCAAATACCCAACCAACAGGTGGTCTTATAAAGGCGAAAGAACTCAAACTGTCCTACGATGTGAAGTCCAATTTTATCAATGATAACCGTTATGGCGTACGCAGTTTCATTAAGAATGCAGCAAGCTTAAGATTTTTTATTTACTAGAGGTTGTATATAGATAGCCATTGTACTTTACATATCAATATATTTAGAAAATATTGTTTGGTTTGGGATCAAAACTACGTACATGGTGGCTCTCAGTGAGGATCGAACTCACTACTCAGTAGTAATGATGTACAAAACCAGCTTGAAAAAAATACACCTCTTGTAAGCGCTTACAACTAAATTTTATTGCGTCAAAAATCTTGAAATCGGCTAATAAAACGCGTATATGCTGTGCAAATAAAATATAACTTAAACGCTTAAATTTAACAAAAAATTTTCGACTATATATTCACTCTATAAGCAGCAACAGTTCTAGCTTGAATAAATAAAGATAAGCGAGGTGATTTATGAGCAGGTGAAGCCGGGGTGCTAAAATAGAAATAAAAAAGATTCTTGATAAATCCTGATTAAAAAAAGAAAATTCGATTACAATTTTGAGGATGCAAGAAAGCATTACCGATGTTTCTCTCAGTAAAAGAGTTGTCTTCACAAAGCACACATATTTTCATAAAGCCGAGTGCGTCGTACAGAAGATGATTAAGTTAGTGGAAGAAACCGTCATTAGTACCGAGAAATAGGCCATGCATAAAGAGGTTCAACAACGAGATCTGTCTGCCTGTCTTACACCTGTCAATCTTTGTGAACGACAACAGAAATACACCAAACACCATGAAAAAGCTACGGCCAGCTTGCACAACATCCTGCCGACAGACTGGATCCAGAGCTTCATGTGGTCGCCACTACATGCTAACTCAACATTGTGTAAAATAAATATACAAAAACAACAGAAATACATTCGGAATATGTTACCATTGCCCTTGAAAGGTTTCTTTCCCTTTTTTGTTTTTTGCTTTCTTGTTAATCGTAAATGGCTACATAGTTTGCTGAGAGACCCCAAAGAAATGTATATGTTTGGTTTGGTTATTGGATTAATGGCATATCAACCCTTGTAGATTATTTTATGCCAACTCTTTTTTTGTGTATACGATTTGCTTGTGAATAGTTTGTGGTAATCATTTTCGTTTATCAAGCAATTGCTTGGAAAAGGGTTAGTTGATGATTTTTTTCATAGGCGTATGCTTTGTAAAAGCTCTTTTTTAACGTATATATATATATATATATATATATATATATACTACCAGTCAAAAGTATTTCTTTCTTCTTAGATATCTTATATCCGATAACTTTTAGCCCTTATTATATCAGTAGTTTTTCTTATTCTAGTATCCCACATTCCCTGTGAATTTATATGGCAGTGATAATGGATATATTGTTGAAACTTTACCATAAATTGATGGAAGTAGTTTTATGGATCGCTCCATTTCCTATATTCTTTCGCTTTGACAAGTTTTATTTCTGTATATTTTTTACTATGGTTATATGTGTTTCTTGTGGTGTATTAAGCGTGTTGTTCATTTTTAAACCTTTTTTACGTTGTCCATTTCTTTTAAATATCTGGCAGTTTCTCTTATGTATTTATTTCTAGCAATGTTTACAGGTTCATTTGTATTGTTTTGCTTTTCTTCTAACGTCAGATTGTATTCCAAACCTTTCACACACACACACATGGCCCGGGAGACCTGGGTTCAATCCGAGGTCGAGTCATACCAAAGACTCAGAAAATGGTACTTGATGCCTCCTTGCTTAACACACAGTATTATAAGCTATAGATCAAGGATCAGTTGAGCAATCGAGGGAAAGGAGTAGCACTCTTCCTGACACCTTCATGTAGTAGTTATTGAAAAAGGACCGTTTGGCTGGCCCTCGACTATAGTCGGCCAAATCATATATGTATATATATATCATAATATTTAAAAGAATATAATAGATGCAACCCATTGATATGATAATTCGTATTGCCTCTAGTCATCTTTCATCTGTATCTTAAAAAAGCAATCCAATCACTTGAGAAAGGTCAAACCAGATGACAAGGGCAGAAATCAATTGACTTTATCCTACAGTGAACGTAAAAGACCAAGTTCTTGGGAACGTCTTCGGAGGGACTTTTTCGGACTCCTTCCGACAGAATCTCTCACCTCATCTACATTGTCAGGACATCTTGTAGTCAACTTCCTGACAGATCTGGGATTTTTTGCTTTCTTGCTGAGGTTGTTTGTTTTTGGCTTGAAATTTGCGTACCCAATGATAAGTTTGGCTTTTCTGGGGATAATTGTTAAGTTAAACTTCCTGTTGTAGGATATTGATCATCTCACAACCAGCAGATAAATGGATTGCCTATTTGCCAAGAATATGTAGGTGAATAGACACTTCTCATATAAATGTGTTGGGCGGGACCATCCTAGTAAAGTAGACCAATCCATATGCTGTACAGGCACTCTCCCATAAAAGAGGTGAACTTAGTCGGCTAGCTTTTGCAAGGAATCAGCCCTGTTACTTTTGCCATCTACAAGTAAGTGCTGTTTATTGTTATTCTATACCTGCGACATTTTGTTTGCACAGTCATGAATGATTTTATCACCAAATAAGTAGTGACACTAAATATTTTCCCTCTCTTGGCCAAGGCATTGTGATCGAGGATTAATAGTTGTTATAGTATACTATTTTCAAATCTGAAAGAAAAAAAGAACACAACATTATTAGTAGTAAAGTTGTAGTATATTGACCTCTGATTCGGCTAAACATGCCATTCCAAAGACGGCGGAAGTTCTATATTCCGTTGGCGTGGGCGAGCTTGGCTGACAATATGGGACAGGGTTAAAATCCCACGGTACAGTCACAAACTGATGCACCGGAAGAGAGTGATCTGTGAACTGCATGACAGTTATTTCCGCTCGATGACGATCAAACATGCCATTCCAAAGACGGCAGAAGTGCATATTCCGATGGCCAGTTATGGGAAGATATTAGAGTGGGCGTTGAACTATTATATAAGTCAGTACACAGGAAATCCGATTGAGTTTTTGGAGATCACAGAGTTGGAGAAATGATTCTGTAGAGAAAATAGCCTCCAGCAGAAGGGCCCCTCGGGACCCACGATTGAGCAGTTGGGGATCAGACGAGTTGAAGATAAGACGCGGTAGAGAAAATCAGCACCCAGAGAGGTTGGGCCCCAGGCCCCCGGTTGAGCAGCCCAGGAGAACGGGAAAGAAACGCTGATGGCCATAAGAGTATGGGTCAATATGTTGCAGTTCTGTTCGGTCTCCAACTCCCTCTCACACACAACCCTTTCAAATAAAGTGAGAGGTATATTTTTCTAATAGAACTGTGTCACTCGTCATTATTGTGTCGTTATGTTTCTGCATGTATATCTGTATAGTTGCATATGTATTATGTGGCTATACAACAAAGTTATTAGCTGTCACATGGGTCCCACGTATATTGAGACACCATATATGTACCAAAAAAATACGTATGCACATGCTTGTATAAAAATACGAAAAGGCTGAGAGGGGTGTCCTCGTGGTGTAATGGTTAAAGCGATGGGCTTTCGTAGTAAGCGAGTTCGTGCTCCAGTCGCGCTATTACGTTCACTTTCGGGCAAATACCCTTGGGAAAGGTATGACCCTCCTTATCCTCCCAGCTATGGGTTAAATAGTACCACTACTGTTTTTCTATGAGAATGGCTTCGGCATTAGATAACCTACAAAGTTGATATGCCATTAAACAAAGAAACCAAAAAGATAAAAAAAAAGAAAAGGCAAAAAGAAAACCGTTTTTTTTTTCGCTATAATTAAGCACTTTAAAAGAAGCGTGATCTATCTTAAAAGGTACCCTTCCGCCTAGCTGTCCAAGAAATGAGAATTATAAAAAGAAACAAAGACCGACAAAAAAAAAAAAAACACCAAATCAACAAATTTTTGTATGATGTATAAGGTTAATAAATAATAGTTTTATCATTTAAGACTAACCTACTAATTTAGTAGACTTCATCAGGAAAAAATAACGAAAAAATTTGACGAACTAGAATCAGAAAAAAATCTTGCCAAACAAAACCATTCAAAATTATCCAATCTATCAATTAACAATGTAGAACTTTTTTACACCTTAGCAGAATTGCACAAAAATATTATTTACATTAATGATTCTTAAGATTTCATTTCATGCACTATATATATATATATATATATATAGTGAGAGAGAGAAAGAGAAAGAGACGTTGATTATATTTAGCATTCAACGAGCACATCTGGTGGTGTAACGGTTAGCAAGCTACACTAGCAAACCTACACGAGTGAGTTCGAATCTCATTAGGCGCCCCCATTCATTCGGCCTTGTGCCACATCGAAGCAAAGAGCTTTGTAAATTACTATATTTAGCATTCAACTCAGCATTTCAACCAGAATATATGCACCCATACAAATGCATTTGTACATATTTGTTCAGGTATAATGATGGTGTAATGGTTAATGTTCGCCAAGAAATAGGCCCGGTGACTCAAGTTCAAATCCTGAACAAAGTTGTCTGCATTTTACAGAGCGCTAATACCCTTCGAGAAGGTATGCATCTAACTACTGTTCTTTCAGCTAAGGGTAAATAGTAAGTTGGCGACCATAGTCGAAGGCGAACAGAAGGCTTCCTTTTCAATAGCTACTACAACAAGGCGTAGGGGGGCGCTACTCCTTTACCCTTGATACGTACCGTATATTGCTGAGTGTTAGGCAAGGATGTATCAAGTACCATTTTTTAAGTCTTTGGCATGACTCGACCTGGGATTGAATTGGACTAAGTTCTTTACTCTTGGTATAGAAACCGGTCTAAGAGAAGGAAAACCCTGAATTCAAACCTGTTAAACTGCTTAAAAAATTGACCTTGTGTTACATTCTGCACGTGTGGAGGGGTTGATAAATACATTTATTTTCATTTTGTTATATATATATATATATATATATATATATATATATATATTTGCAGATATAAAATAGTGCTCGATAGTTCAAAGCTGGAATAAGACCTTAAAAGTTAAATACCCACACTTTGTCATAAGCTGAAACTAAAAGTTTCACGGGACATAAATAACGATCGTCAGAAAAAAAAACAAAAAAAAAACACACACACACACGCACATGTTTACCCTACTCCTCCATACGGTCTGGATTCAACAAAAGGTTAATTTTCAAGCCGAGTTTAACAGGTTTTAATCAAGATTTTTCCTTCTCCAAGACTGGTTACCATACTGAGTTTAAAGAGCCCAGTCTACAGCTTCAAGCGTCCTACGTGTCTAGCTACACTGAAGAGTTGTGATACAACGAAACTGTCAGTGGATGACTATATATATATATATATGTTATAATGATTCATCGCTATATTACAAGTATTATATACATATGCATAATATACCTGTATGTACACATGTTTGTGTGCACGTGTGTGTGTGTGCGCACGCGCGTATCTATAGCCGTATAACTTACCAGGGAACCCAGCTGTCTACTGGGACTACATTGACATCTCCTAGAGTCCTAGAGTATCTTGTTACGTGCAAAAGAAGAAAAGCAAATTGGGCATGAATTTAACCTTGTTTTGCCTTCTGTTTTGATTTTTCATTCCGATTGGCTGCAAATATATCTGATGCCGCGTATCAGATGCCGCCGCCGCCGCCGCTGCTGCTGTCCACCGTCTGCTTCTTCTGAGACCTGCGCACATTCTTTTGTCAATAATCATTGGTGAGACAATCAAGTGTACATTTTCTTCAGTCGGTTTACCGTGGAAATCTTTTATCGTCGAAAGATTATCACTAACATGAGTACAACCGATTATAGCTGTAATTGGATAGCTGTCATGATTTACAATGGCTATAGCAGCAAACCCCCAAAAGTAATCAAACAGAAAGTCGACGTTTTCATAATCTTCATTCTTTGTTGTCTGCCTATGGACTTTGTGTAATTTCTGTCAATATGGCATTTGTCATTCTTGTGGAACTCTCTGGATCTGGGCCCAGATATATACATATGCTCTGTTGGCGAGTCTTAGAATATGCTGAATGTATCCCCTGCAGAGGTGTAGGAGACTTTTTAAAAAAATGGGTTGTCCTCGGTATGATATGACACTGCATCTGAAACTCTAGGAAGTGTAGAGTATTCCTCCATTGCTATTACTTCCAGGTTCACTCTGACTCGAAGTGCTTGTACTTATTAGGCTCCCAGCTATGGGACAGATATATATGTTTGCAAATTATTTGTATTAGGAATACCTGATATCATTTAACAGATGGGAGTCCCCGTGACAAAGTGGCTAACATGCTGGACTGCAACTGTGTAGTTAGCAAGTTCGAATTCCAGTCCCTCTGTTATGTTCTCTTTTGGATTAATACCCTTGGGAAAGTTATGAACTTTCTTATTCTTCCCCCAGCAATAGGTTAAATAGTACCACTACTATTCTATGTTGATCACCTTGGCATTAAATAACCTACAAAGGTTAATATACCTTTTGAACAAAACCAAACCGTATAGCTGTGCAGAAATCGTAAATATAAACGTGCCAATTACGCAATTCCCTACCCTCTGGAAATAGAATAACTCCTGACAGGTTGATATGACATTAGATTCAATCTAATACCATATCTGATGGTGCTTCAGTTTTGTAAGAAGCAGGTTTATATAGGGTTGAGTTACTATCCCTACACTCTCTGGTTTTGAATCCATGGAGATTTTTCTTCTCCCAGACTGGTTGCGTTATGAGGGCAAAGGTGTCTCGTCTGTGTTAATATTCGGTTGGGTCATAAATAATTTCCGTTTTTTTAAAGTAAATTGTAACTTCACATTTCAAACTTCCAATGTTTTAAATTATATAAATAAAGGGTGTAGGATTTGTCAGGTTGCGTAGGGCAATTAGTTGCGATTGCCGAGAGTAATTAATTGCGTTAGCTAAGAGCAATCAGTCGTGAAGACAGGAAACTCAATTCCCGATTGAGGAACGGAAGCTATTTATGGTGCCTTGGGGCATCCCAGTGTGCACAAGTGGGCTATTTCATTGCATAGATCGTCATTGGCTGCTTGTAAGTAAGTGAAAGTATTTTATTATATAAACCAGCTTCAGTTTAGCATTGTAAGGAGGACGGCACTGAGCTACGATCTGTTTATTTTTGTCTGCCAGCTGGACACTTTACGGAGGTATGTGTTATTGTTATTCTACATACTTTTTTCGGTCATTCTGAAAGAGTGTGCTTCATAATTTAATCGATGATCACACACCCCTAAAATGGTAGAACTGAAAATGTATATTCGGCAAGTAATGATGTGTGAGTTTAAGAAAAGCAAAAATGCTACAAAAACGGCTAAAAAGTTGTTGTGTTTATGGACAAGATATCGTTACTATTGCTAAGTCCGTGTCTGGTTTTCAAAATTTCCTTCTGGTGATATGTCATTGAGATATAAACCCTGACCAGGACTCTCATCAGACCTCAAGTAAGATGCTTTAAGAAAAATGGTGGAATATAATCTGCATAAAAGTACTCAAGAATTGGCACTTGACCTCAACACATCCCAAAACACAATTTGTTGCCACTTGAAAAAGATAAGAAAAGTGAGCAAGTTAGGCATCTGGGTTCCTCATACTTTTAGCGAAAGGAATAAAGATTGCATATATGTAGCATCAAGTCTCAAGAACATCATTACAAGTGACAAAAGTGAGTCTTTTATAACAAAGTTCAAGACAAAACGCAATAGAGTGACAAGAATGAATCTCTTCAGCCTATTCCAAAAGAAAAGCTTCATGGAAAAAAAAGTGTGTCTATAGTAGATTAACTACAGTATTATTCATTTTAAGTTTTAAAACCGCAATCAGACACACAGTATAATTTTATACTCTTAACAGCTGTAATGTGTGCGTAAAAATCTAAGAAAATGCCTCACACTAATCAATAGAAAAAAACGTGCTTTTCCATGATAACGCAAGGCTTCACGAAGGAAAAAAATATTGGATTTAGGCTTGTCTGTTCTACCCCATCCATCATATTCACCAGACCTTCAACCAAGTGATTTCCATCTTTTTTATTCTCCGCAAAATGTTCTGAATGACAAAAACTTTCTTCAAAAAGATCAGGTGAAAATGTTTATGGAAAACTTCTTCAGCTCGAAACCATCTGGATTTTACTTGAGAGGAATCAACAAACTACCTGATCAAGTTCAAGAGGTGATTCAAAATAATGACAAATATGATATTAATAGAAATTAATTCGATGTTAAATTATTCATGAATAAATCATATTTTACTAAAATAGAATGTTCGCCAATGGTCCAGGAGACCTGGGTTCAATCCCAGGTCACGTCATACCAAAGACTTTAAAAATGGTACTTGATACCGCCTTGCTTAACACTCAGCATTATAAGGTATGGATCAAGGGTAAAGTGGAGCAATCCTTGGAAAGGAGTAGAGCCCTCCTACACCTCGGTGTTGTAGATATGGAAAAGGGAGCCCTCTGTTCGCCTTAAACTACGGTCGCCAACTTTACTTACTTACTAAAATGGAGATTATTTATGACTCAACCCAATATTTACCCATAAAAGCGAAGAGACGGTTTCATGCTTTTTCCATGGACATAGGAGCGAAAGTGAAATGCAAACAGTCTCATATAGGATTTGAATCCGGTTCATCTAGTCCATTTCCCTAAGACGATAACCAATATGCCACGTGTCTCCGTTATTTGTAATACCATCATCAATGTGTACCGATACCACAGGTTCTCTTGAATTTCTTTCGACATCCGTCCCTATCGGCCATCTCTCTTAGCAAGTCCTCTACACAGCATTCAATGTGCACGCAGAGATGATAAATGTAAGTTTTTCTTGGTCAGCGAACACCGGTGGGTCCAATGTACAGGAGTCTCTTTAGGATGATGTCGCTTATGTGCACGTCTTTGCTTCCCCTGCAGTACCCAGCTCGTCTTATTTAAATGGTTTGTAAAATGGTTAGTAAAAGGCCGTACAGCTGCTTGTCTTGTAGGGGTCTGCTTCCAGGATTTCTTCAAAACCAGACGTCGCTCTCGTGTAGTTCCTTTTTAGCTTTTTCTTTCGGCGTTTCGTTTGTCCAAATAGTGCAATCATTCAGTAGTTCTGACATAGCCACAGCTGATGTGAATTTCCGTTTTATTTTATCAGATTAGATTAATTTGTCAATGACTGTCAATGCTTTACCTATGCATAGCTTTCAGTTGATGAAATATTGCTAACGAGGTATATGAACTGGTCTACTAATTCCTTTAATCGCTGTGTTAGCTGGGGCTTTAGGATACACTGACTTTGCCGAGGGGTAAGACTCTCACTCCCAACAAGTATCATGGGTATGACACTAAACTGCATCTGATGGTAAGGCAACAGATTTGGAGCTTTGGAAAATGTGGTGTACATTTTGATTGGGATTATTCCCAGGTCCACTCTGACCCACAGTCGTAGCACCTGTTAGGGCCTCATCTATGGATGAAATAGGACTGTTCAATCATCTACTAAGGATTATTATTATGGGTTATTTGAAACCATACAGCTGTGTGCTAATTATTCGTAAATGGCATTCTTAAAAAATAGAATTATTAATGTTAAATAGTAATACGTGAAACCATTTAACTATGTACAAATAAATGATTAATGTTAAATAGAATTGTTAGTGTTTGATAGCAATAGTTGAAACCATTCAACTGTGTGCAAACAAATGGGCTCTAACAACTCATTTGAAATAGTTACCAACAAACTATTCGCTTACAAATCATGTATATAAACAGAATTTGGCATTAAATAACCTATGAGAATTGATATGCCATAAAACACTAAACAATCAAATAATTGCTTTCAGCAAATAAGATACACTGACAAAAACATACTGGTCTTTTTAGATGTTTTGTTAGTATTTTTCTTGTAATATATTTTGATTTTCGTAGCAAAACAAAAGCTTTTCCTTGTACGAATGGATAGATATTTACTCACTGATAAGTAAACAGATACTTAAAACTGTGTTTAGAGAGTGTTTTATATTCAACCTTTTCTTTTATCAATCAGTAATTGTTATAAAAGGAGGAGAGGTTTGTTGTCGAACTACCTCGGGTTAGAAAAAGAAAAAGATCACCATATTTCCTTAGATAACACAACATCTGCCAGACTTGTAACAGCAGAGTCACCGTCGACTGTTATGATCGTCTGGTGAGAGAAAGGAAGCCGAATAACACAACTCACCTTAACAGAGAACCTTCTATTGTTTTATTCTTCCTATTCAGTTTCTGAGACTGTTAATATAGCGAATTCCTCGGAAGATAAGGCTACGGAGAAGGAGGGTATCCTCCGTAGAAAATAAATCACTCCCAAATCCAAGCAAGTCAGCTAACAGACGAAAGAAAAGAAGAAAATACCTTGCCTCGTATCTGAAGTAGGCTGAATTAGTCTTGCAACAAATTACCGATGTTGCGACCTTGGTTAGGAATTCGGTACCACGGTCTGCTAATCTGGGATCACTGTAATTGTATAAGCAAGATCAGGTTGTAGGTAAAATGGTAATTAACAAAAAGCACGTCAAACAAGCCCCTTACACAATAGAGCAAGATATGACACGTGACTTTTAATGCAAATAATTATGCAAATAGATAAGGCGAAACAAAAAACAGGAGTTTCTTATTCTTCACACCCTGCATGAGGCCGTTGAACGTTAAGTACCCATACTTTTTCTCACTTTAAAGTGTAAAGGCATTTAAGTCAGCGTGTTTCATCTCATCAAGAAATAAAAATATCCCTTCTTAGAAAAAGACCAAAATGTATCATCATCATCACCATGTCGTGCTGGTAGCACGGATATCCCTGACCCTCTCTCGCCACTTTCCCCTATCGTTCATCGCCTCTTGCAGGTCTTCTGGACTACATCCCGTATCCTCACATAGTTGCTGAATGTATGTTCGTGCTGGTCGTCCTGCTTTTGCTCAGCCATATGTGGGGGTCCATAAGAGTAAATCACTTATGAGTTCCTCCCTGCTTCTCCAGCAGTGTCCTGCATGTCTGGTTCTAGTGGGACTGAGACCAGCGATTCCCTGCCCAAAGTGTTGAAGTATTGGACAGAGAAGTGTTTTTTGGTTATTATTTTCGTTTCGTTGGTTGTCATCGTCGTCGTTGTTGGTCTGTAGTCGTTGGTTTGGAGTTTAAGTACCTGACTACTTTGTTCTTCTTCTTACTCCATTTCACTTGTCGGCTTCTTTGTCTGTGGAAGGCTGCAAGAGAATTTGAGGAAGGAAGGAAGGAAAGAGACGAAGATATCTTTTTATTCAAAATTTTATTTCAGTGCTTAACGATTATACTATGGGCGAGTCAATTCTTATTGAAACCAGTAGATATAATCATGTCTCCCAGACAAGGCGTTAAAATATCATTGTCATTTTCAGTGGGTGGTGAGTTTAAGGTCGGTGGTTATGTCCAGTAGGTGTTTTTCAGTGAGATATGTTCAGTAGTGGCGGCTTGCAAGCAGCAGACACAGCCAGTTGCGAAGCACCCGGGACTTGGCAAATAAGTGCACTTGCTTGCTAGCAGCTGAATGAAAGAGAGTCCTTCCAGTACGAGCAGTGAAGGCTGAAATGAGAACGGATTTCTCTTTGGCGCCAGTAAGGTTATATTTCAGGCATGCACGAATTTCGCTTCCTCTCAGTGGCTTCTGGGAACTGCTTCATTTTTATTTTATTTTATTTTTCTTTTCTTTTCTGATTCCCATTGAAGTCCGGTATCTAAAAAGAACATATGTAATGTACTTAATTGCTGAACCAAAATATGAGTTCTGAATTACTTTGAGGATTAAACTTAATGATTTATAATGATAACAAAGTTTAATCCTCAAAAGAATTCAGGACTGACGAGTAAGCATTTTTTTAAAAACCTAGTGGGTCTGGAACCAACTATCCCCTGTCTAAAGAGTTGAAATCAGGTATTTAAAAAGAACAGACCAAATACATTTTACAGCTATTCCAACAGCCGAACTAAAATATCAGTTCTAAATTTCATTGATGATAACAAAGTTTATTTCACAAAGAAATTCAGGACTGACACACAAGTTAGCATGTAAAAAAAAAATTTTTTAAATATTTATGTATCCTGTATACATTTACCAACCCCTCCACATACGAGCAGGATGCGATTCTAGGTCAGTTTTTTTAGCGAAGTTTAACAGGTTTGAATTCAGAGTTTTCCTTCTAGACTCGTTGCTATATCAAGGCTAAGGAGCCCAGTCTGTCCTATTATTTTACTCATAGCTAGATAGAGAATAGTTTGATTCATACCTTTCCCAATGGTATTAGCATTATATGAAATGTAGTGTTGTGTGTATATATGTTTGTATGTGTATATGTACATATGGGTGTATATATATATATGTGTATATTTTCCAATCCCTCTGCACAAGTAGAATGCAACCCTAGGTCAATTTTTTAAGCAAGGTTTAAAAGGTTTGAATACAGAGTTTTCCTTCTAGATGGTTGCCATAAGAGAGCCAATGTGTAGTCTGTCTTACTATTTTACCCATAGCTGGAGGAAGAGTAGTTGGATTCACACCTTTCTCAAGTCTATCAGCACTACATCAAAGGCAAACAGTCTCGCTCAGGATTTGAACTCAGTGTCACCATGTCTATTTCCAACAACAATATCCATTATACCTCTGAAGAGGGGTTAGAATCTCCCAATGAGTCTCTTGGATATGACACTAAACAATCTGATGGTGAGACTCCAGTAATGATGCAATTTTGGGGAACGTGGAGTAACCCTTCATTGCCATCACTCCCAGGTCCACTCTGGCCCAGAGTGGTAGCATCTAATAGGGTCCTATCTATGGGTCAAATAGAACTAAACTGTGTACTTATGCTAAACTGAATTGCTTGAAATGGAAATGTTTTTTTTATGCTTAACTGAATTGTTTGAAATAAAAATGTTTATATATTTAAAAATAGAATTGGCATTAATAACCTACAATGTGCCATAAAAACCAACCAACCAACCAAACAAACAGTAAAAAAAGTCTGTCCTATTGAACCTCCTGTTGTTTCCTATTTGCATGTTTCATTTATAATTCATTTCAGTATTAATCTTTTATCATTGTTATCTGGAACACTTCTTTGTTACATTTGTTATACTAATTTTCTATGCACTCTATCCTCATAACAGGAGTATGTGGAAACGGATAGCGGACACAATGTGTTGGGTATATTCTTCATTCTAGTTGAAATCAGCTGCACTGCATATGAAGATTCATTGAATCATTCAAAAATACAGTTATTTATCAAGTCCTTGTGTCCTCATCCACCAAAAGACAAGAGGAAAAAACAGCTTCTTTTATCAGGGTTCACAGAACTCAGAAACCCTACTTCCACCTTACTAGATTCCACCACTACATAGATAGCCAATTGAGTGGTAATTTCAGCAACTTTTGATTAATTACAATTTTTAGTCCATAATACCAGATAAAGCATATACATTTAGCCTAGCTGAAGAGATTTTGAATTTTGGCTGTTCATCTCTCTTGCTTCTGTGGACTAATAACTTATCTATTTGTACTTAGCGACCAATCTTTTAAAATGTTACTCTTCCTTTCAACAACCGCTATTGAATCAACTTTGATGATTCGGTAGGTAAAGCCTTGGTTGGCAACACATGGAAAAATAAAGTAAAACAAAGCTGCTCGGATTACTTCTTTTTTAATGTATATTATTACCAACCTCTCTACATGAGCAGGATATAACACAAAGTCAATGTTTAAGCAGAATTTAATGGGTTTGAATTCAGAGTTTTCCTTTTTCTAAACTGGTTGCCTTACCAAAGCTTACAGTCTACCCTACAGTCTACCCTACTATCTACCCATAACCAGAGGGAGAATAATTGAATTCATGCTTTTCCCAAGGGTATTAGGTGTGAATTTGATTCTCACTGGGTGCACTATACTTCTAACCTTGTGCCACATTTAAGCTAAGCTTAGTAATTAACTATATATTCATTGATTTTTTTAAAGTTTAACTTGGCAGATAAATATAAAGAATGGTGTGCATTGAGGAATTGGAAAGAAAAAAAGGAATGAAGCACAAAGCATAAAAAGGGGAGCAAATATTGAAAAGCTGATAAGCAAAAAAAAGGGAGCAAAGAGTAAAAGAGGAGCAATGGCAGTGGGGAGAAGCCGAAATTAAAAATCAAGGAAAAAATAACAAAGAAAGAAGTGGAGAGTAAGTTAAAAGTAAGATAATGAATTCATTTCCATTAAAACTATACATATACAAATAATCTAGTGAATAGAGCATATTTTCAGCTACAGGACACGTACTGACTACAATTGGCAATGCATTTTCACAAGTGATGAATTAAAGATCTCACTTTCTTGGTCTTTCGCATTTTCTTTTGTCTTCTTCATTTTCTCTCTCACTATCTCATAATCTTTCACATTTTCTCTCTTTCTCCATTTTTCCTGATAATCTGTCTTTCACATTTTCTCTCTTTCTCTCTCATCTCTCATCTCTCTCTCTCTCCATTTTTCCTCTTAATCAGTCTTTGACATTTGTGATTGGCTGCTGGTAAAATGAGTGGAGGTAATTCTCTATATAACCAGCTTCAGTTTAGCACTGTTGCAGGGACATTATAGCAGTAAGTGCTATTATCATTCTACATATACCAATATGTCTATTCCTGGGCCAGCAACCAATCGCTGTCCAGAAAATGGAATTAACCACATGACCATGAAGTCTTTCTTTCCTCAGAGTTCAGGAGAGCTCACTTCAACTCATAAATTAGCTTGTTACTTGACTGAGTGCTGCCTTATATCTTCAAAACTCAACGATTTTCACACTTCTGAGTTTGTCCTTACTTCTACAGCAATGCCCCGGATTTCTTGTCTATCTTACTTGGATCGTTTGTGAGATGGAAGGCAAGTGGACATATAGCTGCTATTTAGTTAGTTGTGGCTTCTAGAATTTGTTCAAAAAAATATATACCATTCTTTGTTGTTCCCATCTAGCTTTTTCTCCTAGCATTTCATTAGAGTCAACTATATGGTTAGGTGCAACCATATTGGAGTACCAATACAGTCATTGCTTGGAAGAAATATTGTATTTTATTTCATCAGAGAGATCAGATTTCCACATGATTGACGAACTGTCAATTCTAGTCTATGGCTTTCCTATGTGTAAAAGTCACTGCTCTAATGTGCAGAATAAACTAGAATAACAACACTTACTGGCTCGGTGGCCCCAGCTAGTATCCGGCTGGCAGACCAAAAGTAGAATGGGCAGTAACTCAATACCCAACCCGTAACACCTGAAACATGACTGAAACAAGTCAGTGTATATATATACACTAATATACCCTCTCACTGGGCCAGCAAGCAATCACTGTCCAGCGAATGGACTTGCCCACCTTCGAATAGTGGAATGTCCCAATGTTCATATAATCTCACTTCAACTTGTAATTCATTATTACACATGTGAGCAATGACTCATTGCTTCTGAGCCTTACAATAGAATTTCAACCCTATGCATATGTCGACATCTCTTTCAGTAGCTGTGATATTGTTGCTGAGGTTTGTGAACTGGTCTAATTATTTCAGAGGCTTGCTGCTTAAAAATTGGTTCATTTAAAACACCTTAACTCTATTTTATCTGTGTTCATGTTGAGGCCAATGCCTCTTGCTGCTTGCTCCAGGCTATGCAGCAGGAATTTGACTTCAGCAAGTATTTTACAAGAAGTGCTAGATCATCTGGATAGTCTGCATCTTGTCGAATATTGGTTGACTTGCAAGTGGTCTGACACTCAAGTAGACTGGTGTAGATCCAATTACCCCTGAGTCATTTACTGGATAAATATATGGGTGAATAGACACCACTCATGCAAATGTGTTGAACAAGTCCATCCTAGCAAAATCGATCAACCCACCTGCTGTATTAGGTACTCCCCTATAAATGAGGTAAGCTTAGCTGGCTTGGTTTTCTAAGAAGACTCAAGAAGGCAGCCATGTTAGCAGTTCAGTCATTTGACTTCTACACATCTGTCATAGTTTAGGTGGGATATTATCTGCTTCTTGTCTTTTTTAATATGAAACTATTTACTTTATTAGATCTATTGATGTTCATAGATTATAATCTATACAGTTTGAATACAAATATGGTCTCTCCTAGCCAAATTCCAGTGACAATGTCAAAGAAGTCTGTGTCAGTATTAGGTAAGTGAACCATTACTTTTGTGTTTTGCAAAGCAACATTATAGCAGTAACAGTTTTTTGGGGGAGACCATGTACTGATAGTATGATTTTGAAAAATCAGTAAAACTTTCAGAGAAATCAATCCACCACCTTACAGATTTTGATTGTAAAAATCATCAAAGTAGTACAAGCGAAAAATCTTAAAGCAAAGCTATTGTTTGTAGATTTCTCCAAAGCATTTGATTCCATATATGTATGTATTTATTTACCAATCCCACTACACAGGCGGGATGTGACCCATGGTTAGTTTTTAAGTGGAGTTTAACAGGTTTGAATTCAGAGCTTTCCTTCTCATAGACTGGTTGCCATGCCAAAGCTAAAGAGCCCAATTTGTCTGATTATTTGCCTATAGCTGTCGGTAGAATAGTTGCCTTTCCCAATGATTTTAGTGCTATGTGAAATGCAATCAGCCTCCCACAGGATTTGAACCTGTGTTGGGATGTCTATTTCACAATTGGCACCTCCATGTATGAATGTCTGTGTGTGTATATATATATATATATACACACACATATACACATGCATGTAAATATGAAAAAAACAATATATATTCAAAGGATGTATTTATATATGAATTATATGCCAATACCTAAAGTTTCTGTTTTTTAAACCCTTTTCAGGGCAACGTTATTATGTCATATTATTTCGTCCAAAAAATTATTACCAAATGAAAAAAAATGTGAAAATTCTTAGCATTCTATTACTAAATATGTGTAATGTAATTAGTTTTTGATAATTTTTATTTTTTATTTCATTTCATTTTATTCATTTGTTTAATTGTTTATTTGTTTATCACTCAGCATTATAAGGTATGTATCAAGGGTAAAGTCGAGCAATCCAGGAGAAGGAGTAGCACCCTCCCTTACACCTCAGTGCAGTAGCTATTGAAATGGGAGCCTTTAGGTCACCCTCAACTAAAGGTCGTCAACTTTAGTTACTGTGTGGAAACAGAATGTAGTTTGGAAGACCTGCTAGGCGCATTGAAGAAAGAGAGTCAAGGGAACTTGATGATGGTGATGTGGATATATATATATATATATATATATATATAATCAAAATTTAATGCTAAATGTATTTTTGATCAGCAAAATATTCATAGTGCTCACTACACAAAATATAGAGCAATATCACGGTATTTTTTGGCATGAAATAGAATAGTAAAAATAGGATAAAAACTCGTGACTCTGAGTTTCACATTGTTGATCTTCAGGTGAGCTTGTATTTGACTCTCCTCTTTTCGAGACATGTCAAATATTAGCTTACCTTATGATCAACAACATGAAGTTAGTTGTGAGTTTTTATTTTGTTTTTATCATTATCTTATTTCATATCTGAAAAATATTATGTAAACATATATATATATATATATATATATATATGTGTATTATTAACAAAATTATAAGGCAAATTTGGCCATTTTAGCATGAACTTTTCTTTAAGATACCACTAGATAAGCCTACCAATGAAATGGAAATTGGTTTTGAGTTGACTCAACTACAAGGAGCCATTTCATCACTTTCTGCCAAAATGATTTCACTTGAACAGAAGAAAATATAAAGTAAAGAACTTATGACATGTTCGTTGTCAATCATCTTTAATGAAACATGAGGTGCGTTAACACTCCATTGGCATACACAAGGCAGGAAGCCGCAACTTGATATAAAGACTTGAAATGCAGAAACCAGACTGACAAAATTTGTTTATTTGTTCTCTGTGCAATAAGATCAATGCATAACTTTGAGTTGAATAAATAAGAAAAAATTCAAGAAACTAAAATTCAATTTTAAACCAAACAGAAGCTTTTCTACTGCATCTTGAAAACCAGCAAAGTCAACTCTCTTGATTCACTTTTCACCTTTATAAGTCAACGATTTTTATTTGAGTTACCTGTCAACCTTTAAGCCTTATAAATATATATCTATATATATATAGGAAGGAATGAAATCATACAATTGAAAGTGTGTGTGTATATATATGTATGTACACACATAATTATTTCATTACTTTCCATATAAATATATACACACATACAAACAATTGTATGATTTCATTATTTCTTTTATATATATATATATATATATATATATATACATAAAGTAATGAAATCATAGAATTGAGTGTATGGGTGTATATATATATATATATATAAGGAATGAAATCATACAATTGAGTGTATGTACATATATATGCATATATATACATATATAGATATATGTATATATATACACTATCAATTGTATGATTTCATTGCTTTATATATATATATATATATATATATATAAAGGAATGAAATCATATAATTGAGTGTATGCGCATATATCTATGTATGTATATATATATATATATGTATATATATATACACTATCAATTCTATGATTTCATTACTTTATATATATATATATATATATAAGGAGGAATGAAATCATTGAATTGTTTGTGTGTCAGTACATATATATATATATTAAAAGGAATAAAATCATACAATTATTTGTGTGTGTGTATATATATATATATATATATAGGAAAGAATTAAACCATACATCTGAATGGGTGCGTGTGTGTGTGTGTATGTGTGTGTGTGTTAAAAGGAAAGAAATCATACAATTGTGTCTATATATATATATATATATATATATATAAATGAATGAAAGCCTACAATGGGATCTGTATGTGTATGTAAAAAGGTAACTATATTTATTTTTATATATCATAAAGAGCATAGATGAATTTCTATACTAAAATATATGTGTATATATATATATGTGTGTGTGTGTGTGTGTGTTTATGCTTATTGTCTCTTACTATTACAACGAATGCTCATAAAGATGCCAAATTGCCATTATAAAACAATTCATTAATAGAGACAAACTAATTTCCTCCTGACTTAGACTCTTCTAAAAATGAATTAACATCAAACAAAGTTTAATCAATGTTGTAATAAAGAAGTATAAATTTAATGACTGTTAGTAAGAATTGCACAAATAATAATCCTGACAAAAAGGAAAATATCATTAACTCTATTTTGCTGCTGCCAAATTCATTTGACATCATAGTTCTAAATCCAGTCACGTATTACATTCACTTTTTGACTAATATCCTTCAGATTGATATGAACTCCCTATTCTCCTAGCTATAGTTATAATAGTATCATTACTGTTCTTCAACAGGGTTGGCTTTGGCATTAAATTACCCACAAAGGTTGATATGCCATTAAACAAAGCAAACCAAATCAAATTTGTTCCAGTTATCATATTTATCATATTTACCCAACCCTCTGCTCGGGCAGGATATGACACAAGGTCAATTTTTTTAAGCGGAGTTTAACAGGTTTGAATTCAGAGTTTTTCTTCTCCTAGACTAGTTGCCTCACCAAGGCTGAAGAACCTAGCCTGCTCTACTATTTACCCATAGCTGGAGGGAGAATGATTGGATTCATACCTTTCTCAAGGGTATTAGTGCTATGTGAAATGCAATCAGTCTCGTCCAGGATTTGCACTCGTGTCGCTGTGTCCATTTCCTGCAATGGTAACCATTACAATTTGTTCCAGTTATAAACAGGAGAAAAAGAACTTAAAGAATATTATTGAAAAAATATATATCACCTACAGAGAGTGATTAATGCTTAAGATTTATCACCTATAGAAAATTTAAAACTCTTAATCTTATTGTCAATAATAATAATAGTGGACTATTTGAGGAGGTGCCCATGGTGTAATGGTTATCATTGTAGGAAATGGACACGGCAACACGAGTTCAAATCCTGGACAAGACTGATTGCATTTCACATAGCACTAATACCCTTGGGAAAGGTATGAATCCAATTATTCTCCCTCCAGCTATGGGTAAATAGTAGGGCAGACTGGGTTCTTCAGCCTTGGTAAGGCAACTAGTCTAGGAGAAGGAAAACTCTGAATTCAAACCTGTTAAACTCCACTTAAAATTGACCTTGTGTCATATCCTGCCCGAGCGGAGGGGTTGGTAAATATAATAATAATAGTGAACTCCAAAAGCCCTTCCAGAATACTCATGTCTATTATGAAATTTCAGGTCTTATAATTATGCAAAAAATTTACATATTCTAATATTGGGCACATGTCCAACATTCTTTCCTGTAGACTAACTTGCCACTTATCAAATCTCATTACTGTTCATATATATGATAATGTATCACACGAGACCATTACATTCTTCGGCTGTAGTTTATGCCAATATAGAGGTGACCATGATGTAATGGTTATTGTCGAAGGAAATGGACACAGCGACACGAGTTCAAATCCTGGACGAGACTGATTGTATTTCACATTGCACTAATACCCTTGGGAAAGGTATGAATCCAGTTATTCTCCCTCCAGCTATGGGTAAATAGTAGGGCAGACTAGGCTCTTCAGCCTTGGTAAGGCAACTAGTCTAGGAGAAGGAAAACTCTGAATTGAAACCTGTTAAACTCCGCTTAAAAATTGACTTTGTGTCATATCCTTCCCGAGCGGATGGGTTGGTAAATATGGTAGTTTATACCAACTGTATCTCTGCTGAAGGGTGAGACCTCCCCCGCAACAAGTGTTCTGAATATGACATTAAAGAATCTGATGGTGAAGCTCCAGCAATGCTAGAGCTTTTGGAAATGCAGAGTACCCCTTCATTGCCATCACTCCATGGTCAACTCTGCCCACAAGAGGTAGAACTGTCTGACATTTAAAATTCAAAAACAAATGATTTATGCTAAATTGAAATGTTTGGAATAGAACAGTTTGATCATTTAATTGTATATAAACAAATGATTGATGTTTAATTGAATTCTGAGGGATACATAGCAATACTTGGAACCATTTAACTTTGTTAACTTAGGTTTATAAATCATACATATCTAATATATATGTATAAAAAAGATTTAGCTTTATACAATGATTAATATACCATAAAACCAAACCAACCCAAATCATATATACCTAATACATATGTATAATGAGGATTTGGCATTAAATAACCTACAATGGTTGATATGCCATAAAACCAAACCAACCCAAATCATATATACCTAATACATATGTATGATGAGGATTTGGCATTAAATAACCTACAATGGTTAATATGGCATAAAACCAAACCAACCCAAATCATATATATCTAATACATATGTATAATGAGGATTTGGCATTAAATAACTTACAATGGTTAATATGCCATAAAACCAAACAAACCCAAATCATATATATCTAATACATATGTATAATGAGGATTTGGCATTAAATAACCTATGATGGTTGATATACCATAAAACGAACCTAAACCCCAAGGATGGCTTTAGCATTAAATTACCCTCAAAGGTTGATATGCCATTAAACAAAGAAAACAAACCAATCAAAATTTATTCCAATTATAAACAGGAGAAATGGAGCTTAAAAAAGCATTATCCAAAAATATATATCACCAACAGAGAATAATAAAATCTCAATATTTATCACCTTCAATAGAAAATTCAAAACTCCTAATCTCATTGCCAATAATAATAGTGGACTCCAAAAGCCCTTCAGGAATGCTCATGTCTATTGTGAGATTTCAGCTCTTACACAAAAAAATATACATATTCTTATATTAGGCATATGTCCAACACCCTCTCTAGCAGACTAACTTGCCACTTATCAAATCTCATTACTGTTCATATGCATGACAACAACATTCCCACTAATATTCAACAATTATTAGTTGATACCTCAAAAATTCCAATAATTATTTTAAAAAAACATCCAAACATGAGAAGCTATTCTTACAAACACAAAACAACCCTCATTAAATAAAACAGCTTTCGCCCTAAGAATGGAGGTCTTAAAATATATCCATCATACAGTCACCATTTACACACTCTGCTAAATTGTTGTTACAGGACTCTTAACTAGGATTTTTCAAACATTAAACTTGCCCCCACAGGTTAAGCCATTTACACATTATGTCATTTGATTAGCATAAAAATGAAAAGTTTAAGTAAATAATTAAAAAAGATTATTGTCTGTGAATTTTTATCAAACAGGACATGACATCAGGGCAATTTCAATCCAAAAAGAATCTCTCCATGGACTGCTTCCATTGGGTGCCAGTTAGTGGGTGAGGTCATCTTTCGATTTCACACTTAGTCATTCTTTTTGTCTTGACTATGAAGTTCACTCCATTACTCACATAGTCCATTGGCTGTCAAATATAGAAGTAAACATATTTTAATAAAAAAAATTGCTGCCAAAATGTATATCATCTTTTTCTCTCATCTCTGTATACAAATTAGATGTGTGTGTATTATATATTCATGTGGGTGTATGTGTGCATATATAATGTGTGTATATGCATATATAATGTGAATGTGTATATTTAATGTGTATGTATGCATATATAATATGTGTGTGTGATTGCATATATAATATGTGTGTCTGTGTGCATATGTAATATGTATGTCTGTGTACATATATTCATGTGAATGTATGTGTGCATTTATTATGTGTGTATATGCATTTATAATGTATATGTGCATATTTAATGTGTATGTATGCATATATAATATGTGTGTCCGTGTGCATATATATGTGTGTCTGTGTGCATATATTCGTGTGTGTATGCATATATAATGTGTATGTATGCATGTATAATATGTGTGTGTGTCATATTCATGTGAGTGTATGAGTCCATATATAATGTGTGTGTATATTTAATGTGTATGTACGCATGTATAATAAGTGTGGGTGTGCATATGTAATATGTGTGTCTGTGTGCATATATAATGTGTATACAAATAATCTATGTGCTTGTTATATGTACATGTGAGTATGTGTGTGCATATAAAATGTGTGTGTAATCATATAATGTGTTTGTGTAAGTGTGCATATATTGTGGGTGTGTATATAATATATATATATGTGCGCGCGTATATAATGTGTTTGTGCTTATATGATGTCTATACTTGTTACATATACATGTAAGTGTATGTGTGCATGTATAATGTGTGTATGTGTATTCTTAATGTGTGTGTATGTGCATTTTTAATGTGTGTATGCATGTACATATATAATGTGTGAGTGCATATATAATGTGTGTATGTGCATTTTAATGTGTGTGTATGCATGTATAATATATGTGGGTGTGTGCATATATATTGTGCATAAGTGCATCTTTAATGTGTGTATGCATGTATATGTGTAGGTGTGTGCATATATAATGTGTAAGTGCATATATAATATGTGTATGTGCATTTTCATTGAGTGTGTATGCATGTATAATATGTGTGGCTGTGTGCATATATAATGTGTGAGTGCATATATAATGTGTGTATGTGCATTTTAATGTGTGTGTATGTATGTATAATATATATGGGTGTGTGCATATATAATGTGTGAGTGCATATATATTGTGTGTAAGTGCATTTTTAATGTGTGTATGCATGTATAATATGTGTGGGTATGTGCATATATAATGTGTGAGCGCATATATAATGTGTGTATGCGCATTTTTAATGTGTGTGTATGCATGTATAATATATGTGGGTGTGTGCATATATAATTTGTGAGTGCTTATATAATGTGTGTGTATGTGTGTGTGTACAATATGTGGATGTGTTAGGTGGCATTCATAGTATTATGGTTACCACTGTAAGAAAGGGACATAACAACACAAGTTCAGATCTTTGACAAGACTGTTTGCATTTCACATAGAACTGATATTCTTATATTCTACTATTCCTGCATCTGGCTGTGGATAAAATAGTAGGGCAAATTGGGTTCTTTAAGGCAACTGATTTGAGAGAAGGAAAACTCAACTTGAAAACTGACCTTATGTCACATTCTCCTCATAGGAAAAAAATATATATATAGTATGCATTTGTGTGCATGTGCATATATATGAATGTGTGTACTTAAATATGTATGTATATAATATATATATATATATGTGTGTGTGTGTGCATATATATGAACGTGTGCACTTAAATATGTATATATATATGTGTGTGTGTGTGTGTGTGTGTGTGTGTATATGAATGTGTGCACTTAAATATGTATGTATATAATATGTGTGTGTGTGTGTGTGTGAGTGCATATATATGTTTGTGTGTTTGCATGTATATATATCTGTGTGTGAATATATATATGTGTGTGTGTTTGTGTGTGTATCTGCTTTGATCTGTTTGTGTATAAGAATATATGTTTGTATATATATATATATATATATAATATTAATCAAACCTGCCTGAATGGATTCAACTAGTATATCTTTTTCATTTTTTTTTCTGTGTACCCAAGAGCAGACTTTATTTTTGAATAAAAATTAGTTCCACTTGATATGGATTTATTTCAAATTCTCCAGACTCGTTCTCTCCAAACTTGTGGCACATTTTTCAAATGATCTGCATTTAAGATATTCATATATATATATATATATATATATATATATATATATATATATATATATAGTATTGCTGTTATGGAAATAGGTTTTAGCTTGGCATTTGTAAAAGAAATTGCTTTCCTTCTTGGGGAATATCTTAATGCAAATTCTATTTCTTTCTTTTTTTTTTATTTCACAGTTACATTCATTTCAAACGAGTCAAACAAGTTGGCCTTCATTGTCAATCCACATGTTTGTAAAAATTCATAAAGAAATAAAACAGATTTTGTTACATTCAAATTCAACATTCTGGATACATTAAAAGTAACTTTAAATTTACCCTTACATTTTTCTAATAATCTTACAGAATTATTTACATATATGTATCCAACCAAACCCTCTTGCAAAAGGCAGTATATGACACAGGGTCAATTTTTAAGTAGAATACAGTTGGTTTGAATAAAAAGTTTATCTTCTTTTGAGCCCATTGCCATACGATGGCTAAAAAACTGAGTCTGACCTACTATTTAGCCAGAGCTGGGAGAAGATATACTTTTCCTAAATGTATTAGCAACAAGTTGTTGAAGTTCTGTACTTGAGTGCAGTTCATGTGTTGAATTACGCATGAAGTGAATACCGACTAGAGCATCAGGAAGGGGAGATTATATGCACATTGGGGCATTCCACAATGTGCAGGTGGTCTCGTCCATTCCCAGTGTGGTGATAGAATGTGAGCCCAGGAGTGGCTATGCTAGTATGCATATATGCAGGCCCGCTCATTGGCATTTTTGTCTGTTAGCTGATGCCAGCCAGGCTGCTGAGCCAGTAAGTATTATTTATTATTTTCCCCTGTGTGTTAGGGCAGTAGCCTCTTCAGAAGTGAAATGTAAACAATCTAATCTTTGATTTGAGCTTGCTTTACCAAGTTCAAATCCTATCACAATAATTTCTGTTATGTGTGTGTGTGTTCTTTACATGTGTCTGTGTGTACACACACACACACACACACACATATATATATATATATATATATATATAGTGGGCTCTCATATCGAAAACAATTGATGAGGGTTCCATAACAATCTGTCATGTACTTATTCATGATTTCTTTTGTTGCAAATTCAGGTGGATAAGTCAATGTCCAGTCATCTATACCCAATGGTATACATATGTCCTCTAGCTATCGATGAAATAGTTGAGTAGATTAAGCTCTCTAGCTTTGGTCAGGCAACCAGTTTAGGAAAAGGAATAACTCTTAATTAAAAATCTGAGAAGAGGTGTTCAAGAGAATCTGTGGCACATTGGTGCATCATTCTTCTATTATCAGCTTTTCCAAGAAGTGTGGTTGGTTCTACACAAACCTTCATCACTATAAACAAATCACCTGTGTAGGTAGTCCAACAGTTCATATCTTTAATTGAACTGTTGGGCTCTTTTAGGTCAAGATTAATGGGAGAGTCTATCATATATATATATATATACGGAAAATATTTATTTAGAGTTTGAATTATTTACCAACAATAAACGTTTTTGTTTTCAAACTTTTATTTGGGTATATGAATTTTAAGGGCTGGAGTTTACTGTATCCCATATCTGGATTGTAATAAAAATGTGGGGGGGGGAATAGTTAGGTCAGATATAATTTAGAAAGTAATCATAACTTTCATTTTAAAGATTCTAAAATGTTTGTTTACATACATGATAAAAGACATTAGGAAATTATTGAATCTAGTATCATTTAGAGACCTGGTTTTTTTTATCTGTCTCCTTATTTCATCAGATTAGTGCTGAAAAGTTAGTAAAATCCCTAATCCTAAATAATTTTGCTTCATTGTTTATATATACAGAGATAAATAAACAGTTGGATCAAACAGACTGAGAGAGAGAGAGAGAGAGAGAGAGAGAGAGAGAGAGAGAGAGAGAGAGAGAGAGAGAGAGAGAGAAAGCTGACATTGATAGATCGATTGATGTCTTATGGAATGTTTTAAATAGTTAGATATGAACAAAATTATATATATATATATATATATATATATATATATGTAGAGAGAGAGAGAGAGAGAGAGAAATAATTTTTCTTAAGTAAATGCATTTCATTTTGAAAACAAATTTTCAAACACTAATTACATCACATAAATATGAAACCGAATGCTATCAACAAAAAAAAAAAAATCTAAAATTTCCTCATTTTATTGTTTCATTTAAAACGTCATATGCCCTGATGAAGGTTTAAAAACTGAAAAATTCAAACTTTAAATGAAGTCATCCTCTGAAAATCTGGTGTTGTTTTTTTCATATTTGTAAATTTATATATATATATATATATATATATATATATGTAATATGATTAATTAATATCAGTGCTTTTTTTTATTTAATAGTCCATGCCAGCTGTTTGTACTTATCTAACCTCTCTGCCATTTGCAGGATGTGACACAAGATCATTTTTTTTATGTTGGTTTGAAATCAAAGTTTTCCTTCTCAAAGTCGTCCAAAAAGACCCCTGGGTGGGTAATTAAAAGCATAAGGGTCAACAGGAGGTGAATTAACTAGTTTGCATTTATAAATTTGATATCACCAGAAAAAACCTAGCAAAATATTCCAAGTTTTATGCATCTGTTGAGCTCATTTTACTAGCTTTTCCAAATTCATATATGGTGGAATCTAGGTTTAGCCATGTGCATTATTTATCAAGCAAACAGAGAAGCACTTTGAACATAGAATGTCACAATTTGCTGTACCAACCTGCAACCTAATATGCACAATCTCCTCATAGTTCACTTAACATATACTATGTTCTATTCTTCTAAAATCCTTGATGCCTTAACAGCAAGCTTTAGAATACACTGATTGTATCTTCTGCAAAGGGGTAAGATTCCCCTCACCAAAAAAAGGGTGCCATGGTATGATACTAAACTACATTTGATGGTGAGGATCTGATTCTCATGACTGTATCTTCTGCAAAGGGGTAAGATCCCCACCCCCGAAAAAGGGTGCCTAGGTATGATACTAAACTGCATTTGCTGGTGAGGCCCCAATTCTCATGACTGTATCTTCTGCAAGAAAAAAGATTCCCCCTAACTCAAAAAAAAAACGGTGCCAAGGAATGACTCAAAACTCCATCTAATGGTAAGGCTCCAATTCTCATGATTGTATCTTCTGCAAGAGGGAAGATTCCACCCTCACAAATGAGGAGGTCCTAGGTATGACACTAAACACCATAATAAACTCCAAAGGAGTATTTACTCACAGCTAACGAGCATTATGAACAAATTCCAACAGTCTGCCAGCTGGACTGGTAAGTGTTGTTGTTCTTGTTGTTTATTCTGCATGTTAGTGTAGTGACTTCTACACAGCTCATTTCAAAACATAACTCCACTTGTTATGCAACTGATTACTTACTTTATAGTTACCAAACTCACCTATTCGACAACCATCAGAACCATTTCAAATGAAAACAGATCAATGAGTTTGTCTACTTTTTCCATCATTTGCATGAAATCATTGATCAACAATTTTGGGTCCTTTTTGGGATCAAGTGATTATTTTTGATTCAGTTTAGTTTGGTTTCTTTGTTCAATGGCATATCAACCTTTCTGGGCTATTTGATGCCAAAACTATCCTTGTAGAAGAACAGTAGTAGTACTGTCTAACACATATCTTGGGGTTGAAGCAGGATCATACTTTTCCAAAGGGTATTAGTCCAAAAGTGAATGCAGTAGAGTGACTGGAGTTCAAACTTGACTACTATGATGTCTCAGTTTGTGATATATATAGGTCCAAAAATATACGACCTAGATACAAACATGTGAAATAGACATATGTTCATAGAATGTTCATACGTATATAGGAATCCAAAAAACACAAAATTGGTTCAGGTACAAAACATTTTATTACCTTTTTGAGTTTAAGGTTTTTCGACACGAGGAGAGAGAGATACAGTTTCTTTCTATGCTGACTTTTCCATCTGACCCCATCACATGCGGCACATTTCGTAGACCCCAACTGGTCTCGCCAAGGCGAGACCAAAAATCGTCTACCTTCCTCTAGATTCGAATCTCAGCTCTCTCGTTTGGAGTTTAAATCTCAACTAACTGTTTTTTTTTTCAAATTCCAAAATCCTCAGCGTTTCTGGGCATGATGTCATTCACGTCCCTGGTCCCATTTTCTATCTGGGGTTTTTATTGTGACTTCTGTGATTGTCACATCCGGCCCGCACACGCGTGAACACCTGCACTCAATGCGTGCACCTAACTAACCCATGCACTAAGCCGAAAGGTTCTCAGCCTAACTAAACTGAAAGGCATGATATATAAAACGAAAAATGATAATATAAAAAAAAATTTATATTACAAATTTAGCACTTTAGTTACTACACTATGAGGACTCCCCAAAGTCAATATGAACATAGATATGAATAGAGAAGAATAAATAAATAGGAATGAAGACAGAAAGATATGAACAAAGACCAAAACATATATACGATATATATATGTATTTTAGAATAGGAAGGTCCACAAAGAGATTTGTATTTTTTGAATTTAAAAGATAAATAAATAAATTCAAAAAATACAAATATCTTCGCGGATCTTCCTATTTTAAAAAATATCCTTATTGTTTCTTTGGCCTACAACAACCATCTTTAAATTTATATATGTATATAAGAGAGAAAGAGAGAGAGATGTACAAATACTAATAGATAAATATCAACAAAGATAAATAGACTCAAAGACTGAAATATATTAAGGTAAATAGATATGAACAAATATTGATTGAGACAAGAAAGATAGATATGAACAAATAGTGACAAATATTGAAAAGGGACAAGAAAGATAGATATGAACAAATATTGACAAGACACAAGAAAGATATATATGAACAAATATTGACAAGACACAAGAAAGATAGATATGAACAAATATTGACAAGACACAAGAAAGATAGATATGAATAACTATTGACAAGACACAAGAAAGATAGATATGAACAACTATTGACAAATATTGATAGAGACAAGAAAGATATGAACAAATATTGATGAATATTGAAAAGTGACGAGAAAGATAAATATGAACAAATATTGACAAATATTGATAGAGGCAAGAAAGATATGAACAAATATTGACAAATATTGAAAAGACACAAGAAAGATGGATATGAACAAATATTGACAAATATTCATTGAGACAAGAAAGATATGAACAAATATTGACGAATATTGAAAAGACATAAGAAAGATAGATATGAACAAATATTGATAAAGCCAAGAAAGATAGATATGAACAAGTATTGACAAATATTGAAAAGAGACAAGAAAGATAGATATGAACAGATACTGACAAATATTGAAAAGACACAAGAAAGATAGATATGAACAAATATTGACAAGACACAAGAAAGATGTATATGAACAAATATTGAAAAGAGACAAGAAAGATGGATATGAACAAATATTGACAAATATTGAAAAGACACAAGAAAGATGGATATGAACAAATATTGACAAATATTGATAGAGACAAGAAAGGTAGATATGAACAAAGATATACAGATAGATAGATAGATAGAAAGATATTGACAGCCAAGCTAATCCTCATCATTTACCAACACAATAGTAAGTAAGTAAAGTTGGCGACCGTAGTTGAGGGCGATCAGAAGGCTCCCTTTTCAATAGCTACTACACTAAGGTGTAGGGGAGGGCGCTACTCCTTTCCCTGGATTGCTCCACTTTACCCTTGATACGTTCCTTATATTGCTGAGTGTTAAGCAAGGAGGTATCAAGTACCATTTTTAAAGTCTTTGGTATGACTCGACCTGGGATTGAACCCCGGTCTCTGTTCCCTAACATTACCATGTGACCTTGTTAAATATACAAACAAAGTTTCTGGCAACAAAACAGTTGGTACATTCAAGTCAATATATTAAAATTGCTAAAATTGGTGACAGAGCCAAGCATAATCACCTTGCAGACTGAGAATGATTAACTGCCGAGATCCCAATTTTAAGAAGATTTCTTTTTGTACATTTTGCACTTAAAGTATCTAATGTCTCTGGCAATCAGACATCCTCCCTACTTGTACAGATTAGTATGTAAGACTGCTGGCAGGGGAGTATCTGTGCAACATCATTATAAACATTCACTTTTGGTCTAATACCATTCGGAAAATTATGAATCCTCTTATCTCCTGTCTATTGGTTAAATAGTACCACTACTGTTTTTTTTACAAGGATAGCTTTGGTATTAAATGATCCATGAAGTTTGATATACCATTAAACCAAGGAATCAAACCAAGACTGCTGGCTATAAGAAGGAGCCATGTGAGGTTGAATAACTATTTTTGAGTTTCCCAAACCATTCTTTGGAGAAATGCATTTTTTCACTGGGATAGTGGATCAGATATGCCTGCTATTCTTTAAAATGTGTGCCATTATTTTGTAAGAAACCACTTCTGTATGGACAACTACACATGGTCACACCAGTGTTAGCTGACTAGCAAAACTTACATTCATCAGTTCTGTGTGGATACTCGATACTGTCAAGAGGAATTTCTCTGAGTGATGACTGGTATGAGCAGATAGTCAGCAAGAGTCAAGGAAATCTATGCTGTTGGCGCACCCTGATAAGTCAACCAAGGTGGAAATGGAAATGAAGGGGTACTTAATACATCCCAGAGCTCCAAAACAAGAGCTTCACCACCAGATGTAGTTTAGTGTCATACCCTGGATAGAGCTTTTGGGGCAGTCTGCAGAGGATGCAGTTCTAAGCCCCACTGAGAGGGCTGGTGTTAGGGTGAAAAAAGTCAGAGATTTTCTCTTGCTATTCTTCAGAGCAATGCCTTTTTTTTTTCTTCTTTTGGCTGGGATTATGGATAAGAAATTATTGGCTCTCTTTAAAATTGCATCAGTATTTTGGTATAAACATTATTGAATTAAAAAGTAGAAGAAATAAACATATCAGACTTTAAATTTTTGCTTTTAAATAAATCCATTAACTTGATATACTGAAAATTCTTGCTGATACCAACTTTTTTTTTCTTTAACAATACTACATATTAATGATGACACAATATACAAGATCAATATCATATTTTGACAATACCTGATCATCTAAGATCAACTCTGTATGACTGAAAATCAATACAGTATTTTACCAATAATAAACTCATGTAGCTCAATGCATATTTTACAAGTCTTTCCCTCCCTTTCCTTCCCTATCTTTGGCAATCTTTAAATAAAAATAGTAGTCTGCTTCAAGCAGAAAAATAGTTCATCCTTTCCCAAGCCTGAAAGAGATCAGATGATTATTTGAACATTTGATTGCTGACCTTTTCGCTTCGAACTTCTCTTCTTAGCCTTCCTGGTTTGGCATGACTCTCTAAAACCTGTCCAGTTCAATGGGCCAGCTTGCAAGAGATTTGACCTGCGTTGTTGCAATTGTCCATATTTCACTGTCCATTGCTGTTGTCATAGTAACAGTTATGCCCAGTTAACCAAGAAGAGAAGGGCAAGAAAGAAAACTCTATAGATTTTGAACCGCTTCCATCAACTACTTAAGTCTACTTAGAGTAAATGTCTGATAAAGCTGCGTTTATATCCAATCAATAATATTGGACGCCGATGCAGATACAAATTGTATTTTTCTTGGTATCATGGATTTTAAAAGGTAAGCCAAGTTAAAAATTTTAAAGATGAAAAAAACCAGGGACCTACAAACAAAGTTGTCACATCTTAAATCAAAGAATCAGAATTGGTGTCTCAGCCTCCAGATCTCAGTGTCATAGAGCTAGTGAATTGAAGAGTATTATGCATGAAGAACCCTCAAATGTTCAAGAACTGTAAGATTGATTTTAATGGTATGTCAATCTGTCTAGGGTTATTTTATGCCCAGAGGTTAAAGAATTGTGTTCATATTTACCTTTCTTGTAAGAAATAGAGAAAGGATAAAAGATGTATTCCATGTAAAAACATTTTCTTTCTTTTTTTCCATGTTTGTTTGAGTCTATAAGGCTAGTGCCTCAAATGCAGATTTTCATGGTTATATAGCTGACTATTCACTTTCATGATTTATTGACTGAATGATTGATTCTAATGGCATCTAGGGTTATTTTATGCCTAGAGATAAAGCAATTGCATTGATTGATCATTCGTATTCATATTTTTTGTGTAGTTTTTGGAATACTGAAATACTTGATATTGTAGAAGTCAAATGACTCACCTTCTAATATGGCTGCCTTCTTGAATCTTCTTGGTAAAAGCAAGCCAGCTAAGCTTGCCTCATTTATAGGAGAGCATCTAATGCAGCAGGTGGGTTGGTCTATGGTTCCAGGATGACCTGACCAACACATTTGCATGAGTGGTGTCTATTCCCCCATATATTCATCCTGCAAATGGCAATGGGGATCTGTCTACTCATATGTCAGACCACTTTCAAGTCAACCAATATTCATCAGATATCATATAACAATTTTATACAAAAATTTTGAACACAATCATGTGGTATCAAGTATTTATTTCTGATACTGATAAATATAGGGTTTCAAGTTATTCGATTTAATTAGAGTCATTTGTTAGTGTTAAATAGTTGAGTTTGGTAGTTTATCAAAATCAGCACTTGGTCACATAACATACTTTGCCCAGTCAGCTAAGAATGTAGAATACACTGACTGCTTCTCTGCAGAGGAGTAAGACCCCCTAACGAGTGTCCTGGATATGACACTAAACAATCTGATGGTGAGGTTCCAGCAGTGCTGGAGCTTTGGAGAATGCGGAATACCCCTTTATTGCCATTGCTCCCAGGTCCACTCTGGCCTGATAAGGGTCCTATCAATAGGTTAAATAGAACTAACAGCATACTAATGCTAAACTGAATTGTTTAAATAAACTGAATAGCTTGAAATAAAAATGTTTTTGACAATTAAACCATACTTACATTTAAGCTGTGTGCTTATGCTTAACTGAATTATTTGAAATAGAACTGTTTTTTGACATTAAAACTGTATTTACACTTAACTGAATTGTTACATATAACTGCTTGAATAGTTTGAAATAGAAATGTTTTTTACCATTAAACTGTGTACTTATGCTAAACTGAATTGTTTTAAAAAGAACAGATTATTTACATAAAAATAGATTTGGCGTTAAATAACCTACAAAGGTTGATATGCCATAAAACCTAATAAACCAACCAACCAACATAAAATGCTGAGTTAGATCTGAGATATGATCTCCTGAACTCTGAAGAAGGAGAGATTTAAGGTACATTGGAACTTTCTATTGTGTGCATATGGTCAAGTTCATTCCCTGGATGGTGATTGGTTGCTGGCCCAAGAATGAACATATTAGTATAGATTAACAAACAGCACTCACCTGTAGAAGTCAAAAGTAACAGGGCTGCCTCCTTGCAAAAGCTAGCCTACAAAGTTCACCTCTTTTATAGGAGAGTGCCTGTGCAGCATGTGGATTGGTCCACTCTACTAGGATAGACCTGCCCAACACATTTACATGAGAAGTGTCTATTCACCTACATATTCTTGGCAAATAGCCAGTCCACTTACCTACTGGTCACAAGAATTGTAGAATATTGGCCTGCTTGTAACCAGCAGGTCAGTGGACAGTGAGTGCTGTTTATTGTTATTCTATACCCATTACGAGCTGCTGACACAGTAGCCATCCCAAGTCCACTCAATCACCAGTGGAACACAATGGGAAAACTCATTACTGTCTTACCAGATTGCCAATACCAAATCAGGGTTGATGGATCTGGAAAAATCATACTTAGGAACCACCATTTCCTGAGAAAGTGTGAAATCAAGGCTGCACCAACCCCAATACCAAATTCAACACCTGTAACAATAACCTCCACAAGCAATGCTCCACTTTTTCGCCCCAATCTTCCAACATCTTCTGGTAATGACATATGCACAGCAATTGAACACAGCAAAGAAGCCACACTATATATCATCATGCTTCCAGTCATCAAAAATTCCTCAAGCTCTATCCAGGTTATTACCACATAAAAGGCCAGGCCTCAAAGAAGGGCACAGCCCTCATACAGCATGGCAGTGGGAGAGGGGAAATGTAGAAGCCACTGCTCTAATATGCTGAATAAACAACAATAAAAACAACACTTACCGGCTCAACACTTGTCCAGCTGGCAGACAAAAATAAATGGGCTGTAACTCAATACTGATCCCACGATATTACTGAAACAAGCCAATATATATATATATATATACCAGTATGTCCATTCCTGAGCCAGCAACCAATCACTGTCCAGGGAATGGACCAACCACATGCACATAATACAATGCCTCAATGACCATAAAATCTATCCTTCCTCATAGTTCTGATGTGACACTATGAGTTGGATATATGCACATACATGTATACACACGTGTGTGTGTGCACCCATACATGTGTGCATGTGTGTGTCTATATGCCTACACATGTGTGTGCACACGCACACACCCACACACACACACACACACACATATATATGTGACAAGATGAGTTAGATTTGGCCTGGGTATCAAATTTCAAATGTTAGGAAAACCCATTAACTAGATTAAGGAAATCTAGATAAGAAAATGTTTATATATATGGCCATGGACGTGGGTAAGTATTAAGTACTTGTCAGGTACTGGTCAAAAACTTAAAAGGGTCTGAATTTAATGTCCCTGTATCAGAGACAGCCAGGCTAGGAAATATTTTTATGTCCAGTTTTTTAAAGAGAGAAATGGCCCCCCAAAAAGTTATGGGTTTATTTGTGGGTGTCCCTAGGCCAGAAATAATAATGAAACATTCTGTATATATACAGGTGTGTTTTGGGTCCAAGCAGTTAGACTTAGTTTGGATTTAAGGAAAGTTGATTAGGCTGGAATAAAAAACAACGAACAGCAACATTACCAGCCGGACCCAGTTAGTTAAGATAATCTTTTGCCAGCCGAAACTCAGCCTAGAACTAATTATCCACAAAGTGTTACATGCTTTCCATCCTCCCTTGGCGTTCTAACCACAAAGTTGTTGTTATGTTTTTCCTTTTCCCTGTGAACCAGCCTCTGGCTCGATCTGACAACACATAAGTTCTCGATGTGGGGTTAGTAACTTATGCAAGGAGCTGCAGAGTTCACTTCAACTTGTAACTAAACTTATTATGCAACTGAGTGTGGACTTGTATCTACCAAACTCAACAATTTTGACACAAGTGAAATTTGACACAAGGAACTTTGAAAGCAGCATGGGGTCTGTACTGAGATACAGCCGATTTTATTTTTGTCTGCCAACTGGACATTAGTTGGAATCCCTGGGCTGGTAAGTGTTATTATTATTGTTGTTATTCTACACATTAGAGTGATGACTTCTACAGTTAGCATAGGGTTGTATGGTTTCAAGTAACTTATAATAGTCCTTTGTAAATAATTATAACTTCTAGTAACTACTCTTAATACAAACTATTTACAGCTATATATAAAGTATTCCTACTTAATACAAATAATTTGCACATGCTTGTATGGTTTCAAGTAACTAACAATAATTTCAAATAACTATTCTTAATATGAATGATTTACAGTTATATGGTTTAAAGTATTCCTACCCAATACAAATAATTTGCACATAGTTTTAGGGTTTCAGGTAACTAATAATAATCCTTAGTAAACAATTATATGTTTAATACAAATGATTTACAGTTATATATAAAGTATTCCAACTTAATACAAATAATTACACACTGTTATAGGATATCAAGTATTCCTATCTAATGCCAATAATTTGTGTATAATTATATGGTTTTAGAATTCTTCCTAAAAATTTTAGGAAGAATCAAAATGGTTTTTGGAGAAATTGATCCACAACATCACAAATCCAGACAATCTGATGAATTCTAGAAGGGGCTTGTGCTCAAAATCTTGTAGATTTCTTCAATGTATTTAAATCTCTAGAAAGAGGGAAGATGGAGCAAATGTTTCTAGCCTATGGTCTCTACAAAGAAACTGTTGCAGCCGTAATGATACTCTATAAAAACACAAAAGTAAAATTTAGCTCACTGATGAAGACACAGACGTCTTAGACATTGTCACAGGTGTCCTGTAAGGAGATGCATTAGTTCCATACCTGTTCATAATCTGCTGAGACTAGGTGCTTCGAATGTTGATAGATTTAATGAAAGAAAATGACTTTACATTGAAAAAGCAAGAAGCAGGCAATACCCTGCACAAACTACTTCAGACGTGGACTATGCTGATGACAAAGTGCTTCTGGCAAATGCACCTGCCCAAGCTGAATTCCTGCTGCATAGCCTGGAGAAGGCAGCAGGGATATAGGCCTCTATGTCAATGTGGATAAAACAGAGTACATATACTTTAATCAAAATCAAACCAGAGACATTTCTACCATATCAGGTAGTTCCTTGAAACTAGTGGACAAATTCACTTGCTTTGGAACCAGTGTCTCATTTACTAAAAATGACATCAATTTGTGACAAGCAAAGGTATGATCAGCTATCGATAGGTTATGAGTCATATGGAAGTCAGACCTGTCTGATAAAATAAAATGCAATTTTTTCCAAGCAGGGTTGTATTAATACTGCTATATGGACACTGACAAAGTGCATGGAGAAAAAGCTTGATGGCAATTGCACAAAAAATCTACGAACTATATTGAATAAATCCTGAAAGCAGCATCCCACAAAACAGCAGCTATACAGTCACCAACTTCCCATCTCTAAAACCATTCAAATCAGATAAACCAGACATGCAAGACACTGCTGGAGAAGTAATGGCGAGCTCATAAGCGACATTCTCCAATTGGCTCCTTCACATGGACAAGCAGGTGTTGGATGTCCAGCTAGAACCTATCTACAACAGTTCTGTACAGATACAGGATGTAGTCTGGAGAACTTGTCAAATGCGATGGATGGTAGAAACAAATGGGGAGGGAGAGTCAGTGAAATTAGTGCTTGTGACACTTCATGATGATGATGATGATGGTATGGTTTTAAGTAATTATTTCTATTTAATAATAATTTGTTTGCATATGGTTATATGGCTTCAAGTAACTAATATATTCCTTGGTAAACAATTACAGCTTAAGAAACTATTCTTCATACAATTCATTTACCATTATATGGTTTCAAGTAACTAATAATAATCCTAAGTAAACAATTATAGCTTCAAGTAACTATTCTGAATACAAATAATTTACAGTTAAGATTTCAAATATTCCTATCAAATGCAAATCATTTTTAATGGATCTATTTGATCCATAGATGAGATCATAACAGGTATTACCTGGATCAGAGTAAACCTGGGAGTAATTGTAAAGAAGGGGTAATCGACAATCCTCAGATGTCCAGTACTGGAGCCTAACAATCAGATGCAGTTTAGTGTCATATCCAGGACACTTGTTGAGAAGTTGGGGTTTTACCTCTCTGCAGAGGTGTACTTGGTGCATTCTACAGTGCTAACCAAGTGGACTCCAGAAACACTAGAATCTATAATACTTATGACTACACTCATTCTCTCACTCACCCTCATATATATATATATATATATATACACATATACCCCCCTCCGGAGGTTGAGCACCTTGGCGAAGGAATTAACAGCTGCAATTTGCGTAATGCAAAGCTCTTCATATGAATTGAGCACTCTGGTATTCAGTAAGACAAAATGTAAAAAAGCAAAAGCTAAAACATTCTGCCTTGTAATTCCTGACTAATGGCTGTGCGGTATGATACTAAGTCTAACGTAAAGTTGGGCGGGTTTCAATCCCAGCTTGCAGCATCGTGCATGTCTAGCCACACTGATGAGTTGTGATACAGCTAAATAGTCTGTCTGTAGATGACTATATATATATATATATATATATATATATACTGGGGTTGACCACATAGCAGCAGTCAGCAGATACACTGTGAGAGGAGTAGTGGGAGGTTGCAGGCCGGCAACGCCTGGAGTAAAAGAATGAGACACTTTTTGCCTCGCCAGCATGAATTGGAATACTGGGCAGCATAGCTTGAAATGTGGGCAGTTGAAAGGAGAAACTCAGTGCCAATAGATGGGAAAGCAAAGATGGAACCTCGTGTAGCAAAAAGGACAAAGGAATAGAGGCTTGATAGGACATAATTTTCTGTCATGCTCAATTTGAGTTTTCATGTTAATTATCGCTCCTCATTATTTTTCTGGAAGTGTTTTATCTGTTTAAGTTATTTTGTTAGTTGAATGCTAATGGAATAGATACATCTTATATCTTGTTGAAATCACTGTTGTGTTTGATTTTATTTTTGTTAGTCATTCTGTTATATCGTTTCTGTGTGATAATTCCTCAACCTGTTGTTGATAACTTTTTATTTTCCTTATTACCTGTGGGTCATCCTGTACAAGCCAACCCAGGTAAATTGGAATTATAAATTCTAGATCATTTATGCACTTTGTCACCAACTTGTCCAGGATACAGAATAACAAATTATCAAGAATATTGTCTGAAACTGAGAGAAGAGATGTAATAATATATATATATATATATATATATATATATATATATATATATATAAGAACGGAAGACAATAAAATAAAAAGAATGAAAGCCCTCTCAGCACTCACTGCATCTCCTGCAGTGGTGTAAGACACCCCCCTGAAAAGAGGTATCTTCAGTATGACCCTAAACTGTATCTGTTAGTGAGGCTCAAATTCTGGAAGGGGTGTCCTTGTGATGTAATGGTTAAATCGATGGACTGCAGAATCGTAGTAAGCGAGTTCGTACTCCAGTCGTGCTATTATGTTCACTTTCAGGCAAATACCCTTGGGAAATGTATGAACCCCCTTATCCTCCCAGCTATAGGTTAAATAGTACCTCTACTGTTCTTCTAGGAGAATAGCTTTGGCATTAAATACCAAACCAACCAATCAAACTCTGGAGCTATAAGAATACTTAATACCGTATATCTCATTTATTTATAGTAGGGTTGGAGGTTTTCAGAGTTTTAAAATTTTACATGTTCCCTTTTGATGTGACCATAAAACAGTTCTATTGGGGCTCCATATTCACAAAGTATTTTTCAAATCTAGATAAAAGCTATCCTCCAGTCAGAAATATAAGCCATAAAATTCTTGCATAAAATAAAATATAATTTTTGGAGAGGAAAGTAAATTTTCCATTACACAATTCTAACTAATAGGATTAAATAATAATTCCTTTTTTATAAATTAAGAAGTCAAAGCAAAACTGAAAAATTGGAGGGGAGGGTATCTAAAGAAGGCTGAAGAACACATTGGCTGAAATGATGTGATAATAAGAGGAAGGAAGGGATGATTAGTGAAAAACATAGTTAGGATGATGATTTATCTAAAAATTTCAAAGAATATTCAACAATATTAACAGCATAAAAATATGCAAATTTTGCTTTTTGAATAAGCAAGTAGATAAAAATGAACCATATATATATATAGATAGATGCGACTCTTATAAGGAATTAATTTCATTCATATATTTATGTGTGTGATTGTGTGTATGTATACATATGGGTGTGTGTGTGTATACATATAAATAAATAAATATATATATATATATATATGCGTGTATATATATATATATATATATATACAAGCATATATGCATGTGTGTGTGTATATATATATATATATATACACACACACCCACATATATAAATGTATATATATATATATATATATATATATATATATATTTATAAATGTGTGTGTGTGTGTGTATATATATATATATATATATATGTATGCAGGCACACATATATAAATATACATATATACTGATATACACTTTCATAAGAATTTTATATATATATATATATATATATATATATACTTCTTATACTTATATACTCATTTGGTCAGTAGAACAAAAACAAAATTTTAAACCTGGTGATGTATTTTTGTTATGGCTGTTTCTACACAGTTGCTATGGAAACTCAATGGTACAGAAAGCCATAAATATCAATCCTATATAAAATTTATACTTCCTGATTTTTGTGTATATATGTGTGATTTTGTGTATGTGCATATTTTTTGTTTATATATATATGTTTGTGTATGTGGATGTATGTATGTATATATGTATGAGAGTATTCATGTATATATATATATATATATATATATATACGTTTTCGTGCATAAATAGATATCTAAAGCACACATACACACACACACACACACACACACACACACAATATATATATATATATATATATATATATATATATATATATATAATATCTATATATATATATGTACATAAGTAATTATTAAATTTAAAAATTCATTCATACCGGGACATTGGCCCAGCGGTTAGAGTGTTCGCCAATGGCCCGGGAGACCTGGGTTCAATCCCAGGTCGAGTCATACCAAAGACTTTAAAAATGGAACTTGATACCACCTTGCTTAACACTCAGCATTATAAGGTACGGTTCAAGGGTAAAGTGGAACAATCCTGGGAATGGAGTAGCGCCCTCCCCTACACCTTGGTGTAGTAGCTATTGAAAAGGGAGCCTTCGGGTCACCCTCGACTATGGTCGACTAAATCTAAAAATATACAAGTCTATCTGTTGTGAAATCTTGAAATCAAGAGAGTTGCCTTTTATAAACATCTCAATTTGAAATTGCATTTTTTACCTGAGATTAAACTCTCACCAGTGATGGTACTATTTACGAACCCCTCCGCTCGGGCAGGATATGACACAAGGTCAATTTTTAAGCGGAGTTAAACAGGTTTGAATTCAGAGTTTTTCCTTCTCCTAGACTAGTTGCCTAACCACGGCTGAAGAACCTTGTCTGTCCTACTATTTACCCATAGCTGGAGGGAGAATTATTGGATTCATACCTTTCCCAAGGGTATTAGTGCTATGTGAAATGCAATCAGTCTCGTCCAAGATTTGAACTCGTATCACCGTGTTCATTTCCTACGGCGATAACGACTACACCACAGTGATGGTACATTTATTTCTAACAATACTATTGGTTAAGTGTATCTTTTGATTTTATTTATTTTTTACTTTGAATAATATTCTTTAATCAACACTTTATCCAGTATCCAAATCAAGAAGGATCTGTTCAATAACTGATACATTAGGCAACTGCAAAGTATTTTCTAAAGATAATGAGACACAAACAAAAGATTCTGTTTACTTTATTCAAAGAGGATGAGAAGGCACTGGTAAAAACTTCTTGGCTTCAAAAATTAGTTCTATCATTCAATTAATAGTTATACATGCAACCATTATACAATGAAAATTATTCTAGTCATCATTATACAATGAAAATTATATGAATCACTATTATGCAATGTAATTTATTTTTGTCTCCATATACAATGAAATTTATTTTAGTCTCAATGATATAATGAAAGTTATACTAGTCTCCATTATACAATGAAAATTATAATAGTACCCATATACAATGAAATTTATTTTAGTCTCCATTATACAATGAAAGTTATACTTATCACCATTATACAATGAAAATTATTCTAGTCACCATTATATAATGAAAATTATATTAGTAACCATATACAATGAAATTTACTTTAGTTTCAATTATACAATGAGAATTATTCTAGTCATCATTATACAATGAAAATTATATGAGTCACCATTATTCAATGAAATTTATTTTTGTCTCCATAATACAAGGAAAATTATACGAGTCACCATTATACATTGAAATTTATTATAGTCTCCATTATACAATGAAATTTATACTTGTCACCATTATACAATGAAATTTATACTTGTCACCATTATACATTGAAATTTATTATAGTCTCCATTTTACAATGAAAATTATATGAGTCACCATTATACAATGAAATTTATTATAGTCTCCATTGTACAATGAAATTTATACTTGTCACCATAATACAGTTAAAATTATTCTAGTCACCATTATAAAGGTCTGTTCAAAAATTATTCATATTAGATATTAATCCTTGATAGCATATAACTTAAAATATAAATTATTTCTATTCAGAATAGTAACTTGAAGCTATAATTGTTTACTTAGGATTATTAATAGTTACTTGAAATCCAGTAATTGGTTACAAATAAATGATAATTATTACATAGAAATAGTTACTTAACACCATTTAATTGTCTATAAAATGTTAGTACTTGATAGCAACACTTGAAATCATGCAACTAGTTTCAAATTATTTGTATTATATATTTATACATGATATCATTTAACCGTAAATTATTTGAATTAAGAATAGTTACTTGAAGCTATAATTGTTTTGTCATGGTAGGTGACGTTTTTCTATGGATGCTAATGCTTTAAAGTACCGGTGCTGGCCGATCAGAAAGAACATGTTTACATCGGCTCTATGCGAACACAGTATGTTGTTTGGAAGACCTGCTGGAGATAGGAACGGATGAACAGAGAGAGAGAGAGAGAGAGTGAAAAATCCGTGCTGTCAGTATGACTTGATGATTATAGTTGACTAAGGATTTTATTATTATTATTTATTTATTATTGATTAGGATTTATTTATTTATTATTACTTGAAACCATGTAACAGTATGCAAATAATTATTGAATTGAAGTAGTTACTTGAAACCATATAATTGTTTGGCTTATTTGGTTTTATGGCACATCAACCATTGCAGGTTATTTAATGCCACATCCTCTTTATATATTTGTATTAGATATATATGATTTGGTTTGGTTAGATTTTATGGCATATCAACAATTGTTGGTTATTTAATGCCAAATCCTATTTATACATGTACATTAAATATATATGATTTATAATCACATATTGTTGATAAGATTTTTAAACGAGCCTAAGCTCAATCTTTTGTACACAGTAAAATGGTTGCAAGTATTACTATGTATCCCTAACAATTTAATTAAACATCAGTCATTTTTTTACACACAGTTAAATAATCAGTTCTATTTCTAACAATTCAATTTAGCATAAGTCATTAGTTTGCACGCAGTTTAAATATCAAACAGTTCTATTTGACCCACAGATAATACCCTATCATGTGCAACCACTCCAGGTCAGAGTGAACCTGGGAGCAATGACAGTGAAGGGGTACTCCCCAAAGATCCTGCATTACTGGAGCCTCACCATCTGGTTGTTTAGTGTCATATCAAGGACAAACATTGGGGGGGGTCTATTCTGCAACCTCAGCCGACTGGGCTTATATAATAAAAAAGTAAAGCTGACGACTGTTGTCGAAGGCGACCCGAAGGCTCCCTTTTCAATAGCTACTACACTGAAGTGTAGAGGGGCGCTGCTCCTTTCCCTGAATTGCTCCACTTTACCTTTGATACGTACCTTATATTGCTGAGTGTTAAGCAAGGAGGTATCAAGTACCATTTTTAAAGTCCTTGGTATGACGCGACCTGGGATTGAATCTTGGTCTACCGGACCATTGGCGAACACTCTACCCACTTGGCCAACGAACCGGTCTTTGCTCATATAATAGTGTATAATTATTATCATTAGGAATGCCTGATACCATATAACTACAAGTTATAGGCATTAAGAATAGTTACTTGAAGCTACGATTATTCACATAAGATAATCATTAATTACTTGAAACCATATAACTGAATGCAAACATATGATTATTATTAAATAGAAATAGTTACTTGAAACCTAATAAGTATTAGTATAACGTTCTCAGTGTCAAGATAACCTACGTACTGAAGTAGCCAGGGTAAGAAATGGCTGTGCATTTTGTCACGATGAATGTTCGTGGTGTAGTGCAGGCCCCAAAGGAATGCACGTTGCTTACTCAAACCTCAAGAGAATGTGCATTGGAGAGTCGGCAGAATGGATGTCTGAAGCGTTATCAGCTGCAGCGGATAAATGCCAATGCTTCCCTTTGTATCTACCTGTTCTTTTCTGAGATGGTGTCGACGAATTTTGTTTAGTCCTTGTTTCACTGAAAAGCAAGCAGGCGAACGATTCTTTTCTGGATAAAAAGTGTCTAATTCGTTAATTTAAACTAACACTTTATCTTTTCCGTAGAATGCTAGTCAAATACAATAAACAAGTATGTATATATATATTTACACACACACATACACACACACATAGGTGGAAAGAGATAGATAGAGAGAGAGGGGGAAGAGGGGAAGCGAACAGATATTTCTCGGAGCTTGTCTGCACTAAATGATGACCTTTTGACTTGGTAGACCAAACACTGTATTTGTCGCGTACCCTACCAAACGAGCGATTGCGGCACAGGGCTCTTTTTAAGTGGGTCCGGGCGCAAAGCAGTCGCCAAAACACGCCCCGTGGCTCCAAAAATGCCTTGGGCCCCGTCGGCATTCCCCTAAAAAAGGACACCTGAGGCTCGAGGTGTGCCGGTCTCAGCGTGCGTTACATGGATGCCGCCTCTATGTCAGGCGGCCTTGCTCGACGTAGCAAGACCACACGACCTAGCCACACGAACTGATCCGTGCAGCGAGCAACACGGCCGTCGTGTGACTCGAATTGCAAGGCTCGCTTGAGCCAGAGCCAGACCAAACACTGCCTGCCTTGGGGGTTCTAACACATTCTGTCTACATGACTGTCAAAAGCTTTCTAAAGATTTTTAGGCAAAGTTTTGAGTATATAGCCAAATTTCTAAAGTCATCATCACCAAATCATGTTGATAGCACAGATACCCTTGGTTCTCTCTCACCAGCCGACCCTACCATCCATCACTCCTGTTAGGTCTTCTAGACTCCATCCAGTGTCCACAAAGAGCTGATGTGTGTAAGTCGTTGCTGGTCAGCCAAACACTGGTATGTCCATGTGTAAGAGGCCACAAGAGAACGTTGTTAATGAGTTCGATTCTGCTTAACCAGCAATGTCCGGTATGTTTTGGATGCTTTGTGAGGTGGAAAAGCAAGTGGCCGAACAGCTGTTTTTTTTTTGTTTTTTTTGTTTTTTTTTTTGAGGGGGTAAAGCATTCTTATGGTGTTCTCATCTCGCTTTTTCTCTAATCATTTCTTCAGTCTAAGTTATGCAACCATGCAGTAGTACTTGTATAGCTTGGAAGAATTCTCGTTTTATTCATCAGAGATTTTAACCACTCTATTCAAATTGACACTGATCCGGTTTTTCTTCAAATGATTGATATATATATATATATATATATATATATGCAAATTTCATTAAACATAATAGACATTTTATGTCTACATATTTTCTTCTGGATCCGTTCGAATACCCGTATTACTTTTATCATATTCGGGGGGAATTGATTTATGTATTGTCCATAGTTATATGCATCCCTAGTACTTTCTGCCCGACTTTGGGCCATCATCAGGGAAGGATCTATTACAAAAGTGATGTAACTTTTGTTTTAGCATATTACTACGATGTAAGAGCGTCTTTACCGTTGAAGATTATGGCGTTTGCTTTTAAATGTAATTCTATTCTAATGAATAAATTCGAAGTTTTAAACTTATTATAATATATAATGTTAAACCCTTGGTCCTAAATTAATCCCTCAGGTAATATGCCAGGTCTTATATGCCTGAGAGAAAAACTCTGAACGAGGACTTTCTATAGGGGATCAAGTGCCAACCTGCCCCGTCTTCACACATGCGAAAATAAAGTCCCGTTTTGGGATTTTAGTCAATTTGCCGTCACAAACTTAATCTAGCTTCGTGTAGATAAATTCTTACCAGTTTACTCAAAACTAAAACGAAGACATTAAGGTTGATATTTGCAATCGTTCAAAATAAAATATAAGATAAATAATAAAACTATTGTCCCCTCCCCGACAAACTGAGTAGATTTATTGAAATTCTGCTTCCCTTTACTTCTCACCCCGCTTTTTTACTTTTCTTTTTTTCTTTTTTCCTTTTTGCCTGAAAAAAAGTCTTTCTCAAATGAAAATAAAACTCATTGAAGCAGACATGATAAATATTTTTTTAACCTTAAATCATCATTTGAAGAAGAATGGCTGGCAACGGAAAAAAAAAGAAAGTTTTTTGGTAAAAGAATTAAATCGGATATCAACGCTTTCAGAATCTCCACCTTTGAATTTCAAAGGTGGAGCAAAAAATTCATTATTATTATTCAGTCATTTTTTTATTTATTTATTTCAGTCATTGTGTTTTCTTTTTTTTTTGTTTTTGTTTGTTTTTTGTAGTTGTTTTTTTAGGGCTTTTTTTTTTTTTGTCTTTGATCAGGGAGAGGAAAACAAGATCAAAAATGTCTGTAGGTAATATATTTGCAGGCCATTATACCGTTGCAAATTGTATTGGGAAGCTGTTGGGAAATCTTTGATTTTTTTTCAAACTAAGAATTTAAGATATTTTTTTTTTCTTAGGTAAGTAAATTGATTACCAACTGAAAAAATTTGAAAATAAACGTTTGATTAAAACAATAAAGAAAGCAGGCAAGGCAGAAAAAGTTGAGCAATAAGAAATATTTGAAAAGAGATAATGTATTATTTCTATCATTACATACATACATACATACATATACACATTATATATACACATTATATATACATACTTAGATGTTCATTTGAGGTTGTATGAATAGGTTCAATAGATTTATTAGCTGAATTTTGATATCAACTGTTGAGTGAATATTTTTTAATGTTTTAAGTGCAATGACAAGAAAAAAGGAAATATTTCTAGGGTAAAGTGAATAGTTTATTTTATTTTTAACATTAAGCTATGAACATGTCCTTGTAATTATGTATATATCTAAATATCATTAAATACAAAATTCTAATATATATATAAATATGTGTGTATATATATATATATATATATATATATATATATACATATATATCTTTGTGTGTATATATATATATATAAGTAAGTAAAGTTAGGCTCCCTTTTCGATAGCTACTACACCAAGGTGTAGGGGAGGGCGCTACTCCATTCCCAGGATTGCTCCACTTTACCCTTGAACCGTACCTTATAATGCTGAGTGTTAAGCAAGGTGGTATCAAGTACCATTTTTAAAGTCTTTGGTATGACTCGACCTGGGATTGAACCCAGGTCTCCCGGGCCATTGGCGAACACTCTAACCGCTGGGCCAATGTCCCGGTCTATATATATATATATATGGATAAATATGTGTGTATATATATATATAAATATATTTATATATATGTATACAGGGTGAAACGATAAAATTGTCGTCCAAAAGAAAACAACAGGACAGCTTTATTTTAAAACTTTTATTGATAAAATCAATTCAGGTAACTTGATTATGCACTAGGGATGACATCTATTCAATGTATCTGCCTTCAGCCTCAATCACCGCCTCGATACGGATCCGAAAATGGGAGCATGCCTTTTCTACAAGCGCCGGCGGGAGCTCGGCGAATACTCGGCGGATGGCGGCAATCAGGCTGACTTTGGTGTTGTGGGAGTTCATGATGGTGATGTTCTCGACGTATGATCAAACGAAGTAGTCCAGCGGGTTCAGGTCGGGGGAGGAGGGGTGCCAGTGAGAGAAGGGTACAAAGTTGTAGCACTCCTTCTGAAGCAAAGCCTGGGTCTCTTTGGACTTGTCGTCCGTCGCCGAGTCTTGCTGCCACACCCAGGTTCTGCCACCGGCCACCTGATTGCACCAGGGGATCACCACACTCTTCAGGACTTCCAGGTAAACTTTGGTGTTGACTTTCAAGCCGACTTTGAAGATGTGAGGTGGCATGATGTGGCCCTCACTTGAAACCACACCAAAGACTGTAACCTCATGCCTCAATGGTAGAAAACTCAACTACAGCTTCAACGGTCAAAATCCAACTCTACCTTCAATGATTGAAGACCCAACTGACCCTCTTTTCAAAATCCTTAAATTCTCAGGACCATCTCTTCTGGGTATGACGTCATTTCACACTCCAACCCCATTTCCTGTCTGGGGGTTTATTATGACAAATGGTAATTGTCATATCCTTTGCGCATGAGCATAAAACTGCACCAAATGACTCAAAGCCTTACCAAACTGAATGATAGAATATAATTAACGAAAAATGATGAAAATAAAAAAATCATTCCTTAATTATATAACATGATTTTCTTAATGCTGAAATCAAACCAAAGTTTCTTTGTCTATCATATACAAATCAAAGTAAAAATTTTTATCAAAAAAGAGCTTTTTAAGGAAAAGGAGGATGGAGGATTTAACAAAACTGAAAAGAAGACTTTTTAACTGCTCTCGTTATAGTGATTTAGAAGGACCCTGCAATATCAATAAGAAAGCACACTAATGGATTGAAAGTCCATAAGAAAACTACGAGGACTGCAATCAAACAAGATTTAAGCCCAGACCTTAACCTCTTGATTACACTATATGGGCATTTTAGAAAACAAAATAAATGCTATTTCCCATGCAAATATTGGTTCGCTTAAGACTGCTATTGAGGAGAAATGGAATAAAATGTCTGAAGAATTTATTTTGTAGGTATCCAAATTGTTTTGAAGGCGTGTTGATACAATAATTGAAAAGAATGGTGGCCATATTGAGTAGAAGTCAAATGACTCACCTGCTAACATGGCTGCCTTCTTGAGTCTTCTCGGGGAAAATCACCCCATCTAAGCTTACTTCATTTACAGGAGAATACCTAATGTAGCAGGTGGGTTGGTCCATTTTGCTTGGATGGACCTGCCCAACACATTTGCATGAGTGGTGTCTATTCACCCATATTATTTATCCAGTAAATGACAGTGTGAACTTGATCTACTTGTGTGTCAGATCACTTTCAAGTCAACCAAAATTTAACAACTGTTTTGTGTCTATCTTATTTTGTTGTTTATTTTTTTAAATTGAAATTAATCTTTTTTTTATAATAGTCATTTATTATTATATTAGAATACTCCTAATTTTGCTTCCACATCTTGTGCACACACACAAGGGTCATTCAAAAAGTTCACTGGACAGTGAGATGTTGGGCTCACCTGATACTCTTTGAGTACAACTTACCAGATTTACATCAATGGTTTGAAGCAAGGTCTTGCAAGCCACTGATTTAGGCCTAACTGACCTTGCTTGATCATCAAGATTCTTGCAACTTGATCAAAATTTCTTAAATCATCTGGTTAATGTACTGTGATCAACTGCACTTTCACTTTCTTTGGTGTCTTCTGCGGCATTATTGAACTGTTTGAAGTCAAAAAACATTAGTTGCTAAATTAAACTTAATTGCACATTCATCTATGTGGCTTTCAAATCATACGCAAAGTAAAGTAATGCACATGTCAGCACACCAACTATCACAATACTACCAACCGCAGCAAATATCTACCATGACTTGAACTGCTTCAGTCAAGGAATAAATATACATGTTGCAAACTAGCGTGTACCTGTAAAAGTCACTGCTTTAACGTGCAGAATAAATAACAAGAATAATACTTACCGGTTCAGTGGTCCCAGCTAGTGTCCAGCTGGCAGACAAAAAAAATAAAATGGGCAGTAACTCAATACCAAACCCGTAACATGACTGTAGTAAGCCGGTGTATACATACACTAATATACTCATTCACTGGACCAGCAACCAATCACTGTCCAGAAAAAGGACTTAGCCACTTGAAAATTGTAGAAGTCAAATGACTCACCTGCTAACATGGCTGCCTTCTTGAGTCTTCTTTGGAAAAGCAAGTGAGCTAAGCTTACTTCATTTATAGGAAAGTACCTGATGGTTTGGTCCATTTTGCTAGGATAGACCTACCCAACACATTTGCATGAGTAGTGTCTATTCACCCATATATTCATCCAGTAAATGGCAGTGTGGATCCGGTCTGCACCAGTCTACCTGTGTGTCAAACCACTTTCAAGTCAACCAATATTCGACAAGAATAATGGAATGCTCCAATGTCCATATAATCTCACCTCCACTCATAACTCATTTCTCTTTTACATATATGAGTACTGACTTATAGCCACCAAGCTTTACGAAAGAATTCCAGCATGGCGCTCACTTTAATGTTAACTATAGTGACAATGTATACAATGTTAGCTTTCAGTATGTTGTGTTTTTTTGTGGGTTTATTTTTTCTTTTATTAGTCTTTGATATGCCATGAAGTTTATTCTTCCTTGTATGTGTATAGTTTAGTTCTGTGGATTGAGTTTTAAATCTTAACTGTCTTTCATTTTAGTGTGTGTGTGTGGGTTTGTTTTTTGTTTCTGTATGTATAGTTGATATGCCATAGAATTTTTAGTAGTATTCTCTAGGTTATTGTGTGTGTGTTTAAAATTTTGAATTCAACTGACGACTACTTTTTACTTATTTCCTGAGTGTATATGAGTGTGTGTGTGTGTGTGTGTGTAATTTAAGTTCTATTCAGTGTAGGCTTAAATTTTTCTCTGATGTTTTTTATTTTATTTGAAGGAATGTGTAGTTGTAAGTTTGATATATAGGCATTGTTTTCAATGTTAACTATAGTGACAATGGATGCAATGTTAACTATAGTGACAATGGATGCAATGTTAACTGTAGTGACAATGGATGCAATGTTAACTATAGTGACAATGGATGCAATGTTAACTATAGTGACAATGGATGCAATGTTAATTATAGTGACAATGGATGCAAAAAAAGATTTAAGTTTTTGAAGAAATGTCTTCTCACCTGTGTTGAACATAGGTAATTGAATCAAATGAGTAAAATCCAGTTAATGCAAGTCAGTCATTAGTAGCTGCAGTCTCATTTGTTTTGCTATGAAAATGCAATTGGGTCCATTTTTATGTGATCTGGAACAAGAGAGATTATTCTCTCTTGTTCCTACAATCTGCCCAGGCAAATATTGAACTTTTTGGCTATGAGGACCATTATTACATTTTGGAGGTGCCCTTGGTATAATGGTTATCGTCGTAGGAAATGGACACAGCGACACGAGTTCAAATCCTGGACGAGACTGATTGCATTTCACATAGCACTAATACCCTTGGGAAAGCTATGAATCCAATTATTCTCCCTCCAGCTATGAGTGAATAGTAGGGCAGACTGAATTTTCTTCTTGAGGCAACTAGTCTAGAATGAAAACTCTGAATTCAAACCTGTTAAACTCCACTTAAAGATTGACCTTGTGTCATATCCTGCCCGAGTGGAGGGGTTGGGTAAATAGGTTCATTACATTTTCAGGAAAGGGAAGGGTTTTGTTAGTCCAAAAATTCAATCCTAGTTTGTTTTTAGTATGGATATAGATTCTTTAGTACCCATTCATTCCAGCATCTTCATAAGGTAACTTTTTTGCTATTCCAGGATTGGTTTGTACTTCCCATGCCAAAGTATGTTCATCTCTTAGAGCAGAACACATCTTTCTTTCCAGTTGAATGGCTGTATGATCTCCTGGGGTTTGCATTTACCCAACCCCTCCTCCTGGGGATAGATTTGACACAAGGTCAATTTTTAAGCAGAGTACATCAGGTTTGAATTCAGTTTTCCTCCTCAAAGACAAGTTGCTTAACCAAAACTAAAGATCCCAGTCTGTCCTAATGGATTGATTCATACTTTTCTTTTGGGCATTAAGCACAAAATGAAATGCAAACAGCCTTGTCCTGGATCAAAACTCAGATAGCCAATTTCATTTTCTCTATTGATAAATGTTTGGGTAAATTCACCTCCTTGATCTCATGAAGTTTGTGCAAATAAACTTTAAGCATTTGGAACTTCCTCTCAAAGTTGAACTAGACTTACAGAAATGCACAGTATTTTTTCTGAGAACTAATTTCTTTAGATTTTTCAATGATGTCCAGCGAAGCCCTAATTTTGAAATTAGATCTCAAAATATACCCACAAGTACACCTACATTAGACTAATGTGATATCAATTAACTTAAACAGAAATCAAGGTCAGCCTGAGGAATGTGGGGCCCAAATGGGAACATATATATAACAATGTGTTGTTATACATACTTGACAATCTGAAAGTAGATTACACTCTGGTGCAGGCCCCATTTAAGCATGGGGCCCAATTGGGAGCAATTGGTCCAGTTCACTTAAGGATGACCCTGACTGCAATGAAATTGTTTTATGGAATATTCCAAGCTTTTTAAAGGGATATTTATCTTATGTAAGCTTCTGAACCAATGGAAATTTGATAAGGCATAGAAAATGAAATTAGTCTGACGTCTTATATTCTTGAAATAGTAATCCTAACATGAGACTGAGAATGTTTACTAGGATTAAATCTCAAAAGTTGCCAGAAACTGAGTTTAATGTATGTGATGTAGGTAAACAGCCAATTTCACCTGTAAAGATATACAGACAGTTATATATATATATATATAGAGAGAGAGAGAAGGAGAAAGTGGGGGTTAACGTTCAACTGAAAACTATGCCTTATCTAAAAGTCATCATCTGATTATATATATGTATAATTTTTTTATTGGTCCAAAGAGAGAAAAAAGTAGATATTTTAAAATGAATAGGTTCACAAAGAGATTTATTTATTTTTAATTATTCATTTTGTTCTTTCTTAAATGTGTTTCTACCTTCTAGGTATCTTCAAAGAATATTTGATAATTTTGACTGATTTTTGGTTGATATAGAGACAACTGTCCTGATAGGGTTTTCTGTGATAGATTTGCAGCAGGTGTTGCTTCTTTCTTTCTCTTTTTTTACCTTTTTCTTTTTCTTCTTTTTCCTTTTCTTTCAGTGTGTTGGGGTTTTTTTGTGGGTTTATTTTTTCTTTTATTAGTCTTTGATATTTGATACGCCATGAAATTTATTCTTCTCTGTATGTGTATAGTTTAGTTCCATGGATTGAGTTTTAAATCTTAACTGTTTTTCATTTTAGTGTGTGTGTGTGGGTTTGTTTTTTGTTTCTGTATGTATAGTTGATATGCCATAGAATTTTTAGTAGTATTATCTAGGTTATTGTGTGTGTGTTTAAAATTTTGAATTCAACTGACAACTACTTTTTACTTATTTCCTGAGTGCATGCATGTGTATGTGTGTGTGTGTAATTTAAGTTCTATTCAGTGTAGGCTTAAATTTTTCTCTGATGTTTTTTTATTTTATTTGAAGCAATGTGTAGTTGTAAGTTTGATATATAGGCATTGTTTTGGACGTTCCATTGCTACATTCATATAGATCTTTAGATACATTTAGTTTTCAATTTTCTGGTAATTCAAAATTGCTTTTGCTGGTCCTATGTATACTTCTTTACATTTGTTACATTCAATTTTGTAGGCTATATTTTTTGATTTGCAGCTTAAATTTTTTTTTATTATGAACTTTGTTTTTGAATTTTTGAATATATATGATTTTCCTTCTATAATTATATTGCATGCTCCACATCTTTCATTCTTGCATTTTGTGATGTCATGTTGTGTGTTCCACAAACGTTGAAGAGTATATTTCAAAGATTTTTGGATCATCTCTCACTTTTAATAACTTCTATTGAATCTTGTGTTTCTTTAATTTTGTCTTTGTTTTTAAGTTCTTCTAGATTTTTTATTTTTTCTGCAAATAGTTCTGGGTGGTTTTTATTTAAGTTTGCAACATATGCTCAGGGTTTTTCATCAAATTCAGTGTAAGCAAAGGAATTTTTTACATATATCTTTTTACATATGCCCTATTGGCTACCAGAGTGCTCAATTCATGAAAAGAACATTGCATTTCAGCCAGTTAATTCCCCACTCAAGTGCTCAATATATATATATATATATATATGTATATACATATGTATGCATATATGTACATTTATATATCTATATATATATATATATGCATATATAACCATACATATATTGATGGTGTGTGTTTACATATACATATACATGGGTGTGTGAATATATGTACATATATATCAATATTTGTGTGTATATATATATATGTGTGTGTGTGTGTGGATATACATCAAGGTAGTCATATGCGTGTATAGATATGAATATATGTGTATACATACATATATATATATATATATATATGTTTGCACATATATATATATATATATACACACAAACATATACACACATATATATATGTGTGTGTGTGTGTGTGTGTGTGTGTGTGGATAAATATAAGTATATGAACAAGACATATTTTTTTAACAAATTCTGGAAGCAGCATCCCACAAAAAAACAGCTGTATAGGCATTAACTCCTTTCTCACAAACCATCCAATATAATCAAGATATGTAAGACACAGCTAGAAAAGTGAGGAAAACTCATAAGTGACATTCTTCTATGGACCCCTCTACATGGACACTCTCCAATGGACCCCTACACATTAATGTGCCAGTGTTGGCAGACAAGCAGAACTTATTGATATTAGCTCAGTGCCAACACAGGATGTAATTTGGAAGACCTGCCGGGAGCAATGGATGATAGGAACGGATGGAGAGAGAGAGAGAGAGACAGGAAAATCCATGCTGTCAGCACGAATTGATGATATGTGTATATAAACATATATATATTAAAATAGGTCTGTTTGTATATAATTGTATATATGCATATATATAAATATATCAGTGTATTTTTACACAAATATAGATATATGTATATGTGTGTCAATATATATCTATGTTTGTAGATATATTATATGTGTATACATACATATATATATATATATATATATATGTATTTGTCTTAACGTACACTTATGTATAAATATGTGTGCTTATATATGTACATATATATATATGTGTGTGTGTATGTGTGTGTTTATATACAGGCTGGAACGATAAAATTGTTGTCCTAAAGAAAACAACACTATAAGCTTTATTTTAAAACTTTTATTAATAAAATCAATTCAGGTAACTTGATTATGTAGTAGAGATGACATCTATTCAATATAGCCACCTTCAGCCTCAATCACTGCCTCGATACGGATCCAGAACTGGGAGCATGCCTTTTCCACAAGCGCCGACTGGAGCTCGGCGAATACTCGGTGGATGGCGGCGATCAGGCTGGCTTTGGTATTGTGGGAGGTCATGTTGGTGATGTTCTCGACATATGACCAAACAAAGTAGTCCAGCAGGTTCAGGTCGGGGGAGGAGAGAAGGGTACAAAGTGAGAGAAGAGTACAGTGAGAGAAGGGTACAAAGTCGAAGCACTCCTTCTGAAGCCAAGCCTGGATCTCTCTGGACTTGTGGGCAGGCGCCGAGTCCTGCTGCTACACCCAGGCTCTGTCACCGGCCACCTGATTGCATCATGGGATAACCACACTCTTCAGCACATCCAGGTACACTTTGGTGTTGACTTTCAAGCTGGCTTTGAAGATATGATGTGGCCCTCACTTGAAACCACACCAAAGACCATAACCGTAGCCAGAAACTTTGTTTTCATCACCCTGGGCATGTTGAACTGTCCAGATTTGCATTTTGAGGGTGCTGGCAATGGTCCTGTTGTCATAACTTGGATTGGTAGAGAGCATGAGTTGTACAGCGGTGCATCTCCGATCTCGCTCGTTGAACATTGTGTCACTTTCAGACAGGATATAAGGCTCCTATCACTCTTGGGATTTGTACACAACTGGCCAACTAGTACATGGTCTGCTACAAAAAAAGAAAACTGGTTTTCATTAAACGGAAATAGAATCATGTCGTCTTTTCTAGGGTGACAATTTTATCATTCCACCCTGTATAAATATAGATAGATACCTGTATATATAAATGTGTGTGTATATGTATGCTTGTGTATGTATATATATGTATGTATGTGTTTATATATATGTATATATATATACAGCCTTGGCCTAAATTATGGAGCACCAATGAAAAATCGAAATTATGATTCAAACTTATATATTTAAAGGTTAAGAATAGTGGAGTAAACATTAATAACAACAATCAATATTTGGTATGTCCTCCTTTTGCCTTAATAACAGTTTTTATTCATTTTTGCATATTATTGACTAAGTTGTTGCAGGTGGTAGGATCTATTTTCTGCCACGCTTCACGAAATTTGGCCTTTAATTCTTTTTTTGATGAACATTTGTGCATTCTCACTCTTTTCCCTAAATGGGACCACAAAGTTTCAATGAGATTTAGGTCTAGGGATTGAGGGGGCCACTCCATCATTGTAATCCCTTTTTTCTCAAACCAACCTATTGAAGCTTTTGACGTATGGCATGGAGCATTGTCTTGTTGGAAGATTACATCACTTGGAATGTTATTATTAAATATTTTAGTCAAAGAGGTTTGGTAAACCTGGTCCAGCATGTTAGTATAAATTTTGGAGTTCATTCTGCCCTCACATGCGTACAACATTCCAGTGCCTGAAGAAGCCATGCAGCCCCAAACCATTACGCTTCTCCTCCAAATTTTACAGTTGGAACCACACAATCAGGATATATATTCATAAATGTGTGTATGTGTATATATATATATATATATGTAAACATGTGAGTATGTACATAAATATAAGTATATATATATATATATATATATGTACACATGTGTGTGTTTGTGTATATATATATGTATATATCTATGTAAACATGTGTGTATATATATGTAAATGTGTATTTGAATATATATATATATATATATATATATAAAAATGTGTTTGTGTAAGTGTGTATATATATATATATATAAAAGTGGGTGTGGGTATGTGTATGCATATATCTAAATGTATGTGTGTGTGTTATCTATCGATCTATCTATCTATCTATATATAATTATATATATATATATATGTAAACATATATGTGTATATATATGTATATATATGTATACACATATAAATGTATGTGTGTAAATATATACATATATATATATGTATATGAATGTGTGTTTATATTGCGTGTTTATATATATATATATATATATATACATATAAAAATGTGTTTATGTTTGTATCTATATACTTATAAAAGTGTGTTTATATATATATATATATATATACGTATGAATATCAGTTTGTGTACATATATATAAATGTGTGTACATATAGTTTTAATGATTTGTTTTTCAACAATTTTTTCTCGAATATCCATTAAACATTACTAAATAGATTTATTGTGACATATGAAGAAAATGTTTCTGTATATGTATTTTCTTTATTTAACATTGAAAGCATTCTGGAGAAATATACCAATAACAATATATTTTAACTTTAATATCGATTATATTTGTCAAATGGACAAGATAAGCAGTACTTAAGGCAAGTTCTTTTAAAATTTTATATGTATATATCCCTCATTGGTATGTAGAGTGAGAGAGGGTAAATGGTAAAGTAATTAAGAAAGTTCTTATAAAATTTTATATGTATATATCCCTCATTGGTATGTAGAGTGAGAGAGGGCAAATGGTAGAATAAGTAAGAAAGAATGGGAAAGATAAGGAAATTCTGTAATTGTTTCTTCTATTATACATTTTGTCAGTATATCTTAATATCTCTAACCTGTATACACAGAAAAGTGAATGAGAGAGAGAGAGAGAGAGAGAGAGAGAGAGAGTAAGGTCTTAGCCGTAAAATTTTCTATCTCTTATAAATAAATAATAATTATCATCCATTGATTCAATGGCTACCATGAACTAAGCTGATACTTTGCAAATAAATTTCACCCATGAGTTCTTTATAATGGTAAAGTGGCCATTCTCTAAATAACTCTCCTCAAGTTTTATCGTCACCTAAAATGGTTGCCTTCATCATCCAGGTGTAGAAGTCATTGATCTAACCTGCAGAATAAACAAGAACAATAACCCATACCGGTTCAACGGCCCAAGCTAGCGTCCATCTGGCAAACAAAAAATAAAATGGGCCGTAACTTAATACTGAGCCTGTAACATCTTTAGCAAGCCAGTGTATACACACACTAATATACTCATTTACTTGGCTAGCAACCAATCCCTGTCCAGAGAATGGACTTAGCCACTCGAGAACAATGGAATGCCCCAATGTCCATATAATCTCGCTTCAAGTCATAGCTCATGGCTTCTTATGTAAATGAGTGTTTACACACAGCTGCCGAGCTTTACAAACAAATTCCAACACAAGGTATTCTGCCAGCATGGATTCTTTTAACTCTCTGTCACCATATCTTCCTATTGGTTTTCACTCTCATCAAGTATTTTAAATGTTATCCAGTGCTTATACAAAGCTGACATATGTAAGTTTTTGCTGGTTAGCCAACACTGGTGTGTCCATGGGAAAATATCACTTATGTGAACATCCTAAGTTTCCCAGGAGTGCCTATCATCTTACTTGGATGATTTGTGAGATGGGAGGTAAGTGGCCGTACAACTGCTGTTTTGTACAATGCTGCTTCCAGGATTTTTTAAAAACAGCACACAGCATTCTTGTAATTCTCATTTAGCTCCAGGTTTTTCATTAAAGTTCAGTTGGGCAACCATACACTACTACTGACATGGCTACCACTTGGAAAAATTCCTGTTTTATTTCATCGAATAAGATTTCCATTTGGTCAATTACCTGTCAATTGGCATCCATATTTCATCCATGCATATTTTGACATTGCTTTCAATAGATGAGATATTGCTACCAAAGTACACGAATGGGTTTATCAATTCCAGAGGATTTGCAATTTAAAGAGTACATGGCACCAGGTTAATTAAAACAGATGGACTCTGTTTTAACTGAGTTCGTGTAGAGACCAATGCCTCTTGCTGCCTGCTCCAGGCTATGCAGTAGAGATTTAGCTTGACCAGGAGTATTTGCAAGAAACACTAGATCATCTGCATAGTATTGCAAGCTTTTCCTAAGGGCATTAATAGAAAAGGAACTGTAAGTTTGGTAGTTTTAAAGTCAGCACTCAGTTGTGTAACAAGTTGAGTTACATTTTGAAATGAACTCCCCAGAACTCAGTGGAAGAAGAGATTTTATGGTCATTGGGGCATTCCATTGTGCACATGTGGTTAAGTCCATTCCTTAGGCAGTGGTTAGTTGCTGGTCCAATAATGGACATATTGGTATATATATATACTGACTTGTTTCAGAAATGGCACGAGGTCTGTATTGTGTTACAGCCTGGTCCTTCAGGCTGAGACACATTTTAGCCTGCCATGTTCCCCAGTACATAGATCAGGTCAGATGTTTCTTGGCTTTGGTAGCAGTTGGTTGAGGCCATCTGACAAAGATTCCAGGAAGCTGGCATTCATGTCACACACACTAAGATTGGCACTCTTTGAGCTTCAGGGAGTCATCCCTCCAGGCTCTAACCCTCTTTGGAGAGGCTAAGTTAATCACCTGGTACCTGAGGCACCCCATTTTTAGGGTAATGCTGACAGACTCAAGGCATTTTTGGAACCACTGAGCATGTGTGGACTCCAGTCCTGTGCCTGTTTCCCACAATAAAAAAGGCCATGTGTCATACTCGCATGTATATGGGATGCTAGATAAATATTGGATCTGTATTGAGTTACAGACCATTTTATTTTTCTTTGTTAACTGGATGCTAGTTGGGATCTCTGGGCAGGTAAGTGTTATTATTATTGTTGTTATTCTGCACATTAGAGCAATGACTTCTACAAACTTGACTTGTTAAGTTACTGTGATTATTTTTACATCATATGTGCCTCCATCTGATAAATTGGAAGAAAGAGAAATGAAAAGCAAAAAAGAGTAAATGAATACCATCTGAGATATTTACAGTAAATATAATACAAATCAAGACCCATTGGCAACTGGTATAAAATATACGAGAAAAATGATAATATGTCTCACCTGATAGACTCCACGGGAACCAGTGGATAAAACTGACATTTGTTGAGAGAAAAACTTAATTGCATTTATCTTTCGTCTTTAAGGATTTTTTTTAATGATTGAATAATTGGAATTGTTTCCTCAAAAACAGGAATTAAGAAAAAGTGTTGAATAATCTATGGAATGGTGATTCTGAAAAAGAAAAACAAATCAATGGCCCGCTGTGATAAAAATGAAAATCCTTCACTGACCTCAGCTTAAGACAGATCAAGGAAAATGGCTGCTGTGGACTCTGTTGAACAGTGTTAAGAAAATAGCAAGTGATTTTTGGTTTCTGATGTCAGTAATCTCAATTATTATGAGTGGTTTCTCTTTTCAGAAAGCTGGATAAAATAATTATCTAACTGAGAATAAGGATTAAAAGATTCTTTTTTTTAAAAAAAAAAAGGAAATATAACCGCTGAAATCATTCATAAACTAGAACTAACTAACATGACATTTATAAAAAGGAATAATGATAGAACAAATCATTTAAATAATGATATCATTCATGAAAGTAAAGAATAACCTAACAAATCATTTAGAAAAAGAAAGATTACCTAATGAGTTCTTTCTAAAGGAGTAAAATAATCTAAGTTATTCATAACTGGAAATAACATTAACAAGTATTCATAAAATTCAACAATAAGCTAACAAGCATTTCCATGAAAAGATGGAATAATTCACGTTGATCATTCATAAAAAAGGAAAAATAACTTAATGGGCAATTGATAAAATAGAAGGAGAATATAATTTGATAAGTTTCTTATAAAAGGAAAAATTAGTCTGATAGGCATTTTCGTAAAAAGAATAATCATCTAACAATCATTCATGAAAGAAAAGAATAATCTAATGGAACATTCATGTAAGAAAAGAATAATTTTACCAGTTACTCATAAAAAGGAAAGGATAAGCCTCACAGGTCATTCACAAGAGGAAGAAAAAACCTCATAGGTCATTCATAAAAAGGAAGAATAAACCTCAGAGGTCATTCATGAAAGGGAAGAATAAATATCACTGGTTATTCATGAAAAGGGAAGAATAACCCTCAAAAGTCATTCACAAAAGGAAGAATAAACCTCACAGGTCATTCCTAAAAAGGAAGAATAAACTTCACAGGTCATTCATGAAAAGGAAGATTAAACCTCACAGGTCATTTATGAAAAGGAAGAATAAACTTCATAGGTCATTCATGAAAGGGAAGAATAAACCTCATAGTTCATTCATGAAAGGGAAGAAAAACCTCACTGGTTATTCATGAAAGGGAAGAATAAACCTCACAGGTAATTCGAGAAAGGGAAGAATAAACCTCACAGGACATTCATGAAAGGGGAAGAATAAATCATACAGGTCATTCACGAAAGGAAAGAGTAAATATCACTGGTCATTCATGAAAAGTAAAGAATAACCCTGGAAAGTCATTCACAAAAGGAAGAATAAACCTCCCAGATCATTCATTAAAGGGAAGAATAAACCTCACAGGTCATTCATGAAAGGGGAAGAATAAATCATACAGGTCATTCACAAAAGGAAAGAATAAACATCAAATGTCATTCATGAAAGGAAAGAATAAACCTCACAAGTCATTCATGAAAAGGAAGAATAAACCTCCCAGATCATTTATTAAAGGGAAGAAAAAACCTCACAGGTTATTCATGAAAGAAAAGAATAAACCTCATAGGTCATTCACAAAAGGAAGAATAAACATCACAGGTCATTCTTTAAAAAGATGAAAAAGTTAAAAAGTCATTAATAAAATGGATGATTTATCTAATTTGGCATCACAAAAAAAAAAAAAAAGACCAAAGAACAAAAGAAAATGTAGATGAAGCCAAAGATTCAGACTTTTTGTTGATGCATTTAATGGAACTTCAAATATCTTGGACTTTAATCAATTCAGCTAAAACAAATTCATAGATAATTTTATTTGTAAGTTTTTTTGGGTTTTTTTCTGGTTATACTTTTTCTTTTTTTATCAAGTTCTCATAAACACTGTAATTCAATTATGAATGTCCTACAAATATTTTCCTCAAATTTTCAAGGAAATCTATCCGCATAAATGTTTATACAATTTTCTGGTAGATTACTTAATACGTATTGCAAACTTTTCCCTTTATGGTTACTTTAACACTGATCTTTGATAAATCATCAGGAAAATGCCTTCTGCCCAAAGAGTTTCTGTACTGCTGATACTGACACATTCTAGATTCATTGACTTTTGTTTGTTTTTCTTCTATTTGTTTGTTTAGCATTTTTCTCTCTTTTTTTATTTTTTGTTTTCACTTTCATTATTCTGCCATGTTTATTTGTCTTCTTTGTGTTTGTTGTTTTGCTTTCTTTTTTTTTTGTTTGTGTTTCTTTTCTTCCATTATTATCTTTAAAACAGTCTTTCCTACCTCACAAGCTGGAGAGTTGCCAACTGTGTGTGTCTCTACACTGCATATCTGGCTTGCTTAGGTAGACAGAAATGATGATGGTTAAAGGGAAAATAAAAGAGAAAAAGGAAAAAGAAAAATGAATGAGCAAAGAAAAAAAGATGAAAGTAAAGGAAATAAAGGGAAAAGAAGTGAAAGATAGAAAAATAAATGGATTGAGAAAGAGGAAAGATGAAAGGGAGAGGGAAAAAGAAAAAGTATGAATACTAAAGGAAAATGATGAAGGAAGCTGAAAGAAAGAAAGAAAGAAGCAAACAAAAAAGTGGAAGAAATAAAGTAAGTTAAAAAGCAGGTAAACAAGAAAAAAAGAAAGAAAAATTGCAATCTAGCTGGTAGGGAAAAAAACAAGATAACAGGCAAGGAAAAAAAAAGAAAAAAGGTAGAAAGAATTTAGGTAAGGAAGAAGAAAAAAGAAAGAGAGCAGATAAAGAAGGAAAAAAAGAAAGAGAGCAGTCCAAGAAAAAGAAAAAGAAAGCGAAAGGTAAGAAAGAAAGAAAGAAAGAAAGAAAGAAATTGGGCAAGGAAGAAAAGAAGGAAACAAAGTAGGCAAAGAAATATACAAAAGAAAGTAAAGGAAGAAAGATAGCAAGGAAAAATAGAAAAAAAAAAAGAGCAATCAGGTAAGGTGGAAACAAAAAGACTGCAAGTAAGTAAGGAAGATAAGAAAGGAAGCAATCAGGCAAAGAATAAGAAAGTAAGGAAAAGAAAGAAGAGAAGGAAGGAAAAGAAAGATAGCCAGCAGGAAAAAAAGAAAAAGGAAAGTAAGAAGAAAAGGAAAAGGAGGAGAAATTGCTCATATGAAATAAAAAAATGACACTCTAAATTACGAGTACAAATTATAAATAAGCAAATAATAATAATAATAATTATTAATATCATTATTATTATTATTATCATTATAAATAAGCAAATAATAGCAGAATGTAATTTGAACTAAAATGTGTATTTTTATAAAAAAATATCTACTTTTTCACATTAATTTTTCTGTACGTTATTTTGAAAACATGTCTGACATTGTTTGGCTAAAATTTAAACAGATGTCAAGATGAAAATGCTGCCATTATTTTAAGAGTGTTATTTTGACAAAGCCAAAAAGATAATATAAGTAATGCCTCCTATTTATCTCTTCAGAAACCGTTATATATACATGTAGAACAATAGCACACAGAATCTTGTTCATCAGTGGAAAAACATTAATGGCCAATGGAAGTGATGACATGGAAAACTTATGTTTTGTAACTGAAAACTTGGCGACCTGACTAGGAAAAGCAAAAAATCTTAATTCATTTCCGTTAAAGTCCACTTGAAAAATTGAACCTATTTAACATTCTCATGGTGGAGGAGTTGGTAAATAGGTATGGGTAAATAGTAGATTGCTCTAGTTAACCTTTGTACAGTAACTGGTCTGAGAGAAGGAAAACTTTTATTTCAAACCAGCTGTAGTCCATTTAAAAATTGACCTAGGGCTACATTTAACCTATGGCTGAAGGGTTCGGTAAATATGTATTTCTTCAGGTGGTCAATTTCTTATCACTCTTTTAACAATAAAAAGGAGACTTCAGCCTTTGCCTCTTACTTAATGGTGATAAAATCAATGTAAAACTGTCCTTAAATTTTTAATAAACAGCACAAAAATGAGATGAAAATTCTCATGAAAAATTAATAATGATGACAAGACTTCATTTCAGAAATTCAAAAACATTTTTTTTTTAAAATTTATAATAGTGTGAGAATTATGACAAAAAATTCTTGCTGCATCATGGCTGAAAATAGAATTCAAGATTGACTCCCAAGTAGAGAGTAGATCATGAGATCAATGATTAAACTTTTCTGGCTAATCAAAACACACGACAGACTGTCTCAATGAAAGCTTCTGAGATTTACTAAAATTATTTATATAATTTATAAATACCTGAATTTAGCAATTCGGCCCTATTGTGTCTAAGGTATGACAAGAAACTACTTCACTTTTGATTGAGGTTAATAGTAGAAGCTTTAACCTTAAAATGGTCAGCTCAAAATTTGGAGGTGCTTGTGGTGTAACATTTATTATCATAAGAAGTGGACATGACAACTTGAGTTCAAAACCTGGACAAGGCAGTTAGCATTTCACATAGAACTAATACTGAAAGAAGAGGGGGGTGGATGGTATGCCTCCTCAGCAACAGAAGGAAAAGAACACGTTGAATGAATTTCTTTTGTAGAAGATGGGCAGCTGAGTTTCTGCACTGAAAATATTCCTTTTTCTTCCTCATCAATCTTCTCCACCAGTCCTACACACAAGCTTGTCTCTTGTCATGAATCGCCAAGACTCAAAACGCTTTCTGTATTTGTTCTCCATCCCACCACCGAACAAGTATGGCACAAGGCCTTTTTTAAAGTGGGTCCGGTCGCAGGGCCGTAGCCACATGCATCCGGCATTGCCAAAAGTACCTTTGGCCCCGTCAGCATTCCTCCGAAAGGGGTAAAAGCCTGGGTGGATGGCCCCTTGAGGCCAGAGAAAGTCTCCAGTGCCAAGGCACACCCGGCCAGAACCACGCTGAAGCAACCATGGCCTGCTAAAGTGCAACCCAACAACTGAAGAGGTGAAGTGAAAAAACGCTTTCTTACTCCGGTGCATTCAGGCAGGACCTATATAATCATGCCAAAATGCCACACCCGAGTCAATCACACAATGTGGTAATTTACATGCACGCCAAACACGATTCACGATCGGGAGGATGTGAGTTCAATCTTCCTAATCGCCCATTTCTCTCTCCCTGATCTCCTTTTACACACCAGACATATTTGTGCACGCTTTGAGCAGCTGCGTGCGTGATTTCTCTCACTACAAATACTCTTGAGAAAGATAAAAATCCTACTATTCTCCCTCTAGCTTTGGTATGGCAACCAGTCTAGGAGAAGGAACTCTAAATTACTCTTCCTCTTTGTGTAGTTGCCTGGTATTTGATGAAATAAAAAAAAAGATGTTAGAGAAAGAAACAAAATAATTTTCTGTATTTGTGGGTTTTGGTTCAGTTTTTGTCAACATTTGTTGGGTTATTGATCGCCAAAACTAATCTTTTTGGCATGCAGTTATATGGTTTTAAGTATTCTTATCTAATACTAATAATTTATACGCTGCCCATTGGTCTTGTGATTAGAATGTTCACCAATGACCCACAAGACAGAGGCTCAATCCCAGGTTGAGTTATACGAAAGACTCAAAAAATGGTACCTGATAGCGCCTTCCTTAACACTCAGCATTAAAAGGTACAGATCAAGGGTAAAGTGGAACAATCCAGGGAAAGGAGAAGTGCCTGACCCTACACCTTGGCATTGTAGCTAATGCAAGGATAGCCTTTGGGTCAACTTCAACTGAGATCGCCAACTTTTACTTTTTATATTTTTAAATCAACTATTCTTATTCAATAACAATAGTTTTAAGTAATTATTTTTGCGCAAATAATTTGCACATAGTTGTAATTTAAATTATTTTATCTAATACGAATAATTTGCAAGCAATAATATGGTGGGAAGTGCCTATAGTGTTGTGGTTAATGTGCTGGACTGAGACATTGTCGTAAGCAAGTTCAAACTCTTGTCATTCTATTGCATTTACTTTGGGGCTAATGCCCTTTAGAAAAGTATGATGTGACAGTGAACGAGAGTCAAATGGAGATTCCAGCTGAAAGAGGGCAAGACTTTGTTTGGTGTGTAGAGTAGAGAAATAAGAAGACTTACCTTAAATTTGATGCCAGCGAAAATTGAGAAAATGTAGAATATTAGTGAGCGGAATATGTTGAGACTAGGCCTACATCGTATGCAAATTTTTGTTGCATAAAAGTAGGTTCTGAGACAAACACGAGGACTGACACCAGTGAGTTAGAAATTAATTGGAGAGAAGAAGAGAGAAAGAACGGACCGGACAAACGAGAAGCAAAGTTGAGAGTTAAGATACTCAGCCCCTAAAACAGCAAACTAGTATTATCGACCCCCACCTCAGAAATGAACATTTTTTTAAAGGCTTATGAACCTTTTTATCCTCCCAGCTATGAGTTAGATCATACCATGACTGTTCTTTTACTAGGATGTCTTTGGCATTAAATAACCCCCAAAGGTTGAACAAAGAAACCGAACCAAATAAATAGTTGGATCTAATCATGAAAATGTTAGTCTTATTACTGGTAGAAGTTTTATATCATACCCAGGACACAATCAGGTTTGGTTTGGTTTGGTTTCTTTGTTTAATGGCATATCAACCTTTGTAGGTTATTTAATGCCAAAGCCATCCTCCTAGAAGAATAGTAGTGACACTATTTAACCCATAGCTAGGAGGACAAGGGGGTTCATACCCCTCCCAAGGGCATTAGCCCGAAAGTGAATGTAACAGCGCGACCGGAGTACAAACTCGCGTACTACGATTCCGCAGTCCATCACTTTAACCATTACACCACGAGTACACCCCTGGACACAATCAGAGTATAATAGATAGATATATAAATAGATAGATAAATATATAGATAGATGGGTACATTTGCACAGACTTCGAGAGACCTGAACAAAAAAAGTTTGATTTGTACTGACCAAGATAAGCAATAAGTCCCTCACCCAGCCACACTTATTCCTGAGACACTCTTGAATGAACCCCCTTATCAACCCCAGCTATAGATTAAAGGGCATCATGAGTGTTCTTCTACAAGGATTACCTTTGCATTAAATGACCTGTAAAAATCACAGCTAACAAACAACAATGACAACAATACTTACCGCCTCGGCAGTCCCAGTCTAGCGTCCAGATAGCAGATGAAAAATAAGACGGACCACACTAAACGGGCTAGTATATATTTTTGCTGATACAGCTATTCCTGGGCTAGCAACCAATCACCGCTCAGGGAATGGACTCAACCATGTGTGCATGATGGAATTCCCAGGTGGCCATAACACCTTTCCCTTCCTCAGTTCTGGGTTGATTTCTGCATGTGATGCAACTGAGTGCTAACTCACTGGCTATACAATAGAACTTCGCCATAATCCGTAAAGCTTGATATGTCATTTAACAAAAACACACACCAACTCCTCACTTGATTAAAATACAAATAGACATTGATATATATTTTTGAATTTTCGAATTAATTTGATTATAATTTAAAAAATAATCCACTCAAAATATTGATGCTAGTTTTAAGAATTTATTTTTAATACTCCCTTGTTGAAAAATGGAATTTTTAAATGTTTTAAAATCAACAATATCCTAGTTCAAATCTTGTTGGAAGCTTTTTCTTTATGTCCATTTCATGTTGCTTGCATACAGACACCAAATAATGATAAAAGAGTTTTGATGAAAAGTAACTGAAATTATGATGTTTGAAATACTCATCAAAGATTGATAGAAATGGTGATTTTTTATTTTGCTTATTACTTATTGTTGTACTCCCTACATAATGGACTCACCCTCCTCCATCAATACACGTCAACGAGAGCGTCAGATAGAGTTCACCAATTAACGTGACACAATCACATGTGATACCATTTGCATAGTGGACAGATTGTCACTACTCCACTAGACTCTCAGCTTCCTATCAACTAACTACTGTTTAACCAGGTTCACTTGTATCTTATTTCTGTTACTTGAATATATATTTTTCTATCAACCCTTTTTGTGTTCGCCGTATCTTTCTTTTGTCAACATCACAACACTTATACAGAAATATTTGGACAAAGAGTATTCAAAAAGGTCTCATTTGTACTGAAAGGAAATAAAGTTGGTATATGCAGGCACGGGAATGTACATTAATCTAGGATATAAAAAAATCTAGCATTGACCACTCAATTCCTGAGGTCAAATAACAAATTTTTGGTGACATCATCATCATCATCATTAAGTTGTTCTGCTCACTGTTCATCTCTATTATCTAGTGCTCTTTGCATGTCCTCTAGACAGCATCCAGTGTCCAGATAGTGTTTACTGTTGACCAACACTGGTGTGCCTATGTGTGAAGATTCACAAAGGAACATTGCTTATGAGTTTGTACCTGTTTCTACATGATGTCTTTGTAGAAGTCACTACTCTAACATGCAGAATAAACAACAAGATCAACAATACTTACCAGCTAGTGTCCATCTGGCAAACAAAAATGGGTGGTAACTCAATACTGAGCCCTTAACATCTTAAGCAAGCCAGTGTATACACACACTAATATATCCATTCATTGGGCCAGCAACCAATCAATGTCCAGAGAATGGACTTAGCCACTTGAGAACAATGGCATACCCCAAGTCTATATAATCTCACCTTAAGTCGTAGTTCATTGCTTTTTACGCAAATGGGTATTTACTCACAGCTACCAAGCTTTACGAATGAATTCCAACAGTCTTGATATCTTACTTAGTTGGTTTGTGAGATAGGAGGTGTTGCTTCCAGGATTTGTTCAAAACAGAACATAGCATTCTTATGTAGTACCTTGCTAACTTTTTTCTAGATATTTCATTAGACTCCAAGTGGTGAAACAGTAGTACTAACATGGTTACAGCTGGGAAGAATTCCCATTTTATTTTATCAAAGAGATTAGATTTCCATGTGGTTGGTAATCTGTCAATAGCAGCCCTTGACTTTCCAAACCATATGCTGAAATCATTTTTAGTTGATCAGATATTGCTGCCAAGGTCTATAAAATGGTTAACTAATTTCAGTAGATAAGATCTTGCTACCAAGGTATGTGAAATGGTCTATTAATTTCACTTCATTGTCATTTAATGTGGAGATAGCTCTATCTTGTTTAAAACACATGAACTGTTTTATGTGAGTTCACATAGAGACCAATGTCTCATGCTGCCTGCTCCAGGCTATACAGCAGACATTCGGCTTTGACAGGTGTATTTGCAAGAAGTGCAATATCCTCTGCATAGTTTGCATCAGATATAGTTTCTGCAAAATATCTTCTGCTTCATGCCTTTTATAGTATGCAGCCTTTTCTTTCATTAGATTTACTGACATTCATTGTACATCATCTCAGCAGATATTGTGCTAATGTATCTCCTTGCAGGACTCAAATGACAATGATCATTTGGTGACCTTTTATATCATAATTTATGCATAGATTATTCATTGACCATTACACCAATTAAGACATCTATGTAGGATTTAATCCCTAGTCAGCTGGGACTATAGAATTCAGTGACTACTTCTCTGCAGAGGAGTAAGACTCTCCCAATGAGTGTCCTAATTATGACATTAAACAATCTAATGGTGAGGCTCCAGTAATGCTGGAGTTTGGGGGAATGCAGAGTACCCCTTCATCGCCATTACTTCCTAGTCCACTCTGGTCCAAAGTGGTAGCACCTGGTCGGGTCCTATCTATGGGACAAATAGAACTGTCTGACATTTAAACTGGGTGCAAACAAATTACTAATCCTGAATTGAATTGTTTGAAATAAAATTGCTTGATCATTTAACTGTGTGTAAGCAAATGACTGATGTTTAATTGAATTGTTAGTGATACATAGCAATACTTGAAACCATTTAACTAAGTGCAAAAGAATAAGCTTAGGATTGTTTAAAAATGTTATCAAGAAAATGTGTTTACAAATATCGTATATATTTCATCATCATCATCATATCGCGCTGGTAGCACGGATATCCCTGACCCTCTCTCGCCACTCCTCCCTATCGTTCATCGCCCTAGGTAGGTCTTCAGGACAACATCCTGTATCCTCACATAGCTGCTGAATGTACGTTCGAGCTGGTCGTCCTGCTTTTGCGCGGCCATGTGTGGGGTTCCATAAGAGTACATCTCTTATGAGTTCATCCCTGCTTCTCCAGCAGTGTCCTGCATGTCTGGTTCGTCTAACTTGAATAGTTTTCGTGATAGGGGGCAGGTGGCCGTACAGTTGGTGTCTTGTGGGGTGTTGCTGCCAGGACTTGTTCAGGATTGCACTGTGTAAATATTTAATATATATCTATAAAGAGGATTTGGCATTAAATGACCTGCAATAGTTGATATGCCATAAAACCCAACAAAACCAAATCATATATATTTAATATATATCTATAAAGAGGATTTGGCATTAAATAACCTACAATGGTTGATATGCCATAAAGCCAAACCAAAACAAATCCACTCCATCAGTAAGCATGGAGCACACTTTGAGAAGCTTGTTAACTATACATTACTGAAGGGAGAGGTACACTTTTTATAATAGTTATTCTAGTAGGAAATGGAATCTGCTATCTAAGTTCAAATCCTGGTTGAGGCTATTCACATTACGCTAATGCTTTCAAAAATTAACCATGTTTTACATTGTCTCTTTGGCAGAGGCGGTAGGTAAACACATGAATTACTTGTTGGGTATCACCTACCCTTTCAGCATAATGAGATGTTCCATCTGCCATATATGGCAGTAGCGGAGATCAGTCTGAGAATAAGCCTACGAGCCAGATCAGAAGAGCCGTTCCTATTGTTGAAGTATATCATTACTCTATCACTAAAGGCACCTCTGGTGGTGTAATGGTTAGCAAGCTCGACTAGCAAACCTACACGAGTAAGTTCGAGTCTCATTGGGTGCCCCTTTCATATGGCCTTGTGCCACATCTAAGTAAAATGCTTAGTAAATTAAGGGCGCCTCTGGTGGTGTAATGGTTAGCAAGCTCGACTAGCAAACCTACACGAGTGAGTTCGAGTCTCATTAGGTGCCCCTTTCATATGGCCTTGTGCCACATCTAAGTAAAATGCTTAGTAAATTAAGGGCGCCTCTGGTGGTGTAATGGTTAGCAAGCTCGACTAGCAAACCTACACGAGTGAGTTCGAGTCTCATTGGGTGCCCCTTTCATATGGCCTTGTACCACATCTAAGCAAAAAGCTTAGTAAATTACCATTACTCTATCACTAATCCTATGTTCCTACTACTAACAGTCTCTCTCTTATAAATACTCTTTCCTGTAAATATAACTATTTACCTCACATATCGTGGTTTGTCTTATTATTACTACTACTTGTGTTCACTAACCAGAAATACAACATTACTCAAAGTAGCAAATTTAAAGGTGGGCTGAAGAGTTCATATGATGATGTCATATCTGCTGTTGATGTCTTTTTCTACCAATGGGATCCAAGCATTGTAACACCAATGGAAGAAGTGTGTAGACTGCAAATAGAACTATTTCAAAAAATAAATCTCATTTGGTCACATTCCATGAGAGTATCTTGATAATCCTATGAACCTTCAGTAAGACTTGAACTCATATTTCTTATTTCATGTTCATGCCTTTCATGAATGCTACCTCCTTAACTAACTCAGCCATTGATATAGCATAAATCTTCACACAATCTTATATGATACAATTTATTTTTGTTCCCAAATAAAATGCCTATGTTTATGAACTCAGAAACATGAAAATAACAAAGTCCAAAATTGTTGCATATTCTTGAGCCTATCCTATTTTTGGAGGTGCCCGTGGTGCAATGGTTATCGTCGTAGGAACTGAACACGGCGACACGGGTTCAAATCTTGGACGGGACTGATTGCATTTCACATAGTGCTAATACCCTTGGGAAAGGTATGAATCCAATTATTCTCCCTCCAGCTATGGGTAAATAGTAGGGCAGACTGAGCTCTTCAGCCTTGGTGAGGCAACTAGTCTAGGAGAAGGAAAACTCTGAATTCAAACCTGTTAAACTCCGCTTAAAAAATTGACCTTGTGTCATATCCTGCCCGAGCGGAGGGGTTGGTAAATATGATATTCTTGAGCATATCCCCAATTCTGCAGAGCAAATCAATATCATTTTTTTTTTTTTTTTTTTTGGAGGGTCATATAATTCCAAGCCAGGGTGATGTAACAGAAGGAGATGCAAAATAATTCCAAAGCTGCAAAACAGAAATGGAGATAAATGCATAATTTCCTGACTCAGACTTGTCCGCTGATTTCCATGTAGAAAAAAAATGGATGACCTGCCCCAATGCTGCCACCGTACACCACCCTCCAAATCTCTTAATCTCCTGCTGATTTGTAGATTTTCAAGCACAAGTTATAATTCTGTGTGGAATGGATTGGAATAAAGAGAAAAAAAACAGAAATTATCCAAAAATAAGCTATGAAATTTATGGCACACAGTGATCACCATTTAAATATACTTATAAGTTAATTTGATTTGATTGGTTAGTATTATATATCAATTTGATTGGTTAATATCATATGGCAAAAAAAGTGAGAAATAAAATGGATGATCTTTATTATGAATATTTATCAGATCAATGAGAAGAATTCCCCAAGAGTTAGATAACATTCTTATCATAGTATTGAATAAAAAAGAGAAACAAAGTTACTTGTGTTAATTATAGGAAAATTAGATTTAGTTTCATCTCGCTAAGATTGCATTATTGTTATTAAATAATACTGTAAGATCACTGCTATTTTGGCAAAGGTGGACATTAGCTTTTGCTGGCTGATATGGTATAGATGTTATTCAATGATACACCAGGAGTGGTACATTTCTGGCAAAGGTGGACACTGGTTTCTTCTCGCTGAGATCTGTAGATGTTATTTAATGATAAACCAGGAGTGGTACTTTTCTGGCAAAGTTGGACACTGGTTTCTTCTAGCTGAGATCTGTAGATGTTATTTAATGATAAACCAGGAGTGGTACTTTCCTGGCAAAGGTGGACACTGGTTTCTTCTAGCTGAGATCTGTAGATGTTATTTAATAATACACCAGGAGTGGTACTTTTCTGGCAAAGGTGGACACTGGTTTCTTCTAGCTGAGATCTGTAGATGTTATTTAATGATAAACCAGGAGTGGTACTTTCCTGGCAAAGGTGGACACTGGTTTCTTCTAGCTGAGATCTGTATATATTATTTAATGATAAACCAGGAGTGGCACTTTTCTAGCAAAGGTGGACACTGGTTTCTTCTAGCTGAGATCTGTAGATGTTATTTAATGATAAACCAGGAGTGGAACATTTCTGGCAAAGTTGCACTGACTTTTTCTAACTTAGATGATGTAGATGTTATAAAATGATACAGCAAGATCATCCATAGTAGGCTCTCTTGTTCGGGTGGTTGCAAGGTGTCTTACTTCTCAGCTGAGTATAGAGTCAGTAAATTCTAAGCCTAGCTGCAACTCTTCCTTGACCATCTTCAGGGCTATAGAATAACAATAAACAACACTCACCTGTAGAACCCAAAAGTAACATGGCTGCCTTCTAAAAACTAGCCAACTTTGTTCACTTCTTTTATGGGAGGGTGCCTGTGCAGCATGTGGATTGGTCCACTTTACTAGGATGGACCTGCCCAACACATTTGCATGAGAGGTGTCTATTCACTTACATATTCTTGGGCAAATGGGCAGTCCAGGAATTTTGCTGGTTGTGAGCTGACTGATATTCTACAAGTAATAGAAAGAGCTCATTATAGTCCGTATCATACCTCGTATACCCTCTAGTTCAGGTGATTGCGAGGTGTCTTACTTCTCTGTAGAGCATGCAGTCAGCAAATTCTAATCCCTGCTGCAACTTTAATTATATCTCAGTAATGCACTGCAATCTTTCTTGACCATCTTCGGGGCTATAGTTTAGCAACCATAGTGGAAGATGACCCAAAGGCTCCCTTTTCGATAGCTACTGTAGGGGAGAGTGCTACTCCTTTCCCAGGATTTCTCCATTTTACCCTTGATACGTACCTTATAATGCTGAGTGTTAAGCAAGGAGGCATCAAGTACCCTTTTTAAAGTCTTTGGTCTCCCGGGCCATTGGCGAACACTCTAATGATTTTGCCAATGTCCGGGGCTATAAATCTCCTTAATTTGACAATTTTTTAAACATATCACCCTCTCTTTTCTAATCCTATTTACATATCAGTAAAATCAATTATCCTGGTCCTCAAACACACTCATCTTACCTCAACTGCAACTTTTGGCACATTGAAACTACTGGTGGGTATTTTTACACATACATATAACCATGAATTGTTTGCAGATGTCTGTGAATTTCAATTGCAATGCAGACTTCTTGTGTTAAAGATTCTTCCACCAAATGACAAGATGAATAATATAAATCTTCTATAGTTCAATTCAAGAAGCAGACAAAATGATGTAAAGTTCCAGATTCCAAGGTATTACCACTGATGAATTATCCCACAGAACAATAGCCTAGTCTACATAAGTGTTAGTTAAAGAGTATCTAAGTACCTGTAAATTGGGAGTTCAATTCTGGGGTCAGGCAATGTATGGAAAGATCATACATTGGTTAAATAGGTTTGGTTTGGTTTGGTTTTATGACATATCAACAATCATAGGTTATTTAATGCCAAATCCATTTTTTATACAAATAAATAGTTTTATTTCAAGCAATTCCACCTTTATGGAGTTTTGGTTTGTTGTGGCACAAGGCCAAATGTATGGAGCACTCAATGAGACTCAGACTTACTAATAATAGTTATTACTTAAAATATTCGGACCATTTACCTCATCTTTATTGTTAAAATCACGCTTCAGGTGATATGTTACTCAAGTGTTCTTCAGGACTTATCGCCCAAAATATTGGGAATATAACAATAAAGAAAAACTTAATAGTCCGAATATTCTTTGTAATAACAATTATCAAGCTTTATTTCAGAAATCTAATCAAATAATTACTAATTATAGTTTGGTAGTCTCACTTGTAGACTATTACATCACATAAGGTGCCATAACCACTGAAGGGTACCTATATGTATATATCTTTGCCATGAGCAGAATCTGACACAAGGTCAGTTTTTAAGTTCAGTTCAACAAGTGTGAATTCAGAGTTTTATTTTCCAAGGCAGGTTACGATACTATGGTTAAAGAGTCAATCCACCCTACTATTATTGGTGGCAAAAGCTGCTCGGTAGCGCCAGGAGTGGCAGTACCGCCTTGAGCTACCGAAACTGTGTTATCACCCTGGTTGGCGGCTGATGAGGCTAGGGTATCGCACGTGCTTTCACACATTGTATGATGAAAATTTGAACACTAAGACTCTCTGGAAAGCAAGATGACTCTTTGGAAAGACAAAGTGACTCTTCAGAAAGTTGGAGTGACATCCTGGAAAGACAGGAATTTTAACAAATATGGATAATACAATGAAAGAAAAATGCCCTCAGGGTGTCTGTAGCGGGGAGGGAGAATATATCACCCATCTTACTTGCTCCTACGATAACGATCTGGATATGTACCCGGCTACAACGTGTGATTGCGGCAGAAAATTCAACAGCTTGCGAGGAACACGAATCCACAAGGCGCGCTGGTGCGAAGAACGTAATTCTCCTGCCGGAGAATGTAAATCGATTGATGGGCCTATGAGTCAGGTTTACCCCCACAGTATTCACAAGCCCATTGCTAACCATCAGCGTCCTAGAGACATTTTTTGCAAGCCAAGAATTTAGTGGCCCAAGGGTAATCAGATAGCTACCTGGACTAACTTAGACCAGGAGCTTTCTTTTTACTCACCACCCATCTTAAGGGCCCATTGATCAACAAATAACAGAAATCATATGATAGCTTAAAAAAAGTTTCACTTGACCATTAAATAACCCAGCAAGGGTTGATATGTTGTCATAACAACTAGTCAAAAATTGGTTCAAAAGATTTCTCCGAGGTATTCTATGGATTTACCAACCCCTCCACACCAGCTGGATGTGATACAAAGCAATTTTTTATGTAGTGTTTAACAGGTTTGAATTTAGAGTTTTTCTTCTCTTAGACTGGTAGCCATATCAAGGCTAAAGAGCCCTATCTGCCCTTCGATTCTACCCATAGCTGGAGGGACAATAATTAGATTCATACCTTTCCCAAGGGGTATTAGCACTATGTGAAATGCAAACAGCATCTTCTCAGCTTTAAAATGTCACTGTCCATTTTGTTTCTTGATTCTCTTCCTTTTTTTGACTTTCCAACCTGAACATTTATGAAGAATTATTAACCCTGTTTGCAGGACCTAGTATACACCAATGCATCCCCTGCTTAGAGGTAAGTCCATCCAAAAAGGATGTCCTGGTGTGGGACATAAAATGAAACCAAACCAATCTTTGCTTTCTCAATGTTAGAATTCGTTCATAATGCTCAGTAGATGTGAGTAAATACACATTTGCATAAGAAGCAATGCCGTGAGTTAAGGCAAGATTATATGGACATTGGAACATTCCATTTCTCTCAAGTGGCCAAGTCCATTCTATGGACAGTGATTGGTTGCTAGTCTAGTGAATGGGTATATTAGTGAGTGTATACACTGGCTTGCTTAAGATGTTACTGGCTCGGTATTGGGTTACTGCCCATTTTATATTTTGTCTACTAGCTGGACACTAGCTGGAGCTGTTGAACCAGTGTTTTTCTTGTTTATTCTGCATGTTAGAGTAGTGACTTCTACATTCAAGAAAACTATTGTTAGTGTGGACATAAAAGTGAGACTAATGGTAACTCTTGATAAAAGAGGGTTCGTTTGTGTCTGGCGTGCAGGGCAGTAATCTGATCTGAAGGAAGAAACACCGCCATTACGGTGTGAAAGAAAATAAAAATATTCACCGCCGTTTCAATAATCCACCTTCAGCCCATTCTAAAGGAAAAAAGAGAGGGGGCCCCCGAGTGGAATTTTTATAGGCTGAGGAAATGGATTATGGGTAGAGTGGCGTGAATAAAAACCAACTCATTTTTTTTTTGCGGTAAGTTGCTTAGCGAGAAGCAGAAGCAGAGAAAAGGAGAAACAGGAAGGAAGGTGGAAGAGGAACGAAAGGAGAAGCACAGACAGAGAGAGAGAGAGAGAAGAGGAGAGTGAGGAAGAGAAGGAGGAAAGTGGAGGAGGAACGCAAAGAGGGAAGTGGTGTAGTAAGAAACCAGCAAGCACTTTAGACTGAAATCTACAGGTCCCTGGTTCAATCTCGGGTTTAACATTCAAGGAGATCATCCACCACAAAACTACAGTTAGTGAATTTAATTTTTACTAGGTGCTCATAATACTGGCCGTGTGCTAAACAAAGAAAATAACTAGGGTACAGGTCGAGTCATACCAAAGACTTTAAAAATGGTACTTGATACCACCTTGCTTAACACTCAGCATTATAAGGTACGTTTCAAGGGTAAAGTGGAGCAATCCTGGGAATGGAGTAGCGCCCTCCCCTACACCTTGGTGTAGTAGCTATCGAAAAGGGAGCCTTCGGTTCACCCTCGACTATGGTCGCTAACTTTACTTACTTACATCATGTTGTATAATGATTAGATGAGATCGTCTTGCAGGTGATTGTTAGTGAGTTTGATTCTTATCGGATGCCCCATGTCTGATGGCCTTGTATTTTACTAAGCTAAGCTTTTCATTTTAATTTCATTTCTTCCACTTGTTAAAATTTTCTTAAAATCACTTTTTTCTAAATTTATTTCTTTCCTTTCTTTATCTTTGTTCTTTCTTACCTTTCTTTTTTTCTCTTTTTTCCTTCCTATTTTCCTTCTATAATAGTCTTTACGAGTTTTCTTTTTCTTTTTTATATTCCTCAGGTAATTTTTCTCTCTCTCTCTATCTCCTTTTCTTCCTTTCTTCTTTTTTTTTATGTCTCCTTTGCTTTTTTCTCTTCATTTTTTTTCTTTCCTTTCTCTCAATCTCATTTTTTTTTATTTTTCCAGTCTTTTACTTACTTCTTCATTCACATTAATCAATTTTTATTTCTTCAATTTTTTTTCATTCATCTTTTTTCTTCTCTCATTTATATCCCAGTATTTTTTTCACACAGATTCTTTCTTTTTTTTTTTTATCTATTTCCTTCTTCTTTCTTTCTTTTTCCCTCTTTAAAATTTTCTTTCCTCCTAAATTCTAAAATAAATTTTCCTTCATTTTTTTCATTCAATGCTTATTCACTTCCTTATATATCCTAGCTCTATAATTTCATTCTTCTTGTCCTTATTTTTCCTTCATTCCTTCTGGTATTTTTTCTTTTTCCTCGCACTTTTTTTCTTTGATTTTCTTTTCCTACCTTCATAATTTCTTTTGTTCTTTCTTTCTTCAATTTTCTGCCTAACTTGGCCTCTCCTCCATTTTCTCATCACTTTATTTCCCATTCTCCTCAAATTCACTCATGGGAATAAAACTACAAAACCACTCAAAACCAACCAATCAGCTCAGCTACTTAACAACAACATCAAGATTCTGCTGGTCAAATAAAACCATACTGGTGTCCAAACAGATAGACCAAAGGTCAGATTTTTTGTCTGACCACTACTAAAACACTTACTTTTATCAACATGCAAGTAGAAAGCACAGTCAAGAAACTCTCCAATTGGTCCATTATTGTTCAGAGTGTTAACACATTACACCTTCAGAATAAAAAGAGCAATTTACTTTTTTTGCAATGCAAATACTATAGTTTATTTTCTTTATATAAAGCTTACTTTACTGGAGGTCCTGGGAGGATTCCCAGTGGTGTCTTGTCTAACATGCTGGGCTGTGATATCAAAGTAAATAGGTTCAAACTCTAAACTATTATGTTCACTTTTTGACTAATACTCTTGAAAAAGGCACGAACTCCTTTATTTCCCAGCAATGGGTTAAATAGTGCCACTACAGTCCTTCAACCAGAATGACTTTACCATTAGATAACTCCTTAAGGTTGATAGACCATTAAACAAAAAAAACAATATTAATGGAGGTCAAATCTATCTTTTAAGATTGAGAAACCCCATCTGGTGCCATGGTTTACACACAAGACTTGCAGAGCAAGTATTTCTAAGTAATGAGTTTGAATCTCATTAGGTGGCCAAGTGGTTAAGGCATTGGACTTGAAATCCAATGGGCATCACCTGCACAGGTTGGAATCCTGTCTACAATGCCATGTCAAAGTTCTGTTGTATATTGTACTTGCACTTGAATGTTGTTCACACATGTTGAATTACGCATTGAGACAAATATGCCTTGAGCATGAAGAAGGGAAGATTATATGTGCATTGGGGCATTCCACCATGTGCAGGTGGTTGAGTTCATTCCCTGGGTAGTGATTTGTTCCCAGCCCAGGAGTGGCTATGCTAGTGTGCATATATACTGGCCCACTCATTGACATATTTTTGTCTGCCAGCTGGATGCTTGCTGGGCTGCACTAATTTGTGATTGAACTAAGTTTAAACTAAGTTTTGAGTTTAGGTCTTATTGAGAGCCCAATAATCCTGGCCTTGTGCTTTCTAAGCTTTGGAAATAGCTATCATTTTAAGATTGCAAAGAAAACTATCTTTCAACAAGTTTAAAATAAAATGTACTGGATGCAAAATGGATACTAATTATATTTATGAATTGAATTACCATGATCAGAAAATCCAGCACACACTGCATGCAACGTACAGAAACACTGGACAGCTGTTTCAACCTTATTAGGTCTCATCAGCAGTGTATACCATGATCTCACCCACTGGAGATCAAACCAGTGACCATAGAATGCAAAGCCAAAATTCCAGCACTGAGCCACATTGCACACAAGCATTGACAAATTAACTAGTCATGGTAAATGCACAACCACTTAACCTGATGTGTCATGAAGTTATATTCATACTCTTACTGGGGATATGGTCACCTCCTGGGCCACATCTTCTCAACTTGGAGATAAACATCCATGGGATCATAACCTCATGGGCAAAGAAATAATTATACTTTTTTTTTTAACAGTGGGATTATATATTATAAATTGAATTACCGTGATCAGAAAATATTCATGTAAAATATATATCGGTTGTTTGTTTCTTTTGTTTTATTTTCTTGTAAAATCACTCAGAAAACATTTCATAATTCATTTTTCTTAAAATTATTCGTAATGTATTTTCATCATAAGAATTTCCTAGAAAACATTTTACAATTCATTTTTGCAGTAAAATTATTCATGCGTTTTCAAAGTAAAATTACTTAGAATCCATTTTTATGATAAAAATCATTTGTTATGCATTTTCATTGTAAAATAACTAAGAAAACATTTTGTAATTCATTTTTGCTTAAAATTATTTGTAATGCATTTTCATCGTAAGAATTTCTTAGAAAACATTTTTCAATTCATTTTTGCAGTAAAAATTATTCATGTGTTTTCATAGTAAAATTACTTAGAATCCATTTTTATGATAAAAATCATTTGTTATGCATTTTCATTGTAAAATAACTAAGAAAACATTTTGTAATTCATTTTTAGAGTAAAATCATTTGGAAAACATTTTATAACTCATTTTTGTAGTAAAATCATTCCCAATCCATTTTTCTATGAAAAAAAATTTAGAATAAATTTTATTCATTTTGCAACCTGCGATATTGTGGTATTATTTGTTAAACAATTTTCACCCAATCTAATGATTAGACATAAAGTGGTACAGTAAATAGTAATAGAAAGTAGAGAAATTAATTTGGAAATAAATTATAAAAATGTACTGTTAATGAACTTTATTATGATAATACCTCACAAAGTATTTTTATATTAAAATGTTAGACTATTTAATGCTGAAATCAATTATTTTGCATACTGTTGTATAGTTTCAAGCATTCCCAATACAAATAATTTGTATACAGTTGTAAAACTTCAAATATTCCTAATACAAATAATTTGCATACAGTTGTATGGTTTCAAGTATTCTTATCTAATACTAATGACTGAATGGTTTCAAATTACTATTTACCAAACAAAAGTCATTTGTTTCACACAGTTGTATGGTTTCAAGTAAATAATAATAATAATAATATTTAGTTAACAATTGTAACTTCAAGTAACTATTCTTAATACAAATAATTTGCACAGTTACAAGGTTTCAAGTAATCTTACACTAATAATTTCCAATATATCTACTACCTCTGTCAAACTTTCTCTCCTCATAAAACATACCTCAAATTAATTAGTTTGGCTATTAAATAAAATTGGTTTTATCTCCAGTTTGTGATTTATTTTCATGGACTAAAAATAATTGGAGAAATATTTTCTAAGAGTGTTGAGTTGATATGTTTTGCCAGAGGTTGTATTTTACCAACACATGGCCGTTTTTAGATTGTCTGAGTCAACCTAGGTGTAGTGACAACAAATGGATGACTCCCAAAGAGCACCAAAACTGGAGCTTCACCAACAGATACAGTTTAGTGTCATACACAGAACTAACTTTTTGGGGTGAAGTATTAACCTCTGCTGGGGAAATAGTATAATCTTGCTCCTGTCAACAAGTTGAATAACATACTTGGGTGAGTCAAAAGTTTTGCAATATTTTATGTACTAATTTTCAGCATGTATATCACTTAAGGGAAGCAGACCAAACCATGGAAGATACCTGCTATGGTTGGTAGTATCATGTTAGTGTGTGGACACATTGTACATTGCTTCACTTCATGTGTGATTTGAAGGCTATATAGATGAATGTGTAACATAATCTAATTTAGAAATTTATGCTTTATGAGTTCAAACTAGGCAATAACACCATGGAAGAAACTGGACATATTTGTTGTAAAGGAGGTGAAGGCACAGCTGACCAGATTACAGTCAGCCTAATCAGATGGGGCTGTTGAATACACCAACTGCATCTCTGCAGAGGGGTTAGACCACCCCATCCAAGTGTCCTAGATATGACAATGAACCACCTGATGATGAGGCTCCAGCCTTGGAGATTTGAGAAATGCAGAGCACTCCTTCACTGCCATTGTTCCCAGGTCCACTTGAATCCAGTGTGGTATGGGTCAAATAGAACCAACTGTGTATAAACAAATGGTTGATGTTAAATTGTGACCGTTATATAACAATACTTGAACCCATTTAATTGTGTGCTTTAAAGACCTCGGGCTCGCTTGAGAATGTCATCAACAAAATGTATTTACAAATCATATATATATTTAATACATATGTATAAAGAAGATTTGGCATTAAATAATATAAAATCGCTGTGTCGTATCAGATTTTACTTGTGTCGAAATCATTGAATTTGGTAGATATGAGTCAGCACTCAGTTGCATAACAAGTTCAGTTACGAGTTGGAGTAAACTCTCCAGAAATCTGAGGAAGGAGAGATTTTATGGTCATTGGGGTATTCGATTATGTGCATGTGGTTAAGTCTACTGCCTGGACAGTGATTAGTTGCTGGCCCAGGAATGAACATATTGGCATATATATATATATACTGGCTTGTTTCAGTAATGGCACGGGATCTATATTGAGTTACAGCCAGTTTTATTTTTGTCTGTCAGCTGGACGCTAGCTGGGACCACTGAGCCGTAAGTGTTGTTATTATTGTTGTTTATTCCACCCATTAGAGCAGTGAATTCTGCTGGCTGATATGCCACATAATCCAATCAAACTATATCATATATACATTTAATATATATGTATAAAGGGGATTTGACATTAAATAACCTATAATGGTTGAAATGCCATAAAAAACCAAACCAAACCAAAGCCAATCATATATATTTAATATATATGTATAAACAAGATTTGGCCTTAAATAACCTACAATGGTTAATATGCCATGAAACCCAACCAAACCAAACCAAACCACAGTACAGTAATAAGACTGTTCAAGAAATTTTGTTTGGGTTGCAAGAACCTAGACAATTAGATAAAGTCAATTAGGCCAAAAACCATGGATTCTAGAGCCATGCACTCAGTCATAGAGGCAAATCTAGTGAGTAGCACTTAGAGAGTATCAGGTGAGCTCAGCATCTCATAGTCTTGTGAAATTCATCACCTTCGCAATCTTAATACTGCTGAATTGTGCCTCATGCAACCAAAATATTGCAAATCTTTCAACTTGTCCTAGTACATTAGTAATATCCAAATTTAAATCCAGAGAAAATATCAATAATTTGTCTAATTAATATGAATTCATTAACAGAAATTCTATCATAATCAATAATCTCCTTCCAATGATTCACAAGTTTGATAATTTTGTTTTTACAAAAGATTTTTGGTTTGGCAGAACACAGTGTAAAAAGCCCTGTCAGTTGGTGCTGCAGAATATGCTGACTATATATTTGTTGAGGGATAAAGGTTCCTCCTAGTGTGTATCCTGGATATGACACTAAATTTGATTTGATGGTGAATCTCCAGTCTAATTTGCCATTACTCCCAGGCCCACTTTGTTCTAGTGTGGTAGTACCTGTTAGGGTTCCATCTGTGGGTCAAATAGAAATATTTAATCTTTTACTATAGTAGAAATCATTTAATTATGTGCAGCAATAAATAGTGATACTTGAAACTATTTAACTATGTGCAAACAATAAATAGTAATAATCAAAACCATTGAATTGTTTGCAAGCAAATGAACTCTGGCTTGTTTAAAAGTTAGCCTAGTCGGCTGTGGCTGTAGAATATACCAACCCCATCTCTACAGCGGGGTAAGACACCCTCCACCTCTATGCATATCCAAGACATTACACTAAACCATCTAATGGTGAGGCTCTAGGTCTTGAGCTTTGGGGAATGGGGAGTACCCTTTTCACTGACATTACATGCTGGTCTATTCAAATAGAAATATTTCTTCACTTTCTATACTTTATACAATTTAACTATGTGCAAACAAATGACTGTTAAATGAAATTATTAATAATACATAGTAATACTTCAAACCATTTAAATGTATATAAACAAATTAATAATATTGAATAGCAATACTCTAAGCCATTTAACTGTGTGCAAACAAATGACTGTTAAATGAAATTATTAATAATACATAGCAATACTTCAAACCATTTAAATGTATGTAAACGAAATAATAATATTGAATAGCAATACTCTAAGCCATTTAACTGTGTGCAAATAAATTAGCAATGGCTCGTTTAAAAATTCATTTACAAATCATCTATATTTGATATTTATGTATAAACAGGATTTGGCATTGAATAACCTACAAGAGTTGATATGCCTTAAAACATAACCAGCCAATCAACAATGAAATAGTAATTCTATCTCTTTTATTTAAAGAATTACACTAGATTGTTCTGTAAAATCAAGAATAATGTAATGGTAATCTGAGGAAGAAGATCTGAAGAATAAGGAGCATGTAGAATTTTTCCCAATTGAGGTTTTCAAATTGTTTCTAAAAGATAATAATTCCTATCTTCATGAATTTCTTTCAAAGTATCGGAAGGAAAAATTTCATCGGATATCATTTGATCTTTTTCTTTACATAATTATCTTTCTTTCTTATAAGAAGCAATGATTTCTGATTTCCGTCTCTTGTTTTTTTTTATGCTGAGTTTTAAGTACCCTCTCTCTCTCTCTCTCTCTCTATATATATATATATATATGGGGTTTAAGTATCCCTTATATTTTACCTCCAGCTAATGAGGATTTGTCTTCTGTTGTTAGAGAGTGTGTGTGTGTGTGTGTGTGAAACTTAAATTGTTAGTATTACATTGTACTACTTGATACCATTTAATTGTCTGCAAACAAATGATTAATACTAAATAGAATTATTTGTGTATGATAAGAATACTTGGAACCATTTGACTGTGTCCGAATGAATGACTAGTGTTGAAAAGAATTATTAGTGGTAAATAGCAATGCTTGAAAACAACTGAGTCAAGCGTATCTTGTTTATCTAATATGAACGCTTCGTGAAATGGGAAGTAAGAAGTGATACAATTGCTGTATTGTGGGATGCTGCTTGCAGGATTTCTTGTGTAGCTTTCGTCTAGTTTTTTCTCGATGCATTTTGTTAGAGTACAGGCAGTGCATCCATACAGTAGTACTAACACAGCCATGGCTTTGAAGAAATCCTGTTTTATTTCATTAGAGAGAGCAGGATTCTATATGATTGACAACTTGTAGATAGCAGTTCTCATCTTCCCTCTGTGTAAATTCCACTCATTCTGCCGCCTAATTTGAAACTATTCAGTGGTTGCAGGATTATTTGCAGAGAGATATTATTCAGTAAGAACCTCACAAGGAACTTACCAAAAGATTCAGGAAGGTTAATAGACTGATAACCATCAAACAGATTTTTTAAACTTTTCTTTTAAATATTGAAATTAGGTCTCCATCAATCGAGACTTGGGGCAAAGAAGTATTCTCCCAGAATAGAGAGAATAAGCTGAAATCAGCAGAAGCAATATGGTTCCTTCTGAAAGACAGTAATTCTACTGGAATGCCATCAACCTGAATGAGGCTGTTTGCATTTCACATAATACGAATATACTTGGAAAAGATTTGCATCCATTGGGGGTAGAGTGTTTGCCAATGGTCCAGGAGCCTGGGTTCAATCCCAGGTTGCGTCATACCAAAGACTTTTAAAATGGTACTTGCTTAACACTCAGCAATATAAGGTACGTATCAAGGGTAAAGTGGAGCAATCCAAGGAAAGGAGTAGCGCCCTCCCCTACATCTTGGTGTTGTAGCTATTGAAAAGGGACTCTTCTGGTCGCCCTCAACTACAGTTGCCAACTTTACTTACTTATTGGGGATGGAGGAATTGATTTATGCTTTTTCTAGAAACTGTCTCAGATGACGCCATTCTCTCCAACACTGGCTCTAGGCTACCTGTTAACTATTGTACAATGGCAAGGTGCTCCTAATAAGTCTCAAGCTACGTGTAAATACTAGGGAAGACAGGACTTTTAAACCTTGGTATGATAACCACTCTAGAAGGAAACCTCTGAATTTAAACCTGTTAAATTCCACTTAAAAATTAACCCTGTGTTTCACCCTGCTCACAATTTACCCAATTCTATACACACACAAATATATATATATATATATATATATATACCAACCCCTCTGCTCGGGTAGGATATGACACAAGGTCAATTTTTAAGCGGAGTTTAACAGGTTTACATTCAGAGTTTTCCTTCTCCTAGACTAGTTGCCTCACCAAGGCTGAAGAACCTAGTTTGTTCTACTATTTGCCCATAGCTGGAGGGAGATTAATTGGATTCATACCTTTCCCAAGGGTATTAGTGCTATGTGAAATGCAATCAGTCTCCTCTAGGATTTGAACTCGTGTCGTCGTGTCCATTTCCTCTGACGATAACCATTACACCACGGGCACCTCCAAATATATATATATGTATATATATATATTCTCTTATAAGTTAGAAAATTCCAAACATTTATGCAGTTTATGATTTGGCACACAGCTCATATGAAGTTAAGCCTAGTCAGCTGGCACTGTAGAATACACTGACTGCATCTCTGGATTGAGGTAAGACCCCCTCTCCCAACGAGTGTTCTGATATGACCCTAAACAATCTGCTGGTGAAGTTCCAGCCCTGGAGGTTTGGGGAATGTGGAGTACCCCTTTATGATGTTTCTTGAAAAAGCCTAACAGGGAAGAGTCCTCATGATGTCCTTTGCTGTAGAATACACCAACTGCACCTATGCAGAGGGTTAAGACCCCCCCCCCTCGATGAGTGTCCCGGATATGACACCAAACAGTCTGATGGTGAGGTCCCAGTAATGCTGGGGGCTTGGGGAATACGGAGCACCCTTTCATTGCCATTGCTCCCGGGTCCACTCTGGCTTGGCATGGTAGCACCTGATAGGGCCCTATCTATGGGTTAAATAGAACTAACGGCATACTTATGGTATACTGAATTATTTGATCAAATTGAATTGCTAGAAGTAGAAATGTTTTTCGCAATAAACTGTGTACTTATACTAAACTGAATTGTTTGAAATTGAACTGTTTTTGACATTGAAACCGTACTTACACTCAACTGAATTGTTATATATAACTGTTTGAATAGTTTGAAATAGAAATGTTTTTGACTATTAAACTGTGTACTTATGTTAACGGAATTGTTTACAGGAGAACAGATTATTTACATAAAAATGGATTTGGCATTAAATAACCTCCAAAGGTTGATATGCCATAAAACTCAACAAACCAAACCATCATGATGTCCTCACGAACATACTGGACTCTGTGACAAATTTTCCTTAAATAACACTGGTTTACAAAGAAATTGAGGCAAGCACAAAAATACCCGTTTTTACCTAATTTGAGGGTGCTGAATTCAAATTTGAAATCCGTTTTTACTCATCACCTCTAGTTTTTTTAGATATGCATAGTGTGCATTTTGTGCATATATGGTACATAAAGGTGTATATGAATTCAGGGTTAATTCTAATATTGTGAGACCTATGGCTTATTTTTTAGTTATTATGCACAAAATGTAAGTGATAGCATTACATTATATATATATAGTTATATATCAAGACGGATTTTGACTAATTTTCCTTAAATTATCATTAAACCTTTTTCTAGATTTCTCTTGAGGATGTTTTCTTGTTTTTAGGTCCCTATGGAAAACTTTTTTGGAAAACCTGTTATCTTACCTTCACACATGTTCATGTAACGAAAAGAATGAATTACCGCAGAATCTAAAATGGGCGAGAAAGTATTTTGCATGTGAAGTAGGGAAACATTCTTGCGGGTGAGGGTGTGATTGGTAGAACGTAGAGATGCTCTCATGCAAATTTTGGCCAGTCTGGACTGAGATAAAAAAAAAAAAGCAGCGTCAGCATAGCTGGGAGTTCTCTTGTTGCAACAAAAAGAGAGCGAGGAGTGACTTACGGTCGGACTTGAGTTTTTATGAAGATTACCAATTGAGGTTGTGAGTGAGGAGAGACTTACGGTTGGGCTTGTTTGTTTTTTTATTAGATGACCAATTGGACTTGTCAGTGAAAGAGACAGACAGATTCTAATAGTGCATCCAAGATTTCTGCTTGTGACAAAAAGGAAGCGAACCTTAAAAATTTTTTTTTTTTTTTGCATCAGTTCAACCCAACTGATATGGTTGAGAGTTTAATGTTCTAACATTTAGCAGCCCATTCGGTTGGGGTTGTAGAATACACCGACTGCATCTCTGCAGACCGCTAAGACTCACTCACTGAGTGTCTTGGATATGACATTAAACAATAAGATGGCAGGGCTACAGCTCTGGAGCTTTGGGGAATGCAGAGTACTCCTTCATTGACTTTGCTCCCAGTTCCACTCTGACCCGGAGTGGTAGCACCTGATGTTTAACAGAATTGTTAGTGATACATAGCCATGCTTGGAATAATTTAACTGTGTGCTAACAAATGAGTGATGCTGAATAGAATTATTTTATTTTGGATACTTCTCCAGCAACTTCTCATTGCTGGAGAAGCAGAGATGAACTCATAAGAGATGTACTCTTATGGATCCCCACACATGGCCACGCAAAAGCAGGACGACCAGCACGAACGTACATTCAGCAGCTATGTGAGGATACAGGTTGTTGTCCTGAAGACCTGCTTAGGGCGATGAACGATAGGGAGGAGTGGCGAGAGAGGGTCAGGGATATCCGTGCTGCCAGCACGATATGATGATGATGATGATGATGATTTTGGATACGTTAAAACTCCTGGGAGCCTTCACCACATTCATCCAGATAGTTCTTTAAATCCGCAATTTGAACTTCCCCCGACCAGTTTATAATCCTTCTCACATTTAGCACTATGAATGCAATCATTGCAGGCATCTCAAATATCTCTTTCTTGGTACAATAAAATCTATTAGATGTCCACGTTTCAATATAGGATGAATGCAAATAACTTTATGTTTCTCTGTTTGAAGGAAGAATGTATTATTGATTGAAAAATCAAACTGAGAACAGAATCCGAGAAGGTATGTTCTATTGTTGTTCATCTTACCTATGCCATAGAGGACAAGAGCTGCCCATATAGCATTATGGCACCATGTTGCAAGTTGTAACACAACACAAGACAAATATGTCTCTGTTCGTTTCAGGATATGAAAGTTTATTTCTACTACTCTTTTCACAGTAGTTGCCGAAAAGATGAGGAAACGTATCAACTGATCAGATAGACAGAGACTATAAACCATGGGACAGATACTTAGTTATTTCCCTCTCTGACCACTTGCCTGTGCCTGCACATTGCCCCCACCTCCTCATCTGGGCATCTTTGTCATCTGTTACTTCTGGTCCTTCTTACTACCCTGTCTCTGACTCTTACTGACTGACTCTGCATCTTTTAAGCTTTTTCTTATATATGTTTTTCTAATTATTCTCTTTGCAATTGTTCAATCACAGGTAATCACTAAAACTTTTTAGTGATATGTCATTGCTAAATATCAGCTGATATTTATCTAATTGTCTATTTTAATATATTGTGCTTACAGCTGATTCTAAAAGAAACTGTCCAGCTTATTATGACATGAGATGACACATTTATGCAAAATTAGGTTTGCCCGGTTTTACCTTTAGAAATCAAAAACTTGCAACTACAAACTCAAAGTTTTGGCTAGAAAATAATTTATCACAAAAATAATTTACTAAAATCCCTAATTATTTTACATCCAGGCATCAAGTTGTTTTCCTACTTTTGCATTAAAATCTCCAAAGATTATCAGTTTGTCTCCTTTTGGAATTGATCTTATAACATCCCTAAGAGCAGCATAAAATAACATGCTGTTTTCTTCATTAGCCATGAGAGTATGGGGCTTAGACTATGAGAAGTGACAAATAAAGAAAGATAAAGTTTTATAATGTCATCAATGATGCTACACAGATATTCTGACTTGTCTACAGTGGATTTTATCATGGCAAAACTAAGACCCTTTGTATTTTGACTTATCAATCTAGAATTCTTGGCGTCGTGACTGCTCTGTTGGCAGGACTTAGAATATACTGACTCTATCCCCTGCAGAGAGGTGAGACCTCACCAAAAAGGCATATCCTAAGTATGACACTAAACTGCATTTAACATTGACCTCTAAAAAGTGTGAAGTACTACTTCATTGATATAACACTCAGGTCCACTCCTAACCAGAGTGGTAGTTCCTATAAGAATCCCAAAATATTGGATTTGAAATCCAACGGGTATGTCTTACACAGGTTTGAATCCTGTCTGCAGCGCCATATTGAGTTTGGTAGTTTATCAAAATCAGCACTTAGTTGCATCTGACTCAGATTTAACTTGATGGTGAGGCTCCAGTTGTGAAAATCTGGGGAATGTGGAGTACCTTTTCATTACTTGTTATCCCAGGTCCACTCTGATCCAGAGTGGTAGTATTTGTCAGAGTCCCATTGATGGATCAAATTGATTTGTTTAAAAACAAAATCCTCAAAAACAACTATGTGAAAATGTAAATATGAATGTATGATGAATGCGATTCCCTAACCTCTGAGCATAAAATAACCCTAGATGGGTTAACGTGTCATTAAAATCAGTCAATCAATTAAATAAGCCACTTTTAACTGCAGGAAACTAACCAGCTTGGTTTGGACCCGCTATTTTCTATTACCCTCTTAAGAAACTAGGTGAGCAATGCTCTCCCAGAATAGGGTTACCTTCTCTAAATAGGGCTGCTCAGTTACAGAAAGCTCCGCCTAAATCAATCTGTCTGCAAAGACTCAATAACGACATTAAGATAAGTCTCTTGCTGCCCAGTGCCTATGTGCAGATTTGTGACTACATGCTTTCAACCAGTCTGTATACGTTGCCACTCTTCTGGTGGATATGGGACTTTTAAACAATATAAGAACTATAAGATGCAAATGGTGAAGCCTCACGGAAGAGCAAGGATAAGATGGTTGAATATCCTGAAAGTAATGAGATAAGATATGATGCTGAGACATCTGTACTTGATTGGATTAGAGTGACAGACGTTTGTGCAATACAAGTGCCACTCTCCCTGATTAATACCTAGTGACAAGCCGAGGCAAGATAACCAGAAATCACTTCAACTGCAGATTTTTCTGACTTTTCACTCTCACAGAGCGGGCATTCTCATATGTATATTTGCACAATAAAACCAAAATGCAAAATGTCACATGCACCTGAAACTTTGTGTATGTTAGAGGTGCCCTTATCAAATGCAAGTTCGCTGTTGACCCTATAAGATCATCTACCCTTTGACAAATATTGTTTTTTTTGTGTTTTTTTTTTTTCTGCTGGGTGTCTAGCCACCTTCTTCATCAAGTAACTCAGGTGGGAACAAAGTAGTTTAGTTTCGAACCTCTCAATCATGTCTGAGCTGGTACTGGATTACATCCAACCCTTCACTCCACCAATGGCAGGGTGTGACACAAGGATAATTTTCGAGGAGAGTATTGCTGGTTTTAATTCAGTGTTTCTTCTCCTCAACAGCTTGTCTGACCAAGGATAAAAAAAAAACTGTCTACTCTTCTATTTATCTATAACTCGAGAGAAAAGAGATATATTTATACCGTTCCCAAGAGTATTAGCACAAAGTGAAATGCAAACTGCCTTGGTCAAGATTTGAACTCAGCTGGTCAGGTTCATTTTCTATGACAATAACTATCATTGAGATTCTAGTTTGAGAAAAAAAGTTAAGAAAAAGAATTTAAGAGGAATTTTTGAGAATTATCAAATGAATTACTTGATAGAATTTGATCTCTATGTAGATATTATACGAACAGTTTATATATTCTGTACAAAGATTCTTTTTTTAAAGGTTGATGTGAGAAGATTGTGAAAAGTAAAGATGACAAAGAAGTCTTAAAAAAAAAAATAATAACAAATAACAATAATAATAATAATTATAGTTTTGTTTGGCTTTATGACATATTAACCATTGTTGGTGACTTAATGCCAAATCAATTTTTATGCATAAAAACAGTTCTATTTCTGAACAATTGAATTTAACATAAGCACACAGTTTCAATGTCAAAACAGTTCTATTCAAACAATTCATTTTAGCAAAAGTATACTGCTTAGTTCTATTTAACCCATAGATAGGACCCTATCAGGTGCTACCACTCTGGGCCAGAGTGGACCTGGGAGCAAAAGCAATGAAGGGGTACTCCACATTCCCCAAAGCTCCAGCATTGTACCCTCACAATCAGATTGTTTAGTGTCATATCCAGGACACTCTTTGTTGTGGAGTTTAAACACTCTGCCATAGGACAATACAGTAGACCTCACATTATATATATATATATATATATATATATACATACGAAAATTATTTTTCTCTTTTTAGTTGGTCCAATGAGAGAAAAAAATAAATACTATGAAATTTGGTTGTAGGTAATTTATTTTTTTTACTTCCCTACACATTTTGGAATTTGCAAGAAACCAATAATGTGTTTTGTTTTGACTAGGGAGGGATTCTTATTGATTCAATTTATTTTTAATTAAGTTTTTTTTTTTAATAACGATATACATTATGTGTTTGTGTGTGTATACAGTTGTATACATACATGTACATCTGGTAGTTGTTTTTTCTCTTCTTTCTTCCTCTTTGAGTTGAATTATATATATATATATATATACATTTTTTTAGTTATATTTTTATACTTATACTGTAACTCTGATGGTGTGAAAGAAACCCTGATGATACAATTTGTAAATAAAAAATATTACACAAACTGATATCTGGGGAAAAAATTCAATAAAAAGAAAAAACTAAAAACATCCATACTGCTTGAAAATAATCAACCAGCACTGCAATGTCTAGCCAAAAGGAAACACAACAACCTAAGGTGAAACATAAAATTGCTTAATACACTAAGTAGAGCGAAATTAGAATGTTCTAGCTCTTTAGGTATTCTGCATATATATATATATATATATACATATATATAAGAATAAACAAATTGTTTTAAATGTGTATTTTCATAAATCAGAAAAGTGCTCAAATACAGGCCAGTAGAGCAAGATAAAACCTAAAATTGAAGAACATTCTCTCACCTATTCATGACCGATAATTAAATCTAATTTCATGGATTTTTATTTAAAGAATACTATCAACAGATGAGATGTACAAATAGAAAAGATGAAGAAAGGTGAATGAAAATTGAATGTTCTCCAAACAAAAAGTGACTGTGACAGATTCAGTTTGGTTTAGTTTTATGGCATATCAACCATTGTAGGTTATTTAATGCCAAATCCTCTTTATACATATATATTAATTATAGGATTTGGTTTGGTTTAGTTTTATGGCATATCAACCATTGTAGGTTATTTAATACCAAATCCTCTTTATACATATATATTAATTATAGGGTTTGGTTTAGTTTTATGGCATATCAACCATTGTAGGTTATTTAATACCAAATTCTCTTTATACATATGTATTAGATATAGGATTTGGTTTGGTTTAGTTTAATGGCATATCAACCATTGTAGGTTATTTAATGCCAAATCCTGTTTTTACATATATATTAAGTCTATATCTGATTAGTTTACCCATTTTGTAAATAACATTCTTAAAAGAGCCTGAGGTCTTTTTGCATACAGTTAAATGGTTTCAAGTATTGTGATATAACCATCACAAATTGAAATCAGTCATTTGTTAAAACACAGTTTATTCTATTTGACCCATAGATAGGACCGTATCAGGTGCTATCACTCTTGGTCAGAGTGAACCTGGGAGCAATGGCAATGATGGAGTACTCTGCATTTCCCAAATGGAGCCTTGCAATCAGATGGTTTAATGTCTTATCCAGGACACTTGTTAGCAAGGCAGTCTTACCCCTCTGCAGTGATGCAGTTGGTGTATTCTACAGCCCCAGTGGACTGGGTTGTGCATGATTGAGGAACGGGAACGAAAGTAAGAGTAGGAAGTAGAAGAAAATATATATACAAGTAGGTGCGTGTCTTCCTACCATTAGCAATGTCCAAATTTATGGTGAGAAAAAAATAACATCATTATCTCTTAAGTAACAACATTAATTGTGGATATTTTCTTATTTACAGGTCCCAATAAAAAATTTGTTTGGAAAGTCTTATCTTCTTACATGTTCAATACATATGGTTGAGAATAATTATTTCAATGTCCGCACATTTAGATCATTGGAGAACAGCAGTATCTGAAAGGGGAGTCTCTGAGGTGTAGTACTAGACTGTGATATTGTCATGAGTTCAAACTCTACTTGAGCTATTACGTTCACTTTCAGACTAATACCCTTAGGAAAGGTATGTACAACATTACTCCCTCCAGCTAAGGGGTGAATAGTACTGTCACTGTTCTTCTGCAAAGATGGCTTTGGCATTGAATAACCCATGATGGTTGATATGCCATTAAACAAAGAAACCAAACCAACCCATATTTTAGGACTTTCTTTTTGTTCTATTCATATATGTTGATCCTAAATATTTCTTTAACATTGAACAACATTTTTTCCTTTTTAGTTTTTGTTTCTTTCACAGATGTTTAAGATTTTTCAAAACTATTTTTCTTACTAATTTCAGAGCGATATGAAAGTGGTGACCAGGTAAGCAACAAGTTATTTCATTATTATTATTATTATTATTATTTCACTCCTTGGGAGTTTTTCACACCAGTATGAATTGGATATACATATACCATTGTTAGTATGGTCAAATTTTTATCTCTTGCATAATTCCCAGTGAATAACCTGGTTTACCCAGTCATGCTTACTCCTGTACTCCTTTTGTGCTTGTTGTTGTTGTTCTAATCATTATTATTATTATTTTTGTTGTTATTATTAATATTATTCACATTTTAAGACTAACTCTTTCTGTAAAGAATCTTTAATTTGTATGATTTCTTAAAAAAATGATTGCATTCTAAAGAACTGCAATTCATCTGGAAATTTCGTGGTGATTTTTTTCATCAATTCTCTTAAAGATGAAAATTCCTAAGTTCATTAATTTTTTTTACTAAATATCAAGAAAAAAATAAAAGCACAGGTCATTTGATATTTTTGTCTACATAATGACATTTTCTTTCTCATAAAATGAAATTGTCTCTGGTTTTTGCATCTTTAAAAAATAAATTGTTTTAACCCTATTTTTATTTCCAATTGGTGATGGGTCTCCTTAAAATTTAATTCTTTTTGTGGGTTTGTGTCTATATTCAAAACTACATTGTATGCTGTCTTGTTTTTTCAATGTGAAACGTTATTTCTTTTTCAGTTTTATTGTTGCAATATATATATATATATATATATATACCAGGCTGAGTAAGATGTTTTTTTTATATGTTTCATGCTATTTTGTATTTCAAGTATTTCATCATCAGTTCACAAAGCTGAACCTATGGAGGTGTCAACTGATGCTGTTTTTTGAAGGACCAAATTCTGCCAACCGTAAATGAATGCTTCATCTCTGACAATAGAAGGTTTCCTTGATCTTGGTTTGTCTTCAAGGCTTATGTAAACTTCCTTGAAATGTCTTTACCAGTTTTGTGCATCACATTCATTGACAATTCCTGGGCCTTTCACATCATTAATTTCTTTTGCTGCTACCCTTGCACACAATGCTTTTTTCAGTCAATAGCATAAAATGGCCCTAATTGCAATTTTTTCACCAGTCATTCACAAAGGTGTAAAATGAAGAAGAAATGATTAATGTTTGTTTGATATATGTGAAAATAAAGAACAAACTCTTCAGTGCTGATCAGACAAGTTGTATCGAATTAAGATATAAGATATAAATCATTTGTGAAAATCAAAAAAAAAAAATTTAGACTCAATATACACTAGGTTTATTCCATGAATTTTTTGAAAAAAGCAAAATAATTCTTTTTCAGAATTTTTTTCAAAAATGCAAGCTCTGCATTGTTTGGGATTGCTTTATAGCAAAATTATTTTAATCTTGCAAAAACATTACTTTTGTAGCTATTGAAAATAGCAAAAAAATTAGAGTGTGCCAGAACAGAGGTCTGTCATGAAACTTTTGGTTGCTGAGGTGTGCAAACTATGTGAAATTTACAGAAAAATGTGTGGTGTGTACTCAGAAGCATGTTTTAGGGAAAAATGCTTACAAATAGGCTAAACATGGCTTTGCAATTTGGAGCACTCATACAAGGTTATTTTGTAATTGATATCCAAATTTAGGGTGAGGAAAACAATATCAAAGTAATGTTTATTGAGAATTTGTTCATTAAAAGATTCCATCATAAGCAATAATTATGCTTATGATTTTATGCTTTACAACTTTTAATAATTCTCAAATTTCATAATACCATCGTCATAAAAGTCTTCTGATTTTGAAGAAATGAGTATAGAGATGGTATTTCTACTTTTTCTCTGTTTAAAGACGTATTACATCCCAATGTAAATTCTAGAATAAGTGAAAATCAGGTTGAGCAAGATCTGAAAAATAAGGTCTTCTGTCTTTTTAGGGGTAACCTTTGCTGTTATGTGTCATTGCATTGTCAGTATAGAATGTTTCACTTTTACTAGTCATTAAACTAGGGCTCACCTACATCTTTAATGACATATAATATGTTGATTTCTTCTAAAAGAATATTTCTATCTTGTCTTATATGGAAAACTGGGCTACTGATTTGGCTAATGTTTCCTAGAATACTATTGACTATCAGTATTTTTACATAACCTATATATCTGATGGTATATATACTTGGGTGATTTAAAAGTTTTGCAATAACTTATTAGTGTGAGGTATAATTCAGTAACTTCAGATGCATCTGCTGAGGCCATGAAGTTAATTAATTACACTAGACTATGAGAGAAGGAGTTTGCCTGATACACTCTAAGAGCAATTTAATGGATTTGCCTTTATGGTTTTTGGTCTGCATGGCATTGCCTGTGTACAAATTTGAAGTAAACAATTAACAATGTGGAAGTAGCCAAAGGTAAAGGTGCAGTTGATCAGAGTAGAATAACTAGATTGTTGAAGAGATTTTATGCTTTAAACTTCAAAATGGGCCATCAAAATGTGGAAGTAGCCAAAGACATTTGTTTTGCAAAAGGGAAAGGAGCAGTTGATCACAGTAGAATTACAAGATTATTGAAGAAATTTTATGCTTTAAACTTCAAACTGAGCAATAAAAAGGTGGAAATAGCCAAAGACATTTGTAGATTTGTAGATTTGTAGATTGTTGAAGAGATTTTATGCTTTAAACTTCAAACTGGGACATCAAAATGTGGAAGTAGCCAAAGACATTTGTTTTGCAAAAGGTGAAGGTGCAGTTGATCACAGTAGAATAACTTGATTGTTGAAGAGATTTAAACTTCAAGCGATTTAAACTTCAAGCTGGGCCATCAAAATGTGGAAGTAGCCAAAGACATTTGTTTTTTTGCAAAAGTTGAAGGTGCAGTTGATCACAGTAGAATAACTAGATTTTTGAAGTGATTTTATGCTTTAAACTTCAAACTTGGCCATCACAATGTGGAAGTAGCAAAAGACATTTGTTTTGCAAAAGGTGAAGGTGCAGTTGATCACAGTAGAATAACTACATATTTGAAGTGATTTTATGCTTTAAACTTCAAACTGGGCCATCAAAAAAGTGGAAGTAGCCAAAGACATTTGTTTGCAAAAGTTGAAGGTGCAGTTAATCACAGTAGAAAAACTAGATTATTGAAGTGATTTTATGCTTTAAACTTCAAACTGGGCCATCACAATGTAGAAGTAGCCAAAGACATTGGTTTTGCAAAAAGTGAAGGTGCAGTTGATCACAGTAGAATAACTAGATTTTTGAAGAGATGTTATGCTTTAAACTTCAAACTTACCCATGAAAATGTGAAAGTAGCAAAAGACATTTGTTTTGCAAAAGGTGAAGGTGCAGTTGATCACAGTAGAATAACTAGATTGTTGAAGAGATTTTATGCTTTAAACTTCAAGCTGGGCCATAAAAATGTGGAAGTAGCCAAAGACATTTGTTTTTTTTTGCAAAAGTTGAAGGTGCAGTTGATCACAGTAGAATAACTAGATTTTTGAAGTGATTTTATGCTTTAAACTTCAAACTTGGCCATCACAATGTGGAAGTAGCAAAAGACATTTGTTTTGCAAAAGGTGAAGGTGCAGTTGATCACAGTAGAATAACTACAAATTTGAAGTGATTTTATGCTTTAAACTTCAAACTGGGCCATCAAAAAAGTGGAAGTAGCCAAAGACATTTGTTTGCAAAAGTTGAAGGTGCAGATAATCACAGTAGAAAAACTAGATTGTTGAAGAGATTTTATGCTTTAAACTTCAAACTGGGCCATCACAATGTAGAAGTAGCCAAAGACATTTGTTTTGCAAAAAGTGAAGGTGCAGTTGATCACAGTAGAATAACTAGATTTTTGAAGAGATGTTATGCTTTAAACTTCAAACTTAGCCATGAAAATGTGAAAGTAGCAAAAGACATTTGTTTTGCAAAAGGTGAAGGTGCAGTTGATCACAGTAGAATAACAAGACAGTTGAAGAAACTTTATGCTTTAAACTTCAAACTGGACCATCACAATTTGGAAGTAGCCAAAGACATTTGTTGTTCAAAGGCTGAAGGTGTGGTTGATCACAGTAGAATAACTAGATAGTTGAAGTGATTTTAATCTTTTAAGCTTCAAATTTAGCCATGAAAATGTGGAAGTAGCCAACGACATTTATTGTGTAAAAGGTGAAGGTGATCACAGTAGAATAACTAGATAGTTGAAGAGATTTTATGCTTTACAAATTCAAACTGGGACATCAAAATGTTGAAGTAGCCAAAGATATTTGTTTTGCAAAAGGTGAAGGTGCAGTTGATCACAGTAGAATAACTAGATTGTTGAAGAGATTTTATGCTTTAAACTTCAAACTGGGCCATCAAAATGTGGAAGTAGCCAAAGACATTTGTTTTGCAAAAGGTGAAGGTGCAGTTGATCACAGTAGAATAAATAGATTGTTGAAGTGATTTTATGCTTTAAACTTCAAACTTGGCAATGAAAATGTGGAAGTAGCCAAAGACATTTGTTTTTTTGCAAAAGTTGAAGGTGCAGTTGATCACGGTAGAATAAACTAGATAGCTGAAGAAATTCTATGCTTTAAACTTTAAACTTGGCCATCAAAATGTGGAAGTAGCAAAAGACATTTGTTTTGCAAAAGGTGAAGGTGCAGTTGATCACTGTAGAATAACTAGATTGTTGAAGAGATTTTATGCTTTAAACTTCAAGCTGGGCCATAAAAATGTGGAAGTAGCCAAAGACATTTGTTTTTTTGCAAAAGGTGAAGGTGCAGTTGATCACAGTAGAATAACTAGATTTTTGAAGTGATTTTATGCTTTAAACTTCAAACTTGGCCATCACAATGTGGAAGTAGCAAAAGACATTTGTTTTGCAAAAGGTGAAGGTGCAGTTGATCACAGTAGAATAACTACATATTTGAAGTGATTTTATGCTTTAAACTTCAAGCTGGGCCATCAAAAAAGTGGAAGTAGCCAAAGACATTTGTTTGCAAAAGTTGAAGGTGCAGTTAATCACAGTAGAATAGCTAGATTTTTGAAGTGATTTTATGCTTTAAACTTCAAACTTGGCCATCAAAATGTGGAAGTAGCCAAAGACATTTGTTTTGCAAAAGGTGAAGGTGCAGTTGATCACAGTAGAATAAATAGATTGTTGAAGTGATTTTATGCTTTAAACTTCAAACTTGGCAATGAAAATGTGGAAGTAGCCAAAGACATTTGTTTGGAAAAGGTGAAGGTACAGTTGATCACAGTAGAGTAAGTAGATTGTTGAAGAAATTTTTTTCATGGTTCAAGAACCTCAGTAATCAGGCTGGGTCAGATAGACCTTAAAGGATGAATTCTGAGGCAGTGATCCAAGCCAAAGTAACAAATCCAGCAAGTAGCACTTGAGCTTTACATCTTACAGTTCAGTGTGTTTCATCACCTTCACGACCTCAACAGAAGCATAAAGAGTAGGTGTATTGTGCTTTGCATTACTAAAATATTGCAAAACTTTTAACTCACCCAAATATTAAACTTATAAGATGCAAAACATTTTTTATTCAACAACTATGTGACTAAACTTGACTTGCCCACTTATTTGGCATTTTTTTCTTGCTGGTTTTGATAGTTTATGGATTTACTCCTGTCATTTTAAGAAGGAGAAAAAATTCATACTTAATCTCTGTATCTCCAACAAGTTTCAAAGTTTTGGCATCAAAAACTGGCAAAAAAATAAATGCTTTAGATGCTGATCATCTAAGAATGCTCTAAACATTTAAAATATATGTTAAGATATATATCAGGATTATGCCATTAAAACATTTTGTCTATTACCTTTTCTTCCTATACAATGCCAGATGCCCCTGCTAGTTCTAGACTGTTTTAGAATATCTAGTTTGGTTATTTGGAGTTTTGATTAGCATTTTTTTTTTGTTTTGGTTTTTTATAGAAGGTCATTTTTTGCCAAAAAGAGTAATTGTACTGTGCCATGAGACTTGTCTCGTATATTGAATATTTTCTTCCAGGGTGGAAAATCTGTAAGGAAGTTCTTTAGAGCAACAGAACGAGTAACCTTTGTTGAAGAGTGATGAAAGCCTAAGGGTACCAGAGAGAAAGAGAAAAAAAGATAAAGCAAGTTGAAGAGAAGGAGGTGAAAGATAAGAAGAAGAGAAAGTGAATGATGAAGGAGAGAGTTATGAAGTTGACAAAAGAGTAGGAGAACAAAGAATAAGAGAGTTGATATGGAGGGAAAAGAGAGGGAAAGAAAAACAGGAGAAGAGATAAAAGGAAAGATAAATGAAAGGATGACAGTGATGAAAGAGAGGAAAAGAAATGAAAAAGTGGCGTAAAGAGAGTGTGGGAGAAAGCAGAAGAAAGCAGAGGGAGGGTGTGAAAGAGAGGAAGAAAAAGACAGAAATAGGAGAGAGACAGTAACGAAAGGTAGAAAAGGAGAGAAAGAGAAATAGAAAGAAAGAGTTGAGCTCACTCAGGCAAAGAGAGTGAAAGAAAAGAACAGGAAGAGAGAGAGAATAAAAGAAAGAAGGATTGAAGGAAGAGAGAAAAGAAGAGAGATAAATAGATGTGAGAGGGAAGAAAAAAGTGGTGAAAAGAAAGGATAAAGAAAAGAAAAGAATCGAAAGAGAGAGAGAGAACAGAAAAATGAGAGAGAGAATGGGAATTCTGTCTAATCAGTTTGCAAATGGCAAGTGTTATCTTACCAGCTGATTTGTTGCCTAGAGCCTGAGAGAGAGACAGATAGACAGACAGAGAGAAAGAAAGTAGAGGGAATAAAACAAAAGAAGATGGAGATACAGAAAAAAGGAAGAGAAAGGAGAAAAAATAGAGAATGAGAGAGAAAGGAAAAAGGATTAAGAGAATGGGATGAGAAAGAGAGAAGGAAATGAAAAAGGAAGAGAAAGAAAGAAAGAAAGAAGGGAAAATATAGAGAAGAGTCAGATGAAGAAGAGAAATAAACAAAGATAAAGAAAAGAAGAAAAAAAAAACAAGAGAAAAAATAAAGGAAAGTGAAAAAGTATGGGTGAGTGGAAAGAGAGAAGAGGAATGAAAAGGGGAATAATAGAGAAGAGAAGGTTAAGGAGAGGAATGAAAAGAAATAAAGAAGAGAAGAAAGAGGACAGTAGAAATTGAGAAATAAAAAGAAAAGGAAAGCAAGGAGATATTAGAGAGTGGAAAAGAGCTGGAAATGAAAAAAGAAGGAAAAAGAAAGTTGGGAAAGAGAAAACTAAAAATAGGAGAAGGAAGTGAAAGAAAAGAGAATAAGAGAGAGGGAGGGAGCAAGGAGATACTGGAGAGTGAAAAAGATCTGGAAATTAAAAGGGGAGGGGAAAAAGTTAGGAAAGAGAAAACTGAAAATAGGAGGAGGAAGTGTAAGTAAAGAGAATAAGAGAGAGAGAGAGAAAGAGAGAGAGGGAAGAAAAGAGATATTGGAGAGTGGAAAAGAGCTGGAAACGAAAAGGGAAGGAAAAACAAAGTTGGCAAAGAGAAAACTAAAGATAGGAGGAGGAAGTGAAAGAAAAGAGAGAGAGAGAGAGAGGGATGGAAGGAAGGAGATATTGGAGAGAGGAAAAGAGCTGGAAATGAAAAGGGGAGGGGAAAAAGTTGGGAAAGAGAAAACTAAAAATAGGAGGAGGAAGTGAACGAAAAGAGAATAATTGAGAGAGTGGGGACCAAGGAGATACTGGAGTGTGGAAAAGAGCTGGAAATGAAAAGGGAAAGAAAAAGAAAGTTGGGAAAGAGAAAACTAAAAATTGGAGGAGGAAGTGAAAGGATACAGAGAGAGAGAGAGAGAGAGAGAGGGAAGCAAGGAGATATTGGAGAGTGGAAAAGAGCTGGAAACGAAAAGGGGAGGGAAAAAAGTTGGGAAAGAGAAAACTAAAATTAAGAGGAGGAAGGGAAATAAGAGAGAGAGAGAGAGAGAGAGAGAGAGAGAGAGAGAGAGTGAGAAAGAAAGAAAAGGAAAGAAAGGAGATATTTGAGAGTGGAAAAGAGCTGGAAATGAAAAGAGGAGGGAGAAAAAGTTGGGAAAGAAAAAACTAAAAGTAGGAGGAGGAAGTGAAAGAAAAGAGAATAAGAGAGAGAGAGGAAGAGAGAGAGAGAGAAAGGAAAGCAAGGAGATATCGGAGAGTGGAAAAGAGCTGGAAACGATAAGGGGAGGGAGAAAAAGTTGGGAAAGAGAAAACTAAAAATAAGGGGAGGAAGTGAAAGAAAAGAGAGAGAGAGAGAGAGAACAGGAATGAAGTTGAAAGAAAACTCAGGTGTTATATTTTGTTAGATTTTTCCAATGCCAGGTGTCATGTTGCTTCGAGCCTGAACCACCAAGGCTAGAAACTGATTAAATTGATTAATAGGAATTAGAAAAATAAATATTTGGACTCCCAGAGATGTGAATAGGAAACAAGGTTGATTGACTGATACTTTAAGTGCAACGTGGCTTAGGGTATATGAAAAGCCATATTTGAATCAAGCAATTTGTTTTCCATAGCAACGGCTTCTTTTACGCTGTATAAATCTGTGACCACCTCCTGTGTCATTCTGGGTGAATCTTTAACTGCCAGCATGAAAATCATCTTGTCAGGAACACAGCCTAAAACAAACATGGGTATCACGGAACATGTTGACTTGTGGCTTTCATCACTGCTTTTCCTGCCAAGATTATCAAATTTCAGAAATCTCCACCAGAAAACGGCTTTGATAAAAACAGAGCAAGAATTCGGAGACATTTCTTTGGTGGCTTCAATTGATCAAAAATGAAATGATGGCAAATTGTTCTGCCATAATTAATGCAAAGTTAACTGCTAAGGTTTGTAAATTTTCCTGATTACATTTTTTCATCATCTGTGTTCAATGTTTCTCTTTGATTTGTGTTGTGGCTAACATACTGGACGACAACATCATAGTTAGTGAGTTCAAACTACAATTGCACTGTTTCATTTGCTTTTACACTAATACCCTTGGGAAAGGTACAGAGTTCCTTATCCCAGCAATTTTGGGTTAAATAGCTGCCTCCCATCAAGAAAACTATCCAAGTTAGATGAACCAGACATGCAGGACACTGCTGGAGAAGCAGGGACAAGCTCATAAGTGATGTACTCCTATGGACCCCCACATATGGCCTAGCAAAAGTAGGACCACCACCTCGAAGATACATACAGCAGCGATGTGAGGATATGGGTTGTAGCCCTGAAGACCTGAACGATAGGGAGAAGTGGCGAGAGAGGGTCAGGGATATCCGTGCTGGCGGCACAACATGATGATGATGATAATGATGAGTACCACTACTGTCCTTCTACAAGGATGGTTTTAGCATTAAATAACCCACAAAGGTTGATAAGCTATTAAATAAAGAAAGCAACTAAATGTAGAGATATTTACTTGAAATTATACCATTGTCATAACGATATCATGGAGTTTAATGAATCTCTCTCACCATCTGTTCCTATTGTTCATCATTCTCAGGAGGTGCTCTTGACTGCATCCAGTGTCCACACAGAGCTGATGCATGTAAGTGCTCGTTGGTTGGCCATATATACAGAGTGTTAAAAAAAGTCAGCATTTCTATGAGAGTCCCTTTATGATATTACGATTTTAAAATATTCACCTATTCACCATCTCTGTCAATATATAGTCGTAATCTTATAAATACCATTATTCAATGTTTCAGATGACAAAATCTCTTGTCTAATGACAGAGAAACACCTCCAAAGTATTACAGATCCTCAATGACCAGTAGAGATAGTGTTTGCTATATGGTGCTAATTTTCTACCAATATGTTAGTTTCCCTAATTTTGGACAAATAATTGTCTTTGTTTTTATCTGACCACAATATCTTCAGTTACGAGGAAAAAGACACGGCAACACGAGTTCAAATCCTGGACGAGACTAATTGCATTTCACATAGCACTAATACCCTTGGGAAAGCTATGAATCCAATTATTCTCCCTCCAGCTATGGGTAAATAGTTGGGCAGACTAGGCTCTTCAGCCTTGGTTAGGCAACTAGTCTAGGAGAAGGAAAACTCTGAATTCAAACCTGTTAAACTCCGCTTAAAAATTGACCTTGTGTCATATCCTGCCCAAGCGGAGGGGTTGGTAAATATGATATCTTCTGACTTTTGTGTCACTGAAGTCTTAAATAATTCTCTTTGTCTTCATCTGACCACAATATCTTCTGTTACATGACTTTTGTGTCACTGAAGTCTTAAATAATTCTCTTTGTTTTCATCTGACCACAATATCTTCTGTTACATGACTTTTGTGTCACTGAAGTCTGAAATAATTCTCTTTGTCTTCATCTGACCACAATATCTTCTGTTACATGACTTTTGTGTCACTGAAGTCTTAAATAATTCTCTTTGTCTTCATCAGACCACAATATCTTCTGTTACATGACTTTTGTGTCACTGAAGTCTTAAATAATTCTCTTTGTTTTCATCTGACCACAATATCTTCTGTTTCATGACTTTTGTGTCACTGAAGTCTTAAATAATTCTCTTTGTCTTCATCTGACCACAATATCTTCTGTTACATGACTTTTGTGTCACTGAAGTCATAAATAATTCTCTTTGTCTTCATCAGACCACAATATCTTCTGTTACATGACTTTTGTGTCACTGAAGTCTTAAATAATTCTCTTTGTCTTCATCTGACCACAATATCTTCTGTTACATGACTTTTGTGTCACTGAAGTCTGAAATAATTCTCTTTGTCTTCATCAGACCACAATATCTTCTGTTACATGACTTTTGTGTCACTGAAGTCTGAAATAATTCTCTTTGTCTTCATCTGACCACAATATCTTCTGTTACATGACTTTTGTGTCACTGAAGTCTGAAATAATTCTCTTTGTCTTCATCTGACCACAATATCTTCTGTTACATGACTTTTGTGTCACTGAAGTCTTAAATAATTCTCTTTGTCTTCATCAGACCACAATATCTTCTGTTACATGACTTTTGTGTCACTGAAGTCTTAAATAATTCTCTTTATCTTCATCTGACCACAATATCTTCTGTTACATGACTTTTGTGTCACTGATGTACACTTGAATTACCTGAACATGTTTATGTTCTAGCATCAATTTTCAAATATAAAATCTTTAAAGTCAGTTCAGTGCAGGTTTTTAGAAATTGTACTTTACTACTAATTTCTGTCACTAAAGTTCATGACTCCTTCAGAGAAAGTTACAAATGAATGAACATCAATATTTTGAATGAGTTTTGACTTCCTGCTACACCATTGGTAAATACATACAGACAAATACATACTTCATTTTGTTTTTCACCAAGAACAAGAAAATTAATAAATATTTTCCATTATAAATTCATTTCATCTATCTATAAAAAAATTCTTCAGATGGATTTGAACAGAAACGGAATAAAGTTCTGTTTAAATCCATCCGAAGAATTAAAAATAAATAGATGTATGAAATAAATTTATAATGGAAGTAAGTAAGTAAAGTTGGTAACCGTAGTTGAGGGTGACCCGAAGGCTCCCTTTTCAAAGCTACTACACCAAGTTGTAGAAAAGGGCGCTACTCCTTTCCCTGGATTGCTCCCCTTTACCCTTGATATGTACCTCATATTGCTCAGTATTAAGCAAGGCGGTATCAAGTACTAATTTTAAAGTCTTTGGTATTACGCAACCAGGGATTGAACCCAGGTGAGCACTCAACCCACTTGACCAATGAGCCAGTATATTATAATGGAAAATACTTATTAATTTTCTTGTTCTTAATGATATTTTGCCTTATATTAATCAGCTGTGCATTGAGCTCTCCCTGTTTAAGTCTATTTATTGACTTAATTGATAAAGTGTGCATATATATATATATATATATATATATATATACACTGGGTATTTAAAAAATGTCAGCTTTTCTATGAGAGTCCCTTTATAATATTCTGATTCTAAAATATTCACCGATACTCCATTTCTGTTGATATATTATCATAATCTTCTGTCGGTGCTCTCTGAAATATCTGTTCTGCTTTTTTTTAAATGACACTCCAACAAGGATATCAACTTTATTTATCACCTGTGAGAGATGTCAAGAATCTGTTGACATGGATTGTGAATATTTAGAGGCAGTATGAAATTATATCATGAAGGTACACCCATAAGGATGTTGATTTTTATTTTGAATAACAAAGTATATGTAATTTTATATCATACACTATATTGTATTACTTCTTGTTGTATTGTCAAGGTGAATGATAGACAGAGAAAAATGAGGGCTAAATATATTTATTCAGCATGATTATTTGGTGCTAACAGATAAATAAAAAAAAATGACAGAGTACAATAACAAACAATTAATAAGAGAATAAGATATGGTGGAGGATCAAAATGCGGTATAGCCAAACAAAGTAAAATCAGTCCGAATATTAACCAGCTTATTAAATCAAACCCCAAAGTCTTTAATCGTAGGCTATTTATGGCTATGAGCCAGTCCATCAGGTAGAGTGCTGAAGTGGTATCTATCCACTCTACAATACTTATATATAACATCTATAATTTTTTTTCAATATCTAAAATATATGTATGTGCATGTAAATATGTATTTTCATAATATAAAATAAAAATATATATATATATATATATATATATATATATATATATACATTCTGAATTTAAGATAAATATATATATATATATATATATATATATATATATATATATATACATTCTGAAATTTAAGATAAATATATGCATATATACATATATATATATATATATATATATATATATATATATAAATATATATTCAATATTCAAAAATGTATTTCAATATTTATATGAAAATAAATACATTCTATATATAAAAATGCATGTATATATATATAAATGTATATGAATATACAAAAGAAAAGTTAGCAACCATAATGGAGAGCAACCCAGAGGAACCACTTCTACAACATGGTGAAGAGGAAAGTGCTACTCCTTTCCTTTGATTGCACCACTCTACCCTTGATTCATATCTTATAGTGCTGAGTGTAAAGCAAAGATAAATCTAGTGCCATTTTTAAATTTTTTGGTATGACTCAGCCTGGATCTGAGCCCTGGTCTCCTAAGCCACAAGCAAACACTCTACCCATCGGTCAATGGGCTGGCATGTATATATATATATATATATATATACACGCAATATTCAAAAATACATATAAATATTCAATATTTAAAAATGTGTATATATATATATATATATATATATATATATATATATAAATATGCATTTTTAAGTATTGAATATATATATATATATATATATAGATAGATAGACACAATATCCAAAAATGCACATAAATATTCAATATCTAAAAATGTATATATATATGTATTCTGTATTGAATATATATATATATATATATATATATATATATATATATATATATATATTCAATACTTAAAAATGCATATTAATATACACAAAATGTAAGAATGTATTTATATATATAGATATATATTCAATCTTCTAAAATGTGTATTAATATATATATATATATATATAAGGAGAAATGAAAGACTTTGGTGAATCTGACAAGATGATAAATATATATTCAATATTTAAAATATATATATATATATATACATATATTAAATATCTAAAAATGCATATTAATATGTACACAAGGATCATTAAATAAGTTTCCAGACTTTTTTCGTATGGGCACTTTTATTGATAGTACACACATGAAACTCTAGTCCCCTTCGAAGTAGTTTCCTACAGCTGCAATGCACTTGTTGTACCATTCCAGTAATATCTGGAAGGCCCCATGGAAGTACTCTTGTGTGAGTGTGTCAATGACCTTCGTCACAGCTTCTTTCATCTCCTCAATTGTCTCATAATGACAGCCTCTGAGCTTAGGGTATAACCAAAAGTCACAGGTAGAAACATTTTGGATTATAAGGAGGGGGAGGAACTGTTTAGACCCATCTTGGTCAAATAGTCTGTGACAAGGATGGAGTTGATAACTGGTGCATTGTCCTAGTGGAAATGTTTCTGACCCGATTTGAAGAGTGCTGGCCTCTTCCGATGGAATCTCTTCCTGAACTCCCTTAAAACCTCAGCATAGTAACCCTAACCCTTTGGCCAAACAACTCTGGTGTATTGACTTCCTTACTCCTCCCACACATCTCATCATCCCTCACAGACTCCCTACCTTCCTCAAAAATACCACTCAAAAACCAATGCTCGATTCATGCAAGATGGTCAAAAAGCAGTCTAAAGCATTCCATACGTTTCTGTGGCATTTTTTCCAAGTTTAAAACAGAATTTTATTGCATATCGTTCTTCTTAACGTCCAGATTGCATTTTTGAAATTCACCAGCTGTGACAATCAGGCTTTAGTAGGGTGTATTCCAATTGCTGCTGTAGCTGTTTATTTAAAGCTGAAATCAGTCATCTCAAAAGATGTATAGCAATAACATAGTGAATTTTCAAGAATCTACGGCAATTTTAAAGGCCTGTACAAAAAAGTCTGGAAAATTATTTAATGCACTGCGTATATATATATATATATATATATTTAAAAATGTACATAAATATATATATATATATACAATAATTTAAGATGTGTGTGTGTATATATATATATATATATCTATATATTGTTACAGACCGAATAGGTGAACGACATATAAAGCAGACAAGTGTCTAAGTTTCTAGTCCCTGAACAAGTTTCCTAATTATTTCACGAAAATTTATCCTGGATCCTGCCTGCTATTATAACTTCAGCGGAAATGGGTCAATAATGTATAAAGCATAAATATCGTTCACAAAAATATTCTTTCAACAATCCATGACACATGGAAAATAAAAATGAGGCAGGAATTCCCTAAAGAATCTAAACCAAACATCACTTAACAAACTTGTTTTACAAGAAATTTATTTTGCCCAAATGTGAATGAAAATAGGATTAAGAGGATTAAGTATGAATATTACAAACATTTCAAACATTTATATTCTTGGAATGGTGTATGCAATATGTATGTGACTGTGTGATAATAATATTATTAGAGCAAAGGAGTTAGTCATAGATTTTACTTATCTCATTCAGATTTCATAAATGTTTTTTCCTTTCTCTTCTCATTTCTTTCTTTTTTATTAAATTCCAGGTACTAGAAAATTTATACAAAATAATTAACAAAGACACCATTGGCATTGACAGTAGGGGAACAAATAAAATAATGAAACAAACGAAGGCCTTGTCGTCCGGCACTTTTCAAGTTTTTATACACCGGAAAATTGGATAAAAATGGGGGTATATAATTTGGATTGCCAGATTAGAGGTGAGGAAAAAAAACCAAAAAACCTAAGTCACCCCAAATATATTTAAAATATGATTGTTTAACTGCCTGCATAGAGATGGGCGATTCATAGAAATATAAATCGCCTCTTGAAATTTAAGATGGAATTTATTTCTACCTCTATGCAGGCCTGAGAAACAATCATCTTCATAACTGGTTCTGCAGCTATTTATAATAAGCAAATGCTCACCAATAGCCGAATCCATTGCTTGAGAATGCCCGGATGTTAGTTGGCCTGACAATAGAGATCTGGGTATATGCTGTCTAACTCTCACTTCGAGGCGTTGACAAGTCAGACCAATATATGTCGAATTACATCGACAAGTAAATCTATATATTAAATTACTTTGTTTAAAGATAGGTAGCTTGTCCTTACTCGAAGTGAATATTGGTCTTAAATATTGCTCTTCGCTTTCTTTACTTTCTTTCGTCAAAAGAGGGTTATAGTTTTCAGTAGTTGGGTCAAAGTCAATTACTATGCAGTCAGGACTAGTAGGGAATTGTACAATGGAAGGAAATGGATTCCCGACCAACTTTCCTCTTCACTCTCTATATTATTATATGTTCTTGTTCTTTTTCTTCGCTCACTTGCTCACTCTGTCTGTGGGGGTGTCCTCGTGGTGTAATGGTTAAAGCAATGGACTGTGGAATCGTAGTAAGCGAGTTCGTATTCCAGTTGCGCTATTACGTTCACTTTCAGGCAAAGACCCTTGGGAAAGGTATGAACCCTCTTATCCTCCCAGCTATGGGTTAAATAGTACCACTACTGTTCTAGGAGAATAGCTTTAGCATTAAATAACCTACATAGGTTGATATGCCATTAAACAAAGAAATCAAACCAAACCAAACCTCTGTGTCTGTCAAACTAGCAGTCTGCAGAAAACAAAAAAGATTCCATTGTTAATGGCATTGGTCTTTTATGCAACAAAATTTGCATGTGACATAAATCTTGTCTCTGGCGAGATGCGACAGGTGTCCTATAAATTCCTTCTCCAAAAACAGCTAAATTTTCTTATTGCCAGCACTCTACACTTGAGACGCATCGAACTACAGTAAGCCATTTCTCGTTATATCACCTCTCTACACACCAGTCAAAGTCTAGCTCTCTTTCTGCAAGAACATTGTGGACCTTCATTTCTATGGCTCTATTCCTATTCACCGTCACAACAATTCTCTCAATTTTATATTTTCCAGAATCACTTATTCTTTATTTGTCAGCAATGAATGACTTGATTACTTCAGGATGTATTTTAGGATTTTCTTTTCTTTTCTCCTTTTTTTTCTCCTGGTTTCTTCATTGAGAAATAAGCTGGGTGTCTACAGTGAAATAGTTGGCCATGTTATTTCTTTTCCACCAAGGGCATTTTCACCGGTGTCTTTTGACAGGTGGCTTGATGCTAACTGTTAGTCCCCAATTCCCCTTTCTGTCTGTGAACATGAGTTCTTGCCATTAAATAAAAAAAGGTAAGAGGCAGACAATATCCTGTTGAAACTATAACAAATGGAGACTATGTAGATGACATAGTGGTTCTGGCAAATACACCTACCCAAGCCAAATCATTGCTGCGTAAGCTGGAACTGGCAGCAAGATGCATTGGACTCTATGTGAATGCAGATAAAATAGAATACATACATTTTAATCAAGAAGGTGACATATCCACTCTAAATGGCAGTTCTCTGAAATTAGTGTACAAGTACACACACCTCAATAACAGCATCTGAACTACTGAAAGTGATATTAATATACGACAAGCAAAGGTGTGGACTGCTATCAATAGGCTATTGATCTTATAGAAGTCTGATCTATCTGATAAATTAAAATGGAACTTCTTCCAAGTACTGGTTGTGTCAATACCACTATATGGATGTACCACATAGACACTCGAAAAACATAAAGAAAAAGCTAGACTAGAACTGCACAAGAAGGCTACAAATCCCAGAAGAAACACCATATAAAGAACAGCTGCACGGCCACTTACCTCTCATATCTAAAACCCTCCAAGTAAGATCATATTTACCCAACCCCTCCGCTCGGGCAGGATATGACACAAGGTCAATTTTTTAAGCGGAGTTTAACAGGTTTGAATTCAGATTTTTTCCTTCTAGACTAGTTGCCTCACCAAGGCTGAAGAACCTAGTCTGCCCTACTATTTACCCATAGCTGGAGGGAGAATAATTGGATTCATACCTTTCCCAAGGGTATTAGTGCTATGTGAAATGCAATCAGTCCAGGATTTGAACTCGTGTCGCCGTGTCCAATTCCTACGACGATAACCATTACACCACGGGCACCTCCAAAGTAAGATAAACAAGATATGTGGGACATTTCTGGAGAAAAAAAAATGAAATCTTAAGTGATGTTCTTCTATGGATCCCTTCACAAAGATGTGGCAGTGCTGGCCTATAACAAGAACTGACCGACAAAGGCTCTGTGCAGAGACAGAGTATGTAATATAGAAGAGCTGCCAGGAGAATTGGATGATAGGAACAAATGGAAAGAGAGAGAGAGTCAGGGAAATATATGCTAGCAACATGTCTACATAATAATGATGATGATGTATATAGATGTAGATAAAGATATAGATATATAATCACTATTCAAATATATATATGTATTTATACCTTCAAGATATACCAAAATTATATAAGCAATATTGAAATATATATATATATATTTATATATATATATATATATGTACTCAGTATTTTAAAATGTATGTATATGTATATACATATACATATATGTACATCTAAGTATGTATATATGTGTATGTGCATATATATATGCAAAGCTCTTCAAAAGAATTGAGCACTCTGGTAGCCGATAGGGTATTAAAAAATCTAAACAAAGGCTGCTGCTGCTGTTGCTAAAATAAATACCTTAAAAATCTCTTAGCCAACGTGGTCCGCTTGGTGGCCGAGAGGTCTGAAACTTAGTCTAACGTAAAGTTGGACGGGTTTCGATCCCGGCTTCGAGCGTCCTGCGTGTCTAGCCACACTGAAGAGTTCTGATAGAACGAAACAGTCTGTCTGTGGATGACAATATATATATATATATATATATATCATCATCATCATCATCAAAATTTGAAAATGAATGCATATATATATATAATATTTAAAAATGTGTACATGTGTATATATATATGTATATATAGAGAGAGATAGGTAGATAGATTCAATATTTAAAAATGTATATATATATATATATATACTCAATATTTAAAATTGCATATATATATATATATATATATATATATACTCAGTATTTAAAAATCTATATAAGTAAATATATATATATATAGTCATCCACAGATAGACAGACAGATATATAAATATATAGTCATCCACAGACAGACATATAGATATATATATATGCAAATTTCATTAAACATAATAGACATTTTATGTCTACATATTTTCTTTTGGATCCGTTCGAATTCCCGTATTACTTTTATTGTATTCTGGGGGAATTGATTTATGTATTGTCCATAGTTGCATGTATCCCTAGTACTTTCTGCCCGACTTTGGGCCATCATCAGGGGAGGATCTACTACAAAAGTGATGTAACTTTTGTTTTAGCATATTACAACTGTGTAAGGGCGTCTTTGCCGTTGAAGGTTTTTGGCGTTTGTTTTTGAATGTGATTCTATATTTAGTGCCAGTAGCTAAAGACATTTAAGTACATTAGCACTGGTTTGAAAATTAATTCTATTAAGTGTTGGCTGTAGGTTTCTGATATGTAATGCTTCGAGAATCTGAAGTTTTTGTTTATTATTTTGATGTTCTAATATTGTTGTGTTTGATATTATTATAAATAATATTTATAATAACCCATCTCTTCCTCCTCTTAATATCAACTCTAATATACTTCGAAAACTACTCTTAACATGTACTACTGAAGTTCCATTTTATGACCATCTTGGAAATATTTACGTTCAGACTGATGGCGTATCTATGGGGTCTGTCCTAGGCCCAATTTTCAGTAATTTCTACATGTCCGATCTCGAAAATAGAATTTTTAATAGCACAAAAAAACCTCCAATATACCTAAGATATGTTGATGACATCCTTATTCTTACTAATAATATTAACGAAATCAACATACTACAAGACACCTTCCAAAACAATTCAGTCCTTAACTTTACTCATGAAATAAACAAAAACAATAAAATTTCCTTTTTAGATGTTCTTATTGATGCTAACAACAATAATAAATTCACTACCTCCACTTACAAAAAACCCTCTAGTAACAACTCCTGTACCCTCCACTTTAAAAGTGTATGCCCCTTCAGATATAAAAAAGCAATTATTCATAATCTAATATCCCGTGCCAAACTAATCTCCTCCTCCAATACAATATTTTATAAAGAGGTAGAAAACATAAAACAGGCTCTCATCAACAATGGGTTTCCTAACTACATTGTTGATGAACAAATTAAACGTATTATCAAAAATGTTAACCAACAAAATGAACAGTGTACTACTCCATCCAGCCAACAAACATATATCAAACTTTTTTATCGTAACCAAATGCACTACAATTACAAATCCGATGAAAAAATCTTGAAAACATTGATTCACAAAAACATACTCCCCACTGATCCTAATAAAAAAATAAAACTCGTTATATATTATAATAAGTTTAAAACCTCGAATCTAGTCATTAGAAATAATTCCTCTCCCTCGATTGGAGTTTTGCAAAAAACCAACGTTATATATAAATTTAAATGTCCTTTAGGAGATTGTATCTCTGATAATAATAATATATATGTTGGTTTAACCTCAACTACCCTGTCGAGGAGACTGACAATGCACCTTTCAGACACAAGTTCAATAGCTCAGCATTTAAAAAAACATTCATGCCCAACGGCACAGCTACGAAAAATTCTCACCGACAACACAACAATATTAGAACATCAAAATAATAAACAAAAACTTCAGATTCTCGAAGCATTACATATCAGAAACCTACAGCCAACACTTAATAGAATTAATTTTCAAACCAGTGCTAATGTACTTAAATGTCTTTAGCTACTGGCACTAAATATAGAATCACATTCAAAAACAAACGCCAAAAACCTTCAACGGCAAAGACGCCCTTACACAGTTGTAATATGCTAAAACAAAAGTTACATCACTTTTGTAGTAGATCCTCCCCTGATGATGGCCCAAAGTCGGGCAGAAAGTACTAGGGATACATGCAACTATGGACAATACATAAATCAATTCCCCCAGAATACAATAAAAGTAATACGGGAATTCGAACGGATCCAAAAGAAAATATGTAGACATAAAATGTCTATTATGTTTAATGAAATTTGCATTAACGAAGAAATGCTGCCTAAATATACATATATATATATATATATATATATACTCAATATTTAAAAAAATATATATATATATAATCATCAATGTTTAAAGATATGTACTTATATATATATATATATATATACACATACATACTTGATATTTAAAATGTATATAGGTTAATAGTCATTATTTTTAAATGGTAATATGTATAGGTATCATACAGTTACTGATGTTTGTACAACAGCATTCCTTCCAATAAAGCCTTTATCAGATTATGACTTTGGATTTAGGCATGATTTCGGGGCCGAAGCATCATTACTACTTGCCCAGAGCGCCCCAGCAGTATCTCACGACACCACCAGACTTTGTCAGAATGTCAACACTCTATGGAATTGCCATATCCATGCTAATACAGTTACAGCATTATCTTGGATCTTTTCCAAGTATTTCCTCTTCTCTGATGGAGGAAGTCCAAGATTAGTCAAGAAAACAGAGGTTGAGCTGGAAATGAAACCTATGCATCTGACTTTGATAGGAAATACATTCGTTATCCAGCCATTTCAGACACTTTGTTCTCGCAGATCCTCATATTTTTCCATCTTACGCTGATGTGCCCAATCAAAATTTTCTTCAAAAGGGACCATTAACTCAATAACGAAAACTTTTTTGCTTCAACAGACCAAATGACAATATCTGGATGCTTTGTCATTAACACTATTTCAGTTGGAAATCTGAAGTTATGTTTTAAATCGGTTGCGACATGCCAGTCCGTGCAGCCCTCAAGCAATGATGGTTTACACATATTTTTATGAGAAAATTTCAAAATATTTCCTTCTTTAACAAACTGAATTGCTCTACTGATGATAATATTTAGAGCCTTATTGGCAGTCTCACAACATATTTTCGAAGCCTCAGCAAAAATCTCCAGGACTTCATTATGTCTCCTAGAATAGCTTTTAGAGTATACTCACATCCAGTGAGAATATGTTTGAGGTTGGCAGTTTTCCCACATGCTCTGCATCGGTTAGATGTAGTTAACTTGCAAGTTTGAAGGTTGACTGGTGTCGGTAAGACATCGTAGACTGCTTTTATGAGGAAACTTAATTTTTTTGATTCCATGTGCTTGAGGTGGCTCCATGTGACAGCTCTGTCTTTTGCACACTCCCACTTAGTTCATGCACCCTGTTTCCTTTGTCCTATGGCTGTAGCAAAATATCTAACTTCCTCAAGATGATGAATTTCTTCCAATACCATTTTTCTTCTGTTTAATGTGGCCCACCAACACTGTAGATGTAGGCCTAGACCTGCTTTTCCATTTGCCACAGTGCCAATTATTTCTTTCATCCTAAGGACCGATTCTGCATTCTCAACAGTTATTTTTGCCTTCCATTTCCAACCAGATATCACAGAAGGCTGGACATTCATAGATGGACCGATTATTTGATTGGTGTTAACATCGGCACAATGTAATATCATCTCCATAACCAATACAAAAAGTAGTGGAGAAATAACACAACTCATCTTGATGCCAATATTCAACTTTTGCCAGTTTGTTGAATATTTATTATTAGAAAACCTCACATAAGTACGTTTAAAGTATGTTGATATGAGGTTTTTAATGTAATCTGGAATCCAAAAGAACTCCATTGCTTTCTCAAGTAGTTGGTGTCTTACTGAGCCATATGCATTTTCTAGATCTAACCAAATGATGTGGAGTTCAGTTGTTTTATTATTTTTTGCTGTTTTTATTCAGTCCCACAACATAGTGGTATGTTCAATACAACTTGGAAAGCCGGGAACTCCAGCCTTTTGAATTGATGTATTGACATACCCGTTGTTTATCACAAATCTTGTCATCCTCTTCGCAATGACACTGAAAAAGATCTTACCTTCTACGTTGAGTAATGAAATTGGTCAAAACTGTTTTTTTTTCCTGGAGTTTTTTCTTTTGGTATGTGGATTCCATCTTCTAATCCTCAATTCTCCGCCATCAATTTCTTTCTATGAGCTTCTTGTAAAAGCTTCCAAAAGAGTGCTAATATTTCAGGGCATCTTTTGTAGAGCTTATATGAAATGTCGTTAATCCCCGGTGAGCTCCTAGCTCGAGCTTTTCTGACAAAGTCTTTAATTTCACCTAGTTTCAAAGGTGAATCATTAAATTTTTCTTCCAAGGGATGTGGGCAATTGGGTTCATTAAGACGCCCCAGCGGAGTGTCAGTGAGTGGGTCTGTATATTTTTTTCGAAGGTGTGCTTCCAAGTCCTCTTTTGGTATATTAAGGACCCCGTTTTTCTCTCCCTTGAACAATTTCTTGGTGAATTTAAACAGGTTTTTTCGAAATTGTGCCTTGCTTTTTGTTTCTTTTGACATCGCTTCCTTGCGTTTTCTGCTCTTGCAATGACAAGGATCTTTTCTTTAACTTTGGACAATTGCTTCTTCACAAACTCACACTCATTTGGCATTTCTTTAAGTTGCTTCTTAAGAAGCTTTTGCTCTACTCTAAGCCAGCCCTTTTCTTGCTGTCTTCTATTGGCTGTTCATGATTTTTTTTTCCTTTTTGAATGTCTTCAGCTCCAAAATGCTCAAGGAAAACTGCATGAATAGTTTTAGTGGTCAGATAGATCCTCTCAAGCTGTTTCAGAGAATAAAGGACAACTCTTCATCGAGGACCTTCCATCTATTGTCATTCGCTTTAGGTCAATTAATGCGAATTGCATTTCCTTTCACACTGGGTACATTAGTTGACAAACAAAGTGATCCTGAGTACTGTGGTAGTTCTCCTGACTCTGGTTCCCTTCAATCGATTTATTAATCTAGAACTGAGATTTATGTTGTTGTCGACTTAGGCATCCCATTTTTGTACGATGGATTCAGATTCCCTTGATGCTTACAAAGCTGTGTCAGCAACAGCATTGTATATCTATGGATGTTCTAGGTTCATTAATGAAAGAGTTCAGTTTGATGATCACATTCTCCCCCACCCTTCGGGTCATCATGGGGGCATGTTTCTTCATTTTGTGACATAGTAATAAGATTGTGGTGTTGCAGACTAAGTAGTATGTATGTAATAGAATCCTACCTAGTCTACACAATGTGATTTGGGCTACTAATCCTCGTCATTCCATGCGATGGTCTTTCCCAACTGTCACTAGTCTTTTCTAGTGTCATCCGATCTCAGAGGCCTTTCATAATAGGTATCATATAATAACTGATGTTTGTACCACAGCATTGCTTCCAATAAAGCCTTCATCAGATGATGACTCTGGGTTTAGGCATATATATATATATATACTCAGTAATTTAAAATGTGTGTGTATATATATATATATATATATATATATATATATATTTATTTATTTAATCTAGTTGGTCTCGTTGAAGAGGAATCAAACTATTGGGCACTAGTCAACTCACTTAATTTGCAAAATGAACTGATGGATGTTTACCAATCAGACATCAGCAAAATGCTGCTCTTTTCCACTTCAAACTTAGTCTCTTTTAAGTTCATCAAATCTCACCATTTCACGTAGGTTTATCTCGTTCTCCTCCATAAAACAAGTCATACCTCTTGCGTCCTTTTCTTCTTCTGGTTTCTGCATGCCAGTAGCAAGGAGAGCACACCTTCTGTTTCTTTGAGGTAAGATTATTTGAGGCATTACTACTACATTTAAATAATGAATATAGAAAATTATTGTCTTTTTAACATACAGCTTGAGATAGAAAAATTTTGGTCAAAGCTAATTGAAAATCTAATATTCCATGGAGCCAGAAAATTCATCCATTAAATAAAATAGTTTTTGTTTTAGATTTTGGCTTCGTTTATTTTTTGTTGATTAGAAATAATTGAAGAAATCTTGTCTATGGGTGATAAGCTCTTATTTTTTGTTGCTAGGAGTAGTGTATATATATATATATATATATATATATATATATGTATATATATATATATATATATATATATATATATATATATATATATATTGTTCGTACATGCAAATTTCAAAAGACAAATACTTAGAGACATATGCGAAAGTAGGAGATTTACAATACGAAGAAATTTTATTAAAATCACAAGGCTCTTTTATCTATGATTTGATAAGTGACAACCTTCAGAAGTCATTTAAAAAACAATGTAAATAGGATTAATTAAAAGGAGGGGGATCAAAATGAAAATGATAACAAGACAAAGAGGGGAGAGAAAAAATAAAAAGTTTAAAAGCTACCCTAAGTCAAGCAAGAGATATCTCCTTATAAATTCAAAGAATGTTTGGGGTTTTGTTTGCATAGAGAAGGCTTATTACATAAAATATAAATGGCCTCCTGGACAATTAGATGTTGTTTCGTCCTTGCTCTATCGCTGTAATTAACCACCCAACTATTTAAGGCATTCAAATTATCACAGATGGCAGAATCGAACAATTTTGAATCCCCAGATGTTGTGTGTTTATGAATATCTCTTGGACCATGCTGTTTAATTCTAACCTCAAGGTGTTGGGAAGTGCACCTTATATATGTGGCATTACAACAACATTGAAATTTATAAATTAAATTGCTTTGTTGAACGTTAGGGAGCACATCCTTATGAATAGTGTGAAATCCAGCTCAAGGTGTAAATATGGTTTGAACCATAAATTTATCAATTTCAATGTTGCTGTAATGCCACATATATAGGGCAAACCAACATCTAATTGTCCTGGAGGCCATTTATATTTAACTTTATAGGCCTTCTCTATGCAAGCAAAACCCCAAACACCCTTTGAATTTATTAGGAGATATCTCTTGCTTGACTTAGGGTGGTTTTTAATTATTTTTCTCTCCCCACCAACTTTGTCTTGTGACCATTTTCATTTTCACCCCTCCCTTTAATTAATCTTATTTATATCGTTTTTTTAAATGACTTCTGAAGGTTGTCGCTTAACAAATCTCAGATGAAAAGACCTTGGCGATTTCAATAAAATTTCTTCATATTGTAAATCTCCTATTTTCACATGTCTCTAAATATATATATATATGTTGTCATCCACAGACAGACCAGGGGTGTCCTCGTGGTGTAATGGTTAAAGTGATGGACTGCGGGATCATAGTAAGCGAGTTCGAACTCCAGTCGCACTATTACATTCACTTGGGAAAGGTATGAACCCCCTTATCCTCTAGCTATGGGTTAAATAGTACCACTACTGTTCTTCTGGGAGAATGGCTTTGCCATTAAATAACCTACAAAGGTTGATATACCATTAAACAAAGAAACCAATAGACTGACCGTTTCGTTGTATCACAACTCTTCAGTGTGGCTAGACAGGCTAGATTCCTGAAGCTGGGATCAAAATACTCTTCAGTGTGGCTAGACAGGCTAGATTCCTGAAGCTGGGATCGAAATACTCTTCAGTGTGGCTAGACAGGCTAGATTCCTGAAGCTGGGATCGAAATACTTTTCAGGAGAAAATTATTCTGTCTCCCTTATGTAAAATGTGATATATATATATATATATATATATATATATATATATATATATCACATTTTACATTGAGGAGACAGAATAATTTTCTCCTTTAGGCTCTGGCTTCCCATCCCTCAGTTACTTAACCACTTGCTATGGATAGATAAACCTCACCCTTTTAAGAATAAACAATAACCCCCATTTCCTACTCTGCCAGACCAAGAAACAATTCTCTCCCTAACAAGGTTGTCTTCCTTCAATCACATTGAGCACCATTTCTTCTCAGTTAAAATATGAGTCATTTAATACAATTGTCTTCATGTTTCTTTGCAATGTCAACCCTGATGCAATTTGATAAGAAAAAAGTGTCATATCTACCCACTCCCTTTACACCACCACCACAACCACTCCCACACCAACTCAGTGTCATAGGGTGGAGACAACAATAAGACACTCGGATATGAAAGAACAAGTCAGAAAGTATTCAGGATGGGGTAGGCAAATTCTATCTAACCAAATGCAATACAGCATTTTCTACCTTTAACTTTGTATGGAAAAGTAGAGTGACTTAAATAAAAAAAGAAGGAAAGCTATTAGAAGAAAAATGTTATGAAATGTCAGATGTTTGACTTACAGAATATTTTTCTATGGATGTTCTCAAGGGAAAAAAACAGTTAATGAGATATATAATAAATATATACTTGCAGTAGGTCAATAGCAAAATAGATATGAAAAGACCAAAACATAGATAGATATGAAATAAGCAAGATAGATATGGAAAAATAGATAGATATATATATATCTGTAGAAGTCATTACTCTAACATTCAGAATAAACAACCATAATAACAACACTTACTTACTCTGCCGTTCCAGTTAGCATCCAGCTGACAGAAAAATAAAATGGGCTGTAACTCAATATAGTTTATTACTCAAAATTGAAAAAAATGATTCGTTTAAACAAATTTAGGGGAGCATGAAGCCCCAATGTATTGTAGGGGAGGAGAAGGGGAGCAGTTATGCTTGATTATATTTTCTAAGGGGCCCTAGCTAGCCACTTTTGCTGACCCAGGCACACAATGCAATAAGACATCCACACATCAACAAGCATGCAACACTCACCAAAATACCATATTCACTCCAAGAGAAACCATTAAAACCCAGACAAAATGAATGATTTATTTACACTGAAAGTATATATACAAAATAACAATGATGGTGAGGGGAGAAAAATGAAAAAAAATAAATTGGTAAAACAAGGATAAAAAAACCCTTTGGTTACCCTCCTGCCTCTCCACCCCGTCTATGCTGTAGAGAGCCAACTGTTTTTCCATGTCCGCAAGGACAGAAAACAAGCCAAACTATCTCTATGTGGGGAGTGGGTCTAAACTGATGTTATAAAAGAAACGCGGGGAAGGGCAAGGCAAGGAATAGGGTGCATGGATTACAGTAATGTGGGTCCAAGATCCTCAGAAAGATGGGACTGGAAGAGGGTTAAGATGAGAAAAGAATGGAGGGCAGGGAAGATTTTGGAAACTAATGACTAGATGGTGGGGCCAGTGACACACATCATACAGCTAACAAGGGAATAAGGAAAAAAAAATTACCTACTTATCAGGGATGGGGTCCCAAAGGACCCAGACCATCGTCGACATCCACAGGAAGAAGAGGGAAGGAAGACTCCAGCATTGCCCCCTTTCGTATGACCAGGCTTGCTACATGCACCCACCTTTTATCGAATGTTATGCTGACCAAGTGGTTTTTATCGCAATCTAATTTTGACTCTAAGTTGATGCCTAAAGAACAAATTCTGAGAAAAGTTTGCACCATCATACAATCCCTTATTTTGCATCTCCCAAATCAGCATTCTAGCCATAACTAGGATCACGAGAAACTTCACATGCTTCTCACCTTAATACAGAGGATCAACATTGTCTATGTCAACCAATGTCGAGCAGCACAAGCTATTTATTATCAATGAGGGCCATTCACTTCCCAACTTGACTCCAAAATGGGTAAACCCACTCGCTGTAGTAGAAGGTGTTCTAAGCCATTTCGTCCAAGCCACTGCTGCAGTAGAGGCAATCAGGCATGTCTGCCAAGTTCACTTTGAAAGCCTTGTTGGCAAGGTGCAATGCATTCCCTGCAAGCCACCAGATGAGCAAGATATCAGAGTTGTTCAAGAAGCCCAAACCTGGTGCTCAATTCCATTGAGAGTGAACCTTCTCCAGTGACCAACTGAGCTGTTCCATGACAGGATCCAAAGCTGAAACCACCAATAACTCCCAATACAGTTTCTTTTGAGACTGAGAAAGGTCAATGAACCCAAGAAGGTTACTGAGGGCCTTATGGCACTCATTGACAAACAGTGCTTCACCTCTAGCCTGATGATGACCTTCAGCTTTGGGATTGGACTTCAGGTGAGGAAAGGCATCTCTCGCCTTTTCTCCCCACACCGTATCCCTCAAAAAGAATCAGCCCTGGTAAGTCAGTCTTTCAGCAAGCCAGTAGCTCTCCTTATCAGGTATCCCTAGACCCCCATTTCGAGGACGTTAGAAGCAGACCTGTCTACAGATCATCAGCTTTTGAGCCCTCCTAAGTAATTTGGAGAGGGATTGTATAAGTGCCAGCCAGTGACCCTTAGGCCGGGGAAACACAGATAACTGGTAAAGGATCAAAGAGCAGGTGTACACGGCGCACACTTCTGCCCGGCTCTTTAAGGACAAACACCTTTGAAGCCAGGTACCCAACTGCACTTATACCTTAGCCCGTACCCATGACCAATTTCGCTCTAAACCACACCCCTAGGATGCAAACGTGTCTGTCACTCCAGCAGAAGAGTCCCGGCAGGAGGATGCCACCCCTCCAGGCACCCAGCCGCAGACCTTCGCTCTCATCAAAGTTGATCTTGGCACCTGCTACTTTATTGTACATCTCCATCCCCTTCTACACAGCCTTTATGTCCAATCAGTGGGACACAGAAACCTTCTCCCTAAGACAGCCAGTAGGGGGAACTCTATCTCGGGCCGGATTTGCCACCCTGTCTTTAAAGCTACGGATCAGGGGCTCCAAAGCAAGGATGTAGAGAAAAAGAGACAGGGACAAGCCTGCCGGACTGATCACTCAATTGCAAATGGCTCCGAATGCTTCCCATTCACCTGCACTACCACCTGCAGGTTGTCGTACATCATGCTGATCCATTTGTGGAACCCTGGTTTGAATCCGGCGGTCTCCAAAACTGTCGCCAAAAACTGATGATCCACCCTGTCAAAGGCCTTGGCCTGATCTAAATTGATCAGTGCTGCTTTAGTGTTGTCTTTTAACTGCTCTAGGACCTCATGAACCAGACGCGAGTTGTCTTGGATCAATTTTCCCTTCACAGGTCCGATTAGATCACTGATGACAAGCTGCAAACAATTCGCTAAGACCTGGACCAAAATCTTTAACTCTGTGTTTAGCAGAATTTTGGGCCTGTAATCATCTAAGTCCTCCCAGACATGCCTGCCATTTTTCTTCAGTAATATGACCACACCCTTGGTAATGCTACCAGGAATGGCTCCCTGGGCAAACTAGTGGTTGAACATATTTATCAAAATAGGGACAAACATGTATGACATAGGGCAAACCCACCAGTCCAGGGACTTGGTTATCTAGATGTACAGCCTTGCATGAAACTAAACTATATCTGCTGGTTTATTGTCATTACTCCTAGGTACACTGACTTTGAGGGATAGTAACTCTTGGGGTCCCATCAATAGGTCTAATAAGTCTGCTTGAAAATTATTAGGATACGATAGGAATACTTAAAACCATATAACTGTTCAAACAAATGATTATTATCAAATATGAACTGTTACTTAAAACTATAATTGGTTGTTGATTATTAGTTTTAAATTGGTTTGGTTTCTTGGTTTAATAGTATATCAACCTTAGTGGGTTATTCAATACTAAAGCCGTCCTTCTTGAAGAATAGTAATGGTACTATTAAACCAATAGCTGGAAGAGATAAAGAGGTTTTTACCTTTCCTGAGGGTATTAGTCTGAAAGTAATCATAAACATCTAACTGGAGTTTGCACTTGCTCACAATGATGTCGCGGTTGATCATGTTATCCCCTATAATATAGGAACTTACCCAGGATTAAATAGAAATATTTGAAACCGTATAGCTGTGTGCAAACAAATTATTATTATTACAGAAAAAAATGTTAATCAAACAGTGAAAAAGTTTCATGGGAATATCAATTATATGAAACTCTGTGTTGTCTATGGTTTTGTATTTATCTTAAAATGTTTTGTTATTGTAATATTTGCTCTCCTTTTTGGTATATTGAGCAGTGTTGATTATTTAATGATAAATCCTGTTTATATATATATATATATATATATATATATAAAGATATTCTTGAGATACTGAAACTGTGTTATCACCCTGGTTGGCGGCTGATGAGGTTAGGGTATCGCGCGTGCTTTCACACGTATGATGAAAAAATATATATATATATATATATATATATAAAGATATTCTTGGGTGTACAAAATATTATTAAAACAATAAACAGACCCAAAGTTTTATTCATGATGAAACTAAAAACATAAAAAGCCAAAAAAAAAACAAGCAAGCTGACCGGTTTTGCCCTCACTCAATCGAGCTAAATTGAGGAAAATATCATGTAGAATAATAAAACCAAAATATGGGAAATATTTGTGATGAGAAGAAAAAAAATATGTATAGATATATTGCATTGGATATTATATTGAAAAATATATTTAGTCTGAGCAGACACTCCCTCTGTTTACTGAGAAATGGTCTGCTGGACAAAATATGAATAGTCTCCAATATCAAATGGTTTGGTATGGTTTCTTTGTTTAATGGCATATCGACCTTTGCAGGTTATTTAATGCCAAAGGTATTCTCTGAGAAGAACAGTAGTGGTACTATTTAACCCATAGCTGGGAGGATAAGGGGGTTCATACCTTTCCCAAGGGTATTTGTCCGAGAGTGAACGTAAAAGCGCGACTGGAGTACGAACTCGCTTACTACAATTCCACAGTCCGTCGCTTTAACCATTACACCACAAGGACACCCCCTACAATATCAAATGAAATGAAGAGTGTGACATACTCAATATAAAGAAAAAGTCCACACTAAATTTCTCAGCACAATCATCTGTAATTTAAGATCCATATGTATTCCTAAAATTATTGGTCTCAATGCGTTCAACCCAACTAACCCTCAGCCACTGTCTTTAAGATAAAATAGGGTTGAGTGCTTGTTTGCTACAAGAGCAACTTGAATAAAATGGTCGGTAAAGAGTTTGACAAGTTATCAGAATCAGCACCCAGTTGTGTAACAAGCTGAGTTGGATTTGAAACTGAACTCCACAAGAAGGAGAATTATTTATGGTATACTGGAGCATCCTATCGTGTGGACATGGGCAAATCCATTCCCTGGGTTGATTGACTGCTGGTCTTTGAGTGTAGGTATTTCTGTATAAACACCAGCTGCAATTTATTATTGTTACAGGAACTGTATTGGGTTACAGCCTGTTTTATTTTTGTTTGCCAACTGGATGCTAGTTGGAACTCCCAGGCTGGTAAATGTTATTGTTATTATTCTACTCTCAGAACAATCATATAATTACTAAGGCTTCATATAACCAGCTGATTGATCAGATTGGGCTGCTCCCAATCCTGCTCAGTAAGAGCCAAAATGAACTGTTGCAGTTCACGTGACCATTTTGATTACCAGTTCATCGGCTGCTCAGCCATCAGAATCCTGTCCTCAAGCATTACTTGATTACCACCAGTGACCAACAGGTAACCTGGTTTGTTCGGAGAGGAGGCCCCTTAGCTCTTTGCAGAGGGGCAGTTAGTGTATTCTACATCTCCTGCTAACTGGTTGGAGTATTATCAATTTTGATTGTATATATAGATATTACAACTACATATGGTGGTAACTATCTCACTTGGTGGGCTAGTGGCAGACCAAATGCAGTATGATATGGTGAGTGCTCAGTATCTGTGATAGAGCTATTATATAATATAATAATAAATGAATATATATTAGTTTTTATATTGTCATCCACAGATAGACTGTTTTGTTGTATCACAACTCTTCAGTGTGGCTAGACACATAGGACACTTGAAGCTGGGATTGAAACCCACCCAATTTTACGTTAGACTTAGTATCAGACCACTCAGCCAACAAGCATACAACGTCAGCTAAAAAATTATAAGGTATTAAGTTGTAGTGTTTGTTTGTTTACATTTTATACCTTACCGGATACCAGAGTGCACAATTCATTTAAAGAGCTTTGCATTATGCGAGCAGCAGCCTTCACCAGAGTGCTCAAACCCTATGGGGGAGCGTATATATATTGCCATCCACAGATAGACTGTTTTGTTATATCACAACTCTTCAGTGTGGCTAGACACGTAGGACGCTTGAAGCTGGGATTGAAACCTGCCCAATTTTACATTAGACTTAGTATCAGACCGCTCAGCCAACTAGCAAACCACGTCAGCTCAGGAATTATAAGGCATTATGTAGTAGCTTTTGTTTTATTTTACCTTGCCGGATACCAAAGTGCTCAATTCGTTCGAAGAGCTTTGCATTATGTGAGCAGCAGCTGTAAATTCCTTTGCCAGAGTGCTCAACTCCCATGGGGAGTGTATATATAGTCATCCTCAGACAGACTGTTTCGTCGTATCACAACTCTTCAGAGTGGCTAGACATGTAGGACGCTTGAAGCTGGGATCGAAACCCACCCAACTTTAGAGTGCTCAACCCTCATGGGAGAGCATATATATTTAATAGCATGGATGTTATCTGCAAACACTGGTTTCATATGGTCTTTATACAACAATTATCTGCTTTATGATAGTCATATAAAGACAGCATGAAACCAGTGATCACAGATAAGCATCCATGCTATTAAATATATATAAAAATTAATATATACTTATTTATTATTATATTATATACATACATGAACCGGACATTGGTCTAATGGTTAGAGTGTTCGCCAATGGCCCGGAAGACCTGAGTTCAATTCCAGGTCGAGTCATACCAAAGACTCATAAAATGGTACTTGATGTTACTTTGCTTAACACTCAGCCTTATAAGCTGAAGATCAAGGTAAAGTGGAACAATCCAGGGAAAGAAGTAGCACCCTCCCCTACACCTTGGTGTAGTAGCTATTGAAAAGTGAGCCTTTGGGTCACCCTCAACTAAGGTCTTATATATATATATATATATATATATATAGCTCATTTCCTCAGATGATTGTATTTTTAAAAAAATATGCATAAAACTCAGTCATGAGACTGTCATAAAGAGATAAGGAAACATTTAAGGTTTTATCATGCTCTATTGCTCAGTACTTGAGCACTTTTATGATTCACAAAAAACATTTTCATTACAATTTGTTTACTTCAATATAATATGCATCTAAATTGTGTGTATTTATGCATATATATACATATTCATTATTTAAATTGAATATATGCATATATATATCATTCAAATTGTGCACACACACACACACACACACACACACACACATATCATCATCAGCACGGATATCCCTGACCCTCTCTCACCACCCCTCCCTATCGTCCATTGCTTTTGACAGGTCCTCAGGGCTACATCCTATATCTGCACTGAGCTGCTGTATGTAGGTTCGAGCTGGTCATCCTGCCTTTGCTTGTCCATGTGAGGGGGTCCACAGGAGTACATGACTTATGAGCTTGTCCCTACTTCTCCAGCAGTGTCCTACATGTCTGGTTAGTCTAATTTTGATAGTTTTCATGATGGGTGGTTGGTGGCCATACAGCTGCTGCTTTGTGGGTTGCTGTCTCCAGGACTTGTTCAATATTGCTCGCAGCATTCTTGTGTAATTGCCGTCAAGTTTTTTCTCCATACGTTTAGTTAGCGTCCATGTTGTGCATCCATATAGCAGTATCAACACAACTGCTGCTTGGAAGAAACTGCACTTCATTTTATCAGTCAAGTCTGACTTCTATATGACCAATAGCCTATCAATAACTGTCCATGCCTTTGCTAGTCATGTGTTGATGTCTTTCTTGGTTTATGAGACACTGCTCCCTAGGTAGGTGAACTTGTCAACTAATTTCAGAGAGCTACCGTTTAGTGTGCAGATGTTGCCTGTTTGATTAAAGCTCACATATTCTGTCTTGTGTGCATTGACATGGAGGCCGAGTTCCAGAGTATGTAGCAGGGTTTCAGCTTGGGTGGGTGCATTTGCCAGAAGTGCTATATCGTCAACGGCATAGTTGGAGTCGGTAATAGTTTTAGCCAGGTATATATATATATATATATATATATATATATATATGTATGTATAATAGTGTGCATCAGTTTTCTTTCAAATTATATTTTAATTTATAAAACTTAATTTTAAATAAAAATTGTCCAAAAATATGAGGATTCTAAAAAAATATGTTATCATTATTAATGTTTTAATTACAATATAGTTACCTAATTTCTGAAAAAATCAGAGGGGGGAATTTTTACATAAAATTTATACTTTATTGAAATTAGATATGTGTAAAAAAAATTTGTCCATATGAAATTCATTTCAAAAAATTAATAATTAAGTGAGGTACCCATGGTGTAATGGTTATCCTCGTAGGAAATAGACATGGCAGCACAAGTTTAAATCCTGGATGAAACTGATTGCATTTCACATAGCACTAATACCCTCGGGAAAGGTATGAATCCAATTATTCTCCCTCCAGCTATGGGTAAGTAGTAGGGCAGACTGATTTCTTCTGCCTTGGTGAGGCAACTAGTCTAGGAGAAGGAAAACTCTGAATTGAAACCTGTTAAACTCTGCTTAAAAATTGACCTTGTGTCATATCCTGCCCGAGCAGACGGGTTGGTAAATATGATAGTTAATTGAACCTCTTTTAGCCTTCAGCAATGCATTGACCTTCTTAGGCATTGATTCAACCAAATTTTTACAATAATGTCATTTTTGAGGCTAGACTAAGCTTTTACTGTTTAAACTCTTAATAATTTTGCATTAGCTATTTTTTCTGCTGTAAAGCCTTTGTTGGCAATTGCACATAAATTCTCAATTGGGTTTAAATCAGCTGAATTGGGAGGCCATTACTTCACTTTCATTCCTTTTGACTGAAACCAACATTTTGTTGTGCTAAATACATAGCAAAGAATATTATCTCACTAAAACTAAACATCCCCACACTATTTCTGATAAAGGTGTATCATCATCATCATATCGCGCTGGTAGCACAGATATCCCTGACCCTCTCTCGCCACTCCTATCATTCATTGCCCTAAGAAGGTTTTCAGGACAACATCCCGCATCCTCACATAGCTGCTGAATGTATGTTCGTGCTGGTCGTCCTGCTTTTGCACGGCCATGTGTGGGGTCCATAAGAGTACATCTCTTATGAGTTCGTCCATGCAGTGTCCTGCATGTCTGGTTCATCTAACTTTAATAGTTTTCATGATAGGGGGCAGGTGGCCGTACAGTTGGTGTCTTGTGGGGTGTTGCCGCCAGGACTTGTTCAAGATTGCACGCAGCATTCTTGTGTAATTGCCGTCTAGCTTCTTCTCCAGCCGTTTTGTTAGCGTCCACGTAGTGCACCCATATAGCAGTATTTATGTGACCGCTGCTTGGAAGAAACTGCGTTTCATTTTATCGGTTAGGTCTGATTTCCATATAATCGATAGCCTATTGATAGCTGTCCATGCTTTCGTTAACCTTGTTTCGATGTCCTTTTCGGTTGATTCGACGCTGCTTCCTAGGAAGGTGAATTTGTCTACTAGTTTAAGAGGGGTTCCTTCTAGAGTGGAGATGTCCCCCTTTTGATTATAGCACATATATTCCATTTTGTGTGCATTAACATAGAGGCCTATGCCTGCGGCTGCTCATTCCAAACTATGCAGTAGTGTTTCGGCTTGGTCAGGTATATTGTTTTTGCGGGTACCTTCTGCTTCTTTTCTTCGTCAGCTCGAAGCCATTCTCTCTGATTTTGTCAATCGATGTTCTAAGTACGTAGTCTAGACAAATGATAAAGAGGTACGGAGCCAGCGTGTCCCCTTGTAGTACTCCTGCTACAATGTCGAAGTATTCTATGTCTCCATCTGGTGATCGTACTTTTACTTTGGTGTTTCTATAGAGAATCGTTATTGCCGCTACGGTTTCTTTAGGTATGCCGTACTCTAGTACGATTTGTTCCATCTTTCCTCTGTGAATGGAATCGAAAGCCTTGGTAAAGTCAACAAATATTAATGTCGCTTGTAGGTTTTTTGCCCGTACACCTTCAAAGATTCTACGGATGGTTAATATTTGTGAGGTTGTGGATCTATTTCTCTGGAAGCCATTTTGGTTTTTCCTAAGTATGTTTTCGATTTTGGGTTCTATGCGGTTTCGTAGTAGGGCATTGTAGATTTTGGCTGCTATGGATGTAAGTGTTATGCCTCGGTAGTTTTTGGCTAATCCGAGGTCACCCTTTTCAGGGAAAGGGAGTATGCATCCCTTCATCCATCTATCTATCGGATGTTTCAATGAAGTGACTCCATCAGCTTATGAATATGCCTATTTGCATACACACACACACACACAGAGACATACACACATGTGCATACTATGCAAATATCGCCATACAGCACACATATAGAAGATACATGAGCGGTAACCAATAGCCATATGGTAGTAGTACTTGTTGATACTCAAGAGTCTTGTTGTCAAGTAGACGTCACACTGTATTCACCATCAATATTCCAGCCTGACCACAGGAAACCCAACAAAGGGATGTTTTACTTTTGGTTGAACCATCATCAGAGGATTTTCAAAACTTTGTCTGAAATAATGTTTTCAGCCATTTCCATAAAGCAGCTCAGTTTTTGACTCATCAGTCCATACGACTTTTTTCCTGACTTCAATGGACCAATTTTGATGATGACAAGCCCATTGTAACTTTAATAAGAATGCATCAAATATATGCAGTATCAAGTATCAAAATATGCTGAATCATATTTGCTAATTCTTTGCTTATTAAATTACAAGTTTTGAGACTTTGAAGAGGGATATGGACCATTGATTTTGTAAGCTTTTGAGTCCTTCCTGAATTAATTTTTAGTGTGATAGATCCAATGTCTTTCCACTTCATAATCAAGTCCGCTGCTGTTCAACATGGAAAATTGACCTTCAATGCAATTTCTTTGAGCTTCATACCATTTTGATGGTTGCAAATTACAGAAAAACAAATTTCTATTGCCATAATCATCATTGTTTTAGTGGACAGGTAAAAAAAATGCCTTGCTTTTTATATCGAATTAATTTGAATTCTGGAATTTTCAAGATGCTTCTAGAATGTTCTAGAACAAATTAGAAACTTACAGAAACAGGTTTAAACATGTTATTTTTATAGTAAAGTGTCTTGTAATTGAAATTTTTGATTAATAAATAATATTTCATTTCAAAAGAGATGTGGAAATAATAATAATTAACATGAAAAAGTGAAAACTATTGTTTTACTTGTGTCATAAAAAATTGATTCTTATGATACCAATTAATTTCTATCTTTAATGTTTTTCATATTATTTTGAATATAAGCAAATATTTATTAATTTCAGTTGCATAAAATTAGAAATAACATCGATTTAATGCTTTGTTCAAATTATGGCGAAAACAATTGCACAGCACTATGTGTGTGTATATATATATATATATATATATATATATATATAGCCATAAATAGTAAGTATTCAAAACTGTTAAACTCTACTAAAAAACTGACCTTGCGTCACATCTTCATCATGTAGAGAGGTTGGTAAAGGCACATATATTTATATATATATATAGTGTATATATATATATATATATATATATATATATAATTCTGTGGTATTCAAACCTGTTAAACTACTAAAAATCTGACCTTGTGTCACATCTTGCTCATGCAGAAAGGTTGGTAAAGACATATATTTTGAGTGTGTGTGTATATCTATCTCTCTCTCTCTCCATATATATATATATATATATAAAGAGAGAGAGAGAGAAGGAGCAAGTGAGAGTTTCTGCTCATTTTCTTGATGACATCTTGTCACTTAATTCAAATCAAACATAAATTTATGCTTCATATTTAGGTTTACATACTTTAGAAAGTTTTGAATCCAACAAAGAAAGGCATTAGGCGACTGTATTATTATTGTACATAGCTAAAACGAGACAAATCCAACTGAGTCTATTGGTATTGTTATTGTCTTTGTGAAGACTTTCTTGACCCAACAGCCTTTTTCTTTTTCTTTTTCTTTTTCTTTGCATAAGCACAAATATGATACATAGACGACTAATGGAGATCAGATTAGATCATCTGAGATTAAAGATTAGATGCCAATTAATACAGCATAAAGTTTTAGATTAGACAAGATTAACAATTATACAATCCAAGTCCAGCATGTGCTATTCCATTTACCTAACTCGTAAATATAAAATCTCATTTGTATAATGGTTAGAAGTGTTCATCAATGGCCTGTTAGACCTTCATCTTTTGTGCCTATGTCTGAGTGGGGGATTAATAGCCTTACCTGACACCTGTGCCAAGTGGTGAAAAAATTTATGACTTCATTCCTTCACACAAAATGGCAACAACAATGGAACATTAGCATCCATAATAAACTCTACCAAATTCAGCCAACCTTGGGAGAATGGAGACCAGCTTTTAGAAAATCAAGAAGAGAACAAGTCGTTTTATCCAGATTGCGGATTGGTCATACAAGGCTTACTCACTCTTTCATACTGAAACCGGAACCACAACCATTGTGTTTGACCTGTCAGACAACTTGCATGGTTAAACACATTCTTATAGAATGCAGAGCTTTCGCTGTCATCAGAAAGTATTTTTTCAAAGTGAATAGTTTAGTTTGAAAACATCAATATAGATGACGTTCTGTCCTTCTTGTGAGCGACAGGGTTGTACAAAAAAATATCACAAATTAAAACTGGTTAATCATGTGTAAACAAATGAAATCCTGCTTACAGAAAATTTTACCTACTAAGTATTCATTCAGAAATCTTTGGTTGAATGTATATATGTATAGACAGAATTTGGCGTTAAATAACCTACAAAGGTTGATATGCCATAAAACCCAAACAACCAAATTTATGACCTAAGTTCCAGAGGGCTTTCTTCCCAGGCAATACATACCCCTTGTCTAAAAAAGATACTGGCTAGGTTGATTGTCTAGTGTCTGAGGTGCTCTTGAATGGAAATGCCAATGGAACTAATTTCTTATTCCACCCCCAAGAAGAGTGTTCCTGTGGAGTAATCCAACATAAATCAACCTTCTGTTTTATCCCAACACTTAATTATTCAGAGTTTTCCTTCTTGTAGACTGGTTGCTCACTAAGGCTAAAGAACCCAGTCTGCCTTACCATTTACACTAAATTAAGGGAAGAAGCCACCTAGGAGCATTATTGTTCCTTTTCTGTAAACATTATTTCGGTTAGATTTATGTTTTTAAAATTTGTTGCCTATTTTGTTTTTTCACTGATTATATACACCTGACACAAGCTGAAATGTTCTGATGACAGTATTATCCATAAGAAGAATTTCACTTGCCTGAAATGTATTTTTTTAAGGATAAGATTTATTTTTCATGTTCTTATCTGAATTTTATGAGACAGGGTTCATTACAAATCCACGTTTTTATTATTAAATAAAGTATTTTCCCTGTCTGTATTGTTCATAGCACTCAACAAATAAAATAAAAAAAAAGATAAATAAACAAGTTAAAAAAACAAATGGAAGTGTCTTGACTATCAATAACTGGAAAACCTCTCCTTGTTTAAAATGTCACAATGGCCAGGGGACACAGGTTATTCCCGAATACCTTAAGAGCACTGGTGTGCACAGTAAACAAAGCACAACATAGATTTTATGGCTTATCAACCATCATGGGTTATTTAATGCCAAATCAATTTTTATACATATACAGTTCTCTTTCAAACAATTCAGTTTAACATAAGTACACAGTTTAAAAGTCAAAAACAGTTTTATTTCAAACAATTCACTTTAGCATAAATACTGTTTTTGTTTACACACTGTTAAATGTGAAAAAAGTTCTATTTCAGACAATTCAGTTTAGCATCAGTAATCAGCTTAAGTGTCAAAACAGTTCTATTTCAAACAATTCAGTTTAGCATAAGCTCACAGTATAGTTCCATTCGAAACATAGATAGGACTTTATCAGGTGCTACCACTTTGAACTAGAGTGGATCTGGGAGAGGTGGTAATAAAGCGGTAATCTGCATTCCTCAAAGCTCCAGCATTACTGGAGCCTCACCATCAGATTGTTTAGTGTCATATCGAGGACATTCGTTGCCAGGGAGATGCAATCTGTGTATTCTACCACCCCAGCCAACCGAGCAAGTGTGTGTGTGTGTGTGCGTGTGTGAATGTATATGTATGTATATATGTATATATTTATATGTATTAGCATCATTGTTAGAGCATTTGCCAATGGCGAGGGAGACCATGGTTCAATCCCAGCTCAAGTCATATCAAAGACTCAGAAAAAGGTACTTGATTCATCCTTGCTAAACACTGAACATTATAAGGCATGGATCAAGGGTAAGTAGAGCAATCCAGGGAAAGGAGTTGCACCTTCCCCTACACCTTGGTGATGTAGCTATTGAAAATGGAGCTTTCATGTCACCTTCAACTCAGGTCATCCAACTTACTGACGTATATATATATATATATATATATAGTCACCCACAGACAGACTATTTCATTGTATCACAACTCTTCAGTGTAGCTTGACATGCAAGGCGATTCAAGCTGGAATCAAAACCCACTTAACTTTATGTCAGGCCAAAGAGAGAGCCCTAAACCTATATGTAAATAAACATCAGCTCCAGTATGACACAAGGTCAATTTTTAAGCAGAGTTTAACAGGTTTCAATACAGACTTTTCCTTCTCCTAGACTAGTTGCCTTACCAAAGCTGAAGAAATCAGTCTGCCCTACTATTTACCCATAGCTGGAGGGAGAATAATTGGATTCATACCTTTCCCAAGGGTATTAGTGCTAAGTGAAATGCTACCAGTCTCGTCCAGGATTTGAACTCATGTTGCTGTGTCCATTTCCTATGACAATAACCATTACACCACATATATGTATTAACATTTGTTTGTTTACATTTTACGCAATTGGCTACAAAAGAGTTTTGCATTGTGTGTATATATATGTGTGTGTGTGTGTGTGTGTGTGTATGCACATGTGTGTATGTATATGTGTGTGTGTGTATGTATATATGTGTGTATGTGTGTATTTGTACATATTACTTCACTGGTGCTGGCTTCCTCGTGGCTGAGTGGTAGAATCTTGGATTGGCGTTTGAATTGACCGGGTTTCGATCCCAGCTTCGAGAATCTAGGTATCTAACCACACTGATGAGTTCTGATAGAACGAAACAGATCTGTCTGTGGATGACAATATATATACATATATATATATATATATATTTGTGTGTGTATATATATATATGTATATATATGTATATATATTTTAACAGTGTATGGTTGTCACTATATCACTTGGTGAGTTTGTGGCAAACCAAATGTGGCATAATTTGAAGAGTGCTCAATATCTGTGACAGAGCTATTATATGATGATAAATAGATATATATTAGTTTTTATATATATTTAATAGCATGGATGCTTTTCTGCCACCAATGTTTCAAGGCTTCTTAAGATGGCATGAAACCATTGGTCAAAGAAAACCATTGGTCAAAAAAATTAATATTGTAACAGTGTTGGTTGTCACTACATTACTTTGTTGGTTTGTGGTGAACCGAGTGCAATATAATTTGGATAGTGCTCAATATCTAGGATAGAGCTATTATATCATAATAATAATAAATATATATATATATTAAATTTATATATTTAATGCCATGGAAGTTTGTCTATGACCTTTAGTTTCATGAAGTTTTTACAAACAACAATCTTCAGGCAGTTAACGGAATGAAATGAATAAATCAAAAATCAAAAAATTCAGTCAAAACACGTTGGGATTGAGTAGAAATCTTTTCGTGTTCTTGTGAGTGTGTGTGTGAGTGTGCATATGCGTGTTTATATGGGTTATAGTTGCGTATTATTGTGTGTGTATGTGTAAGTGGTGTATCGTGTATGCGTATGTGAAGGTACATGCGCAGCGTGTTGTTTAACTGGATGGGAGACATCAATGTATCTAATATTGCTACAGTAAGGGTGGGAAAAATTCTTTCTTTATTTCTATATGTGTAGGTGATTATAACTAAGGAACAAAACATCATCACTTCATGTCAAGGAAAATAAAATAAAGATTTGATTTGTATGTGTATTTAAGTGAGTGTAGTATGGTAGGCCAGAATCACAGTAAATATCATCGAGTAGGGATATGTTGTATTGCAATATACTATGGAATATTGCACAATATTGGTATTTTATGTAGGGAAGAGATTTGAGCTAGATTACAATAATAGTTTGTATTGTGTTAGTGATATGTTGCATATGTATTATAAGTAAGTAAAGTAAAGTTGGCGACCATAGTCGAGGGTAACCTGAAGGCTCCCTTTTCGATAGCTACTACACCAATGTGTAGGGGAGGGCGCTACTCCTTTCCTGGATTGCTCTACTTTACCCTTGATCCGTACCTTATAATGCTGAGTGTTAAGCAAGGAGGCATCAAGTACCATTTTTTGAGTCTTTGGTATGACTTGACCTGGGATTGAACCCAGGTCTCCCGAGCCATTGGCGAACACTCTAACCCCTAGGCCAATGTCCGGTATATATATATGTATTATAGTTATCCATAATAGTAGGTACATAATGAATAAAATGGAGGGGTTACAATAATAGCATTTGGATGAGTAATTTCTGTTTGTGAAAGAAAGTTTATGATTGTAAATTCTTTGTTTTATGGTGCCCTCCATTGTACCTATCTAATGCTTGATAGAGTTGTTAGTTTTTACCGTGGCTTTGTATACAACATTTTTATATAGACATTTCCCAAGTAGGGGGCATGTGTTTTTGTCCCTACAATTGCATTGGTTGGATGGATGTGTGGTAAAGTTCTAAAAAAAAAAAGGATGATGAGACTATAGGGCTATTTCAACTAGCATTTTTCATTAGAAAACAACCGGTAAAAATCACTAAAATTATTCAAAAGCAGAAGAGGAGGAACACAGTATAACAAAAAAACAATTTAAAAAAACAGGACTTTCCAGATTCCCCAAATAGCTGCAAGGGATATTTGAGTTTCCTCTGCTTGCACAGGCCAGGAAAATGTTCAACTCTCTCTAAAGAAATATATATACATATAGATGTAGATATATAAATCAAGATCTCAAAAGTTTTGAATTTCATCTGATGATTTTGAGATCTTACAACACCCAACAAGGCACCAACTGTACGGCCACCTGCCTCCCATCATGAAAACTATCCAAGTTAGATGGACCAGACATGCAGGACACTGCTGGAGAAGCAGGGACGAACTCATAAGTGATGTACTCCTATGGACCCCCACATATGGCCAAGCAAAAGCAGGACGACCAGCTCAAACATACATACAGCAGCTGTGTGAAGATACGGGATGTAGCCCTGAAGACCTGCCAGAGGCGATGAACGATAGGGAGAAGTGGCGAGAGAAGGTCAGGGATATCCGTGCTGGCGGCACGACGTGATGATTTCCTTTATGTTTTATCTTGCTCTGCTGACCAACTCTTTAGCAGTTTTTGATTGCTTCAGTTTGGTTCTGTTTTATGGCATATCAACCATTGTAGGTTATTTTATATCAAATCCTATTTATACATATATATGAAATATATATGATTTGGAAGCATATTTTATAGATAATATTCTTAAACAAGCTGAACTCTTTTTACACACAGTTAAATGTTTTCAAGTATTGCGATTTAACAGTCATAATTTTACATCAATCATTTATTTGCACACATAGTTTGTTCTATTTGACCCATAGATAGGGGGTCTCCTCATGGCGTGATGGTCAAAGCGATCGACTCTAGAATCGTAGTAAGCAAGTTCAAACTCCAGTCAAGCTATTACGTTCACTTTCAGACAAATACCCTTGGGAAAGGTATGAATCCCCTTATCTTCCCAGTACCAATACTGTTCTTCCAGAAGGATGGCTTTAGCATTAAATAACCCACAAAGGTTGAAAAGCCATTAAATAAAGAAACTGAAACCGTCACCGACCCATAGATCCTGTCAGATACTACCACTCCAGATCAGAGTTGATCAAGGAGTAATGACAATGAAGGAGTATTTCATATCCCCAAAATCTCAAAAGCTGGAGCTTCACCATCAGATGGTTTAATGTTACATCTAGGATTCTTGTTGTGGGAGGTGTTTACCCCTCGGCAGAGAAGCAGTTGGTGTATTCTACTGCCACAGCTGGCTGGGCTAGCAGTTTTTGATTGATAAAAACATGTTTTGTTTTTTTTTACATGGTTTGTTTGTTCACCTGCTATATATATATATATATATATATATATATATATATAACAGAACTGTTCAGCCACAGACAGACACAAAAGTCTATCATATATATATATATAGATAGATATATATATATCAAATGAATAAAAATTCACTTTTCTACCAATTATTTCTTTAAGTTTCATATATCTTCAATAGAACAGAAGATACAATCATTTGATGAAACTGTCTTCTATTCATAAAATGTTTTGAAAATTCCAAACTGAGCCAAGGGATTGCAAGTGGCCACAGACAGATCTTCCCTAACCCTCTACTGTATAGCTTTCTCCATAACCTCTGTGTCGATACTTCTGTAATGACCACTTTGAGGAAAGTCTGCCACTGAGCCATGAGTCTCAAATCAAAGATTAAGCTCTTAATCTTGTTCTTACTTGGGAAGATTCTTCTCATTAAAATGGGTCTTGTTCTTTGTTTTTGTCTAAATTACAGACCTCTCGGCTGAATAGTAAAATTCTATTATTTTAATTCATTCTTTCATATAGTCATGACATTTACACTTTTGTAGGGTTACTCATAATATCTGAAAAAATAATACAACAAATTAAATTAACAACAAAAAAGTTATGAATTTTTAAATGTGTCACTTATACAGGATCACTCTGTTTAATTTGGGTGACTTAAATGTAATTAAAAAAATGAAGGAAATGACTGAAACTCTCATATTCACAGAGAACATAATAAATGTTATTTTACTATATTATTTTTTGGTACTTTATCACAGAAACAACAAAAATTTTCTTTATTGAACAGTAAAGAATATTTTTATTATCATTCTAAAAGTTGTTCAGACTATTGTGATCATTTTAAGAGTTACCTCAATATGCCATGAGAGTATTGTGAGCGGAAGTGGGTATCTATTAAGTTCAATGAATTGGTACAAATGTGGCAAGGCATATGAGTAAAAATGGTTTATGCTCTAAGAATTAGCACACAAATATGAGGCCATGTTATATTCATGAAAGAGGGTGTAAATTATTTTGTGAGCTTACACCCTCTGGCAATATGCCTGTAAGGGGTAGAAAAATGAAAGATAAAATGAAACAAAATAAATTCAAGGAGAAACAGTTCCCTGAGGCCCCTAAAAGGAAGTGGGACCAATGCATACCTGAAAAACATTTTTTGGTGCTAGAAGGAAACCCATTCTCACTTCAGCTTTCCTTTTAATACTAGACGAACCTTCTTTCTCTCAGCTGCTAGCAAGCAACATACGTCTCCATCCAAATTTTGAATTTGGTGTAAAATCTCCTCTAGCAGCATCCTATATTAAAAACACCTTCTGGACATTATCATAACTAAGGACATATCACCCACTGATAATGACAAATACAATTCAATGCCTTGTTTGGGAGATGCAACTGTTCTCTAATAGTCCAGGAAGACATTTCTTCACAACAGAGTTGCCATATGAAACATAAAAACGAAGTTGAAATTTAAAAGATATCCTTGTCTCTTTTCTTCCTTCCTTCAGTAATTCCTTTGCAGCCTTCACAGACGAAGAAGATATCAATGAATTAAATGGAGTTGGGAAGAAAACAGATGAAGTCAGATATCAAAACCCTAAACTGACTACTACCAACCAATCAAAACAAGAAACCAAACTAATAACCAGCGGCCAAATCTTCAGGTTCCCCATATGCCCACTTTCCACTCACAATATTTCAAGAGGTTTAAGTTAAATCCATCTTAAAGAAATAAAAAGGAGGCTGGCCTTTTCTATTGAAAAAGGAGGTGGGGGTTATAGAAAAAAAATGAAGGGGCTTTGTCCATAGAGTAAGGGGGATTTTTTTCCATAGAAAATGGAAGTGGGGCTTTTTTCCATAGAGAAAGAAAGAAGGGCTTTTTTTTCTATTGAAAGAGGAAGTATGGCTTTTTCCTCAGAAAAAAAGGGGCATTTTTTCTATAGAAAATGGCAGTAAGAGGATTTTTTCTATAAAGAGAATTAGTGTGACGTTTTTCCCACAGGATAAGCAAGTAGGGGCTTTTCTCAAAGAGAAAGGGTTTTTTTTTATAGAAAAATGAAGGAGGTGGCATTTTTTTTATAGAAAAAGGAAATATAGCTTTTTCTTATATATTTTCTATAGAAATTAGTGACAAACACATCTGAAGAAGTCTGTTGAATAGATCAGCTTAAACATGGGAAGAGTAAAATCAAAACAAAGAATGAATTCAACAGTCCGACCAACTCTGAATAATAATAATTCTTCTAAAAATAATAGACAGTATGTTTTCATGAACAGTTTAACATATTCGTAAGGACAATGATCATTTTTTTTCAACATGGCGACGTCCAGAAGCGTTTCTCTTTTATTGCAGACATTTTTTTATTATTCAGTGACTTTTATAGAAAACCAATACAAATCTGCCTGGTATATCTAAATATACAATAAAGAATGATGTACAGTTTATATTCTGATCTGGCTATTTTCAGAAGAATTCACAGGAATATAATATTCATCAACAATCATATTATTTGCAATAGTCTGACAAAAAATATATATATATATATATATATATATATATATATATATATATATATATATATATATATATATATATATAATAAAAACTTATAAATCAAATATATATATATAATTTTTCTTTTTAGTCCTTTTTAAAGTTGATGGGTAAATTTTAAAAATTAATTCAGGTGTGAAACAGAATAACTTAAATTATATTCAAAATAAAATAAAATGGAAGAAAAGTGGTTGGGGTGGGGTTCTTTTTAATCTAAATATAGAATGTTTTACAGAGTGCTGACAAAACTGTCCAAATAGAAATGGTCTGATTACATTGTCAGTGTTTTACTTTTCTTTTCTTTTTTTTTTTACACATTCAGTCCAATCTTTTGTTAAATTCTAACCATCCAGTCCAAAAATCTTGGCAGGAATTATTTATGTCTTTTAGTGATTCTACTAAAACTGACATGATATAGTGCTAAATACTCAATTTAATAGCTATTGCGTTGTCCTTTTTTTATAGCTTTTATCATTTTATGTCTCTCTATTGCTCTTTGGTTTTTTTTTTCTCTTTCTGTCATTCTTTCACTCTCTATTTCACTCTTTTCACCATCTTTCCTTCTCTTTTTTTATTCTGTCTTTTCCTTTCCCTCTGGCTACTTCCTTTCTCATACTATTATTGGATACCTGCCTCTAATTTTTGCCACTTCCTTTACATTTTATATATATATATATATATATATATATATATATATATATATATATATTTGTGTGTGTGTGTGTGTGTGTGTGTGTGTGTGCATATACATATATAGATGTATATATATGTTTAGATATGTATATATGTATAGATAATGTGTGTATATATATTTATAGATGAGTCTGTATGTATATATGAATAGATATATGTCTGTATATATATATTTATAGATATATGTGTGTATGTCTGTATAAATATGTGTTTGTGTGTATCTTTATATATATATATATATATATATATACATATATATATATATATATATATATATATATATATATTGATATATGTGTGTATGTATAGGTATAGATAAGTATGTGTGTCTATATATATATAGATGCATGCTTGTGTATATGTATAATGATGTATATATATATATATATATATATATATACATATGCAAAGGTGTTGATATTTGTTGATAACTGTGTAAATAGATATATGTAAATATAAACAGGACTGTGTTTATAGATATGAGTGTATATATACAGGACTGTGTACATATGTGTGTACATGTATAGGTCTGTGTATATAGATATGTGTGTATGTATAGATTTGTGTATATAGTATTATATACATGTATACAAGTCTGTGTCTATGCATATTCATGTATATATACAGATCAGTTTATATAGATAAGTTTGTACATATATGTGAGTATAGCTGAGCCATTGGACTAATGAGTAGAGTGTTTGCTAATGGCCAAGCAAACCGGAGTTCAATTTCAGATTGAATCATACCAAAGACTCAAAAAATGGTACTTGATACTGCCTCACTTAACATTCAGTATTATAAGGTATGTATCAAGGGTAAAGTGGAGCAATCCAGGAAATGAATTTGTGCCCTCCCCTCCAACTCAGTGTTGAAGCTATTGAAAAGGAAGCCTTCAGCTCATTTTCAACTACAACGTATATATTTATATATATATATATGGGTCTATGTGTGTGTATATATATATATATATACATGTCTCTGTATGAATATTGATGTGTTTTAGGTGTATGTATGCATGTATATACATATATATTTATAAATATGTATGTACATGTGTTTATATAGGTCTATATGTATGCATATATTTGGTTTGGTTTCATTGAGTTTTATGACATATCAAACATTATTGGTTATTCAATTTCAAATACATTTTTATACATATAAACTGTTTTATTACAAACAATTCAGTTTAGCATAAAAACACATTTTTTTTTACATACAGTTGAATGTAAAAACAGTTCTTTTTTTTTTTGCAAAAAACCAATGTTATATATAAATTTGAATGTCCTTTAGGAGATTGTATCTCTGATAATGATAATATATATGTTGGTTTAACCTCAACTACCCTGTCGAGGAGACTTACAATGCACCTTTCTGATACAAGTTTAATAGCTCAGCATTTAAAAAAACATTCATGCCCAACAAAACAATTACGGAAAATTCTCACCGACAACACAATATCAAAACATCAAAATAATAAACAAAAACTACAGATTCTCAAGGCACTACATATTAGAAACATGCAACCGGCGCTTAATAGAATTAATTTTCAAACCAGTGCTAATGTACTTAAATGTCTTTAGCTACTGACACTAATTATAGAATTCCATTTAAAAGCAAACGCCATCATCTTCAATGATAAAGACGCTCTTACATCGTAGTAATATGTTAAAACAAAAGTTTCATTACTTTTGTAATAGATCCTCCCCTGATGATGGCCTAAAGTCGGGCAGAAAGTACTAGGGATGCATACGACTATGGACAATACATAAATCAATTCCCCCCCGAATACGATAAAAGTAATACGGGAATTCGAACGGATCCAGAAGAA